>CM052717.1:49451585-49468464 GCA_028551405.1 Uromys caudimaculatus
GAGTGGACAGTTGGACTTTAGAAGGTGAGACCCTGTAGCCTCGACTGGAAAGGAAATTTAGAAGAGCAGAGGTGTCCACTTGGCTAATCTCTAGAGAGGGGCTACAGAGAAGAACATCATCTACATAAAGCACGATCTTAGATTTAGGGAGAGATAAAGAGAGTAAGTCAGAAGCTAGGGCCTGGCCAAATAGGTGTGGACTGTCCCGGAATCCTTGAGGTAAAACAGTCCAGGTAAGCTTGGTAGAAAAGTGGGTATCAGGATCTGTCCAGGTAAAAGCAAATATGTTCTGTGACTGGACATCTAGAGGGATAGAGAAAAATGCATACTTGAGATCCAGGACTGAGAAATGGGGAGTTCCTGAGGGGATAGTGGAAAGAAGCGTATAAGGGTTAGCCACAACAGGATGGAGCGGAACCACTGCAGAATGAATGCATCTATTCGATAGGTCCATTAGGTTTCTTAACTGCTAGTATAGGAGTGTTAAGAGAGAATAGGTGGGTGAAGGAGTTTTTTCCTTAAGAGGTCAGAAATGATAGGCTTAAGTCCCCTGAGGCTCTGGAGAGAGAGCGGGTATTGAGCTTGGGTGATGTACCTGGTAGAGTCCAGTAACTGGATGGCAACGGGAGAATGATGTTTAGCAACAAAGGGGTTCTGGATGTCCTAAACTCGGGGTTCACCTGAGAGGCTGGTAAAGAAAACAACATGTTAGTGTTAGTAAGTTGACTGGCTAGAAGAAGGAGCAGAGGAACTGCTGGTGAGCTTGGGTTTAGGTGAATGGGTGGAGCAAAGGGAATAGAAGCTTCCAACTTAGCTAAAAGATCCCTTCCCAATAAGGGGACAGGACATGTCGGCACTACCAAAAAGGAATGGGTGAGGGGTGCACCCCTAAAAATGCAACTCAGTGGTGGGGTCGGATGAGGGAGGTAAGGTTGTCCTCCTACCCCGACAATAGGAAAACTCGAAGGTGAAGTGGGTCCCCAAAACTCCATCAGGACCCAGTAAGTGGCCCCAGTGTCCAAGAGAAAGGAGATGGGACTCCCACACACCATGATAGCTACCCAGGGCTCCCTGCTGGTGATAGGCGTGGTCAGGTCCAGAGAGCTCGGGCCCGTCAATCATCTATAGCCAAGCCTAGGAGGTCGGCTGAAGGGTTACCGGGGAGTGACACCCCTCTGTTCTTCACCACATGAGGGCAGTCGACAGCCCAGTGTCCCTCCTGATGGCACCTAGGACATGGTCCTGTTGGCTTGTTGGGGTTGGGGCAAGCCCTTGCCCAGTGACTTTTTTGACTACATTTATAGCAGGGGGCTGGTGGACTCAGAGCCTTAGAAGACCAGGAGTCCGGGTGAGCAGCTGAGGCTGGTCGGACAGCCTTTGCCAGCATGTGGTATTTTTGTTTTCAGGCTTTCTCATCCCTCTCATGGTACACCTTGAAGGCCAGTGCCAAGACTTCTGCCTGTGGAGTTAGGGGCCTCTTCCCCAACCACCTAAGTTTAGCTTTTATGTTGGGGTAGCTCTGGGAAAAAAAGTAAGTCATCAAAAGTTGCTTACCCTGGGCCCCGCCCAGACCCCCTGCTCGGACCCCACAGCAACCTGAGTTGAAATTCCCGGAGTCTCGATATGGGCGGTGTTATAATTGGTGGGAGTGGTCTCGCGGCTTCAGGAACCACACCAGGCCAAACAGTTCCATGTGGGGGGTTTATTGGAAGTGGGGAGTGGGGAGTGGGGGGTGGGGGTTAGGAAGGTAGCAGCGAGAAGAGAAGGGGAAAAGAAAGAGAGAGAGAGATCAGAGGGGTTTTCTGTTTATATATGAAGAGTGACAGGTAAAGGTGGGAGGTGGGCCAAGTGGATTCTGGGAATATGGTGGCTGTTGCATTGGCAACAGGTGGGCGGGTCGTGCTGTCAACTGAGTGTGACATCACTGGTTTGGAGGTTCAGATGCCAACGTATTCTAGCTGGGAAATTTGGGGAAATGGTCCTGGCCAAAGTCCATTTCTTGGTCAGTATTTAATATTTAATAAATGCTTGCTTTAAATTTGGCCCAAAACGGTGAGGTTGGTTTTTCTGGCAAATCGGATGATTAACAACAGTACCTGCAGAGGCTAAAAGAGGGTGTCAGATCCCCTGAAATTGGAGTGACACATGGATGTGAGCTGTCCTGTGGGTGATGGGACTCTCTCACCATGGCGAGAGATGAGCTCAGTCCTCGCTGCGGAGAGCGAGCGCCTAACTCAGTGGGGGAGGTGTCTCTTTGGATGGGGATGCTAAAAAGCAAGCACTAGACTTGGGGCATTTGGGGATAAGAGAGGTCTATAGGATGCCCTGGGAAGTGTGCGTTCTGGCGAGCCCCACAGGTCTAGGACAGGTCTGATGTGCTGTGGGAGTGAGGGCGAGTCCCAGAGCAGAGGGAAACTCAGTCTCAGGCAGGATTCTGAAAAATGGCAGTCATTGGGGGCCTTTCATCCAATACGTGTGGCTAGGACACCACTGTTTTCTGCCCTCACTGTCCAGGATGGAGTCTTTCTCTGTTTTTAATTTTCATTTATCTTTAATGTTCATGTATGTGTACATGCGTGTGTGTGTGTGTGTGTGTGTGTGTGTGTGTGTGTGTTGTACACCTCTGGTGTGTGCTGGTGAGCACTGCCATTATGTGTACATGCAGTAGCCAGAGGAAGATGGCAGGCATCTCTCTCTTTTACTCCCTTAAAACAGGGTCTCTCACTGAGTGTGGACGCCTGGATGTGAGCTGTTTAGCTCCAACCACCCTTCTGTCTCTGCCCTCAATCCAGGCCTTCTCTTAGCACTGGACTTGCAGGTACACATAGCACAACCCAGCCACAGCCACACTTGGCTTTTCAGCTAATTGCTGGGACCATCAACTGCCAGTTTCTCTGTTTGTATTTATTTGCTTAAAAAAAAAAAAAAGAAAGAAAGAAAGAAAAGACCTGGTCTCACTAAGTAGCCCGGGCTAGGCTAGAATTTGCCATGTAGACCAGGCTGGCTTTGAACTCATAGAGATCCGCCTGCTTCTGCCTCCCAAGGGCTTGGATTAAAGGTCCATGCCATCAAACCTAGCCTTGTTTTGTTTTGCGACAAGCTCTGTCTATAATGTCCAGGCTGACATTGAACTAAGATATCCTTCTACCTCACTGTCCTAAGAATGACCTAACAGGTAGCTGAAGACAGAGTGCAACCCTACGTGCAGCTGGAAAATCCCTTTTAATTTACTGCCCATATATGAGGTATTTCAGGTATGATGCGGTTGTGTGTTAATATCCTTGATGATCAGAGACTGTGGTCATGGTAGACTTTTCGTTCCTTAAAAAATTATATTTAGTTTATGTATATGAATATCTTGCCTGCATGTATGTTTGGGCACTGCATGTATGTCTGATGCATGAGTGTGTGATGTCCGAGGAAGTCAGAAGAGGGCTTTGGGAATCCCTGGATTTAGAATTACAGAAGTTCATGAGCTACCGTGTGTGTGCTGGGAATCAAACCCTGTTCTCTGTAAGAGCAAAAAGTGCTCTTAACCGCTGAGCCATCTCTCCAGCCCCTAGAGTCTTCATCCTTGAGTGGCTTAGCAACTGAGTTGTTTCATTTGTTTTTATTTCTGTTTCTGTGTATGTGGTGTGTGTGTGTGTGTGTGTGTGTGTGTCTGCTTGCCTGTATGTGCAGCATGTGCATGCCCTGTTAGTGGAGACCAGAAGAGGGGATCAGATCCCCTGGAACTGGAGTAACGGGCAGTTGTGTGCTACCATGTGGTTGCTGGGAATCAAAGCCAGGTCCTCCAGAAGAGCAGCCAGTGCTCTTACCCACTGAGTCACCTCTCCAGCCCACACCTGAGTGTTCTGTGTCTAGGATGATTTCACCCATGATCAAACCCACCTAGCACCCTCAGGAGAGAGGCTTTTTCTGCCTCCCATGGAGCTGAGGCCCCAACCCAGCCTGTTCTCATGGAGTTGTTTCTATATTTTCCCCCCAGTCCCTACTCACACATATGTGTTACACATTTCAAAGCCCATGTTAGCAACCAGCCCTCCTCATCTCCTCCCCTACCCTAAGTCCCTCCAGCTCACGGGCTTCCGTCTCCCCAGACCCCCACTCTGCTTAGACCTGCTCTCGTCATTCACCCTCTCTCTCCCACTTGCTCTCCTCTCCTCTGTCTCTTGCTATCCATCTACCTGCTCTTACGCACTCTTCCTTCCCTCCTCTCTCACTAGCCTCTCTTGTCTACCTCCTGCTGTCTTGCACTCTCCACTCTTCTCTCTGATGGCCATGCTCAGTCAGCTTCTTTCTCTCCCTGCTCTGGACTTTTCCAGATGTTGCGGCACCTCCCCACATAGGCTGCAGGACAGTTGTCTTGAAGATGCTGGGTAGCAGACCAGGAAGGGCAGGGATGTACAAGAGAAGGGAGAGCAGAGGAGTCCTAAAATTGTCCTAGCTTAGTACCTGGAAGGAGTTCCCAGGTGTCTGGGTAAGGAGGGAACTCACCAGAGCCCTCAAACCCACCAAGCTGAGGACAAAGCCTGAAGCTGCAGAGAAGCTAGAATTCACAAAAGAGAGAAGAGAACAAGACTGTAACTTTAATTTTTTCAAAGCCTACTTTTTTGTTTTGTTTTTTGCTTTTCGAGACAGGGTTTCTCTGTGTAGCCCTGGCTGTTCTGGAACTCACTGTGTAGACCAGGCTGGCCTCGAACTCAGAAATCCGCCTGCCTCTGCCTCCCAAGTGCTGGGATTAAAGGCGTGCGCCACCACTGCCCAGCTCAAAGCCTACTTTTAATGATGGTTCTTAAACACTTTAACCTCCCTTCTAGCCCACCACCCACCAGAGGTAGTGGGAAAGAAAGGCTACCGGGGGTGGGGGGGAGTGGACCTGTTTAGAAAGGTTCTTTGGAGCAACTCCTCTCTGTGTTGTCTGGAAATCGGCAGTTCAGTTCACAGGTCAGCAGCAGCAGCTCCATCCACTTGCAAACACTTCAGAGAGACACCAGCAGTCCAGTTCGGTAGAGTCTGGATAGCAAACACGAATCAGCAGAGGTGGAACTACCTAGCAAAGACAGCCAGCCTTCAGCATCGGCGTGAGTCAGCAGGAGAGACCAGGAGGGACTCCAGAAGTTCTCAGCTATGCCTCTCTCATCAAAGCGAAGATCAGCAAAGACTTGAGACCAAGAAGTGTGGCACAGCTAGCTCTATAAGCAAGCCAAGCTCGGCCTCCATCACTGTCCGTGAGTCCTATTTATACCCTCCCAGCATCACGTGGCCTCCATGGGTCTCGGCATGTGCATCTGTTTCAGCTGACATCACTGCCCAATCAGTCAGATTCTGCGGAGGTGGCAAAAAACTGCAGCACACCATCAGAAGTGGTTTTTGTTTTTTGGTGAGTTTCTCCCTGTGGAGTCCCAACAAATGCAACTCAACTATGCAATGTAAGGCAGACCAATACATGCATGTCGTTAGCAAAGAATCCTTCATCACGTGTCCTTTAGCAGAACATCCTCTCTCTTGTGTCTGCTTCAGCCAAATGTACCTTCATAAATCTGCCTTACACTCTCACCTGTGTCCATTCTAGCTAATATCTT
Source organism: Uromys caudimaculatus (assembly GCA_028551405.1). Lineage (NCBI taxonomy): Eukaryota > Metazoa > Chordata > Mammalia > Rodentia > Muridae > Uromys > Uromys caudimaculatus. Next base: position 49,457,171 of record CM052717.1, read on the forward strand.
GGCCATATAGATAGGCTCTTCTTTGACTAGAATCATAAGTTATGATAACCCATTTATTTTAATCTACATTCTGCCATGTGGCTGCTTACCTGAGCTCAGGTACCATGTGTCCCTCTCATTAATCTTCCCGGGAGAATCTCCCACGTGCATTGGGTACTCTTGAGGGCAGTGATTTTCCTGGGCACGCACACACAATCATGACATTTGCCCCTCCCACTTCCAGTGCCTCTATCCGGTGATCTCATGTAGCTCAGGCAAGCCTTCAACTTGCTATGTAGCTGAGGATGGCCTTGAATTTCAGATCCTCCTGTTCCCTCTGTGCAGTGCTGGGGATCAAAGCCAGGGCTTGGCAAATGCTAGGCAAGCACTCTACCCACAGAGCTATATCTCCAGCCTCTAGTTTTTATTTTTACAACGTGGGATTTTATAAAGCCCGGGGGACTTCAAACTCACTTGAAATCCCAGCTCTTGGGAGGTAGAGTCAGGAAGAGTAGGAGTTCAAGATCATTGTCAGCTACATAGCAAGTCCAAGGTCAACTAGATTCCATGAGATACTGTCATTGACGACAAAGACGAAAGAGGCTGAAGAGATAGATGGCTTAGTTGAGACAGAAGTCCCCCTTACCATCCTTTAAAGAAGAAAAAGGACTCAGAATCCACTATCTTTTTAAAGATTTGGTGGTTGTTGTTGTTGTTGTTGTTTCTGGTTTGTTTTGTTTTGTTTTTGAGACAGGGTTTCTCTGTGTAGCCCTGGCTGTCCTGGAACTTACTCTGTAGACCATGCTGGCCTCAAGTTCACAGAGATGTGCCTGCCTGTGCCTTCCAGGTGCTGGGACCAAAGGCATGTGCCACCCCGCCCCACTAAAGATTATTTTTATACTTATATGTATGGATGCGTGTCTGTCTCTGACCCCACAGTGCTGAAGCTAACAGGCATGTGCCCCCAAGCTCAGCTTTTGTTGTTGTTGTTATTGGAATCTGAACTCAGGTCACATTTTACCCATTGAACTATCTCCCTAAGTCCTTGTCTGCTTGCTTGGAGAAAGTCTTGGGTAAACCCAGGCTAGGCTTCCACTTGATTTGTATCTGAGGCTGGCCTTGAATCCTCTGGCTGCACAAGTGTAAGTCTGGATCAGCAAACCCATGTAAAAAGCCAGGGTTTGTGGCCTGTCTGTAATCTTAGGACAAAAGGACAGATCCTACGAACTCATTGACTAGTTTACTCCAAATGGCAAGCCCCGGGTTCAGTAAGCTTTGCTCAAAAAACTAAGGTGGGGGCTGTAGGGGCAGATACCTAATGATGACCTCTTACTTCCAGACACTCACAGGCAGGCAGGCACATGCACACAGGTAAGCATAAAGACACATGCACACACTCACTAACCTGCAGGTGAAATTGCTGTTAACTACCAACAGGTGGCAGTGTCGCTCACCTACTGGTCAAATCACAACTCTTGTTTTCTTGTCCCGGGTTCCTTAGCTGACCCAAGTTGTGTAACCTACACTACAGCTTCCCACTTTTGCCTGCTTCATTCTTCATATTACCACAATTGGTTTCTCTGTGTAGCCCTGCCTGACCTGGAACGTGCTCTGTAGAACAGGCTGACCTCAAACTGAGAGATTCACCTGCTCTGCCTCCCCAGTGGTGGGTTAAAAACATTCCCTACCATGCCTGCCTCCCCAAGATCTCTCTCTGCCCCCCCCCACATTTATCTAGATGATATAAATATATAGATGTTGGCATCAGGACCTCCAAACTGGTGACGTCACACCCAGACGACAGTGCGACCCGCCCACCTGTTGCCAAGACAACAGCCACCATATTCCCAGAATCCACTTGGCCCACCGCCCACCTTTACCTGTGGCACCACCCTCCATATATAAACATATATAAACCCCTCTGATCTTTCTTTTTTTTTTTTTTGGTTTTTCTAGACAGGGTTTCTCTGTATAGCCCTGGCTGTCCTGGAACTCACTCTGTAGACCAGGCTGGCCTCGAACTCAGAAATCCACCTGCCTCTGCCTCCCAAGTGCTGGGATTAAAGGTGTGCGCCACCACCGCCCGGCTTCTCTCTCTTTCTTTTCCCCTTCTCTTCTCGATGCTACCTTGCCCCCCCCCCCAATAAACCCCCCACGTGGAACTGTTTGGCTTGGTGTGGTTTCTGGAGCCGTGCAACCATCCCCGCCAATTATAATGCTGCTCATATCATAATAGATGATATATAGATATAAAATTTATGTGTATGAATGTATGTCTGTGTGTAGGCCCAACTATATGTGGTGTCTGTTGGTGCTAGAAGAGGCCACTGGATCCCCTGTAATTGGAATTACAGGACATTATGAGCCATCAGACATGGGTTCTGTGAACTGAACTCTGGTCTTTTGCAAAAGCAGTGAGTGCTCTTAAGCATATCTATCAATCACTATTATTTATCATCTATAATTATTTATCATCTATCATGTGTCTTTGTGTGTGTGTTTTGAGACAAGGTTTCAGACCTACATAGCCCAGCTTCCATCTTGATTTGTAGTTAGGAATGACCTTGAGTTGATCTTCCTTACTCTACTTCCTGGGTGAAGGATTACAGTAAGCACGACCACGCCAGGTTATGCAGTGCTGGGGACCGAACTCCAAGCTTCATGCATGGTACACCATCTACACTTCCCCACTCCCTAGCCCTGTGAAATCCATCCTTATTCTTGGACATCCCCCTTCTTCTCTTACAAGTTTGTGTGTTGTCAGCTCAAACTATGGGAGAGGTTCCTGGTTTTTTGTATCTTCTGTTTGAGACTAGGTCTCACTTATATAGCCCAGGGTGGCCTTGAGAGCTCCACTCCTCTGTTTCTGCCTTCTGAATTTTCTCTGTGGTTGAGGTTTCTGTTTTCTTCTTCTCCTTCTTCTCTTATTTTGTTGTCTTTGAGATAGGGTTTCTCTATTTTACAGCCCTGGCAGTCCTGGCACTCACTATCTCTGGCTGGCCTAAAGCTCACAGATCCCTCCTGCCTCTGTCTTCTGAGTGCTGAGATTAAGGGCGTGTGACAGCACATGTGGCCATGGTTTCTATTTTCTTTTCCTGCTCTGAGACACCAGAAGTCCAGCGCCTCAGCTTGAAAGAGAAGTCATGGAGAGTAATCACGCATTCAGATTCCTAGACATACTCTCATCTTAGTATGAATTATTATGCATATTTTACAAAGAAAACAGGTTCGGGAAATCAAAGACATGCAATTTAAAAAAACACCTGTGTGTGTGTGCGTCTCTGTGTGTTTGTGTGTCTGTCTGTCTGAAGTGTCCCTACTTCCCAAATTCTGAGATTATAGATGTGTCCCACAGTGCCTGGCACCATGACTGCAGTCTGACTTTCACAGGGTCTAAGCAAACACAGCTCCAGTGAAACCATTATTGATCCAGAGAAACATCTACACACAAACACAGGCAAAGCCGGAATATTCCCTTCAATTTTATTGGGCTACGAAATGTGATTTTTTTTTTTTTCATGAAAGAGCAGCTCAGTGGCTTATGCAGATTTAGAACTTGAGATGTGGGTCTCCAAGATGGATGGATTCAGCTGTGAAGGACAAATGAGAATGAATTGGTGAAGTGTAGGTTGGTGGCCTGAGGGGGTGCGGTTCATGGGATCACGGTTTATTCGGATGTTCAGTTTTTTGGTTGGTGGGCTTCTTGGCGAGGGCATTTCTGAAGCTCTGAGTTTCTTCTTGGTGGCTGGTCAAAGTCTAAGTGGGCATGTCCTTTGGGGAAGGAGCCCGTAGATGCTGGGTCTAGCCTTCAAAGGACTAGGACAAATACATAAACGAGGCCTAAACCGGCTAGTATGGCCAACATATCAACCCAAATAGTTCGAGTTGAGTTCCGGTAGGCGTCTTCCCAGTCGCTGACCCGATTGGCATCGTCGGTCTGTAAGGGTGGGAGCATGGGTATGGGTTTCTGAGGCCAGAAGCTCTAGGAAGGAGGGTTGGGGCCCTATAGCCACTGTGGGAAGAGCCCGACCCAAGATCTAGGACACGAGCAGTTGCAGGTGGCAAGCAGAGGACAGGATGAGCAGTGGGTGGGTGGGTGGGGTAGTTTTACCTCGCGGCTGAAGTAGAAAGCTAACGCTCCTAAGGGTAGGAATAAAATCATAGCGCAGATCGTCAGCAGGAAATGATTCCGAGCGTAAAATTTTAGTTCATCTGGAGTCTGTGGACGGTCTAGTGGCTTCCTACGTGGGGGGGCTTCTGTTTCCATGATCTTTTCACTCAAAGACAGATCCTGGTGTCTTGAAAATAGAGACCCAGGCCCACCGCACTTCCCGGGGCCCTACCCAGAATCCTAAGAGTTGCGCAGTCAAAGGTCATTCTTCACAATGGAGATAAGAGTATCTCCAGTCCTGATTGGCTACTCTCAAGCAGTGGGCGTGGTCGCGCTGTTTTAAGGGTGCTTCAGGCCTTCAAGTGCTGTGCTGTGAGAACATTGTTCTTGTACCCTCACAGGGATTAACTGTGGGAAAGCTGCCTCTTGTCTCTTTCTTCTGCAGAGTACTAAGGGATAGGAACAAGGAAGGCCTCGGAAGAGCAGGTAGATAAATCTGTAAGAAAGCTAGACTTAGCCAGACATTGTGGCGGCCATCTTTAATCACAGCACTTAGGAGATCAAGGCAGATCTCCCAATCTCTGTAAATTCAGTGCCAACCTGGTCTACATAGCAAACTCTGGGATACATAGTGATGCCCTGTCTCAAAATAATGCCTGCCAGGTCTTAAAAGTAAAATCTTGGGTCTAGAAAGAAAGATAAATAATAGGTAGGTAGGTAGATAGGTAGGAAGGTAGATTAGATAGAAAGATAGATAGATAAATAGATAAGAACCAGGTGAGCTGTGGCCACTTATAATCCTAGCATTTGAGAAAGGATTTCATATAGCCTGGACTGGCCTGGAATTCACAGCCAAGAATGAGTTTGATCTCCTGACCCTCTATTTTTTGCCTTCTGAAGTATAAGGATTGCAGACATACTCCCTGTATATCTGGGAGAAATGTCTGTCTGTCTGTCCATCTGTCTGTCTGGAAGAACTGTCTTAAAGTGAAATGCCACTTAAATGTAGATATAATTCAATGGTTTTAGTCTCCCAGAACTGTTTTTGTTTGTTTGGTTTTTCGAGACAGGGTTTCTCTGTGTAGCCCTGGCTGTCCTGGAACTCATTCTGTAGACCAGGCTGGCCTCGAACTCAGAAATCTGCCTGCTTCTGCCTCCCAAGTGCTGGGATTAAAGGCGTGCACCACCACTGCCCGGCCCCCCGAACTGTTTTTAAAAATGCAAATGGCATAGGAAATCATCACCTGCTGCCTTACGAATATACCTCTCCCTAGTCATTCAGTCAGTTACTGAAGTTTTGAAGGAATTCTGCAGATATCATTAAGATCTCCAATCAATTAACTTTGTGTTGGAGAGAATATGCTCGTGAGGCTAAAATAATAAAATGAGCTCTTACAAGGGCCTTGGTCTTAGTGACCAAAGAGACTTGTAGACTGGATGCAAGAGAAAGTTGCTTGTTTAGGGCTTAAAGCTATAAGGAGTTGCATAGTAAGGGATGCAAGACTTTAGCTAGCCATCAGCTAGGAACAGCAGGGTTCTGAAATCAGCCATGACCATATTCATTTGGAAGAGGGCCTGAGCATTGAATGAGAACTTAGCAGAGGGGACACCTTAGTTTAATCATAGGAGATCCTGACCAGAAAGCTGGCACACAGACCTGCAAGTCAGTAAGTAAGCTTGTGGAGCTTGTGCTCTGGTGGAAAATAAATCATATTCTCAAGCAACATGGTAATTAGCGATTCACATGATAACCATCAGTGGACACTCATACATACCACTGGGATTCAGCTGGGTAGGGCACACATGCACACACATGCATGCAGAGCCTCATATTTATTAGGCAAGCATTCTAGCACTGAGCTGTATCTGTAGCCCTTTAAACAAGATTTTGTAATTTTTGAGACAGGTTCTCACTATGTAGCCCTGGGTGGCCTCAAACTTGCTATATAGACCCAGCTGGCCTGCCTCTATCTGAGTGCTGGGATTAAAGATTTGGGCCATCATGGCTAGCTTAAAAGATTTTGTGTGTGTGTATGTGTGTGTGTCTCTGTGTGTGTGTGTGTGTCTGTGTGTGTGCCTGTGTGTGTAAAGGTGTCCACAAAGGCCAGAAGGGGGCATTGGATTCCCTAGAGCTGGAGTTATAGGCAGTTGTGAGTCACTTGGTATATAGGTGCTGGGAATTGAACTTGAGTCCTTTGCAAGAGTAACAAATGTTCTTGACTGCTGGGCTATCTCTCCAACTCCCTCTCTTTATATTTTTAAAATCTGAGACATGTCTCTACAAGTTGCCTAGGCAGGCCTTGAATTTTCAATCCTCCTGCCTCAGTCTCCCAAATATCTGGGAGTACAGGCCTGCCTGCACATCAGGCCAGCTACAACTGTATTGAATTACAGACAAGGACCTTAAAAACCCTAACAGCAGCAAGCCACAGTTCTGAAGTCAGCAAATTCTTCATGGAATGATTTGGTTCAGAGTGGGAAGCAGAGGGGATGACCTCTGGTGCTCAGCACACTTTCTCCTTTTCTCTTCTTATTGGCCCAAGTCCTCAGTCGTGGGTCGGTGCCCTCATATTCAGAGTGGCTCTTCTCTACTCCATGGGAACACCTTCAAGAACTGTATTCCCTAGGAGATTCCAACCTTAGTTAAGGGGCTGTGGAGGTGACTTAGGGGATAAAGACATTGATACACAAACATGAGGACCGAGTTCAGGTTTCCAGCACCCAGGAAAACACTGACTTGGGTAGTGGCCTGCAGGACCATGAAAGGCAGCCTGGTTTCTGGTTGAGCTAAGGTTTAAAACCCTGAAGACCCAGTAGGGGGTCCCTAGCAGGGGATAACCTTACAAAGGATGGTAGGTGTTTTGCCATGTTCCTGGGCCCCAGGCTCCTGACAGGAGGCCACAGCTCTCCACAGGTAGAAGATGTGGTCACATAGCCTCAAGACATCTCCATTTTAATGAGGTACCTAGAGGCTTAGCCAATAAACTCCCCTTGCCAGCCACTCCTACCTGCAAAAGGTATTTTAACCTCAGGCCCTCCCTGAGGTTGTGGGGTATGATTTTACTCATCACCACTCTCTGCCATGACAATAAACACCCTAGAACCATGGACTGTTTCTCTTCATCGGGATCGCATCTAGTCTCTTGCAGAAGGCCTCTCAGTGCTCCCAGCTATGGTCTCTACCAAACCAAGCCAGCTAGCCACTGACAAGCCAAAGATTCCACCCCAGGCTCCTCCCTGCCTTTCCCCCTTGTCCCCAGGCTAGATCCAGCCTGCAGGCCCCCACTTCATTCTCAGTTCTTCCGTGGCACCCAGCGGTGCCTGGGATGCCCAAGAGCCTGAGAACCAGAGCCGGCTCTGTGAAGTCCTCGGAACTACAGGCCGAGCTCCCCCACTCCCGGGCGGTGTCCCAAGGCTTCTCACAGCCCAACACCCCCTGGCGGTGCTGTGGGGTGAGTGCAGTCAAACTTCCCTCAGCTCGCTTCCCCCCAGAGGCCCGAGCCCTGGGGCAGAGGGGGACCCACTGCTATAACCCAACAGTGGCCTGCTTTTACTCGCAGTGCATTGCTGGTAGAGACAGGCAAGCTAGCTAGCCAGATAAGCCAAATTGGCAATCTCTGAGTTCTTGTGAGAGATCTTGCCTCAATATATAAGGTGTAGAGAGACTGAAGAAAACATCTAATGTCATCCTTTGGCACACACACACACACATCACACATACCTTCTGGCACACATATGTGCACCCAAACATATGTGAATATGCACACACACACGCACACACACGCATACCCTCTGGCACACACACATGCACCCAAACACATATGAACATGCATGCATGCATGTGGATTAACCATCATAACTAGTATACGAAATAATTCATCACAGTGCATTTTCAGAATGGGGTGCATTTAGAGTTCATCAGAGAGTCACGGCTAAGCTGGAGGTCTAGGCCCCTGTCCCCTCTCCTGTTTTAAAAGATACATTTGATTTATTTTATGTATGAGTACACTGTAGCTGTCTTCAGTGTACTCACACCAGAAGAGGGCATCGGATCCCATTACTATGGTTGTGAGCCAACATGTGGTTGCTGGGAATTGAACTCAGGACCTTTGGAAGAGCAGCCAGTGTGCTCTTAACTGCTGAACCATCTCTCCAGCCCCATTTTCCTATTCTTACTCTATTTTTTCTCTTTTCTTTTTTTTTTCTTTTTCTTTTCTTTTTCTTTTTTGGTTTTTCGAGACAGAGTTTCTCTGTGTAGCCCTGGCTGTCCTGGAACTCACTCTGTAGACCAGGCTGGCCTCGAATCAGAAATCTACCTGCCTCTGCCTCCCAAGTGCTGGGATTAAAGGTGTGCGCCACCACCGCCCAGCTTATTTTTTCTTTTTTCTTGCCTTGCTTTCTCTGCATACTTAGCTTGGTTTGGATGAGAGTGTCTTCTGCAGGCTCATGTACTTGAACACCTGATCTGCAGGTGGCTGTGCTGTTTGGTTGTAGAACTTTTAAGAGGTGCAGCCTTGCTGGAGGAAGTCCATCACTAGGGGCAGGCTTTGAGAGTTTATAGCTTCACTCCAGTCCTCCCCACTGCTTCTGCTTCCTGTGTGCAGATGAAATGTGATCAATCAGCTAGCTTCCTGCTCCTGCCTCCATGTGCTGCCTCCCCTAGCAGGAGGGCCACTGTTCCTCTAGAATAGTGTGTTGGTTTGGATATGCTTGGCCCATAGGAAGCGGCACTGTTAGGAGCTGTGGTCTTATTAGAAGAGGAATAGCCTTGTTAGAGGAAGTGTGTCACTAGAGGCAGGACTTTGAGATCTCATATATATGCTGGCCACACAAGTCTGGCCAGTGTGATCCAGACCCTCCTCTTGGCTACCTTCCACTCAAGATGTAGAACTCTTGGTTCCTGCAGCACCAAGTCTACCTGCACGATGTCATGCTTCCCACCATGATGATAATGGACTGATACAGCATTAATTTTTGCTTCATTGCTTTGTGCTCTCGGCAGATTGCATGTGCACACCCGCCCAGGAGCTATCTTTGGATCTGCAAATGAAACACACACACACACACACTTATTTTTAAAATGCCTTGGCTACCTCAAAGGCTGGGCACTCCTAAACCTCCCCCTGCTACCCCAGGCCCAATCGGGGAAGTGGTCAATGGCCACTTACATGAAAACTCACGTGGCTGGTTGGCTTTATCTCCTGCTGCTATCGTGTCCCATTCTTCTTCCCCTGAGTCATGGGGATTCTGCCACTCCTCTTTGGCTCCTAGCCCACGAAATCGCAAAGGTCCTGACCCCTGCACAGTCATTAGCCGTTGGCATCTTTATTGATTAATCAAAAACCATTGGGGACGAGGATCGTTAGAGTTTGGACATGCAGATACCCAATTGAGTCAAAGCATTAGAACCATTCTCCAACAGTCTGAGCCTCTGAAACTGTGAGCCAGTCGCAATGAAATGTTTTCCTTTATAAGAGTTACCTTGATCATGGTGTCTCTTCACATCAATAAAACTCTAAGACAAATGGTAAGCCAGAATAAACCCTTTCTATCTCTCATTGCTTTTGGTCATGGCATTTTATCCCAGCCATAGATCAGATACAATGAAAACAGTAGTAGATTTCGTGACTTGAGTAGCTGCTTGTATTAGGAAGGCTTTTCTAGAGTAAAATAACTTACAGAATGAATCTCTCTCTACAGAAAAGGGATTTATTAGAATGGCTTACAGGCTGTGGCCTAGCTAGTCTAATAATGGCTGCCTATGAACAGGTCTAAGAATCCAGTAGTTGTTCAGCCCAGGAGGCCGGTTGTCTCAGCGGGTCTTCAGTATATGCTGGAATCCTGAAGAAGCAGACTTTAATGCCAGTGAAGGAATGGACTTGCTAGCAAGGTGAGAACAAGCAGGCAAAGAGCAAAAGCTTCCTTCTTCCATGTCCTTACATAGTCTTCTAGCAGAAGGTGTGGCTCAGATTAGAAGTGGGTTTTCTCTGCTGGAAAGATCTGGATTAAAGACATAGCTTTAATCCAAGATCTAGATTAAAGGTATGTCTTCTACTTCACAGATGCAGATTAGAAGTAGATCTTCTCACTTCAAACTAAGTAAAAAAAAAAAAAAATTCCTTACAGGTGTGTGTCTCCATTTTTGTGTTTTAGTTAACTCCAGATGTAGTCAATTGACAACCCAGAATAGCCATACACTGGATTTCAATCTCCGGACAGTAAAGGCCACAGGGAGAAAAGACAAGGCTGCCTTTTTCTGATCTCCAATTGGCTCCAATTCTGCAGCTCCTCCCCTCCCATTCCACCTGATTGGCTCATCAGAAAGACATGTTAAGTATGTACCTAAACCTGGTCAGAGGACCTTACTTCCGATGAACTTCATCTCTAGAGGAAACCGGGTAGACTATTGTGTCTCTGTCCCCGTGCCCCTGTCCTCCTCGCCCAAGTGCTCCTCCCAGCGTGCCACCCAAGGTGGGCCCAGGGCTCTGGGAAGAAGAAGTGGAGAGGAAGATGCTGCAGTCAGAGTTGATAAGAGAGTAAGAGACAGTGGTGCTTGATGCCTGTAAATCTCCACACTCAGGAAGAGGCGAGAGGGTCTGAGATCAAGGTTTCTCCAGTCTTTCTTCATATTGTCTGGCTTTGGCACTAGGATGACACTGACCTCATGTACTATGTTAGAAATGTTCTCTTCACCTTGCATCTTGAAGAGTTTGTAAGCACTGATTGTGTGTGTGTGTGTGTGTGTGTGTGTGTGTGTGTGTGTGTGTGTGTCCCGCGCGCTATTTGGTCTCGCCAGCAAGAACCCACACGGACACACGGATCCTTCTGCAGCAAAGCGTTTATTGCATCATGAAGAGGAAGACCCCGAGGCCCAGAATGGCGCTGCTTATATAGCCCTGAGGCAGCGTGTCCTCCACTGATTGGCGCGCCCCGGGAGTGGGCGGTGATTAGTCATGTACACCCTTAATGCGCAAGCGCTTCGGATGAGTCACCCCGCGCTATCCATAAGTTTCCTTAGAGCGACAGCAGAAGTCAGCGCCATCTTGTAATGGCGAATACTCTAACCGCTCCCTACATCTCCCCCCATTCTTTCAAGTAAGAAGGAGAGGGGGGTCAGCTGGGTTAATAGGGCCACACCTCCCTACAGTGGTATCAAAACACAGAACCAGGCTCGATCAAGCGAATTCCGTCATGAGTGAATAGG
>CM052717.1:49468964-49510834 GCA_028551405.1 Uromys caudimaculatus
GGGGGGGGGGGCTTGCATCGCTAGCTTTGCAAGTTTCTTGGTCTCGAGTCTTTGCTGATCTTCACTTCGTTAAGAGAGGCACGGCAAAGAACTTCTCCTGGCCTGAGTACACTTGCTGACTTGTGCCAGTTCGGCTGAGGCCTGACTGTTTCTGCTGGGTCACGCCACCCCTGCTGATTTGTGTTTGCTGCCCCAACACTACTGAACTGAACTGCTGGTGTATTCATGAAATATGTTCGAGTGGATGGAGCTACTGCTGCCGAATCCTGTGAGCTGAACTGTTGCGTTCCTGACAGCACAGATGGGATTTGCTCCAAAGAACAATTTCTTAACAGGTCCACTTCCCCCGTACCCTAATAACCTTTCTTTTCCACTGCCTCTGGTGGGTAGTGGGTTAAAAGGGAGGTTAAAGCATTTAAGAACCATTATTAAAAATAGGGTTGAGAAAAATCCAAACGACACACAATGCACATGCCCACTCACTCTGGAGAGGAACCCCACAGCAGATCAAAGTAATGGCCACATCACAGTCCACCTTAGTGAACAATGCACTTTTATTGGGGTTACTCAGGATTAGAATTATAGTTTAGTAGTTAGCACTCTCATGTGTGATGGGTGTGGTGGCACACACCTTTCATCCCAGCACTTGGCAGTGGATCTGTGGAAATTTGACACCAGTTTGGTCTACATAGAGAGTTACAGACCACCCTGGGCTACATAGTGAGCTTGTGTCTTAGAAAAGAAAGAAATAATGGGGGGGGGGGAGTTCACAGAGATCCTGAGTTCCCAGCACCCACATGGTGGCTCACAACTGTGTGTAACTCTAACTCCAGGGGGTCCAATCCCATCTTTTGGTATCCAGGAACTGCACACATGTGGTGCACAGACATGCAAGCAGGCAACACACACACACACATACACACACACACACACACACACACACATCCCACATCACACGTATAATAGTTTAGGCTGTGTTTGCTTTTCACTTACTGCAGCCAGAACCCTGCCCACTTTTCCTTGAGAAAAGTGACACTTGCCATGTAAATGCTCTGAGCACCAGTTCAATTTCGGTGAGAAACACTCGATACAGGGATACTCAGGCAAGTAAATTTAACCCACTGATGACAGACGGAAAATAATAACTGTTGTACAATCTCGAACAACCATAAAAACTTCCGAGCTCGTGCCCAGGACCAATGGCACAGTAAAGCTGAGACCTGGTTTCTAATACTCTAATGGGAGTCTGAGGGAAGGGTTACAAGGAGCCCAAAGGACTCCAAGGGAGCTGCATAAGGAAAAACTCAACTACATACCGGGAGCTCTCTGCACAGCTTACAGAGCCCAACAGCTCAAGAAATCTCTCTGCAGTGTGTCAGCAGTGTCTCCTTCAGGAATCATGGAGTTGCCAGGGCTAGCTACCTTGAGGGGTTTATCAGGTTAGAGTAAAGGTTGCTCCTGAGGCACTGTGTGCCTTTCAGTTCCTGAGGAACCTAGACACTCCCTCAGGCAGTGGAACATTTGGGCTCCTGTGTATATATCTTCATTCCCTAGAAGTCAGTGAATCAGGTAGAAGTGTGGGGTATTTACCAGAGAAGACTGCTCAGACATGTGTTTCAGCCAGTAGGAAATCTTTATCAGCTGGCCAGTGACTACACTAGGTGTGCGAGATCCCAGGGCAGCCCCAGGCCTTTCTCAGGATGAGCTTTTAAACATGAAAACCATATTTTGAGTTGACACACTACATTTAGCAAGAACAGTTAGCTAGCATAGAACTACAGAAGCCAAAACCGGAAAGATGGGCTTTGATGGATTAGGTCTTTGTTTTCGTTTTCAACAGGTGCTGCTGCCTGTGGTACTTCCATCATGGAGTCAGTTGTGCTAAGGTCTGGGGTCCTGTTACAGAAGTTTGGCATAACAATTAGTCTTGGATATGAATCTTGTGTATCCTGTATGGCTTGCAAACATCATTGGCAACTACAATTGTATTCTTCTTGGCAACTGGCATCATATTGTTTCTGATAAGGGTATAAAAAGTCTGAGTGCTTGCAATAAACTTGTTTTAACCTCAGTCTTAGTGAGGCCCCTCCAACTTGGCCTGGTTTAATTCCCACTGAGATTATCAGGAGACCCTGGTAAGTAAGGGCTGAGGCTTACCTCCGCCTACAGTTGTTTACTCTTTAACTGCTGGGGAGGGGCCCTCAAGAGTCTTCCAAGTTTTAGTTCTCTCAAACATGTGAGCTTCTATTTGCCTCCCAAAGCTCTACTTCCAGGAGGGAATCCTTTTTTTTTTTTTTTTTTGGTTTTCCGAGACAGGGTTTCTCTGTGTAACCCTGGTTGTCCTGGAGCTCACTCTGTAGACCAGGCTGGGCCTCGAACTCAGAAATTCACCTGCCTCTGCCTCCTAAGCGCTGGGATTAAAGGTGTGCGCCACCACTGCCCGGTGAGGGAATCCTTTAGTTGGGAAAGAACTACTGTTTGGTACCATACAATTGGCAGAATTAACGCAGGCAGGGCCAGCATCAGCTGCTGTTCACATGACCACAGACAGAAAACGGAAGCTATAATTACAAACTAAAGCTGAAGAATGACCTTCAAAGGTCCGCCCCTAGAGACTTACTTCCTCTTGCCAGGTCCCACGGCCTTCACAAAGCGCCACAAACTGGGGACCAGGTATTCAAAATATGAGCTGGGGAAGGGGAGCATTTTAAATTTAAATCATAACACATTTGGCTGACAGTTAATTTTATTAATTCATTTGATTTTTTTTCTTTTTCTCTTCCATGGACTGTGAACTCTAGGAGAGCCTGGGTCTTGTTGGCCCAAGTCACTGTGTGGCCCTGAAGGTCAAGCCTGGGCATAAATCTCAGGATGTTACTATGATGTGATCAGCTCATGTTCAGCCTGGGAGTGAGACCCATACACTGGACACTAAGTTAACTAGTTCAAACGGGGGGTGAGGGGGAGGATAACAAAAAGGGCCATTAGCTGTAAGCTAGGCTCCTGACTCAAAGCATCAAACACAAGAGTATGAAGAAAAAGGTGTGGCTGGATAATGCCCCTTATAGACATTGAACCAATCAGATTTAAGCCCTGGAGGCACACCCACTAGACAGTGGCCAATCATAATGAAGTGGTGAGCACTAGAGAGACCACGCCCAGTGACTGAGATTGCCAAGGCTATCTCAGGGACTGAGGAGCAAAGAGAAGACCTACAGAGCTCGAGTTGGTGATTAGTTATGGACAATGAGGGAGGGAAGTGTGTGTGTGTGTGTGTGTGTGTGTGTGTGTGTGTGTGTGTGTGTGTGTGTGTGTGTGTGATAAAGTAGGATTTAAAAGAAGGAAAAGTAATTGAAAAAGACTGGGAGGGGATTCCAGGGAGCATGGGGAGGGGATATGGGGCTAGCAAAACTACTCCATAGGAACATGGAGGTGTGGTGGACTCTAGATGGTGCCCTTTCCCTGGCTTAGGATGGCATCATCTGTGTTTTGTGCCTCATTTGGCTTGGCAGGTCCTTTATTTTATTTTTTCTTTCTTGATAGTGGGGATTGAGCCCAGATGCTTGCAAAGCTGTACCTCTGAGCCACACCTCCAGGCCCTCATTGGTGGATTTTAGGCAAAGGGTCTAATGGTGTTGTGTCATGCTCCCAGCCCAGTCCTGCTACTGCAAGGGTCACATTCGCAGCTACTCATGAACATGGCTACTCATAGCCATATGTTTTATCACTGGGTGAAATCATCAGCCTCTTTTTAATTTTAATTTCTTTTTTTTTTGAGGCAGGGTCTTCTTACAAAGTTGCTCAGGCTGCCCTTCAACACGTTTTGTAGTCCAGGTGGGTCTTGAACTTCCAACCCTCCTTACTCATTCTGCTGGGACGACAGACCACCAGGCAACCAGGCCTGCCTCTGGCCCTCTTTTCTTGGGAGCTCAGATGCCCCCTTTACCCTCTGTGTACAGCTTTTATTCACCCAGAACCTCCTCCTTAGGCCAGGACCCATGGCTGGTGGGATCAAAATCAAGGACCTGGAAGCTTACCAGAGATCACCCCGGTCAGGGCCAGTCATGCTGATCGCCTGGCCTTCCCCAGCAAGGGATTTTCTCTGTCTGTCCATCACATCCTTCTGCTTCTGCATTATGCTGGCAATTCCAGCCCTGCTGTTCTCCTTTAAGGTGGGTACCACCCAGCTTCTGGTCTTCTCCCTCGGGGACCTCTTCACGTCCCACAGGGGTATGTCCCTCCCCTTTTCACCGTCTGTGCCCCTTCTTGTTCCCTCGACTCCTGGGTCCTTTTAGCTCCACTCTCTCATCCGGTGTCCCTCCTGGTTACTTCTTCCTCACCCTCCAGTCCTGATATCGGATTCTCCAGGGATGCCCCTCCCCTCCCCATTTTCCTCCTGGGAACCATCTTGCCTGCTTGCCTTTACCCCCCACAGACCCGGGAAGCCAACTCTGTTGGGGATTGGAAGAGAGCCCGGAGGAACTCCATGCTGGCCTTGGGCTTTAGCATCTCCAGCATCCTTGTGGGGTGCATTTTGATGGCCAGCTCTATTACATTTATCTTTGAAATAGAGGCTTGACGTCTTCCTGAAGGCTCACCTCACTCAGGGAGTTCCAACCTCTCTTGGAGCCTCTGATCTTGGGCATCAGCAGCTGCCTGTGCTGAGGGAGCCGTCAGCTGGGCAACAATGTTAAGAGCAATAAAGCTTTTGGGGTTTCTATGCTTCCATTCACTTGCTGCATGTGTGGGCACCTGGGCACCAGTTCTCACGGCAGGGTCCGCTTTCCCAGGTGCCCTGGGGCCCCTTCAGAGGGTGAACGAACATTTATTGACAACGGTATCAGGTTCAGTCCTAGGGCAGATGGATGGTGTACCCCTCTTTACTGGTTAATGTAGAGGGAGAACAGTCATGGCTGCTGGTTCAGCATCTTTTCTGCTGCAGTCAACTCAATGACCAGAAGTAATAAGGAATAAAAAAATCGTTTCAGCCTTATGGTTCCCTCGGGAGAGTCTATCATGACAGGGAAAGCATGGCATAGGAAGAGCAGGAAACAAAGATTCTATTTTTATCTATATGCAAGAAGTGGGAGTGGGGGTAGGTGGGGAGAGGGGAGGGAAGGGAATGGGACAAAGAAGAGATCATGAGAATAAGCCCTCCTCAGAGTCATACTCCCTCCAGCAGGGCTCCACCTCTTAAAGGTTCCAAACCTTCCCAAGTGTTCAAGTACAGAAACCTGAGAGGGTCATTTCTCATTCAAACTACCACAGCGGTGCATGTCTGTAATCCCAGTATTTGGGTGCCTGAGGCAGAAGGATGGTGAGTTTAAGGCCAGTCTGGGTTATATCATTAGACTCTGTCTCAGAAAACAAAAATAAATATAATATAATGCCAGCACTCCGGAGGCTGAGGCAGGAGGATCATGAGTTTGAGAACAGAATGAACTATAGACATTTCCTCAAAAACCTAAAGTAACACAACAACAACAACAACAACAACAACCTTTTTCCTCTACAGGGCTGGGGATTTAGTTCACTAATTAGGCACTTGCTCAGCCTCTGCAAGGCTCCAAGATTAGTTCTCAGCCCTGTAAACAACAAAAACAAAAAGCCATAGCTAACTATGGTTGTTGCAGAATATCTGATTGAACCCCAAGATTGCAAACAAGTAGCTGTGGTGTAGTTCAGTCCTGGCATACCCCTTAAACCCCTTTAATCCAAGAGCTGAATAAAGTTAACCCTGGGTCAAGAGATAGAGCATGCAACCAGCCCGCAGGGAGCGAACACTAGTGAACAGAAAGGAGGGCCTTTGAGCTGAAGGTTTTTTTTTTTTTTTTTTTTTTTTTTTGGTTTTTCGAGACAGAGTTTCTCTGTGTAGCCCCGGCTGTCCTGGAACTCACTCTGTAGACCAGGCTGGCCTCGAACTCAGAAATCCACCTCTGCCTCCCAAGTGCTGGGATTAAAGGTGTGCGCCACCACTGCCTGGCGAGCTGAAGGGTATTTAAGACCACATGGAGATGGAGAAAGAACTTTTCTCTTCTGGGATGTCAGTGGAATAGGAAGGTCACCCGGGTGCTTTCTCTGCCTCTCTGAGCTCCCAGGTTTTCATTCCAGCATCTGGCTCCTGAATCTTCAATGGTAAAATCAAATGGCTGGGATTTTTGTTTTTAAAGCAACACACGGTGGTGTGTGCCTTTAATCCCAGCACTCAGGAGGCTGAAGCAGGCAGATCTCTGATAGTCTGGGCCAGCCTGGTCTATGTGGCAGATTTTAGGCCAGCCAAGTGCTACCTGTAAGACCCTGTCTTGAAAGTGAAGAAAATAAAACAAAACAAACAGCCTTATGTGAAATTGAGAAGACACCTAGAGAGAATGAAATACAAAGTCACTGGCTTGTTTGACGTCACCCTGTCTAATGACTCTTCAGTTCTATCTGGTGTGGGAACCACTAGTCAAATGTGCCGGGCCTTGTGCAATGCAGGAGGTCAATCTTTGGTTTTATTGAGATAAAAGTCAATTTAGCTTGTCCTTTGTGGTTGGAGCTACCATACTGGATGGTGGTTCTGGACTGTGGTAGTTATTAAAAACAATGAAACTGGGAGACCAGAGCAGCTCCGAGAAGCCCTGATGGGCAGCTAATAGCTGGCCTGTGGCCTGAAGAAGACATAGCCATAAAAATATCTGGAGTCTGGGGGTGTCGCTCCATGGCTACAGTGCACACTAGTGGGCAGGAAACTCTGGATTCCATCAGTAGCACCCAGAAACTGGATGTGGTGGCCCACCCTGTAATCCCAGGACTCTGGGATGGAGACCCAGAGCCTCAAGGTTATCCTTGGCTACATAGTTTGTGGCCAATTTGAGACCTTGTCTAAAAAAAAAGGAAAAGAAAATGTAGAAGACCCTGGGCAGTCGTGGCGCACACCTTTAATCCCAGCACTGGGGAGGCAGAGACATGCAGGTTTCTGAGTTCGAAGCCAGCCTAGTCTACAGAGAGAATTCCAGGACAGCCAGGGCTACACAGAGTAACCCTATCTCGGACACTCTCCCCCTCAAAGAAAAAAAAAAAAAAAAAAGAAAGAAGAAAAAGAAAAAAAAATGTGAAAGAAAGTTGAACATCAGGTGCAAAGCTGTAAATCCAGAGGGAGCCTAGTTTATTCTGGGAGGATAAAGAAGTGGAAACCTTGGGCCGGAGAGATGGCTCAGTGTTTAAGAACACTGGTGCTCTTGTAGAGAGTTCTTCAGTCCCAGTGCCCATGCCAAGTGGCTCACAATAGCCTGTAACTCCAGCCCAGGGGATCTGACACTGTGTCCTGTGCTCCATGGGCACCTGCTCTCATAAGTACACATCCCCACTCAGACACATACATATTTAAAAATGAAATAAATCTTTAAAGAATTATTGAGTTACATTGGATGTAAAAGAACTCTTAAGAAGTGTGTGTGTGTGTGTGTGTGTGTGCGTGTAAATATGAATGTGTGAGTGTTTGTGTGTGTGTATGTGTGTGTGTAAATATGAATGTGTGAGTGTTTGTGTGTATGTGTGTGTGTAAATATGAATGTGTGTTGTGTGTGTTTGTGTGTGTGTGTGTGTAAGTATGAATGTGTGAGTGTGTGTGTGTGCATTTAAATTTAAGACAGGGTCTCATGTAGCCCAGGCTGGCCTCTACCTTTCTACATTGCTGAGAATGCCCTTGAACTTCTGATCCTCCTACCTCTAGTTCCCGAGTGCTTGGACTACATGTATGTGCCACCATACCTAGGTTATATGGTGCTGAGTATTGAACCCAGGGCTTCATGCGTGCTACGCAAACACTTCAGGAAGTAAGCTGCACACTCAGCCCAGAAGTAAATAAATAATAAAATATAAAGATTAATTTATTTTTATTTTATGAGCATGAGTATTTTATCTGCAAATATGCATGTGCACAATGTATGTGTCTGGTGCCCATGGAAGCCAGAAGAACATGCTGGATCTCTTGAAACTGGGAGGTTACAGATGGTTATGGGCTATTATGTGGGTGCTGGGAACTGAACCTGGGTCCTCTGGAAGAGCAGCAAGTGCTCTTACCCTCTGAACCATCGCCAAGAAGTTCACATTTTAAAATAAGTTTGTTATATTCTGTGTGTTAGGTCCCAAACCCCAGAGAACAGTCACTCTAGAGGGATTGCTGGTGGCATTCCTCAAGAAACCTGTGAAATGGGTTTCTGCCTACCAGAAAGGACCACTTCCTTTGCCATGTACCTGTAGTTCCATATCAAAGTTCCCTGGTCTCTAGTAACATGGACTTGGTATGACTATCACACCCCCACACCAGCCTTCTGGTGTTCTCCTCTCCCGCTCCACTCCCAGGCTCCCAGGCTGTCCCAGATTCCCTTCCCACCCCCATTCTTCATGACTCAAATGGTTTTTTTTCTTCTGCCTTGATCTTCTCTCTCTACTTTTCACTCAGCTCCCGAGATGGCCCTGAGAAATCTGCTCCTCTAGCTGCTTCCCCATCAGAGGTAGCTCTGGCATCTCTGGACTCCCCCAGATGCCTCAGGCTATTCTCTCTTCCGTATTTACCTGGACTTCAAACGCACCCATGGAGCGGCTCAGTTCATGGTTTTACTGTTATGTCAACTTGACAGACTGCCTGACAGAGCAATTTATGGGAGGAAGGGTTGCAAGGGTGTATTTCTGAGTTTCAGAGAAATTCCAGGCTGCGGAAGCAGGTACAGCTCTGCCCACAGCAGTGGACATAGGAGGAAGCAGCTGGCAAACAGCCCAGACTAGGAAACAGAGAGCATAGGCCTGGACCAGGTACAACCTTCATAGTTCTGCCCCAATGTGATGGTTTCTATTTGCTGGGCTCAGGGAGTGGCACGATTAGAAGGTGTGGCCCTGTTGGAGTAGGTGTGTCACTGTGGGTGTGGGCTATGGACTCTCATCCTAGCTGCCTGGAAGTGAGTCTTCTACTAGCAGCCTTCAGATGAAGATGTAGAACTCTCAGCTCTGCCTGCACCATGCCTGCCTGGATGCTGCCATGCTCCCACCTTGATGATAATGGACTGAACCTCTGAACCTGTCAGCCAGCCCAATTAAATGTTGTCCTTTATAAGACTTGCCTTGGTCATGGTGTTTGTTTACAGCAGTAAAACCCTAAGCAAGACACCCAAGTATCCCACTTCTCTTGGCTAAACTCCACTTCCTAGACACTCCACAGTCTTCAAGATAATGCTACAAGCTGAGGGCCAAGTGTTTAAAATGTGAATGGGGGGGGGGGCATCCAGATTCAACCTACAATACATTAAGATAAATATGGGCCAACAAGTTGGCTCAGCGGGTCAAGGTGCTTGTGGTCAAGGCTGATGGCCTGAGTTTGATTCCTGGAACCTAAGGTATGGGAAGAGAGAATCAAGTTCCACAAGTTGGTCCTCTGACCTTCGCCACACCTGTGCTGTGCTGTGCACACACACATACACGTGAATAAATAAACAAATGGAAAAACAAACACAAAACTCAATCTTTTTTATTTTTTTTGAGACAGGGACTCACTATGTAGCTCTCCTGGAACTCAATATGTAGACCAGGCTGGCCTTGAATTTAGAGATCTACCTGCCTCCAGAGTGCTGGGATTAAAGGGGTGAGCCACTACACCCAGCTTCAATTTTATTTTTGAGATTGTGTTACTATGTAGCCCAGGTTAGCCTTGAACTTGAGACCATCCTGCTTCAGCCTCCCATGTGTTGGAGTTACAGGCGTGTGCCCCAAGCAGACTCTGTATTTTGTAAAGATATCAAAGAGCTGAGGGTACAGGGACCTTTAAATAAACAGTGTCAGGGGTACAGGGACCTTTAAATAAACAGTGTCAGGGGTACAGGGACCTTTAAATAAACAGTGTCAGGGGTACAGGGACCTTTAAATAAACAGTGTCAGGGGTACAGGGACCTTTAAATAAACAGTGGCAGGGGTACAGGGACCTCTAAATAAACAGTGGCAGGGGTACAGGAACCTCTAAATAAACAGTGCAGGGGTACAGGGGCCTTTAAATAAACAGTGGCAGGGGTACAGGAACCTCTAAATAAACAGTGGCAGGGAGTGGAGTGCTTTTCCTGCTTCCACAGCAAGTGTGAGGCTCAGCCAGTGTTCTGTGGGAACACTCAGGAAGGCTTGTGGTGGTTGTAGAATAGGAAGAGGGGACCTAGAGGCAGGAGGAAGGGCCATGTCACTGGGTCTTGGGAACTGTGTGAAGACTTGGCTTTTGGTTGGAGAGGTGAAACTAGAGCTCTGAGCACGCAGTAGGCTGACTCCGACATTCACGTGCTCCTCTTGGTCAAGTTTGGGATTAGAGAGTGTGGAGGTGGGGGGCAGGCTGTTGGGATGTAGAGACAGAAAATGGTGAAGGCTGGACCAAGGTGGGAGCAGAGAAGGGAGGCAAAGTTGGATCTATGTAAGTGAGAATGCTGGTTTCTTTGAAAAACACAGAAATATTATGGGGATATGTTTTCCTTTTACTCCCAGGTGTGGGATATGGGGCTGCTTCAGACTGTCCACAGCAGCTGACTACGATTTGCCTTGTGGTCTAGCAGGGACGTGATTTTGCCAGCAGCAGAGAGTTTCTGTGATTGTGTGATGTTTGGAATTCTGGGGACTTTTCAGAAGGCATATGGTTGCTAGGGCCCCAGAGAGTCGTGGGTTGCAGGTTGGTTATGGTTTATCACATAGTCGTGTGCAAAGAGACAAGAAGAAGAAATTAGGTATCCTGATGGTGAACAAGATACCCCAAAGAACTGGATGTCCCTAGTCAGCAGGAAGTAGTCCAATGATAACGTCACCCCCTTTCCCGTGTCCTTTTCTCTCTTGTCTAGCGGTAGGAGGTTGAAAGGGTGGAAAAGGGGGTACAGAAGATGTCTGGGGTGTAGACAAGGGAAGGCAAGAAGAGAACCCACAAAGTAACAAAAGACAGATCTATGTGTAATGACCTTGAGACGATAAAGCAAAGGCAGCCCAGCAGTCATCTGAGGGAGTGGGGGGGCTCGGCCCAGGACCTTTCCAATCTTGTTGAAGGTGGACAGGAACAGGATGCAGGAACCTTAACTGCTAGATTAGCAAGCTTTGGGGACAAACCTTGCCCTCGGTTCTTTCGCCCACCACCTATGCCTGAGACCGTTCTGAAAAGGAGTAAGATGTAAGGTGCTTTGCCTGCTCAGTGTCTGGCTCAGCTTCCCGTGCCTGCAGGGTTGGGGAGTGAAGGGCATGCTGGGCCCACTATCTTATCAGGGCGTCTCAAACACTTTCTGAAAGTCAAGGTCACTTCGAGGTACACACACTTAGCAAACATTCCTTGGGGCCAGCCCAGCAAAGCAGAACACACAGTGCACACTGAGGTATCTGGAACCTGTCTTCTTGGGAGCACAAAGTGGGAATGAGTCAACTTGGAGCTGTGGTGGAAAATGGCGAGGCCTGGAACATTACTTTTGTGTTGCTGTGACCAGATACGTGACAGAAACAAGCTACTGAAAGATTTCTTTTGACTCATGGGTCAGAGGACCCAGTCCTTAGCTACTTGGGCTGGGGCAGAACATCATGGAGGTGGGGGATGGGGTGGGGGGGTGAGGAGGGAGGTGTGGTGGGGGGTGTGGTGGGAGGTGTGGAAGAAGAAGCTGCTGACTCCAGGACAGAAGCAGAAAGCACCTGTGAAGAAGAGACCTGGAGTCAGCTATAACCTTTGGAGACATGCCACAAGTCACTTACCTCCTCCAGCCTGGCCTCCTGAAGTTTCTAGACCCTCTTTAAACAGTGCCAGCAACTAGGGACCAAACATTCAACACATGGGGATTCCACACATGGGGGGGGGGGGATTTCAGATTCAAACTTAACTGGGATGGGGAGGGAGAAAGCAGAAATGAGGGAGGGAAAAGAGAAAGAGAGAGTGAGATAATCAGACAGACAGACATACAAATAGAATATGAATGTGGGCTGTGGTACGGAAGCTGAGGGAAGCCCTTGACCCTGGGCCAAGAATGGTCTTGGAATGATCATTTTGTTAATTAGAAAAAAGATTTATGTTTTATTTATTGATCTGTTTGTATATGTGCACACATGAATACACACACATGGATATCATACATGTGTATAGTTACCCACAGAGGCCAGAAGAGAGTGTTGAGTCCTCTGGAGTTGGAGATACAGGTGGCTGTGAACTGCCCAATATGGGTTCTGGGAACTGAACTTGAGCCCTCTCCTAGAGCAGTATGTGCTCTTAACCACTGAGCCATCTTTCCAGCATGCTGCTGCTGCTGCTGCTGGTGTGTGTGTGTGTGTGTGTGTGTGTGTGTGTGTGTTATTGTTTTATCAAGAATGGAATCCAGAGCATTGCACATACTAGGCATTGAACTATACACTCCAGCCCTCACTAGGGGATTCAAGGCAGGGGCTCTACACTGGGCCACATCCCAGCCCCTCACGGGGGGATTCTAGGCAGGGGCTCTACCACTGAGCCACGCCCCCAGCCCCTCACTGGGGGATTCTAGGCAGGAGTTCTACCATTGAATGATATCCTCAATCCTGAAATGACTGTGTGAAAAGCAGAGGTCCTCAATCCTGAATGGAAAACAGTAAGGAGGAGGCAGTAGAGGTCTGAGCCTTATCAGGCCTTAGAAATGTATAAATGCAGGAAATTCTTTGTCAAATTTCCCCTATAATCTGCTTAATAGTCTCTTTCTATTTAATTCTCTCTCTTCTGCCCCTTCTTTCTTAGGGATAGAAAAATACATTCAATTCTGACCACTGTTCTCAAACAAGTCTGCAATACTTGGGTGTGCCTTAGGCTCAGTGAGACATGCAGTGCCTGCCCACTGTAGGGGCTGCATATCGCACACCTGCCATTCGAGAAGGCTTTGCCTTGAACTGTGCCAGAAGGTTCCCATCAGCCTGAAGCGGCATTGTACAACACCTCTGCCCCACCCCATGGGCTACAGTCCATCCAAGCTACCAGACATATCTAGATACCTCAGCTCAGTCCACATCCATAGGTAGACCTATGTGTTCACCACCTAGAGACAGCGTTAGTGTTGCTTATACACATGATAGAAGAATAATTTGATCAACCAAGGCACTCATCCCAAACACGTGGAATTTGAGTATCATCTGAAGGCTGCATAATCTGAGAAGCTGGTGAAACTATTTAGTCTTCAGTATGGCTGGCCATTGTACACTTGAGATAAACAAGGCCATAACATTGGTGCAAATTCAAGCTGGCTGTAGCAGGCATTGTCTTTCGGTGGTTGGGTGTAGGAGGTTGGGAGTGCTGGAAGAAATTCTGACAGGTTGAACAGTGACTATCCAGCCACGGTACCAGGAACTGACTGTGTGAGCTCAGGCTTAGGCATTTAGGAGCTACACAGATTCAGGTTTAGATGATAGTTGTATAGATTCAGGCTCAGGCGATGACGTTGTGGACTCAGGCTCAGGTAATAGGTGTATGAACTCAGACTCAGGCAGTGGCTGTGGACATAGGCTCAGGCAGTGGTTATATATATTCAGGTTTTGGTAGTAACTGTGGATTCAGGCCCAAGGCATCCCAAAATAGGTTCTTTTCAGGAACTCAAGGGACATACCAATTCATGTCAAGTGACATCTGGACCAGATCCCAGACTGCAAGGACTTCAGTGGGAAAACTGCGGAATTCAAATACATTCTCATACTTAGATAAAAGTGACTTATTCTTGTTATTTTCTGAAATTGTTTGTCTGATTATTTATGTAAAAATGACCTTATTCACAGGCAGCAGCTACTTAATATATATAAAAAGTGTCTTGTTTCTCGCCAAGCATGGCTGTAACCCCAGCTATTGGAAGATGGAGGCAGGAGGGTTAGGAGTTCAAAGTTTTCATGGGCTACAGGAGAGACCCACAAAACCCAAACAAACAAAAATTCCTATCTATAAGTCTTCTAAATAATTATGTCAGAACAAAATAGAAATCCCTTGATTGGTTGAGCAATCCATCCAGCTAGTAATTTGGATCTTGCCCTCTCTCCCTTCCCCCATATATATCTACTGATGTCTGTCTGTCTGTCTATCTGTCTATCTATCTATCTATCTATCTATCTATCTATCTATCTATCTATCTATTTATCTACTCCTCCATTGACTTATTTATCTAGAACAAATGTGCCAAGTTACTAAATAGGATAAAGGGTAAGTTGAATGCTCATTTGACTGTTTCTGTAACATACAATCTGAAATATTTAAACATTAATCAATGTTAAATTATCTAATGATATTTAAATGTACAATAACATAATAACACTAAGTCTTGAGAGAGAAGAGAAAGCCACTGAGGTAGAGGCCAAAGGGGGCCACCCTATGTTGGCAGAGGTCCCCAAAGTACTCTCGTCAACCATCTGCTGCCACTGATGGTGCTGGTCTCCCAATCTGTGACTTTACTTGCAGACACGACCCCTCACCTCCCACAGCTTCCCCAGGCCCTGAGCAGGTTTCGGGCGGAGGCTGGAGATACCAAGTTGCATCCAAGACATTCCCAAAGGGTAAGGGTCCCAGAGAGCCTGCCTGGTGCCCCAGGCTTGTGAATCGATGCTCACAGCCATCTTCACACTCAATGATGGTGTGTGGGTTACCAAAGGCAACCAAGTCCTGGCTTTCCTCCACATGGAGCCAAATGAATAAAATACAGTGCCAGATTGGAACAGGAAGTTCCAGTTAGGGGATTGCTTCGGTGCTGCAGGGCTTCAGGGAGAACTCTCAGAGAAGGTGACATTTGCAGGAGGCTCGAAGATGAGAAAGTGTCATAGAGATTTCTGGGAAAGGGAACCAGACAAATGGTGTTGCAAGTGCCAAGGTCCTGAGGCATGGACATCAGTCTGCACAAAGCATAGAACTTATTGGGGGACCCTGCACAGGGACTGAGTCGGGGAAGCTCCCGTGGGGCAGTGCGAAGGTAAAAGGTTGTGAGTTGAGGAAGCACACGAACTTTTGCATGCTCTGCTCAGATGAGGTTCATCTGTGTTCCTGGGATTTCACGGCAATGGCTGTCACTGCGCCTGTCTCTCCTTAGGGTTCCTGAAGTGGGGTTGGGATCCTCAGCCAGCCGAGTGGTGGGGAGCCCAGGCTGCCTACCCTTTACTTCCCCAGGTGACCTGCTCCCAAGGAGGACATTGCTAAGGAGATTATCTTATCAGTTGTACCTACACATGCCCTTGGAGACATGCTCACTATGGGAGGCCAGTGCAAAAATCATATCAAAGGTCCTGCTGGTTCCCCTCTGCGGCCTTACAGGATCCCTGCCTGGGATCATGGAGGGGTCTTTCATACTTCCTGACACCTGGCACCCAGCTCAGGCAAGGCTCCTTAGATACAGTCTTTCTTCAATGTGGGTCACTGTTTATTTGAGCAGATTGGGGTAGGGATAGGGGGAAGATTGGGCGCCATGGGCAAGCAGCTAGCGGTTAAGTGTGCCAGTGGGACCCTATCAAATCCCCACAAGCCTCAGTTTCCTGTTTCTGCACAATGGGAACGGTAGATAGGCTATGATGGGTGACTGTGCCCATACTTTAGGGCTCACAAGAGGGCACTGTGTTCAGATGATCTGCCTGGTCCCGACTCTACCCTGTCCTAGACTAAAGTGGAGAAAGCAATGAGCTCCAATTTCTCTACCTGTAATGGGTACTCCTCACCTCAGAGGGTTTCTGGAAGGTTCAGTGAGTGAATTTGGGAGTGCCCCTCATCACATTGTCGGCATGAAGTGAGAACTCTGTGTCTGCTTCTCTTCTAGTTGATACGTGGCTGTTATAGCCCAGGGGTTCCTGATCTGAGTGACAGGTGGCAATGGGGTTTGGACAGGTTGGACAAGCTCAGTAGAAAGTGTCTGAGCTGTCCAATCCTGAAGGTTACTCCAAGGGGCCTCATAATCAGCTGGTTCTGCTCCACCCCCACCCAACCTGGGTATATCAAGCCTGGTCCAGGCCCTAGTAGGCTCTGTAGACCAAAGAGAGCAGAGCTCCAGGCACCATGGGGAAGGCAGTGAGTGGAATCTGGGAGACTCTGCGGTTGGGGCTAGGGGGCAGAAGTCCCAGTGTTATCTGACATCTCCTTTGTTCCATCCCAACCCTAGGAGAACTATGAATTGCACTCAGTGGAACTGGGGACTGGCCCTGGTGGGGACATGACTGCCAAGATGAGCAAGAAGAAGGCAGGAGGTGGGGGAGGCAAGAAGAAGGAGAAGCTAGAGAACATGAAGAAGGAGATGGAGATGGTGAGCATGGGGGGGCGGGGCCTGGGCAGGATTGAGGTGGGGACCAGAAGCCAGGCAGTGGGCAGGGTGGGACTGTGAGAGCCAGACAGTGAGTGTCCTGTTCCATCATCCCCAGAATGACCACCAGCTGTCAGTGTCTGAGCTGGAGCAGAAGTACCAGACCAGCGCCACCAAGGTGAGCTGGGAGTGGACAGGCGTAGTGAGCAGGTGATGGACAGGAAAGAGAAACAGGGAGAGAGGAAGGTGAATCACCAGAGAGTGAAGGGTGTGTGGGCGGGAATAGATGGAGCAATAGAGGGCAGAGAGGAAGAGAGACATGGCGAAGAGAAGAGACGTGTGCAGAGAAACAGAGGAAAGAGAAGAAGAGAAGAGGAGGGGTGGGAGGGAAGGAGAGAAAAAGAGAAGGGAAAGGCTGAGGGAGACCAGTGCAGACGGGGGAAGGCAAGGCCCTGTAGCCTCCACTGACTACCCTTGCCTGTTCCCAGGGCCTGAGGGCGAGCCTGGCAGCTGAGCTGCTGCTGAGGGATGGACCCAATGCTCTCCGGCCACCTCGGGGCACGCCCGAGTACGTGAAGTTTGCCCGGCAGCTGGCAGGCGGTCTGCAGTGCCTCATGTGGGTGGCTGCTGCTATCTGCCTCATTGCCTTTGCCATCCAGGCCAGCGAGGGCGATCTGACCACTGACGATAACGTGAGTAGAGGGCCCTTCGGACTGGCCCAGGACACGGGGAGAGCAGGGGACGAGGACACTGAGCCTAGGACTTACGCAGATGGGATGTAGACTGAGGGAACAGAAGCACTACGATGCAGTTCTGAGACATGGATTCTGGGGGAGCGATGGCATTGGGCTATGGGACAGATCTGAGGACACAGGTCACAAGGGACACTGAGGGTGACTCCTGGGTGGGTAGGAAACAGAACTGCAAAATCTAAGGTATGTACCCGAGAAGAGGAAGAAATGATGACACAGGACAGACCAAGGACATGAGACAGGGACATAGGGACACTTAACACCAGACACAGCACACAGAGACACAGAGAGCAGGTATAAAAGTGCTGATGGCAGGAATGGAGATGTACAGAGAACTTGATGTGTGTCAGGGCCAGACAGAGGACATGGATGATATGTGTGACACTGGGAAGGGGCTTGTTGGTAGCCAGAGGAACACAGACTTGGCTTTTGGGAACCAATGATAACATGTTAGGTCTGCAGCACAGACACAGCAGAGCAGGCACTGAAGCACAGGCACAGCAGCATGAGATGACACAGGATCGAGTGGGCTCAGGGCCCAGTGCAGCAGGAATTTTGGTTTCTTTAAAAACTCAGAAATATTGTAAGAATGTGTTTTCATTTTAAACCCAGGTGTGGGATATGGCGCTGCTTCAGATTGAGCACAGCTGCTGACTACGATTTGCCTTGTGCTCTAGCAGGGGTGTGTTTTTGCCAATGGCAGATAGTTCCTGTGGTTGTGTGATGTTTGGAATTCTGGGGACTTTTCAGAAGAGTGCATATACATGCTAGGGCCTGAGAGGCAGGGTTGTGGTAGGTTGTTGGTTGGATTGGATGCTGTTGGCTGTGGTTTGTTAAATCCTATGCAAACAAGAAGCAGCAATAAGAAGACATTAGATGTTCTGACTGTGAAGATCAAACTTGCCCCAAGGAACTCAATGTCCCTAATCAGCATGAAGTAGTCTAATGATAGGATGCTCCCTTTCCCCTGTATCTTTTTTCTCTCTCCCCCACCTAGTGTTAGGGGGTTGAAAGGATGGTAGAAGAAAAAGAAGTTACAATGTAGCAAATAGTCCGGCTCTAACACAGGGTGGCATATGGATTAGAAAAAACAGGAAAAACACGGCAGACACAATTTAGGGGAGGCGGGAGGTGATCAAGAAACCCGGAACAAGGATCACATGGGGACATGGCGATCAGGAGCCAGGGACTATGGGATTAGGCGTGTGGACACAAGTCACAGAAGATGCAAGGCAAGTGAGTGGGCCGTTTGTAGAACATGGGGACCAGGGCTTGGGCTGCAGGAAAGCGTATGAGGCTTCCCGGTAGATGGAGGACAAGGAGGTGACACCAGGAACACCAGGAACTCTGAAGCAGAATGGTGGCCTTGGAGAGGGGGCTCCTAACTCCTATGCATAAAACCTTCGCATCTCCCTGCAGCTGTACCTGGCGCTGGCGCTCATTGCTGTGGTTGTGGTCACTGGCTGTTTTGGCTACTACCAGGAGTTCAAAAGCACAAATATCATTGCCAGCTTCAAGAATCTTGTACCCCAGGTGGGTCCTTCAGCCTGCTACCCCTCTCTTCAGATCCATCTCCAAAACACCTCCGCCCATCTCCTGCCATCTCCAGGGGGCCTATCCCATCAGCCCCAATCTGTCCTTATTGATGGCTTCCATCTCCCCTGCTAGGGCTCCAGCTCTTCCCGATTTTCACCTCCCCATACCTCCATGACACTAAGCAACTTCTACTACCACCCCTGCCCCTGCCCACAGCAAGCCACCGTGATCCGAGATGGGGACAAGTTCCAGATCAACGCAGATCAGCTTGTGGTGGGTGACCTGGTGGAGATGAAAGGCGGGGACCGTGTCCCAGCAGACATCCGCATTCTGTCAGCCCAGGGCTGCAAGGTGGACAATTCCTCGCTCACTGGAGAGTCTGAACCGCAGACCCGCTCGCCTGAGTGTACACACGAGAGTCCCCTTGAGACCCGCAACATCGCCTTCTTCTCCACCATGTGTCTGGAGGGTCTGTGAAGCACCGTTAGCCTGTCCTGAAGCCACACAGACTCCACACTTTCCATAACTGCTCCTTTTTTGTTTTGGGTGATGCGTGCCACATGCCTCCCCACCACAGAGCAACTTTCTGATGCTGCCACCTCACCCTGAGCTCTCCCCTTGTTGCCACTGCAGGCACAGCGCAGGGCTTGGTGGTGAGCACTGGTGATCGTACCATCATTGGACGCATTGCCTCGCTGGCCTCTGGTGTGGAAAATGAGAAGACTCCTATTGCGATCGAGATTGAGCATTTTGTGGACATCATCGCCGGCCTGGCCATCCTCTTCGGTGCCACATTCTTTGTGGTGGCCATGTGTATTGGCTATACCTTCCTTCGGGCCATGGTCTTCTTCATGGCCATTGTGGTAGCCTATGTGCCTGAGGGGCTGCTGGCTACTGTCACAGTGAGTAGGGAAGACAGAGGGAGGTACAGGGAGCAGAGAGCTGCTTGTTCAGTCATCCCATCAGATGTGCCTCCTACCTATCTATCCATTTACCTCCCCACCCCACATCGAACATTTACCAGGCTGCTCTGGGCTGGCCCTGTGTCACACATAGGTGAATAAACAGGGTCCTGGACCAAGAAGATGAGTTTACTGTGGGAAGTCAGCCCAAACTCAAGACCCACCCAGAGGAGTGAGGCTCAGAAGTTCATTTTTAAATTTTCATTGTGTTGATATGAGTTGGGGCACCTCAGAGGGAGTATCTGGGGATACTGAGGAAGGCATGGGCTGCAAACACTCGGAGAGAACAAGTCTGTTTTGGTTTTTTGGTAGACGGAATCCTGCATTCAACGTGTGGTGGCTTAGTACGGGAAGGAGACATGGGGCTAGTAGCAGGGCCTGGCCATGCCTGTGTCCCTCCATCTATCTGCAGGTCTGCCTGTCACTGACAGCAAAGAGGCTGGCCAGTAAAAACTGCGTGGTCAAAAACCTAGAAGCAGTGGAGACCCTAGGTTCCACATCAGTCATCTGCTCAGACAAGACAGGAACTCTCACTCAGAACCGCATGACGGTGTCTCATCTATGGTTTGACAACCATATCCACACGGCGGACACCACAGAAGACCAGTCAGGTGTGGGGGGTGGGAGGGGAAGCGCAAGGACTGGATGCAGTTGGTGGTCTGATGGGGAGCCTTAGACATGCTCTCCATTAGCGAGAGGTAGCAGGTCCTGTGAGGGACAGGACTGTGAAGGGAATCTGGTCTTCAGGTGGCTCTCTCTATGATGATTGGAGAAAGCTCCATCTTGGGATATGAAAAGGAAATGGTGTACTATCTATGCCTGGGGAGGGGAACCGGTTCAGCCTGGATGCAGTAGGAAGGGCCCAGCTCTAGTTTGGGAGATCCATTCTCTCGAGGTTCCAGCCCGGATGTCTGGTCTCCAGGGCAAACGTTCGACCAGTCGTCGGAGACGTGGCGGGCGCTGTGCCGCGTGCTCACCCTGTGCAATCGCGCTGCCTTCAAGTCCGGCCAGGACGCCGTGCCAGTGCCTAAGGTGAGAGACGGGATTCTAGAGAGTAATGTCTGGAGCCTCCGATTTCAATCCTCACGCTGGACCTTGCTCACAGCGCATCGTGATCGGAGACGCGTCAGAGACTGCGCTGCTCAAGTTCTCGGAGCTGACGTTGGGCAACGCCATGGGTTACCGGGACCGCTTCCCCAAAGTTTGCGAGATTCCCTTCAACTCCACCAACAAGTTTCAGGTGCATTGCACTCTAAGCCTTATCCACAACAAGCCACGCCCAAGGTGGGCTGTTTATCTCTTGAGGAGGAACCTCAATTCCTGGTCCATTCAGCTCAAAACCCCGCCCACGTGCGACTAGACCATGCCCACATGAGAGTTCCTTCCCAATCAAGACCCACCTACAGCCCCTAGGCAGAGCAGAGGGGCATCTCTGCTTTAGGCAGGACCCTGTACCCTCAGGCCCCGCCCCTCGTGCAATCACACCCCTCACACGTGTCCAGGCCTATGGACCCTTCAAGCTTGGACCAACTCGTAGCTCCGCCTTTCCCTCCGCCCACAGCTGTCCATTCACACCCTGGAGGATCCACGCGACTCCCGGCACCTGCTGGTGATGAAAGGCGCCCCTGAGCGCGTGCTGGAGCGTTGCAGCTCCATCCTCATCAAGGGCCAGGAGCTGCCCCTGGACGAGCAATGGCGTGAGGCCTTCCAGACAGCCTACCTCAGCTTGGGAGGCCTAGGCGAACGCGTTCTTGGTGAGAGCTGCTGTAGATCGGGCATGTGCCAAGAAGGGTGGGCACGGATCCCGCCAAACTTCCTGGCCCGTACCTGACCAAAAAATTGTTGTGGTTTTTGTGTGGTCCTGAGGATGGAGCCCACGGCCTTTTGCCCTCGTGTGTGCTAGGCAAGACTGTGTGACTGCTAACCCAAGCGTCTCTCACCTCTGGCCCAGGGCTAGTCAGCCCCAGCTCTCACCCTTGATTTCCCTTTCTGTGTCAGTCCTGACCCGTGTCCCTCTTTTTCCCGCCCTTTATTATCCTGTGTCCTCTTGACCTTTTGCTCTTTCACATTCTTTGTCTCCATGCTGGACATCCCCCAGACCCTTGTCCTGATTTCCGTTTTCTGAACCAGTTTTACTATGCAATCCGGCTGTCCGGAACTCACTCTGTAGACCAGGATGACTTGGGACCCACCTGTTTCTGCCGCCTGAGTGCAGGATTAGAGGAGTGGGCTACCATGACCCTCCTTTATCCTTACTTTTGACTCTACCCAACTTTCTGAACCCCTGGAAACTATGGAAGGCAAAGACCCATTGTTCAATTTTGCCTTTCTCTTAGCTTTTAAAGAAATGTTTTCTCCCTAAGCTTGCCTCCCTCCCTCCCTCCCTCCTCCCCTCCTTCCCCCCTTCCTTCCTTCCTTCCTTCCTTCCTTCCTTCCTTCCTTCCTTCCTTCCTTCCTTCCTTCCTTCCTTCCTTCCTTCCTTCCTCCCAACAACAGGATGTAGCTCAGGTTGGCCTGGAATTCCTGATCCTCCCACCTCTACCTCCCAAGAGCTCAGATAACAGGCCACGCAAACCTCTAACCCTCTGTCTCCTTATCTGCCCAATGGGGATGCATCTCATCGGGTGGCTGAGGATGGAGTCAGGATCTGGCATCCATAGATGGTGCAATGGGGCCTGGTTATGTCACAATTCCTGACCCCGCTGGCCCTGTTAGCACTTGATCTGCCCGACCTCCTCTCATTTCTCCGTTTTTCTGGTCAGGTTTCTGCCAGCTCTACCTGAATGAGAAGGACTACCCACCCGGCTATGCCTTTGATGTGGAGGCCATGAACTTTCCGAGTAGTGGACTCTGCTTTGCGGGACTGGTATCCATGATCGACCCTCCCCGGGCCACCGTTCCTGATGCTGTGCTCAAATGCCGCACGGCAGGCATCCGGGTATGCCAGCTAGGGATGAGGACAGCAGATGACAGAAAGCCACCCGTAACTGTCACGAATTAAACTACACTGGTTCATGATACAGAAATCCTGGGGAAGGATGCTTTGTGTCTAAGCCGTATGCAGGGGCCCAGTGCAGTTAGGGACTTGCTGTTTTCCGTCTTAGCTTCCTTTCTGTCTCTCCTGGCTTGAACCTCGAACAGTGCCTCAGTGTGAGCATGCAAAAATGACAATGTGCCTCTACTTTTGAAACTCCCACCTGCCCTGCTCAATTGGGTCCCATCTTCATCCCCAAACCTGCTTTGATGGCTGGAGGATAGAATACCTGATTGGCCATGTGTAGGCTTACTTGCTCAATTGTCGCAGGGCACTCCAACCAGCAGCATGGGGCAAGCCGCTAAGCCGTCTACCTGGTTATTAACCTGTCTCTAGGACGCTGTATCTGCAGCAACTCAAGCATATTCTTGCCTCAGGACCTTTGCACTGACTCTCCCTTCTGCCAGCAATGTTCTTCCTACAAGTCTCCACATGGCCAGCTCTGTCAGTTTTAGGTCTCTGCTTATAGGTCACCTCTTTAGTGAGGTTTTCTTGTGCACAATTAAACCACTACTTCCCGCTCTGAGCTTATTTTTTCCCCTCTTAATGTGCTATACAGTTAGTTCACTTGCTTATCTTGTATACCTTTGTCTTCCCGCACTGGAACATCAACTATGTAAAGATTGGGACAGTCGCCTCTTTTTCCAGGCACAGCAGATGGTCATGCTTGCCAGATAATGATGGTATCAACAGATAGCTACCAGAGAGAATGGGGACCTTGCTCTGATCTGAAGGGTGTGCTGGCCTTTCCACAGGTGATCATGGTGACCGGTGACCACCCCATCACAGCCAAGGCCATTGCAGCCAGTGTGGGCATCATCTCGGAAGGCAGCGAGACAGTGGAAGACATCGCCGCTCGCCTCCGAATGCCCGTAGACCAGGTTAATAGGAAGTAAGCACCCACCAGCCCTCCCCGGGGTTCTCCCTGAAACCCACACTGACTGAGACCCCAGTGAGACCCTCTTCCTCCTATAGGGATGCCCGGGCCTGCGTGATCAATGGCATGCAGCTGAAGGACATGGACCCGTCTGAGCTGGTGGAGGCACTGCGCACCCACCCTGAGATGGTGTTTGCTCGAACCAGTCCTCAGCAGAAGCTGGTGATTGTGGAGAGCTGTCAGCGACTGGTGAGGCCTACTGAGGAGGTGGCAGATGGGCCAGGCTGGCCCTCGTGGACTGTCTTTCTAACCATGGACTCACCTGACCTACTGTCCTCAGGGCGCCATTGTGGCTGTAACAGGGGACGGGGTGAATGACTCCCCAGCCCTGAAGAAAGCTGACATTGGTGTAGCCATGGGCATTGCTGGCTCGGATGCTGCTAAAAATGCTGCTGACATGATCTTGCTGGATGACAACTTTGCTTCCATTGTGACAGGCGTGGAGCAGGGTCTGTGCCCTGCTAGGGAGGGGGTAGGCCATGGGGGCTCAGGAGAAAGCTGGTTGGAAGGAGGTTGAAGTACCTGCTCTGCCCCCACAGGCCGACTGATCTTTGACAACCTGAAGAAATCCATCGCCTATACACTGACCAAGAACATTCCAGAACTGACTCCCTACCTCATCTATATCACTGTCAGTGTGCCCCTGCCCCTTGGGTGTATCACCATTCTCTTCATAGAACTCTGCACAGATATCGTGAGTCTCCAGTCTGATGCCTGGGTCCCCACCTCATTGTGCCCCCCACATACACTCAGGGAGGAACACAGTGGATCAAGATCACTATAACTGACTTTAGATCAATAGGCATCCAGAAATAGACACAGAGGTTGGCAGGTAGGTAGATAGGGAGAGAACCATGGATTCAGAAGACTCACGGACACTCAGACAAACATATCAATTAGGTGCATGCCTGTAATCTTAGCACATAAGAGGCAGGGACAGGAGGATCTCAAATTTGAGGCTAGCCTGGGTTACATAGTGAGACCCTGCTCAAACAAACAAACCAACCAGCCAAGAATAAATAGAGGTGTTTGCAGACATGGGTATCTATGGGTAACAGACAGACATCCCACAGCAGACACAGACAGCAGCCCTGAAGGCTGCAGCCCCGGGCCCCTTCTTAACAAGTATGTTCAACTATTTACACAGTGCTGATTCAGCTAGGCCCACAATAACTCAGCTGATCTACTTAATGTCCCCATCACTGCCCTCAGGACAGGCTTTCTTGAGATTCGCCCCATCTTACTGATCATCTGACTGAGGCACAGACAAGCTGAGTGGCTTGCCCAAGGTCCCTCAGCTCATTAGTGGGCCCAGCTGGGATCTAAGCTCAAGCATCCTGTTTCCTAGGGCTGGTGCACCTGATCAGTCCAGTCTGCCGCCACCAGCAGTGACTGTCCCTTCACTCGTCACAGACAGGAGCCTGGAGGGGACAGAGCCCGCTTGAGAATGTACACACACACACACACACACACACACACACACACACACACACACACACACACACACACACAGAGTACGGGAAGAGAGAGAGTGAGAATATGAGAATCAAGACACTGGATTAAAGAAACAAGAGTTAGGCTTGGTGTCATGGCACATGTCTGTGATTCTAGCACTTGGGAAGCAGAGGCAGGAGGACCATGGAGCTAGATGTTCTCCTGAGCTACATACTGAGTTCAGAGTCAAAGCCCTCAGAGAAAAAGGTGGGCGAGGGGCAAGGGAGAGAGAACAGAAAAGAAAGGCATAATAAGAGGAAAGAGAGACCCCAGACTGGAATACCACAAGCACCAGAGGACAAATACAGAGAAAGAGGAGGAAGAGTGACAGAGGGGAAGGACCAAAGCTCGTGGGGTTAAAGCAGACATTTGCCCAGTGTGGTGATGTGCACTGGTAATCCTAGCCCTAAGGACACTTGGGAGGAGAAGGCAGGGAGATCAGGAGTTCAAGACTGGCCTAAGCTACATGAGACCCTGTCTTAAAACAACACAAATGACAGGCAGATGTTTGTAGGGAGATGGACACTAGGACACATGTGACCCAGACATGCAGCCTGCACACGGGTCAAGTAGCCCAGGTTGTTGGGCTTGTGGCCACTGCAGGGCCTCCCTCCTGTGGTAGGCGCGTGCGCGGGGTGGGCTGGTGGGCAGGCGGGCTGGCGGGTGGTGGTGGTTGGCTTCAAAGTGAAAGGAGTCAGTGGCCCAGGCTACCCTCAGCCCTGCTTTCTTCTGCTCCTGGCTAGTTTCCATCTGTGTCCCTGGCATATGAGAGGGCCGAGAGCGACATCATGCACCTGCGCCCACGGAACCCCAGGCGTGACCGGTTGGTCAACGAACCCCTGGCTGCTTATTCCTATTTCCAGATTGGTAAGTCCTGTGAACCAAGACTGGGAGCCTCTCCTGCTGTGGGCTGGGGCTCCATGCTCCCTGGCTGAGACTCTGGGGCATGGTTGCTGAATGTTCCTGTGTATCCATGGAAGTCTCTCTGGTCTGAGTGTATAACTCTGACCCTGCTGTCTTTCAGGGTTCTCTCTGTTCCTGTCTGCATGCATTTTGCATCTTTCTTGTATTTCCATCCTGTGTCCCTGTGCTGTGTGTGTGCTAGGTTTTGTGTGTCTGTCTCCATCTCTGTTCCTACACTCCTGTGTCTCATCTTCCCCAGGTGCCATTCAGTCATTTGCTGGCTTTGCTGACTACTTCACAGCCATGGCCCAGGAGGGCTGGTTCCCTCTGCTGTGTGTGGGGCTGCGGCCACAATGGGAGGACCACCATCTTCAAGATCTTCAAGACAGCTACGGCCAGGAATGGGTGGGCTCCCACTTACTCCTACCCAGCACCATTGTTGACAGTTCAGTTAGAGCGTCTGGTACTCCCACCCTGCCTCTGTGGTTGCTGGGAGACTTTCTCACCAGTCTAGGCTCTACCTTCTGCTTCTGAGGCTCCCAGATAGAGGTGACCCTCTTGCTATCCTGACAGACCACTGCATCTCAGGTTCAAATGGCCCTCTTCTGTCATTTTCCTAGTAACATTATTCACACAGAGTTCTGGTGTGTGGCGTCTGTTTCACTGAAGGCTTGAAGGGCAGTGTGGCCAGCTGTGGTCAGCTGTGTTTAGTTTGTCTTGAACAGGCTACAGAGCAAGAAATTCCCCAAAGCCACTGTCACAGTTAGGAATGCAGAACCTGGAGCTAGCCTGGATTCAAGGTACCACCTCAATCCTACAAGCTATATGGCCTGTTCCTGTCTCCCTTCACAACCTGTTCCAGAATTCACATCATCTAAAAACTCATTTGAAAAGCAAATTCTCAGGCCCCACCTCAGGCTGGTAGTCAGAAACTCTGGGAGTGAGGCCTGCGGAGTCCGACACCTGCCATTCTGATGTTTTACTGGGTGGATGAAAGATGTTATAATGGCTACTTGGAGCCCAGGTGACACCTACACACACACAGACACACACACATGCATGCACGCACGCACACGCAAGTGTTGCTGAAGGAACAGCATACACAGCATGCATATGGGACATGCATCCTCTGTTGTCTATGTCCCTCTCTGCTACTCCAACTCCCCTTCCCAGGCTCCTTACTTGGTGTTCAGGAAATTCTTTCCTGAGAAAACCCCATGGTCTGTCAGTTCAGGCACAGCTACCTAAGTAAGCCCTTTAGACACTGGGGTCCTGCAGCCCAGCCTAGGATTTGAGAGAAGGGAGTTCAGGGACCTCAGTGTGCAATGGGTGGCAGAGGCTCTTCACCTAGGCTCAGGCTGCCTCTGTCCCCTCCTGACCTGCAGACATTTGGTCAGCGTCTGTACCAGCAGTACACCTGTTACACCGTGTTCTTCATCAGCATCGAGATGTGCCAGATCGCTGATGTCCTCATCCGCAAAACACGCCGCCTCTCTGCTTTCCAGCAGGGATTTTTCAGGTGTCCCCTACTGGCCCAACCCTGCCCCCAGTACCTGGTTCCAGATTCTACCAGCTCCCCAACAGCAAATGCCAGCACCACATGTAGTGAGCTGGTTACGTAACATGGAAATATGGCCTTCGCTGGTCATCAGGGCTGTTCTCTTAACCCAGGGGCTGAGGCTAAGAGGCCCAGCTCCTGCTCCTAAGGTTGGCCATTCAGAATCATGGGCCTGGGGCCTCCCCAAGTTCCTCCTGTTCTCAACTCCAGATGGTGGGGCTGTCTCTGTCCCCAGCCTGTCTGAGCACCCCTCCCCCACAGGAACAGGATCCTGGTGATCGCCATCGTGTTCCAGGTCTGCATTGGCTGCTTCCTGTGCTACTGCCCAGGGATGCCTAACATCTTCAACTTCATGCCCATCCGGTGAGGAGCCTCGAGGTGCTGGCAAAGGGGTGGGGATGCAGCACACTGCCTGGGGGCAGCCTTGACCTTGCCTTCCCTCTTCCCACCCTTCAGGTTCCAGTGGTGGCTGGTCCCCATGCCCTTTGGCCTTCTCATCTTTGTCTATGATGAGATCCGGAAACTTGGAGTTCGCTGTTTCCCAGGGAGTGAGTATGGAGGCTGGGGGTTTGGATGTGGGGATTGAATGGTTCTTAGAGCAGCTCTCGGACCTCTGACCCTGCACAAGCCTTTCGCCCTCTAAAATCAAAGCACTTCTTTCTGCTTGTAACCTAGTTCTTGCCTGTGCACCCCAGCATTGGGTTTTGTCTCTTCCCTCTCCTCCAGGCTGGTGGGACCAGGAACTCTACTATTAGAGGGATAATCACCTGTTCATCCACTATCAGCTGGGACTTATGGGTGTCCATCAAAACATGTGATTGGTTCCCAGCACTAGGGAACTGTACCCACTTCTGCAGCCCATGACACCACTGGAGGAACCCTACCCTTTACCCTTCTCACCCCACAGTTCCACACCCTCTTGGAGCAGTTACACCCCAGGAAAGTACTCTTGAGGTGGGAGGGGCTAAACTAAGCGGTTGGCAGTTCCTGTGGAGGTGTGTCCATCTCAAGTCATGTTCTGCTGGACAGTAATAAAGCCATGCCATGTCGCCTGCACAGTCTTAAGTGTTTACCCTTGACCTCCCAAAAACCTACCATACAGGGACTAATGTTCAGGGCTGTAGTGTCTGCAGGGCCTTTTGAAAGCTGGTGCAGTGGGTTGCCACAGTCCACAGGGTCCTTGCTGATTCTATGTGCTGGTGTCTGTGCCCTTGCATTCTTACAAATTATGCACTACAAAGCTCTGGCTCCTGAAGTTGCTGGGAATGCCTCTCCCTCTGGCCACTCCCTTTCCTGGTAATCTGTCTCTCTCCCCTTCTGTCTGGAGCTTCTCTGGCTGGGCCTGGGATTCTCCTTCCTGCTGTCTATCCCCAATCCTAACCCCTCAAGCCCTGAGGACTTCAGTTTCATGGCCATTATGCCCACATCTGTCTCCAGTCTCCTGCTGGCCTAATGTGGCCCACACTGGCTTTTCCATCACTCTCGACCTGCTCCCATTTGCTGTCCAGTCCATTGATGGCAGGGTAGACCTAGGACCAGCAGAAGGCTCTTGGGAGCTGCCAAGCTCCAAATGTTCTGGACTCTTGCCCCCTTACTGACCTGTCATCTCCCACTTGCCTCCTACTGACCACAGAAACCAGTCACCTCACTACTTGGCTTCAGGCTCTTTCCCCACCCCTGCTGAGGGACTATTCCACTATTGCCTTCTAGTTCCTGTTCTTCCACACCACCACCATGGACAGCTTCCAAAACTCCAAACCAGTTCCGGTAGAACCCCCATTGCCCTGGTCAACATATCGACTAGCAGCTTTAGCTGCTGCCACTAGACTGTGTTTCAAACCCTGTTAAACTGGAACCAACAGTCTGATGCTTGCCAGAAGCCAGGCCCTTACTGGACCCTTCCTTTTCTCTGCTTCTCCCACTAACTGGTCCGTTAGATCTCAGTTGATATATCCTCCCCTGAGCCTCCCCACCGACAGGCTGGGTAAGATAGTTTCTGTGTCTCAATAAACCCTATCTTCCACCCAGACCTCTAACCACAGCCTAGGCTTCTCCATCAGGGCCCTGGTTAGTTCCATGAAGGGACAGGCAGACCATGAGATGGAGGCCCTAAGACTGCTCCAAAGTGTGTACCCTCTCTACTTCCTCTTCGCACAAAGTCAAGGCTGTTCTTTACTCTCAGTACACAAGCTGTTGGGGATACTTGGCATCGAGGAAGGGTGGGGAAGGAGGTAGGTCCATCCGACGGTAACTGTACCTTCTGTAAACAGACTATCATAGAGAGCCTAAAGGGGCTATCCTTTCCTATGTCTGAGGCCAAACATCTTAAGAGCCCAGTGAAAGAGGGACTTGGCAACTGTCCTCCTCCCCAGTGGGGTGGAGGTATGACGACACTGGGACCAAGGCAGAGAAGCACCCTAAGACAGTAGGATTTCCATCAAGGTCTTGGTTCTGACACATCCTTCTCAGGGAGTGGATAGAGCAAAAGCCTAGCCCAGTGGAACAAGGAAGGGCACAACCACAGTGGTGGAGTTAGCATCCAGGACAGTATCCAAGTTGGTAGGTAGGCTCAACTACAGCTATCTGACTATAGCTGATCTAGAATCCCCTATGCCCCAACCCCCACACACATACTGAGAGACTTAGGCCAGGGTTTAATCTGAAGGCTGCAGGACTAGTGGAAGCATGGAGAAGCTCAGAACTGAGGAACTCTTCTGAGTGGCCTAGTGGCTTGAATAACAGGAATTTGACTAGGGAAATCATTCCAAGGAGCAGCTCCAGAATTATCAAGGGCAAACGGCACAGCCTACTGTCACCTTTACTGGGAAGCTCCAGGGAGCTGCAAGCGGAGGATGGTGACCTATTAGACAGGTTTTATATGAAGCCCCCTAGCTGTCACATGGTGGATGGACCAGAGTAGAGAAATAGAGGGTTGCAAAGTTAGAGGTAACCAGTTTAGGGAAGACTCCACATGGAAGAGGGCTCAGGCCAAGCTGTAAGGAGAGGAATTCTCCTCTACCCCAAATCCCCCAGTTCTGAAGCCAGAGAGGCTCTGTGGGACCTAAGTCTGAGGATTTGGTTTCTGAGAGAGAAATGGACATACCAAAAACCTTTCCAAACACTGTTTACTTCACTAAAATCTGGAGAGAGGCAATGAATGGGACGCCAAGCTAGGAGTGTACACTGACAACAGCAACATACAGGGCCAAGGTGCTGAGGGCCAGCAGTCCAGTTACTACTGCCCGGGCAAGCAGTGCTGTCCAACTACCCAAGGAGCAGAGGTGGACGAAGGTCCTGTGGGGAAACATCACAATGAGGAAAGGAAAGAGAAAACACACCCCATTTGAACCCAGTCTCACACCCCACCCAGCTCACTCCATGACAAAGGCCTTGTAGACACTAAGGAACATCAGGAGGAGAACAGCAGGCCGGAAGGTGTGGTACAGGTCATAGCGTGTTATCATCCAGACCTGAGCCGATGCAACGATGTAGTGGACCTGCAGGAAGGAGGGAAGGAAACGGGAAGTTGGGGCCAAGATTTTGGTTAAAGTAAGGCTAACAGTATAAAGGTAGGATAGAGTTAGACTGCATACCAGACTGATGTTGGAGTCAATGCTCATCTGGATATATTTCCAGTCAAATTCAATGCCTCGGGCTCCCACCCAGAGAGGGATGCAGCTGAGGAAGGCAAAGAGAAGCAGTCTCTAGTACCCAGACTCTCCCACCCTGAGCGCCCAGCCCTCTGATCACCTCCCCTCAGCACCCCTGTGGGGCCTGCTGTCCTTTCCCAGAAGTCTGGGCTCCAGGCTGCTCCACACACCGGGACATGATGAGTTCAGCAGTGGCCCAGCCCAGGGCAGCAACCATAATCTTGTATGGCCCCTTGCCTGCATTCCGGGACATGACAAGGTTTAGGCCTATCAGGTCTGCCACATCCACACTGGCCTTCATGAATTCCTGTGGGTCAGGCAGAGGCATGAGTAAACACAGGGACCAGGTGAACCCATTCCTGTACTCCCTTGCCCCTCCCTTGTTCAACTTACCCCAATGAAGTCATAGATGCCACCTTCCCAGGTGGGGAAGAAAGTGGCCAAGAACAACATCTGAGATCAGAAAGTAGAAAGGTCACCGGAAGGTGAGGGAGATTAAAAACAGAAACAAAACTAAGTGGATATTGTGGAAAGTGAGTGTGCAAGTAGAGGGCATGACGCTGAGTTCTGGGGGGTCATTCTAGGAGTAAGTGGCAAGATCACAAGATCTGGGGAAATATAGGGCAAGTCCCTGGTTTCTAGAAGTCTAGAAGTTCACGGGGGAATCTGATGTCTAGAAATGCCGAAGAGACTGCATGCGTAGCATAGGCAGCACCATGCGACACCCTGTGGGTGAAATATCGCACTAAGAGGTTTTCTCATTTTACAACAGTGCTAAGAAAAAGTTGCACCAGGGCCTCTCTTGGGCTTGCATCCTTTCTAAGGTATTGGTGCATAGTCCCTAAGCGTTGTCTCGAGGGTGGTCCTATGGAAGGTGACAGCGGCAGAGTCGGGCCCCTGAGATCTGGAATGCCTGGAGGCCAGACACATGGAGTCCCGGAGTCCCTCACCTTGCATAGCTGCACAAAGAGGTAGGTGACCCCGGCCTGGACGCATTTCCAGAAGGCGTTGTACTCAGACCTGAAGAAGCCGGCGGTGAGAGGTCGGCCCGGGTCCCGCACCCTCTCCACCCCGCGCCCGCCCTGCACTCACAGGCCGCTGCATTTGTACGTGATGAAATAGGGAAAGTAGGCGAGGGCGAAGCAGTTCCCGAAGTGGAACAGGGTCATGACGCCAGCCGCCCGGTCCCGCCAACACGGGACTCGCCAGGCGCAGCGTCTTCTCTAGTCCGCCTCGCCGGCAGCGGGGCAAGGCGCCCACCTGCTTGCCGTGGCCCGCGCGCGGCCTTATGGGAACTGTAGTCCGGCCTGGTACGTCGCGCGCCGTGACGTCAGAGCGCCTAGCGCCGGCCCTGCTGCGGGGACTTTTAGAGCCCAACACTGTTGAAGAGCGGTTTTCGTACAACGCTTACCCTCTCCCACCCGGCTCGGAGCCAAGCACCACCTCTCCTCGCTCATCCGAGAACTTTGAACCCGGCCCTGAACGCGAGGTGATCGGCGCAGAGACAAGAGGGCAAAGCTGTGCGCACTCTGGTTTTTATTTCATTGTTGACCCGGCGGCGGCGCGAGAGCCGGCACGCCCTCCTTTGAGGGGGAGCCGAAGGCAGGAACGCTAGGTGCGCGGGGGAGCGAGGAGGGGCCTTTTGTGTTACTTCTCTCGGCTATACATGTAGCGGAGGAGGTCGACCACCCGGTTACTGTAGCCATATTCGTTGTCGTACCTGGGGAAGGGAGGAAGGAGGCATCAGAGTGTGTGTGTGTGTGTGTGTGTGTGTGTGTGTGTGTGTGTGTGTGTGCACGCGCGCGCGCGCGCGCACGCCCTCTTACCAACCTCCCCCACTATTCTCGGGCATCTTTCCCCTTTACCAGGAAACAAGCTTCACAAAGTTGTCATTGAGGGCAATTCCAGCCTTAGCATCAAAGATGGAAGAATGGGAATCGCCGTTAAAGTCCGTGGAGACCACCTGCGTGACAATTTCAAAGATAAATATAGACGAGCAAGGATCTCCAGGAACCCAGACTTC
Organism: Uromys caudimaculatus; assembly: GCA_028551405.1. Classification (NCBI taxonomy): domain Eukaryota; kingdom Metazoa; phylum Chordata; class Mammalia; order Rodentia; family Muridae; genus Uromys; species Uromys caudimaculatus. Next base: position 49,502,061 of record CM052717.1, read on the forward strand.
GACTCTCAGACCACATTGTCAATCACTCATCTGGCATACTGGACAGAGACCTTTTGTATTGGTGACAGGATGTGATCAAGGCAGGTGGAACCTTTGTCTCAGGGACACAGGGGGGTGCTCAGTGGTTAAAAGTGCTTGTCTGTTATAGGCGTGAGCATCTCTGTTTGTATCCCCGGAATCCAGCAGTCCAGGTCCAGACTGAGGATCCTTGGGGCAAGATGGCTAGCTAGATTAGCTAGTTGTCAAGCTACGGTTACATCTAGCTTCAGTAGCTAAGTGGAGTGCAGTGGAGGAAGACATCAATCTCATGCGTCTGCATGTGCGTCACCTGGACCTAGTGTACCTGTACGTGTTCCCCATGCATCTGTGTGTATACACAAGGGGGCAGAAGATACAGATCACAATACCCTAATGCTGTTCCAGTAAACATTACATGAAGCAATGGATGGCATGAGCCTGGGTCTTAAGAGCAGATGGAAGGAGCTACAGACACAGACCTTGGGGACTGTAGCCCTTAAGGACACGCATGGGGGTGTGTGTGTGGCGTTGGGCTGATTTGATCTGACCCATTCAAATGACATCTTGGCATTTGAGAGTGGACCTTCAGGAACCAATGCAAGGGAACTTCACCAAGGTGGAGGCACAGAGGTGACTTTTTTTTTTTTTTTGATACAGCGTTGCTATATCGCCCTGGAACTCAACTATGTAAATTCACAGAGATCTACTACCTCTATCAGCTGAGTGCTGGGATTAAAGGCCTGTGTCCCCATACCTAGAAGATGGCACTTTTTAGATAGTTTGCTTTCAGGAAAAGTATGTGACCTGGCCTAGCCCCTGAGCATGAATTTAAAAAGTGAGAACTGTTGTCTTTTGTTCACGAAGAGTGTATTAAGAACCTTCTGAATGACTCTGGTAGGTGGTCAAAGTTCCATTTTAGCTCTTAAATCTCTGTTTTCTTGGACAGTTGGACAGTATGAGCTATGGGTTACATGAGTGACTTCCGGTCACTGTGGTGAGGAAAAGCAACAGCATTAGATCAAAGAAGCATGTGGTCAAGGCAGTGAGGCAGGAAGACCCACTTTCCCAGGTCTGCAGTTTTATGTTTCTGTATTTTAAGACAGGGTCTCATTATGTAGTCCTGGCTGGCCTGGAACTCAGAGATCTGCCTCCTTGAGTGTGAAACACCATGGACAGCTGGTCTGCAGGTCTTATATTGGTCCATGCAGAATAGCTTCCTGGTGAAGGGGACTCCCCAAGTCCCTCCCCAGAGCTTCCCCCAAGGTTTCCTCAGTCTCTACCTCATCCTCTGTATAAGCAAGGATGCCAGCCAAAGGTCCCTTGGCTGCAGCTTTCACAGCCTCTTTGATAGCAGAGTAGGAAGTAGGCCGAGCCAGGCGGCAGGTCAGGTCCACAACTGATACGTTTGGGGTTGGCACCCGGAATGCCATTCCCGTTAACTTCCTGGAGAATTTCAGAGTAAGGGTAGGAGTCAGAGCCCAAGGTCTTCTGCTTCCATTCTCCCTATGCTTTGAGGCTGGTTAGGTTTTCCTAGGGTATGTCCCCACCCTGGCTCCTGGCTTGTATCTACATACCCGTTGAGTTCTGGGATGACTTTGCCTACAGCCTTGGCAGCCCCAGTGGAAGATGGGATGATGTTCTGGTGAGCACCTCGGCCACCTCTCCAGTCCTTCTTTGATGGTCCATCCACTGTCTTCTGAGTGGCCGTGTAGGAATGGACTGTGGTCTTGGGGAACAAGAGGACCAAGATGAAGCCTTCTTGCTCTTAACCTCTCCTTCCCGTTTCTTCTAGGACTTGGGAAGGTGGCTGAGGTATAAGGAGGCTACCAGGGCAGCCATCACAGACCATAGGAAGGGTAGGTACCTGGAGACCAGGGCCTGTCCTTGTCAGAGTATTCCAAAAGGTGTCTCTACTATGGGCTTCCTCCCCAAGCTGCTCTCCCTGCTTGCTCTATACTTTACACAAGGCCTGGGAAGAAGGAGTTGGTTTCCCTGCCATCCTTCGTGCCCCTACTCACCATTAGGCCTTCCACAATCCCAAAGCGTTCGTGAATAACCTTGGCGAGGGGGGCCAGGCAGTTAGTGGTACAGGATGCATTGCTGAAATGGCCAAAGCGTGCCAGATGAGTGGCAGAGCCATCCCTTCTCCATTACTCTTACTTTATCAGGTCTGGTTCTGTGAGATGTGAGGATGGGGGTGGGAAGGCTCCCTGGGGATGCCATTGGAGGTGCCACTGTGGAATACTGCCTAGGCATGTCCTCAGATACTGAATGTTCCTAGTAGTTTCAGGGTGAAGTTAACATGATGACTTGAGACAGACTTAGGTACTGACAATCGGGAGCAAGTTGATGTGAAAGACATCATAGATGTAGAGGGATTGGGGTGGGGAGAGTGAGGGTCCCCTATGCTGCATCCGGGCATGTCTGCTTCTCCGACCCACACACTGGAGGATGGCTGTCATCCCGGTACCTGACAATGGTCATGGAGCCAGGGTTATAGTCCTTCTCGTTCACACCCATGACTAACATGGGTGCATCAGGGGAGGGTGCAGTGACCACCACACGCCTGGCACCAGATGAAATGTGTCCCTAGTGATAAAGACAAGGTTAGAGTCTCCAAGCACCACTGCCCCCTCTTCCCAGACAGCCCTGGGCACTCTTCCCCACTTACCGAAGCTGCCTCTATGGACAGGTATACGCCTGTAGACTCTACCACGTAGGGATTCCCTACAGAGCTCCAGGGGATTTCTTTAGGGCTTTTGCTGTGGAGTGGTGGGAAGGCTATGTCAGTTTCCCTTGCTTGGTCTCAGGTCAGAGGTCTTGGTACCTGATCTGCTAACACTTGCTCCCTAACTCCATATTTATACCTACCTGGTGCCAGGTTGGTGCCGTCCTGCAAGCCCATATCAACCACTCTCCCTTTCTTGTGTGCTACACCCTGCTGTGTCTAAACAAACTTTCACATCTTCAACTTAGGCTCTTGCCTCCCTCAGGAACCATCCCCACAAATGTTAGACTAGATCCAGAACTGTTTACATCACATGCTCAGAGCATGGACTCCCAAGATGGTGAGGCTGCCAATGCTGCTCCTTGGCTCCCAGCTCTGACCACCTCACGTGAGCCCTTTTAGCCTCTTATCACCACTGAACTCTTACTGGGAAGTCCCCAAAGACAGACACATCAGGTGACAGCTCGGGAGGCACCTGTGAACAGCAGGGACCAATCATTGACAGTAGAAAAGCCAGAGAAAGGCTTTCTGTTCCTCTTTATCAGCCCACATTTTCACTGGATTTTTGTTGCTTGGTTGGTGGTGTCTCCTGTTTGACTCACCATTATGGCCAGCTTTGCCTTGATGTTCTGACAAATGTTTGTGTCTGAAACTTGTCAGGCACCCATCCTTGCTGTTTTCTACCTGCATCCAGCAAGCAGTCTCTGTGACTGCCATCTGTGGGCTTGTCCCTCATGGAGCTTATGTCACAGGGAGATTTGTTCTTAGAATTGCTTCTGGCTCTACTTCTGGATAGTTCCATACCATAGGTATGCCACCCATGAATGCTGGGAATTGAACCTGGGGGTCCCTCTGAAAGCAGTTTGTGGTCTTAACTGCTGAGCTGTCTCTGTAACCTCAATAAATGTGTATTCATTTAATTTTTGCAGTGGTGAGGTCTGATGCCAGGGCCTTATATGTAGTGGAAGGTATTCTACTATGGAGCTTCATTGCTAGTCTCAGTTTCTTTGTTTTAGTTATTCTACATAAGAGCCCTGAGCTACCTTCCATCTGAGTTTTTTGTCTGTAGAAAACTGATAACCACCATAACACCAGCATACTTACTACTGTGCTCATGTTTCAAAGCCAGTGTCAGGCAGTGGTGAAGGCAGTGTTTGAACCTAGGCCTGGGTTCTGTCCTCAGTTGGGACTAGTGTGGGAATGAATGAATGCACAGGCTTTTCCTCCCTTCTCCTAGCCACAAGCCTCTCTCCTCCCTCTGCTCTGTGAGCCCACATTGGTCATCTTCTGGCCCGAGTAGCTTTGATGTATCCACTTTCTGTCTTTCAGGTTGAGAGTACTTTGGCAATTCCTGCAATAGGACTTGAGTTTGGCATAGCCTCTCCTGCCTACAGGTCTGTGCTGAAGATTCATGCATTCAGCTGCATTGATGAGGGAAGGCAACTGTACTGTGTATTGTATTGACAAGTTGTCATGTGCTGTTTGGGCTTGCTGAGAAGCTGGCTCTGGAAGTCAGGCTGAAACCCAAGCGGGTTTATGTCTAGTGTTTTCCAAGACCTCTTGTCCCCAGATGGACTGGCCCCTCTCACCTCTGTGATAGAGGAGGGAATGATAAACTACCCCAGGGGTAAAAACATGGTCCCTAAGAGTGGAGGTTGCTACTGTTTCTCCTATGGTATGCAGTGTTGCCAGAGGGAGAGGTTGTAGGCTTAGCCATGAGAGAAAGCTCAATCAGGAACACCAACTAAAACCTCAGCTTCTTCAGTCAGTGCTGGATACTGTGAGCCCCTGGCTGCAATGATGTCTCATCACGGTCTGTTGCTATTTGTTCTTTTACTTGGAAGCCTCACTGCTCTGCCTGGGAACTAACTCTTACTGGAGTATCCCCAGTTGATTTCCACCAGATGCTGTGTGCACCTTTGACATTTTGCTTGCTATCTATCTATCTATTATCTATGTATCCATCTACCCATCATCCATCCATCTATCTATCTGTCTATCTATCTATCTATCTATCTATCTATCTATCTATCTATCTATCTATCTATCCATCCATCCATCCATCCATCCATCCATCCATCCACCTACTTACCCATCCATCCATCCACCTTATTCAATCATCTACCCACCCACCTGTCTACCTACCTACCTACTATCTATCTATCTATCTATCTATCTATCTATCTATCTATCTATCTATCTATCAGCTATCTATCTGCCTACCTATTATCTATCTACCTATCCATCCCTTGCTGTTTACTTTTTACTTTGGCTTGCCACATATATTTTATAAACGTCAGAACTGAAAAGTATGGCTGCCACAGGTCATTCTCTAGCAGTGTGGGAGTGGGGTGCTGTGTGAGGCGAGGGAGGGAGAACACTTTTAGACGTGGGACTGATGATGCCAGGCAGGTGCAGAAGGATTGGGGTGACTGAAAAGCTGCTAGAATTGCTTTTGGGGCCATGATTTCAAACTCAGGGAAACAGCCTCTCTTCTCCCTGACTCCCCAGTCCTGCCTTCAGCCTTCCTCCAAACGCTGTCACCTTCATCTTCAGCAAGTTAAAAGGGAAGCTGAGAGTGTCCGGCCTGAGAAGGAGCCCCAAGACCTTGCCTGGGGCTACAGAGGGTTGGGTGCTTCTGTTAGCAAAGTAACATAAGGCGTTACTGGTTTATGCTGTTTTCCTTTTTTGATTTTTCCTTGAGACACAATTTTACTATGTAGCTGCATGCTGACCTAGAGCTTGAGATAATCCTTCTGTCTCGGCCTTCCAAGTGCAAGAGTTACACGCGTACACCCACACCTGGCGTGTTACTGCCTGATATACAGGTTCTGAGTCTGTTAACAAATAGTGGGGCTTACCATCAACAGCAGCCATGTGAAATGGGCACTAGGAAGTCAGCCTTGCTGGGATGTGAGAGGTACAGCCCAGCATCCCCAGTGATCACCACCCCAGAGGTGTGGCAGATGAGACAGAGAATTCAGGGTAGGATGTGTATCGCACAGGGGGCCCCGAGAACTGGGGCAGGAGCACTGGGGGGAAGCATAGAGAAGTACCTTGGCTCACTGGAAAATGAAAAGGTCTCAGGCTACTGGGTAGGAGCTGACTCAGTTGCCATAAAGAGGTAGGTGGCTGGTGACTCAGAGGAAGTGGGATGAGGCACAGTGAACTCACATGCCGCAGAGATGTGCGTTAAATACAAAACATGTAAGAACCTTGGGCAGTCTTGAAAATGAGTGTCCTTACGTGTTTTGGAGGCCAGAGACCTTTCTGAGACCCTCTTTCTAAACAGTACCTAGAGGCCTGCACGTATGGTAGTCATGGTGTCAGATTCTGTCCTTACCACTGGTACACGTTGATCTCAAGGTTGTCCACAACTAGTCGTCCATTCTTATGTTCCACAGTTCCTTTGTATCTACCATGTGTGGAGTCATATTTGAACATGTATACCTGCAGTAGACAGAGTGGGGTCCTGGTCATAGGTTGCAGAGTGAGCAGCCCTAGACAAACCCACTGTGGGCAAGATTTTTATGAGGTTCTGTGTTGCAGCCAGGAGCCTTCTAGATAGCTCTTGGAATCCTCTCCCCAACTCAAGTGCCACTCTCGCCGGTCCCTCCCTCCCTCCCTCCTCCACTCACCATGTATTCTGGATCAATGAATGGGTCATTCACTGCTACCACCCTAATGCCCTTCTCCATGCAGACTCGCATCACCAGACGACCAATCCGTCCAAATCTGTCCAATCAGGAACACAAAAGAGAATGGATGTCATGGTGTTAGTGTCCTACTCAAGTTCATGTTGAACTTTGAACCATTGGGGGGTATTAAGAGGTGAACACTTGGGGCTGGTGAGACAGCTCAACAGGTAGAGGCACTTGCTTTGAAGACTGGCATCCTCAGTTCTATTCTGTGTTAGCCTCCCTTGCCGCTAGTGTGACAGGCACATACCCTGCCTTGCTGATGTCCCTCATTCTCACCCCTATAGCTGGGTGGACCCAGGGAAGCGCCATACTTCTCCACGTGAAAACCACCTCCTGTTCTCAGGTAAACGAGATCTGTATTCCTTTCCATGGTGCTTCAGGTCTTAAAGGACTCCCTCTCCCCCTTCCTTTGCCCCCAATTTGTTCTTACCGCTGTGAAGATTTCCTGGCTGTCTTTGAATGTACTAAGCATGTCTCTTCCAAGCCAGAACCCTTGCTTGCCCCACTACCTCAAAAATTTGCCCCAGTAGAGACAGCTGGCTGTCTTGTCAGCCTCTCTTTCAGGCCTCTTGCCAGACATGAAAGAAGCCCAGTCTGCACATGAACTACTTCCAGTTCTGTATCTGATTGTTGTTTCTTAGAAGGGAGTTCTGAGGGCTGGCCTGCCCAGTGAGAAGGAAGGAAGATGTTCCCCAGCTCATAGTGACTAGTGACGGAAGGAGACCACAGTGTCAGCCTCGGGGGCTGGCTGGCTCCAGCATCACCTGGGGCCTGACATACTCACCCATTGATGCCCACTGTCAGCTCTTTAGCTGGCTTTGAGGGTGGTGGAGGAGGGGGAGGGGGAGGGGGAGGGGCAGCCTCTTCAAACTTGACTGGCTCTATCTGGGGTGGAGGAGGAGGTGGTGGTGGCGGTGGTGGCGGTGGTGGTGATGGTGGTGATGGTGGTGGCGGGTCTTCAACCTTGGGTGGTGGATCCTCAGCCTTGGGTGGAGGTGGAGGTGGAGCTGTAGGTGGAGGTGGTCTGATCACTGTGGAGAGCAGAGAATTCAGAAGGGAGGTGGTGAGCTAGGTCCCTCACACAGGCATGAGGGTGGTGAGGCAGCTCCATGGGTAAAGGTGCTTGTCCCAGAGGCTTACGATTCTACTGCCAATCCTGGACCCCACATGGTAGAAAAAAAACCAACTTCCACAAATTGTCCTCTGACCTCCACCTTCACTCACAAAGGTGTGAAAAAGCGGTCTTTACTACACACAACCCATTGCGCGTTGAGCCCCTAGTGGCCAACTATGTATGGGTTAGGTTCTTTTCCAAACCTACTGAGCCAGAGAACAAACAAGAACCCTGAAGTTAAGATATGTGAACTTCTGTTTCAGCGTGTGCGTGTGCGTGTGCGTGTGCGTGTGCGTGTGCATGTGTGTGTGTGTCTAGCAGTTATATAAGGGTCTATTTTCTGTGCCAGTTTCTTACTCTGTGAAACGCAGATAAAACATCCCACACATGTTGTGAATCAGTCCCTCACTGATTCTTCCCCCCTTCCTTTTCTTCCCTTCCTTTTTGAGACAGAATCTCACTTCTGAACTTTTTTTCCCCCCTCGATGGTTTCTTTGTGTACACCAGGCAGTCCTGGACCTAGCTCTGTAGACCAGGCTGGCCTCAAACTCAGAGACCTGCCTGAGTGCTGGGACTGACAGCGTGCACTCCCACCGCCCAGCTTGACTCCTCAGCTCTTGGATCCTTCTGCCTCAGCCTCCAGAACAGCAGGATTACTGGAGTGCTTCACGTTAAGGCTTTCCTTTTTTAAGTATCAGAGACGAACCCAGATGCATTGCCTGTTAACCAGTTGCTCCCCCACTAAACTACACTGCCCTCTTAGAATAATAGTCCAGAGACCATTTCCTGACACTGTCTGATCATGGACCCAGTTCTGTGAGCCCCAACTTGCTCTGGAGATGGACTCACCCTGGGAGGCCTTTCCTAGAAAAACACAGGATAAGGACAGGGGAGGACCAAACCTACCAGCCCCTTTGTTGCTGGCCACCAGGGACATCAATGAAATGTGGGGAGCACATCCACCTAGACCTTTCACAAGTGCTCCTGGGTTCCCCTCCCTCTGCAGCCTCCCTGCCTCCTCCTGGCCCCTGCTTCTCCTCTCTCCAGGGTTAGAACCTAAAGCTCAGGCAGTCCTGGGGGCAGAGCTCCCAACCCCATCCCAACCAGAAGCTCTGGGGTGAGGAAGGATGCGCTGTGGGAATGGGGAAGGGAAGGACTCCCAGAGGCTAGAGGCCTGAGGGGCCCACCCTGGCCTGTGCCTTCAGGGGCACCT
>CM052717.1:49511334-49528797 GCA_028551405.1 Uromys caudimaculatus
CACACCTATTTGGCCAGGCCCTAGCTTCTGACTTACTCTCTTTATCTCTCCCTAAATCTAAGATCGTGCTTTATGTAGATGATGTTCTTCTCTGTAGCCCCTCTCTAGAGATTAGCCAAGTGGACACCTCTGCTCTTCTAAATTTCCTTTCCAGTCGAGGCTACAGGGTCTCACCTTCTAAAGTCCAACTGTCCACTCCCAGGTCACCTATTTGGGTCAACTATTACCCCAACCCACAAGGCTATTACCTTAGATAGAAAGAATCTGATTCAGTCTCTAACTGTTCCTTCTACAAAGGAAGAGATTTTGTCATTCCTAGGAATGGCTAGCTTTTTACGTTCCTGGGTTCCTTCCTTTTCCCTCCTTTCTCACCCTTTATATGAAGCAGTCAGTGTTAGGCTCCACCCATAAACCTCTTCTCAAACCTGTCACCAAACCCTTTGAACGGCTCCAGCAGGCTCTCTTGAAGGCCCCAGCCTTACATCTCCATGACCTGACTCGTCCTTTTTCCCTCTGTGTAACTGAAAAGGAGGGATTTGCCCTTGGAGTCTTAGGTCACCAACTGGGACCTTCTTTTGCACCTGTGGCATACTTGTCCAAAAAACTAGATCTAACCATCCAGGGATGGGCACCTTGTATTCATACCCTAGCAGCTGCTGAACTCCTTATTCAAGAGTCAAAAAAACTAACTTTGGGGTCGCCTATAACTGTCTTCTCTTCTCATAACCTGTCACAGCTCCTAACTTACAAAGGCTTACAGACTCTACCTCCCTCCAGGGTTCTTTCTCTTCAGGTAGCTCTAATAGAAGACTTGCAGGGCAGTGGTGATGCACGCCTTTAATCCCAGCACTTACTTGGGAGGCAGAGGCAGGCAGGGCCCTTTTAAGGTAATTCTTGTGACCCCTACAGCTGCTAAACTCGAGGGACTCTCTCATTGGGTCCACCTGTCTCACCTCAAACCTTTCATCCCTCCACCTAAAAATGACTCTTCTTCATACACGTCGACCCTAACAGGACTGTGCTCTGTTAAGTTCCAGAGGACATCAAGACCACCCACACCCACCTTGTCCCCAATCCCAGAAAATGAGACTCCACTCTGGTGCCGAGCTCAACCTCACTGGATGAGACATGGGTTTCTCGCCTTCTCCCTGCTGTTCATTTCCATCCAGGGTAGCCCTTACATCTGGAGGTTCAAAGTTCAAGAAACCCCCACAGATAACAAACAGTCTTTCCAAATAGGATCTGGAAACTGCCCCATAGCCAGATGCCAGGAGCCGATCCAAATTGCCATCATCCCTGCATCTGTCATCCCATCTAAATATTATGATCTCTACACTTGCTTTCTCTTTGACCAGACAAAAGATTGTAGAAAATGGCCAGATGAATATGGGGCTGTCCATATTGGTCTTGTCAGATACATATGCTAGGATCACGGACCCATCACTTCTTCTATCAACAACACAAGACACTCTTTTTCTACATACAAGACCCATGGGATTCCAGGTGGGAGACAGGAGTTGTTGGTAAGCTCTACAGTAAAAATCAACCTGGCTTCCCAGTAAGTACTATCCTTATCCAGAGAAAATATGTCTCAATTGCCCAACCTCTAGACATTAGAAAAGTAGGGGAAGTAATCAAACACTCCCCTGAGGTCCTTACCTCTTTGACATCACCCCTCATAAATGGCACTAACTTGTCATTTCGCCTTTTGCTTCAGACCTTGACCTCAGTGTACCAGCTCCTTAATGTCACCAGGCCTGGTCGCTTTAAAGATTGCTGGCTATGCGTACCCCCTGGAATTAACTCACAATTGCCACTTACAGCCTCTCCGGTGACACTGCCAAGTAACCTTACCTCACCTTTTGTCAGCTGCCCTGACTCCGATGTCGCCATGACTCCATACCTAACCTCTATCCCTCTCTTTGGCATGGCAAATTATTTTAAGACCTCCGGGACACGCTCTGTAGGAACACTAAGTGCCCTAGACTGCAATACAACCATAACCCTTGATATACCATCTCTACCACAATGCCCTGCAATCCAGAACATGTCAATTCTTCGTGGCACCTAGGTACATCATCGCCTACCCGCCAGCTGGTCAGGAGTTTGCACGTTAGTACTCCTTTTCCCTGAACTGGGCAAACGAGCTCCTGCCAATCCCAGTTGTTTATATGATAGCTACCCAACTTAAGAGGGGAGTTCAGATCGTGCCGCTCTTGGTTACCATGGGAGCAGCTATAGGTGTTGGTACTAGAGTTGCAGGGATAATGACGTCCATGACCAAATATAATGAATTCACATCCCAGTTTAAAAGTGATCTTCAAGAAATGACTGAAACCGTGCTTACTATCCAGAAACAGGTCGATTCTTTGGCAGCTGTGGTGCTTCAGAATTGACAAGGACTAGATGTCCTGACAGCTAAAGAAGGTGGTCTTTGCCTGTTCCTTCAAGAAGAATGCTATTTCTACGTCAACCAATCCAGGATAGTGAGAAATAAAATCCAGGAGCTACGGTCAGACATACGTAATTTCAGGGAACATGAGACCTCCAGTCCTGGGATTTTCGAAAACCCTATATGGAACTGGATACTCCCTTTAGTAACTCCTTTCCTAGTCATCTTCCTGGTGTTATTATTTGCCCCCTGCCTCATTAACCTCATTTCTACATTCCTTCAACAACAAATACAAAAAATTTCTAACCAAACTATTAATCAGTTCCTGTTACAGGATTACCAGCCACTGCTCACAGAAGAGTCGCTGTCCACAGAATAACCACAGATAAACGTTTACCAGGTGAACCCTGATGGTAAAAGTCAGCTACACCCCAAAATTGACAACGTCCCTACACAGCAGGAAGCAGTTTAAGAGACATGCTGTCCTGATTCCCTTTTCACCATCAGCTTCCCCCCTCCCTTTTTTCTCCTTCTTTTTATAATAATAAGAAGGAGGTATGGTGGCATCAGGACCCCAAACTGGTGATGTCACACCCAGGTGACAGCACAACCCGCTCACCTGTTGCCAACAGCCACCATATTCCCAGAATCCACTTGGCCCACCTCCCACCTTTACCTGTGGCTATGTCACTCTCCACATATAAACGGAAGACCCCCTCTGATCTCTTTCTACTTCTCTTCTCAATGCTACCTTGCCCCCCCCTTCCAAACCCCCCACTTGGAAGTGTTTGGCCTTGTGTGGTTTCTGGAGCCAGGAGACCACTCCGGCCCATCATAACCCCGCCCATATTATATCACATCAGAATAACCTCTAGCCACCTGTTGCAGAGGCTCATAAGGACAAACCAAAGGCCACAGTATTTCCCCTGAGGCTTTGTTATTCCCCAAGAACTACAGTTCCCCGTATTCTAGAAAATTACTTGGTTCCTGAGCAGGTGGGATTTACAGATTAATTTGGGGAATTATTTCCCTCCTGGAGTTGCATATTGGGTTGAATCTTTGACCCTATGGTGGGCATTTGTTTATTTTTGGATCTAATAAGCATTAGGGTTACTATCTAGAAGTAGCCTGAAAATGGATGGGGCCACTAGTCATTTATTTTATCTCAGGTCCCCTTTCGGTAATGTTTTTTAGTACAATCAGATTATAATCTTGAATGGTTTATATAGAAGCAATAATTTCTTAAAATCTACATAACATTTTTTGTTCTATATCAGGCAGGTCAAGTGTCTTATAATATTGTAGAACTATTTTAGCTAATGAATCTATCAGTTGACAAATCTGGGCCCATTTTTGGCAAATCAGTTGGCTTATAGGTAGTCATTTGTCTCTTACACCAGGGAGTTTCCTTCGACTTAACATTTCAGCCTGTTAGGTGAGACAATGGATGATGTATTTCTTCTGTAATGACTTCCAGTTGACATTAGGATGTTATCAGGGCCAAGGAAGGCTGAAATAAATGGGATATTTACCAGCTTACAGGTGGGGCTTACAGATTAATTTGGGGAATTACAGCACTGCATACAGGCAAAAAACACATACTCGCAAAATAAAATTGAAAAGATCTAACATATCTTAAAATATGTAGAAAAGTAAGCTAAATTAAAAATGAATGAACTGAGCATTAAGTCCATTGTCTCTCCTCATTTGTTTCTGCCAAAGACGAGGAGAATGACTACTTTTAGCAAGTAAAAACGATTTTCTTAAGTCCCTGAGAGAATGATAGGTTTAAGTCCCTGAGAGAATGATAGGTTTTATCTAAATGCCAGACTTTGAGAAAAGGAAATTTCTTGTACGTCCCATTTTTTTTCCAAGAAAATGAGAGTGGAGCCTTTAGGACCCTTTGCCTCTTACAGTGAGTGAAAGAACAACGGTGGATAAGCAGGCGTCTGAACTTCACTCCATTCTTTTCATTTTCATTCACTAAGCTACATACACTAGAGCGCCAAGAGCCGCTACGAGTAGTCACCTGGTTCAGAGAGACCCGGCAGCCAGGACTTGCAGTCTGTTTAGCAACCGGTGACATCTCAGCGTCGCACTCCTGACGTCATCAATGGGCGCCACACTTCAAGAGAGTGCGGGAAGCTGCGACTGCAGCTGAGCTTTGCTTTGTGACAGCTATGGAACTAACTCCAGAAGAGCGGGAACTGGGTCGCTGGGCTGCTGAAGAGATGGGGGTGCCCCCAGCGGCTTGCCCCCGGGAGTCGACGCTGCGCAGGTGAGGCTGCTTCTGGAGTAAGGACTCCCCATCCTGGAATTAACCTCGAGGAGTAAGATCCCCGCCCTTCATCGAGAATGAGACAGATCTGCAGAATGAGGGGATCCCTACACCTCACCTCCACCACTCTCACCCTAAGCAAAGGTGACACTAGGAAGTTAGTTGTAATATTAGGGATCAAATCTGCAGAAACGTAACACATGACCCTGTTATGAAAGACCTTTTCCTGGGGTGGAAACCTCTTACACCCACCTCTGGACGTGACTACAATTAAACCTCTCCTAGAAGAAAGAGAACCCCGTCGTGGAATAAGAATACCCTCACACTTAGGGAGAAGGCCATCCTCTCAGTGACACCCCCAGGCCCACCTACAGAAGTGAGAAATCTTGGAACTTTCCACCACAGCTGTGGGGATGGTGGAGGGTCCTCCTCCTGAGCAATGCCCCAAGCATACCGTATGCTGTATCCCTTCAGGCTGTGTCTGGGTCAGGGCGCTGACATCTGGGCCTACATTGTGCAGCATGTGCGTAGTCAGAGGTAAGCCAAACCTAGTGCAGGGGAGGGGGCTAGAGAGTGGGAAAGGCAGAGGCAAGGCCTGAAGCAACTCCTCTCTCTCCATCTTTCCAATGCAGGAGTATCAAGACGATCCAGGGAAACCTCCTCTGGTAACTGCTTCTTAAATTCATTGATTCCTATCTTCCCCAGTTTTGTCTAGCCTTGGTCCACAACCAAGGCCTCTACTTCCTGCCTTCTCCCCTGGAAGGCCCAGCCATCTCCTAACTCTGGTCTCATTTCTGTAGGTATGGGCATCAGGACAATCCAAAGGTGAGAAGCCTGTGCTGTTAAGATTCTCTCTCTTTTTTTTTTTTTTTTTTTTTTTTTTTTTGGTTTTTTGAGACAGGGTTCTCTGTGTAGCCCTGGCTGTCCTGGAACTCACTCTGTAGACCAGGATGGTCTCGAACTCAGAAGTCCGCCTGTCTCTGCCTCCCAAGTGCTGGGATTAAAGGCGTGCACCACCACTGCCCGGCTTAAGATTCTCTTTCAACCAAAAGTCAGCTGGCAAATATTTTGCTCTAGGCCCTGGAGGTGATGGGTCTGTCAGGGACACCATGTTACAAGACAGCCCAAATCTTTGTGCTCCCAGGGGTTGTGGTCCAGGAGGAGCCAGGCACAAGATGGAGGGCAATGGTATTTAGACATGGGGCATTGGTGTTGGAGAGAGGAAGGTCCTGAGTCCTATAGTCTCAGCACTCAGGAAGAAGCAGAAGGATCACCATGAGTGTAAGGCCAGCCTGGGCTACAGAGTGAGACCTGGTCGAAGGTAGATAGAGTAAACGAAACTGATAAGAGGAAATGGGGAAGGATAGGTTTGTCAGAGCTGCTAAGGAATACAAGGGAGAGGTCAAGACTAGGAGAAGTGCACTAGAGAGATGGTTCAACAATTAAGAGCACTTGCTGCTCTTGAAGAGGACACCAGTTCACATCCCAGCATCCAGAGCAGATAACTAACAGCCAACTGTGATTTCAGTTCTAGGGCATCTAACACCTTCTGGCCTCCACTGGTGCCTGTATGCATGTGGTACACAGACTCACACTAAAAACAAATAGAAGCCGGGTATGCTGGGACTTGACTTTTAGGAAGTGCTGGAGTAAGAGGACTGTGAGTTTAAGGGCAGTCTGAGCTAGTTACACACCAAAAAATAATAAAAAGCATCTGACAGAGATGTAGGAGTCACCACACAGACAGAAAACCAAGAAGATGGAGAGGCAATTCTAGGAGGGAGAGAACCAGGTAGATTCTTAGTGCTTCTGTGTCAGACCTGAGCCACTTAAAGAAAAATCAACCATCTCCCAGGAGATGAGGTGAGGAACTGAGCGCCACCCAGAAGGTAATGCAGCCATGCTAAGCCCCAGTGAGTCCAAGCATTCAACCTTTTGACCCTGTACCTGATCCCACCAGATCCGTCAGAAGTTGGAGCTGGAAGCCACTGTGGCCCGCCTTCGGGCAGAGAACCAAGAGCTAGACCAGAGTCTGGAGCTGATGGATCAAGAGACTGAAGCTCAGGGTGACTCATGGGGCCAGCCGAATGGGTAGTGAAACCCTAGGTGACAGAGATGTTGACAGCCACCTCTGTTCCTCCCCAGACATAGCTATGACACAGACACTGCAGAGCCTGAAAGACACCCAGCGTCAAGCTCTTCTCCTCCAGGCCCAAGCTGGGGCTGTCCGAAGACAGCAACGTGGGTTACAAGACCCCGTGCAGCGGCTGCAGAATCAGCTCAAGCGTCTGCAGGACATGCAAAGGTAGGGTTCAGCCTCCCCAGGGAAGTTAGACATTCTCCTCAGAAACCCCTGTGTTCTGCCTGATCCCTTCCTTTCAGAATTCTGAGCTTCCAGCCATAACATACGGGCTGTCTGGATGGGCAGTTTTGCTATCTTGGGCACCTGGATTTATGGTGCCAACTGGATGTCTACAACACTGGCTTTGGAGAAACAAGCAAATACACAAAATAAGGCCCCACCCTGCTGGAGCTGATGTTCTCCTGCATAGAAGGCAGGTGGGAACCTAGGGAATACCTCGTAGTTTCAGGTAGATGTGAATCCTGGAAGGCTCATAGGATGAAGGGGAAAGGGTAATGTTTAAGTTGGGAGAGAAGTCTCCATAGCAACCTTAAAGGCTGAAGGTCAACTTGAGAAATGGACAGCCAGGAGAATGTGCAACCAAGCCAAGACCAAAGGACAATGTGAGGCGGTGGAGCGGGAGAGGTGACAGGGCTATGGAGCCACTGCCATTTCTCTCTGAAACAGCAGACACCGCTGCTTGGCTACTTAGAACTGCATGACCTTAGGCAATGCATTCATTGTACCTCTAAGCTCTATGGAACAGTACTAATATCCAGCCTTTCTAGTCAGTATAAGAATTAGGTGAGTCAGATCGTGGATAGTGCTCAGAAGATGTCTGCCAGCTGTTGTAATGTGACAGGAAAGGGTCTGGAATTGTTCCGTGACGACAATCCTTCGGTCTCACATGGGTGGTTTGTTTTGTTTTGAATACATGTTTCTATTTGTATTTCTTTTCTGTATGTAGGTGTTTTTATGATGTACAGGTGGGTATATTATGCATGTCTGTGCACTATGGATATGCGTAGTTCCCTCAGAAGCCAGAAGAAGGCATTGGCTTCCCTGGAACTGAGAGCTGCCATGTGGTTGCTGGGAATTGAATTCAGGACCTCTGGAAGAGCAGCCAGTGTTTTTAACCTCTGAGCTACCTCTCCCTCCCATGGAGCTGCTTTCTGTAGTGGTGCTCAGCTCTAAACTTCAGACTTCATACATGCTAAGCATAGACATGGTCTATGTAGACCAGGGTAGCCCCAATGTGACAATGATCCATTTGCCTCTGGCTCCCAAGTGCTGGGGTTAAAGGCATGCACTCCCGTGCCCTTTTGCTTGTTTGTTTGAGCACTTATTTATTGTTTGTTTGTTTGTGTGTGTGTGTGTGTGTGTGTGTGTGTGTGTGTGTGTGCGCGCGCATGCGTGCACACACGTGTGCCTGTGTGAGTTTATGTGCCCCACATGCATGCAGGTGTCCGTTGGAGGGTAGAGGGCATCAGATCCTGTGGAGCCAAAGTACAGGTAGTTGTAAGCAAAAACTGTTTTTAACCACTGAGCCATTTCTCCATCTCTCTGACCCTGACTTGCTTTTTAAACTTACTTTCTATAAAATGTGTGTCAGGGTCCCACTAAGTTACCTAGACTGGTTATGATCCACCATGTGGTTGCTGGAAATTGAACTCAGGACCTCTGGAAGAGCAGCCAGTGTTCTTAACCGCTGAGCCATCTCTCCAACCCTAGGCTGGCCTTGAATGTGCTTTGTAACCACAGCAGCTGTGCCAGCTTTCCATAGCACTGGGATGACAGGCCTGCGCCAGGGCCAGCCAAATCTAGTTTTTTCTTTGTTAGTGTTTTGAGATGGAGTAGTAGTTCAGGCCGGCTGGCCTGAAACTTATTGTGTAGCCCAGAGGGACTGGAGAGATAGATGCCCCAGGTTAAGAACACTGGCTACTCTTTCAGAGGACTGTGGTACAATCCCCACCACCCATGCGGACAATCACTGTGTAGCCCATGTTGGCTTCAGACTTTTAGTAATCTTCCTGTCTCAGCCTCCTGAGACTTAGGATCCAGCAGTCCTCAACCTGGGGACTGCGTCCCCTTTGGAGTTGAAAGACCCATTCACAGTGATCACCTAAGATCATCAGAAAATACAGATATTTACATTGATATTTTTAACAGCAGCAGTATTACAGTTATGAAGTAGCAACAACAATAACTTTATGGTTGGGGGTCACCACAACATGAGGAACTGTGATAAAGGGTCACAGCGTTGGGAAGGCTGAGAAGCACTGGCTAGAATCTCAGGCATGAGCCACGGTGCCTGACTGAAAACCCAGATTTAAACAGGGTTGCTGACCTATGATAGGTCCAACCAGAGGGGACAGGAAGAGGGAGACCAGTGAGGAGGTTCGTGTAGGAGACGACAGTGGCGTAATCTGAGAGGTAGCCCTTAAGAGTACGGCAGTGCAAGGTGGGGGGCACAGACGTCTGCTCTCCCTAGGCCACGTCCCAATTACACTCATCGTTCTAGGAAAGCCAAGGCGGATGTGACCTTTGGACCTGTGGTTTCAGCAGCCCCAGCCCTAGAGCCTGAGGTGTTGGTAAGAATCCTGGGCTGTGTGGGGACTATGAGGAGTCTAGGATCAAGCAGAGGCCTAGAACCCAAGGCCCCATCCTCTTCTCCCTAGGGTGATGTCCGGGCAGCCTGCTCCCTCCGAACTCAATTCCTGCAGAACCTTCTGACTCCCCAGGCCAGGGGAGGCAGCATCCTGTGAGTGCCCTGTGTCTCCAAGACCCTGTAAGGACCCGGGCTTGAGAGATGGAGATTGCTAGTTTATTAATTCCTCAGACAGTGGGGAGCTGGGTTATTTCAGTTCTGACCCTGCTGTGTGAGAGCTCCTAGGCGGGATGAGGAAGAGACAGACCCACCATAGATGTTGACAGCCTTGGTAGTCAGGGCTGTTTGGGGAGGGGAGGCCTGAAGCGCTGGGACACAGAGGAGGCCCTTACTCAGCTCTGGAGGTGCCGGGGGAGGGGCTCTGGCCAGGAGACTTAACAAGGGTGAAGGGTCAAGAACTAAAGGGATATGTAGCGGCCCCCAGGACAGCAAGTTCAAGTAGTTGAGGAACTCAAGTCTAGTAGGCATAGATGGACTCGATGTCCTTATCTATACAATGGGGACAATGATAGCACCTACTTAACATGTGGCAGTGATAACTTAGAGGGTAATTGATGTGTCTTACAACATTCATTGTCCGCTTACCCAAATCCACAGAAGCCCTTGTGAGGACCACGTCGGAACATCCTATCAGCAGTGGCTGACCTCAGTTGAGGTGAGAGGGCAATGCTCCCAGGAAAGGGTACCTCCTCCTGCTTACATCCCTGCACCATCATCCTGCCCTGCCTTCCTACCTGTCCCTTCCAGACACTGCTGACAAACCACCCTGCAGGCCACATCCTGGCCGCCTTGGAGTTCCTGGCTGCTGAGCGGGAGTCAGAAATCCGGTCCCTGTGTTATGGGGATGGGCTCAAAGAAGAGGAGCTGTCCAGGTGTGGAGTGAATGTTCCCATAGCCAGAAGCAGACACAGTGAACTACAGATGGGGTGGAACTGAATGCTAGCCAGTAGCGGGGGAAGGGAAGACTGATATGGACCACCCACATTTGGCAATACAAACAGGCTGCTCCCTCAACTGCTCTGTCCCCATCCTAGGCCTCAGGCACCAGACTCTTCAAACTCCAGCCAGGTTCTTCCATCCACTGTTCATCTCATCCAGGTAACCCTAAGACACTTTCCCAAGACCCACTGAGGCCCTTTCCCCATGGACCATTGCTCACAAGGACCTTGCACCCCCAGGAGGGCTGGCAGGCTGTAGGTGCATTAGTTACCCAGAGGAGTGCGCTCCTGAGTGAGAGACAAGTCCTGACTGGCCGCCTCCAGGGCCTAGTGGAGGAGGTGGAGAGACTTTCGCTGGGATCCAGTGAGAGGTAAAGATGCTCCCTCAGCAGAGGCTGGGGATACTGGATGTTGTCTACCCTAGGGGCCCCTTCACTTCCTCCCTTTCCTGGTGCTTGTTTCCTGTGTGTAGGGTTCTTCATGCCTTCCCAAGATCTCGTGTCCCCAATGGGCTGCCAGTCTCTCTGCACTCTTTCACTTCCTCCCCACCCCCAGGAAAGTCCTGCTGCTGGGGCTTAGGCGCAGTGGCCTGTGGGCAGAGCTCAAGGCTCTTCATGCCCAGAGTCAGGAACTGGAGACTGCAGTTGGGCACCGGCAACTTCTGCTTCGGGAGCTGCAGGCCAAGAGGCAGCGGATTCTACAATGGCGTCAGCTGGTGGTGAGATCCTGGGCCTGGTGGATGGTCAGAGTGGTGGTGTGGGGTCTAGAGACCAAGCACTGGGTCTCCAAGGCTTTGAGAGATGGCTCAGTATTAAGAGGACTGGCTACACTGGCTCATGGTGGCCTTCACCTTTAATCCCAGTGCTCGGGAGTCAGAGGCACGATGATGTCTGTGAGATCAAGGACAGCCTAGTCTATAGAGCTGCTTCTAGGATAGAGATAGATACACAGAGAAACCCTGTCATGACAAAAGATCACTACCTGTCCTTCCAGAGAACCGGGGTTCAATTCCCAGCATTTACATGGCAGCTCACAACTGGGAGTTCAATTCCAGGGGATCTGATGCCCTCTTTTGGCCTCTGGGGATGTGGTTTACATGCAGTGCCTAGATATCCATACAGGCAAAACACCCATATGCATAAAGTAAAAATAAATAAATCTGAAAAGAATTGACGAGATGTGGAGGGGAAGGATAAAGGAACAAACGAACCTGGCCTCTGTGGAGAGGGGGACCCAGGGGAAGACTCCCAGGAAAAAGCAGGACCTGTCCCATGTAACAAGGGGTAGATTGCCTTGGGCAGTGGGAAGACTAGGGAGCTAGTGTCCGTGGCTTTCTGACTCCCTAGGAGGAGAGGCAGGAACAGATCCGTCTGCTCATCAAGGGAAACTCCGCCAGCAAGACTCGCCTGAGCCGGGGTCCAGAGGAGGTAAGGTGAATGTTGGGCAAGGCTTGGTGGGCCCTGGCCACCCCACCTACCATCTCCATCCCACAGGTGCTGGCCCTGATTCAGCAGAAGCTCCTTCCCACCTCTGAGGCTGTGGCACCACAGAGCCAAGAACTGCTGCGATGCTTGAAGGAGGAAGCCAAACACCTGCCCCACGTTCTCCTGCCACCACACTATATCAAAGGGTGAGGCTGGGGCCAGCCCTGTCTTCTCTCTGAAACCTACTCAAATGAGTAGCTCCAAGGTGAGGTCAGAGGAGAGCCCCACTCTCGGAAAATAAAGGGATCAAGAAGACATCTGACATCCACCTTGGCCTCTACACACATTTGTACACACCTGCACATGCACACAGAAGTAGCCCAGGATCCCCAGACTGCCAAATCTTACCCCATATCATCAGCCCCAGGCTGGTCTCCCAGTTCTTAGGCCTACCTCCAAGTCCCTGAACCCCCAGAGCATCTCTAAATCAAACTGCTTAATGTTTTATTGCTACTCCCTCCCCCAGGCTGAAGCCACAATCCAGGATTCTACCATCCATCCATCAGCTGCACCCCACTACCCCAAGGGGCTCCAGCCTCATCTTGCTGAGTCACACACTGGGACTGCCTGTAGGGAAAGTAAGTGCCCATGACCTGTGCCCTGTCTGCCCATCCCAATCCCAACCCTATAACCAAGGTGACCGTCCTTCTCCTCCCCCAGGCATCTGAACTACTGCTTCCAAAGGCTGCCTCTCTCCGACAAGATCTTCTGTTTCTCCAAGACCAGTGGGGTCTCCAAGGAGGAACTCTCTGTGTGAAGACCAGTTTGCCTCCAGGACCATCCGCCCAGGGTATGTTGATCCTGCCTGCTTTCCAGATCCAGCATTCCTTCTGTTCTTTACCACCATGGGCTTCCTGAAGTGCTAAAGACCTCAGTATTGCAGTGTGCTGGGAACATGCTTGCTTCAGCTACACAGCAATCTCTTGCTGTGTGTTGTGTCTACCCCTCCCCTCAGCCCCCAGTTACAGAGCAGGGAACTCAGGTGCACAGTAGAATGAAGGTTGGTTGGTTCGCTGTTTTTGTCTGTTGGTGTGTATCTTACTGTGTAGTCCAGACTGTCTTCACACTTGAGATCCTCTTGCCTCTGCCTCCCACGGCCTGCCCCCTGCGCCCCTCCCCAAGCCCAGGCAAGAGCTTGGCTGTAAGTGTGAGTCCCATCCCAATGCCAACCCTGTGGTTAGATGTGGATCTAGCCATAAGGCTCTACAGCCCATCCATTTGCCAACCACTCACTCATTGCCTTCCGAATACCTTGTTTTGTTTTAGTATGTGTGCACGTGCGTGCCACACCAGGTCTGTGGTCAGAGCACAACTTGTTGGAGCCTGTTCTCTCCTTCCACCACGTGGGTCCCAGGGCTCAAACTCAGGTAGTCAGGCTTGGCAGCAAGCACTGTTACCTGCTGAACTATCTTGATGGGCCAGTGTTCTATTGTTGTTTGTTATTGTTTATTGAGACAGGGTCTGGCCAGACAGCCTAAGCTGGCCTCAAACAAGCGATCCGTTCTCTCAGCTTCCCAAATGAGGTGTCAATAGCTTTGTACCACTACCCCAGCCTCATGGTTAGCTTGAACTCTTTTTGGTTGGTTGGTGGTTGGTTGGTTGGTTGGTTGGTTGGTTGGTTGGTTGGTTGGTTTGGTTTCTCTGTGTAGCCCTTGCTGTCTAGAACTCACTCTGTAGACCAGGTTGGCCTCAAACTCACAGAGATCTGCCTGCCGGGATTAAGGTGTGAGCCACCGCTGCTGCCACCACCACCACCTGGCTATGCATCTGTAACAGCTCCTGGATCCCTCTATTCTAAAGAATAATTTTGTTCCCTTTCTTCCTGCCTCCCCTCCCCTCTAAATGATCCCTAACCCCCATGTCAACTCATCGGCAAGCCCTCAGAGTCCCAAATTTGGGGTTCTGGGCTACCATATTTGCTCCAGCCACCCTAACCCATGACTCAGAATTCCTACAGACAAAGAACATGTAAGAGTCATGGTGGAGGTCACAGACAGGGCACTCAGTGACCGCGATGCTCTGCATTCAGTTTCAGTGGGTCTGTTCTGGTGCAATAGGGACTAGGCCCAGTCACCGTCCTGGGGAAAATGGTTTAAGAGTGGAAGGTTGGAGCAGGGTGAAAAGGCCCTAGGAAAGATGGGGAGTTAAAGACAGAGCCCAGGGAGTAGAATGCTTGCCTAGCATGCATACAGCCCTGACCCTCATAACCAGGACTGCATGAAACTAGTGGGAGCTGGGAATAGCAGTGTACACCTTTAGTCCCAGTACTGTGGAGGCACAGGCAGGTGTGAGTGTGAGATCAGTGGGGTCTACATAGTAAGTTCCAAGCCAACTAGGCCTACAGAGTGAGACCTATCTCTAAGAAAAGGGGAGGCAGCTAGAGAGATGGCTCAGTGGTCAAGAGCACTTGTTCTTGCAGAGGCCCTGGTTCAGTCCCCAGCACCCACATGGCAGCTCACAACCATCTGTAACTCCAGTTCCGGGGGACCTGTTGCTGTCTTCTGGTTTCTTCAGGCACCAAGCACACATGTGCTGCATACATACACATGAAGGCAAAATACTCAGAATAAACCTAAAATACACACACATACACATATGCATGCACACACCTGCAGGTCCAGTACTTGGGATGTAAGGCAGGAGGCTCAGAAGGCTCAGCATCGTCCTTGTATACATTAGACTTGCCTCAAAAGAAAAAAACAATAGGCCGGTTGTGACATGCATCTTTAACCCAGTACTCAGGAGTTAGAGGCAGAAAGGTCTCTGTAAGTGTGAGGCCACCCTAGCTCACATATGGAGTTTTAGGGCAGCCAGGGCTACATAGAGACCTTGTCTCGAAAAAGAAAGGAAAGCCAAAAAGCAGTCTCATGGAGCCTCTGGAATTAGCTCAAGTTTTCCCCAGAAGGGAACAGAAACCACAGAATGCAAACTGTCTGAGGGGAATTGGGGGGGCACACTGGGGAACCTGGAAGGCACTGGGGGGGCAGGCTTCTGAGCAAGAGAGAGAGAAGCTTCTGGCTAACATGGAGGGTGACCAAAATGGAAGACTAAAGGCTGGGACCTGGGAAAGAGTTTTGTGTGTGTCAAAGACTGGAAGGGTAGACAACGGGAAAGTCCAGGTTGAAGCCTTGAAGGTGGCATCCTTGAAATGGACCTAGAGCTGCCTCCCAACTTGTACCCTCCAGAGCTGCTGCAGATCCAGGTGTCCCAGGAAAAGGAGCAGGATGAGAACATGGGGCGGACCCTGAAGAAGCTGGCGAACCTGCTGAAGCAGGCACTGGAGCAGATCCCTGAGCTACAGGGGATTGTTGAGGACTGGTGAGAGGGGGGCATTTGAATATCTGGGAACTGACTGTGGTTCATGGCTTGAGCTGCCACCGTGGGAGGGTCTGGAGGATGGGCCTTTCCTCAGACACCATGCCTTTCCCCAGGTGGGAGCAACCCGGCCAAACTGCCCTCTCTGAGGAGCTCCGTCAGGGCCTGTCCCTGCCCCAGTGGCAACTGCGCTGGGTGCAGGCCCAGGCAGCACTGCAGCAGCCATACAAATGAAGAGAAGGCGAGAAGCAGACTCAAGACTTGCATTTTAGTCTGGTCTCTACTCAGGAAAGAGGACTGCTGTCGATTTCTAAGCCAGCCTGGGCTACACATCAAGTTCCAAGACAGCCTAGGCTACATAGTGAGACCCTATTTCAAAAATAAATAGTATTTAACCCCCAAACTTCGCCTCCCTCAATAAAGTATTTGAAAGAAAGCATTGCCCAGTTTTATCAACTTTGGCTTGGCACACACCTGCAGTTTCCCTCTGGCTGCCATTCTAGGGTTCCTCCAGGGCTAATATCTAGAAGTAGCCTGAAAATGGACGGGCCACTAGTCATTTATTTTATCTCAGGTCCCCTTTTGGTAATGTTTTTGAGTACAATCAGATTATAATCTTGAATGGTTTATAGAAGCAATAATTTCTTAAAATCTACATAACATTTTTTGTCCTATATAAAGCAGGTCAAGTGTCCTATAATATAGAACTGTTTTAGCTAATGAATCTATCAGTTGACAAATCTGGGCCCATTTTTGGTAAATCAGTTGACTTATAGGTAGCCATTTGCCCTTATGCTAGGGAGTTTCCTTGACTTAGCATTTCAGCCTGTTAGGTGAGACGATGGATGCGTATTTTCTTCTGTAAGAACTTCCAGTTTACATTAGGATGTTATCAGGGCTAGGGGGTATTTATCTTGAGGCATAGTGGCTATGAAAAGCTTAGGCCTAGGCAAGGTAGTACATGCCTTTAATCCCAGGAGACTGAGGCAAGGAGACCTCTGAGTTCTTGGTCAGCCTAGGACAAAGCAAGTCCCAGATCCAGGTGTGGTGGTACACACTTTTAATCTGGGCCACACCTTCTGCTGGAGACCTACATAAGGACACTGGAAGAAGGAAGATTCACTCTCCCTCGACTGCTTGCATTTACTTGCCAGCACATCTGTTGGGACCTACTTCTACAGAAGACCAGCTGAAACACCTTCGCTTCGCGGGGCCGAGTAACTGCTAGATTCTTGGACTTCCCATTCAAGTTATCACAATAAATTCCCTCAATATAGAAAGACATTCCATAAGTTCTGTGACTCTAGAAAACCCTGACTAATACAGTGAGGAATCCCAAGACCAAGGGGAAAAAATATCTATTTTCAGGAACAGATAGGTGTGCTTATCTGGAGACCATTAGTCTTGTAGCAGGTGGATCCGAGTCTTAAGACTTCTCTGGTTTCCTGAAGCTTACATGAATATTTAATTTATAAAAGGAAGTATATTAGGACTACCATTGTATTAAAATCCATATTGTAGAAAAAGCAGTTAACAGGTGTCTGTAAGACAGCAAGGCCCATGCCTTTGAGTCTTAGGAAAACTATAAAACATGTTTCTTTAATGAAAAGTTACATCTAAAATCTGTTTTAACAAGAAGTCTGCGAGCAAGGCAAATCAGTTTGCCCTCTTTTAATAAGAGATCTAGTAGCTTTAATTAATTATTGAACTGATTCCTGAACTGACAGTGTTTGGTCACCTTGGGGTAAGGAGCTCGTTACCTGTTATTCCCTAGCTGACAAGCCATCGTTAGCCTTGCCATCAATGTGATCAGAGAACTGAGAAGAATAAATTATAATCTACTTGGCCTATGTATCAATGACAGAGACTAGTACATAGTCAACTACCTAGACAGTCTTCCCAGGCTCCTATGGTCTCCCCAAGATTCATGAGCAGTCTAACGATGAGTAAAAAAACATCAAATTCCAAATGAACTTGCTACAAAATACTTAACCAACACTCCTGAAACATGTCCCTGGGAAGAGGAGCCGGTGGAAATCCAGCAATTAAATGGAACAGGAATGTGATGTCTTGGTTAGATGCTGAAACAGAATAGGGACATTAGGTGAACACAAAGGTAATTAGAGTAATGCATGAGTCTTAATTTTTGAAAATGTTAGCGGGTTTGGTGGAGCGTCACGAAAAAGAGGGGGCAGATCTCTTTGAGTTCAAGGCGAGCTTGGCGTACGAATCAAGTCCGAGGCTAGACAATCTCAAAAAAAAAAAG
>CM052717.1:49528897-49571291 GCA_028551405.1 Uromys caudimaculatus
AAAAAAAAAAAAAAAAAAAAAAAAAAAAAAAAAAAAAAAAAACCTTAATGTTTAAAAAAACTTCAATTCTCTATATATATCTCTAGTATAAAAGCCAATATTTTGTTCTGTACCTGTAATCCCAACACTTGAAAGCCTGAGGCAGGAAGATTTCTTAATAGTTTGGGGCAACCTAGGGAGTTCCATGCTGGGCTCAAAACCAAACCAAACCAAACCCCAAAATGAAAAATAGAAAAACATGGAGGAAATCGGTAAAACTAAATTTTGTTCAAAAAAAAAAAAAAAGTGAACTGACCCCTAGCAGTATATCTGTCAACCGAGAGCAGAAGACCGCTATCCTGACTGCGGTGTTTACAAACTTTTGGGAGGGCCTCAGAACTTCCGTGCCTCTTCAAAGTTCGGGCTTCCACCGCGGGGTGGGTCAAAGTGACGTCGCTTCGCTCTCATTCGCCCACTTTCCTCCACGAGGGCGTGGCCTTCCCGTACAACCGCGCTCTGCCAGACGCCAGTCCCTTCCGGGGCCCTGTCTTTCCGACACTCTAATTGGCTTGTACTCGTCCTGGGGGTGTGGCCATGTCGCGCATTAGCCCCGGTTCTTAGACCTACGTCCTCACGCAGCGCATCCGTCGCTGTAATCCGTACGTCATCGGCCAGCTCCCAGCCTGAGGAGACAGGGACTCGACCGTAGAACCACCGGCGGCGGCTGGAAGGAGCGGTGGAGGCCATGGCATCCGCTATGGCCGGAGCGGGGCCGGCTCCGGGACTCCCGGTGGCGGGAGGGCCCGTGGTCCCGGGGCCTGGTGTCGGCATCCCGGGCAAGAGCGGCGAGGAACGCTTGAAAGAAATGGAGGCGGAGATGGCCCTGTAAGGCCCTGAGTAGGAAAAGTAAAAGCTATCTCCGGGCAAACCCACTCAGCCCTGGAGCCCCCAGGTCTTCAGAAGCCTGAGATGTGGTTCCATAAGGGGCCGTGGGACCCAAGAGACGCGGGGAGGCGTTGTCTGGGATGAAGGCGCAGTCGAGAAGTGCCCAGCGCCTCAGGCTTGGTGAGACCTGACCTATGGTATCTGTCCCGCTCCCCTAGGTTTGAGCAAGAAGTATTGGGAGCTCCGGTGACCGGAATCCCAACTGCTGTGCCTGCGGTGCCCACGGTAGAGGCGATGCAGGTCCCCCCAGCTCCTGTGATCCGCCCAATTATCGCCACCAACACTTACCAACAGGTAAGGCGGGAGCTACAGCTTATGAGTAGTTTGATCCCAGTAAGGGTTTATCTATGGAGAACGATTGACGTTTTGGCTGGATGACAAATAACTTAAGTGCCAAGGACAAAGGATGCAAGACAGTATATTTAATCCATTGGAAACTAGTATTCTACAGCATCCTGTCCGGTAGAACTTTCTGCAGTGGTAGAATAGTCGTATAAACATCTCTTTAAAGTTTATATTAACAGATTTGGGATGTAGTTCAGTGGTAGAGCACTTAGCCTGTGCAGAGCTCTATTTTATGTTTTTGTTTTTTTGGGTTTTTTTTGGTTTTTTGTTTTTGTTTTTGTTTTTTTTTTTGGTTTTTTTTGGTTTTTTTTTTTTTTTTTTTTTTTGGTTTTTCGAGACAGGGTTTTTCTGTGTAGCCCTGGCTGTCCTGGAACTCACTCTGTAGACCAGGCGGGCCTCGAACTCAGAAATCCACCTGCCTCTGCCTCCCAAGTGCTGGGATTAAAGGCTTGCGCCACCACTGCCCGGCCAGAGCTCTATTTTCTAAGCCCACCACCACAACAACCAAAATAATAGTAAACTGTACATTTGTGTTAAGACATTTCCCAAGCATCATTGATAATATTCCAGGTGCTTAATAGTCAGCTGTGAGAAAGAAGCTGTGGAAAGAAGGAAACAGGGAGGAACTATTTAAATGAACACCAGCAGAAGAAACTTGTTAATTCTGTTCACAGTTATTAGATGGGCTGGGATGCAGCTTATTGTAGATCTCATGCCTGGCATGCCAAAGCCATAGGTTCAATCCCTTGTATTGGGGTGCAGGGGGATCAAAAGCAGCTCTTGTGCCTTCTATGCACTAGGCACTATTCTAAGTAGGGAATATATAGAGGAAAACAAAACAGAAAAGTTCTTTCTTGTTTCTTTGGCCTTACAAAGTAGCAGGGAGGGCAGAGTTTTATTAGCAGTCAGGGAAGGCCTTTTTGTTTTGGTATTAGTAAAGCAAAGATATAAATGAGTGAACCATGCAGATGTCTGGAGTGATGTTATCCTGTGCGAAAAGCTATCCATGCAAAGACTGAGACAAAGTTGTCTTCTTGTTCATGCAATAGCAGACAGTCCAGTGGCTAGAGAGGAGCAAACAAAAGGGAAAATGGAGAAGATTAAGACAGTGATGGAAATAGGGTCTTAGCTTGCTTGTTTATTTATTTATTTATTTATTTATTTATTTATTTATTTATTTATTTATTTATTTATTTTGGTTTTTCGAGACGGGGTTTCTCTGTGTAGCCCTGGCTGTCCTGGAACGCACTCCATAGACCAGGCTGGCCTCGAACTCAAAAATCTGCCTGCCTCTGCCTCCCAAGTGCTGGGATTAAAGGCATGTGCCACCACTGCCTGGCGAGCTTTTACTTTTAAAATGAGGAACAACTAGAGAAGTCTAAGTAGGTGGGTGGTAATGGTCCAACTTATAGGTTATACAAGTGGCTTTGGCTACCTGGATAGTATACTAGAGAAGGCAAGGGTGCGTTCAAGGAGATGGAGGAAGAGGCTAATAATCTAGGTAAGGTAGAGGCAGAAAACAGGGAGGACAAGTTGGACATTAGTTAAGATAGTGTGGGGTCTGCAGCCTCACCCTGAACATACCTGCTATCAGAAGTGACAGGGACCTGGTTAGTCCTTGGATGGGAGATAGTACTGTAGGGAAGCTGAGTCGGAGAAATTGATCCCGGGAGATATTAATAATAATAGCTTAAGCTATTAAGCGGTGGTGGCACATGCCTTTAATCCCAGCACTCGGAAGGCAGAGGCAGGTAGATCTTTGTGAGTCTGAGGTCAGGCTAGTCTATAGATGGAGTTACAGGACAGCCAGGGTTACACAGAGAAACCCTGTCTTGAAAAACAACAAAAATGGCTTTAAAGTTAGTATGGCTCCAGAAGCCCCAGTGAAGAGTCCTTGTTGCAGACCCTGACTGGTCACCAGCCTCATAAAACAAAGGACAAAAGTATTAACCTGCCAGGGGAGCCAGCATCTCTGAGCCAGGACTCCTTCTCCCCAATAGGTCCAACAGACCCTGGAGGCCCGGGCAGCTGCTGCAGCCACAGTAGTTCCTCCCATGGTGGGAGGCCCTCCTTTTGTGGGCCCAGGTAAGTAACAAAATGAAGGACCCTGTTTTGGGCAGGGTGGTAAAAAGGGGTGCCCAAAGGTTGCCTCCCACCATCCTCATCTCTTCCTCCCCACAGTTGGCTTTGGCCCTGCTGATCGTGGTCACCTGGACAGTCCTGAGGCTCGAGAGGCCATGTTCCTGAGGCGAGCAGGTAGGTTGGGGACCAAGACCTCAGTTTGGCCAGGCACACTTGTTTAGGCTTAGGAACTCTGGCTTTGCCCTGCTGTCGATCCCTTTCTCCATCCTGATACTGTCTGTACAGTACATCCCTGACCATGTCCTTCTGTACTGTCTCAAGTCATCGTTCTCAGTCCGATCCTCTCAGATCTAGTCTAGTCTTGCACTTGTCATTGCAGAGCTTGACAAGTCTCCCCAGCTTGTAGCACCTTCTAGCAAGCTCTTCAGTTTGCTTACTATGCTTTTCATCTTTTGTTCCCTCTGACAAGCAAGCTTTATGAAGGGCAGAAATCTTGATTTTTGTCACATAGTAAACATGACGTAAAACCACTAAGGGGAGACGGACTGTCTAGACTAGCACCAGGCGACTGACTGGTAGTCAGGACACTTTGTGACCTGGTTCCATGATGAGGCATATGCCCCAGCTCATTGAGGAGTTCCAAGCATGGCTGAGATGTCAGCAAGTCAGGGGGCCTTGGCTCTTCTGCTGCGTGTCAATCAGCTGTGACTCTCAAACCTTCCTGTCCACCAGTCATTGCCCACACGTACACACAATCACATACTGCTGGGTTTTGTGACATTACTTGTGAGAGAGAATATGTGGTGAGATGTGTTCTTAGTTGAATGTAAAATTTTGTTAACTGTGTTTTCTATATTCATGCTGTTCTGCTCTTGTTGTGCTGGGATGAACCCAGAGGGTGTGCTCTATACAAAGCTATATCCAAGCCCTTGGCTTTTACAAATAAGACCGTGCTATGCAGCCCGGGCTGGCACAAACTTAAATCCCTTGTGCCTGCCTCCTGAGCACTACACTGACTGGCATGTCCCTCTCTCCCATCTTTCTTTTTAATCTGATGACATCTGACAAATGGTAACCTCTATTCTTTATAAGTTAGTAAAAATCTGACTTGGTCACCCTGCCAGCTCTCTACCATGCTGTGCCCTCAGGGTACCATGCCTCAGCCAGGAAGGCTGATTGGATGCCTTCCAGTCTTTCTCCTGGGGCTCCCCAATCCCCAGCCTTACCCATATCCTCTGGAATACCACCTGTATCAGAAGGGAGAGGTTTTCCTTAGAAATGCTCTCCATGGTGGTGATATGTCTACTCACCCTTTGCTTGATTACTTTCATTATCCTGAGGTCCTAGCTCATGGATCCCTTTCTCCAAGAGGCCTCTAGTACCCCCTACACCCTACCCCTTACTGGCTGGGTCAGAGTGCTCTTGCCTCTGACAGCTCCGTAGACTGCCCTTCTCTGGCAGTTCATGGATTGCCTCCTATCCTGGACCAAGAGCACCAAAGGACCGTGTGGTCAGCTGGGTTCCTAGCACTGTTCCCAGCAGGCTTAGGCCCACGGGAAATCCTCTCAGTCAGTGTGCTGAGTGAATTGATGGCAAGACTATTCATCTTCTAAAAGGCTCCTCAGCCTCTTCTCCAGGATTTCCTGGCTGCTCAGAATACCTACACAAACACCTTGTCCCAAGTGTCCCTTTCCCCCATGACACCCCCATCTCTCTCTCCCACAGCTGTGGCCCCTCAGAGGGCCCCTATCCTGCGTCCTGCCTTCGTCCCCCACGTGCTACAGAGAGCAGGTGAGGGGCCAGGGTCATGATCCCTGCCAAGCAATTTCTCCCAAGCCATGAGACTCCCCCACTAACACCCTGACAGATTCTGCTCTTTCTTCTGCAGCTGGCGGCCCCCGACCTATGGCCCTAAGGCCTCCACACCAGGCCCTGGTTGGACCCCCTCTGCCTGGGCCTCCTGGACCACCCATGATGCTGCCACCAATGGCTCGGGCACCTGGACCACCCCTGGGTTCTATGGCTGCTCTGAGACCTCCCCTGGTAAGTGGAGACGGACTACTGTGGTTAAAGGTACAGTGAGTGGGGCCCCCAGTCCTGACTTACATTTAAGTCTTTCCCTGACTTTGCTTCTGCGTCTTTGTACCCCTGTTCTTTTATTTCTTTGTATGACAAAAAAACAAACCAACAACAACAAAAAAAAACAACTTGGCTTTCTTTGTTCTTTGGAGACAATAACTTACTATGTAGCTCAGGCTGGCCTAGACCTTGTAGTCCTCCCGCCTCTCTGTCTCCCACATGACGGGGCATGTAGACCATGCCGGGCTTTCTCCTGTGTGGAAGAGAGTCTGAAGAGAAGCACCTGCTGTGGATTAGTTCTATGTGTCTCTGCTTTCCTCTGCCCTTCTACCTATGTGCATTCACCGTTTCCTTTGCTGCCTGCATCTCTCTCTGTGTCCAGCTACAATACATCTTTGCTCACTGTTCCCTGGCTCCCAGACCCTTGCTTTGTACACAGTGGGGGTATGAAATGCAAGCCTGTGAGCTGCACGCCCCTCACAGCCTTTCCTTGCCCACAGGAAGAGCCAGCAGCTCCTCGAGAGCTAGGCCTCGGCCTGGGCTTAGGCCTGAAGGAGAAGGAGGAGGCCGTAGTGGCCGCGGCAGCAGGGCTGGAGGAGGCTAGTGCCGCAGTGGCGGTGGGGGCAGGAGGAGCCCCGGCTGGGCCTGCAGTCATTGGTCCCAGCCTCCCGCTGGCCCTTGCCATGCCCTTGCCTGAGCCTGAGCCTTTGCCCCTCCCACTGGAGGTGGTACGTGGCCTGCTGCCTCCGCTACGAATTCCTGAGCTCCTATCTCTGCGGCCACGACCTCGGCCCCCTCGGCCTGAGCCTCCTCCTGGCCTCATGGCTCTAGAGGTAAGCAGGGAATGTGCAAGGAGGGGGCAGAAAGGGCCAGGAGAGAGCAGAAGCCCATGAGCTCCACACACAGGAACACAGTCCTCTGGCCAGAGGGTGTCGGGTGAGGGGAGGCAGATCTAGTACTTGAATGGAAGGTGCCGTGGCTGGAGGCATTGCAGAGCACAAGACTTCCAACACCCTTCCCTTCCCCCTATAGGTCCCAGAGCCACTGGGTGAGGACAAGAAGAAAGGCAAGCCAGAGAAATTGAAACGATGCATTCGAACAGCAGCGGGGAGCAGCTGGGAGGACCCCAGCCTGCTGGAGTGGGATGCGGGTGAGTGGCCAAAGTGAGAGGCTGCACATTACCCAACCAAGAGCAGGGCCACCAACAGGGAGAAGAGAGCAGGGTGACTCCACAGTGCCTGGAGGGCAGGACTCTCCTCTCCATGGTGGGAAGTGGTGGGCATCATTGGTTTCTAGGACTTTGGTGATGTCTCTCTGTAGCCCAGGCTGGCCTTAACTTTCAATCCTTTTGGCTCAGTCTTCTGAGTGATGGAATTACAGGTGTGAGCTGCCATGACTAGTTTGTTCCCGAGGGCTTTCAGACCCTTACTCAAGGGGAACCAGGCCTGCTGAAGGTCAAAAGGATTTTGTTTCAACTTTATATGAAAACTTTAAAGCACACAGTGATATAGTGAATAACCTACCTGCCGCCTAGATTCCACAGTTAACATTTTTCTATATAGGCGTTACTCCTGTGTGTTTAGGTTTCCCATATCCCCCAACACATACACACACACACACACACACACACACACACACACACACACACGCACACACGGTCACACACGGTCACACAAAGCTAGGGATGGATTCCAAGGCCATGTGCATGCTAGGCATCCATAGGATCCTGCCTTCACAAAGTCACGCCCATACCTCATTACTTAGTGTTTGAAAGAAGAATTGAAATGATTAGTTTTGTTGTTTTGTGAGGTGGGGTCTCATGTAGCCCAGATTGACCTCAGACTCATTATGTAGCCAAGTAAGTTGTTGAATCTCTGCCTCTTCTGTCTCTGCATGTGAGACTGGCATGTACCACCACTCTGCAGTGCCAAACTGAACCCAGGGGTGCGGTCAGCTCTACCACCCGATTAACATCCCTAGCCTACTACTTTTTTTTAATACCTCAGGATTGACACCTAAGGAATCACCTCTCATGTCCTGATACTATTAGAATAGCTAAGAAAATTACAATTGATGTATTTACAAGTTCTCTATGTAGCCAAGGCCAGTCTGGAGCTTGTCATTCTCTTACGTCAGCCTCCCAGATGCTAGAACTACATACAAATGTGCTATACTTACACCCAGCTTCTGCCCCTTTTCTTAGTTCTGATTAAGTGGCCTACAGAGCCTGGGCATGTAGCTCAATGGTGGAGCACTTGCCTAGCATATGTGAGCCCCTGAGTTCCATCTCCCAGCAACCACATGGTGGCTCACAGCCATCTGTAATGGGATCTGATGCCCTCTTCTGGTGTGTCTGAAGACAGCTATAGTGTATTCATATACATAAATACTTCTTTAAAAAAAAGAAAAAAAGAAAGAAAAACTTTAAGCCAGGTATGATGACGCAGGCAGGCAGATTTTGGGAGTTCGAGGCTAGCCTAGTCTACATAGCAGGTTCTAGGCCAGCAAGGGCTACATAGCCAGATGTCTCTGAGTTTGAGGCCTGCCTAGTTTACATAGCAACAACTTCCAGGTCAACCAGGGCTACATCATAAAACTTTGTCTCAAAAGAGTTACTTTTCTCTTTTAAAAAAAGAAGCTAGCTAAGTCCTAAACCCAGAATAAATGAGTAACCATTCATGCGGAACTGGGGAGAGAGGGTGTCTAGATTCCAGCCAGCCTCCTGCAGGTTCACAGACATAAAGCCAGGTGGGCAGGGGACAGCCTGGTGGCACCTCTGTTTGCTTGAACATCCCTGCAGACCTTGCCCAGATTGTCAGCCTCAGCAGAAAGCATGCTTCTTGTAAGAAATGAGAAGAGTGTGTTAGCTGGTCTGGCCACGTGGCACATGGCTTGATCCCAGCAATTGGAGGCAGAAGCAGGTGAGTCTCTGGGTACTGAAGGCCAGCCAGGGCTACATAGTAAGACCCTTCCCTCCACCCTCCAAAAAAAAAAGTTTTAGCTAAGAGGTCAGCTGTGGATACTTGGCTTCAGGACGTATCTCTGCAACCATTTTCTTAGGAAGATGATCTTGCCAGCATGCCTGACTTATATTTTATATAAATTTTCTTTTTTTTTTTTTTTTTTGCTAGGACAATGGCCTTGCTAGAAAAATCTTGCAATAGGTTGTCCAGCTATTTCCTCCTGGAGTAGCCTAACTGGCTATCAAATAGTATCTTTAATCACCTTATAAGCCATGAAGCAGCCTCAGCCATAGCTGAGGACAAAGCAAACTGCCTTTCACTCCAGCCCTCGGCTGCTGCCTCCTTCCCTGGGACAGGGCTGTGGCCTGGGGCAGTTCACTTGATCATTCGGGGGTCTCATCCCTATTTCTATGGAGGAAGATCGTAATTTAAGAGCATGCCTACTAGAGGTGCAGGCCCTGAGGATAAGCCCAAGAGTGGTGATAGAGGTCTCCTTGGAGAAGGGGCAGGCAGTGTGTTCCCATGTCAATATGGGGTTAAAGCAGAATTTCAGTGGTGGCCCAGCTGAGGAAGAATGAGGTGTCTGTCCCAGGAGGCTGGTGAGTGCCGGAGGCTCAGAGGACCAAGGAAAGACTAAAGCTAAGACAGAGTAGAGGCTTCTTTGTAGAAAGAAGTGACCACCACGGTGAGGGAAGGCTCAGCTGTTTTAGAGGTTAAAGGTGAGTCTGGCTGGCTGTGTTCACTCCTGTACTCCCAGCACTTGGGAGACTGAGGAAGAAAGATTGACTTTGAGACCAGCCTGAGCTACTACATAACAAGAACCTATTTCAAAGGGAAAATAGGGTAAGACTTTGCAACCAGATGCCCGAACTTCTCCCAGCTCTCTGATGTGAGTTCAGGCAGTAACTTGATTCCTCTGCCTGTGTGGGAAAGGGCCTAGGGAGTCCCAGAGGCTTGCCTGTGGGGTTGCCTGATACAAGGTTCACCACTACATGGATGTTGGCAGTGATTAACTGAAGGTTCTGGGCAGAGACTGGGGATGGAAGAGCGCTTGGGGATGGTCTGATTCTGACCTCTTCTCTCCTAATTCAGATGACTTCCGGATCTTCTGTGGGGATCTGGGCAATGAGGTGAATGATGACATCTTGGCACGAGCCTTCAGCCGTTTCCCATCCTTCCTTAAGGCTAAGGTGATCCGTGATAAGCGCACAGGCAAAACCAAGGGCTATGGCTTTGTCAGCTTCAAGGACCCCAGTGACTATGTGCGCGCCATGCGTGAGATGAATGGTGAGTGAGGCCTCTCCCAGGGAGGGGGAGTGTGGTAGAAGCCTGCCCTCTCAAGTCTGACCTGCAACCCTCCATTCCCACAGGGAAGTATGTGGGCTCACGTCCCATCAAGCTTCGCAAAAGCATGTGGAAGGACCGGAACCTGGATGTGGTCCGTAAGAAGCAGAAGGAAAAGAAAAAGCTGGGCCTCAGATAGGGTCTGTGACTAGTCACCCACTCCCACCCGCCGTGCGCTAGCTCCTTCCAACAGTTGGCTGTGGGAAACCCCCAGCGTTCACACACCTGTCCCAAAACCACTTTCAATAAATTACCTTCATTTCCATCCCTGACTGCACTTAGAAACTGTTGGCCAACAGGGCCTGGCTCACCCCACCTGAGAACTGAGAACTTTGAAAGTCTACCCAGCAAACATTCAGAGGAACAGTATTGAGCGTCTAATCTGTGGCCATTATTTCTTTTGGTGGGTTTTTTTGCAGTGTGTGTGTCTGTGTGTGCACGTGCATGTGCTTTCCACCATGTGGGCTTTAGGGATCAAACTGGTCATCAGACTTGGTAACAAGCATCTTTGCCCACTGAGTCATCTCACCAGCCCCTCTGATAGGATCTCATGTGTTCCTGACTGGCTTCAAACATGGATGTGGCTTACAACTATACTCCAGGAGCAAGCATTTGAGGTCTACCTAGGCTACTAGCAAGAACTTGTTTTAAAAGAGAAGACTTAGATCTCTAGGATTACATGTATGCACTACACACCAAGTGTATGAGCTACTGGGAATTGAATTTAGGACTTTGTGTACACTAGGTGGGCACCCTACCATCAGAGCCTTACCCTCAGCCTCTAGCCTCCTAAATTCTCAAGTGCATGGCAAGTTTAGCCCATTCCATCTGAGGAAGAGGAACTGTTGCAAGGTCAAAGCCAAGCTAACTTGGATCTGTGGTTCTGACTCCAGCCTGTGCTCTTGGCACTGAGGTGGGGTGTTGGGTGTATCTAGCCCTGCCCTTCTAGAATGCACAGCCACCATGGCAGGCTTCCATCCATCCCAGGATCTGGGCAATGCTGGGGATTCTGTAATTACCAACAGCTCTTAGAGCTCATGACATGCTGTCTTCATGGACACCCAGCCAGCCAGCCTGGAGTGGTTAGACCATGGGCTGGGAAGCCCAGGAACCGACCTTAGGATGGAGACATTCTCAAGGAGGAATTCTCCTGTGCGTTTTGAGGCAGAGTCTGGTATAAGCTAGCTCTGTAGCCCCAGCTGGGGGTAAGCTTGCATTCCCACCTCAGTCTCCCAAGTGTTGGGATTCCAGTGTGGAGTACCATCTCTGGCTCAGAGACTCTTCACGCTAGCTTGATCACCTTGTGGACCTCAGGTATATGCAGTATCTTTTCTGAGCCCTGTTCAGCATCTCTTGTAGGGTTTCCATTTTTCCTCCCTCTCCAAACCTACTAGCTATCTGTGTCTCTGGGGTCTATACATAGCTTCAAGCTTGAAGCCTGAGTTGGTGATGCATGAGGGGAAGCTGAGGCAGGTGGATTACCGTGAGTTCAAAGCCAGTCTGCACTTCGTAGCAAGACCCTCTCTCAAAAGTCTGCAAAATGAAGTTCCTGAGCTGAGGGTGATGGCATATGCCTGTATGGATGGGAAAGGGGAACTGGGAAGGGTTCCACAGAATGAAACCCAGCACTGGGAGGCAGAGGCACAAAGATCTCTGTGAGTTTGAGCCCAGCCTGTTCTACTTATCGAGTTACAGGACAGCCAGGGCTACAAAGTGAGACCATGTCTCGAGAAGAAAGGGAGTTGGGTGGGGAGAAAGAAAGAAAAGGAAGAAAAAGATCAGAAGGAAATGCCCAGAGCCCAGCACTTTATAGAAGCTGGACAGGCCCAAGCCAGAAGGCAGAAAGAAGTACAGGACTGGAGTGTAGGAAAAAGGTATGGAGGTCCCCCAAAGACACAGCCATCAGAACCCTAAACTAGGGAACAAATTAAGGAAGACTAGGGCTTGAGAGTGGAGAGACAAGCCAAGGCTCTCCAGGAAGATCACTCTGGAGAGGTATCAAATTTCTTCTGTTCCTGTCTCCCCACACCCTTTACATTACAACTCCCTCTCTGACGTCACATTTTCCAGTCTGGCCACAGGAGTGAGGGCCTCCCTCCCTAGCAGGAAATGCCCTTTAGCCCCCTGCCACCTGGAATGGACTACTCAGCCCCCAAACCCTTAGGTTCCCTTCTCCCGGTGGCCAGCCCTTCCTACTCTGAACCTCTTTTCTTCTCTGCAACTGAAAGAGTAAGGGAGGAGATGAAAAGGTGACCCAGAAAAGGGGGATTGTCAAAGATCACAGGACAGAGGATACAACAAGCGAGATAAGGGATGGCAGAGGATGGGCAGAGTAGGAACTATAAAAGTACAGTGGCTAACAAGGTACAGAGAGAGGGAGGACACAGGGACACTCAGGAGTGAGAGACTTGTCAGGAGAGACGCAGTGGCAAGGCCTTGCCTCAGGCTAGTGAAAGGGATCCAGGGCTAGGGAGGAACCACAGAGAAGCAGGAGACAGGAGAGACCAGCCTCAGGGAAAGGAAACCTGGGGCTAGAAGGCCAACAGGATCCTTCAGGCAGCTAGAGGATGGATGAATTGGGGATTGGGGGATCAGTGATCTCGCCAGGGGTCCATGGCTCACTCAACTCTGGATCCAAGAGACTGTTCTCTGGAGATTGTTTCTTTACAAAATGGAAGAGCTGTACTGTGTCCCTCACCCGAATACTAAAGAATGAAGGTGCTGTGCCAGTTCTGGGGGCT
Source organism: Uromys caudimaculatus (assembly GCA_028551405.1). NCBI lineage: Eukaryota > Metazoa > Chordata > Mammalia > Rodentia > Muridae > Uromys > Uromys caudimaculatus. The sequence goes on from CM052717.1 coordinate 49,541,376, forward strand.
ATTAAAAAAATTTGGGGCAGGGCCTTGTAGGTGTCTCAGTGTTTCAGAGCAGTGGCTGCTCTTGCAGAGGACCTGGGTTTGATTCTCGGTGCCCATATGGTGGCTCACAACCATCCTTAACTCCATTTCTAGAGGATCCAATGCTACCTGATTTCCACAGGCACCAGGCAAGAGCATAGTACGCATAGACAGACAAAACCCTTGTACACAGAATTTTTTTTTTTTTAATTTTTGCTAGGCATCATGGTGCATGCTTATAATCCCAGAACCCAGGAAGAGGAGGAAGGAGTATCAGCAGTTCCATTTGAGGCCAGCCTGGGCTGTGTAATCAAACACTCTGTCTCTAAAAAATCAAGGGTTTAGGGCTGGAGAGATGGTTCAGTGGTTAAGAGCATTGACTGCTCTTCCAGAGGTCCTGAGTTCAATTCCCAGCAACCACATGGTGGCTCACAACCGTCTGTAAGGGGCTCTGGTGCCCTCTTCTGGTGTGTCTCATATACATAAAATAAATAAATCTTTAAAAAAACGATCAAGGGTTTAGGTGAGTGAGATGGTTCAGTGGGTAGAAACCACGTGTCCAATCCCATTGACCCAAGTTTGATCCCTAGGATCCATGTGGTAGGAGAGTAATAACCCCTACAGGGTGTCCTTTGACCTCTAACAATGCGCGCGCGCGCGCGCGCACACACACACACACACACACACACACACACTACAAACCAATACCAGGCAAGGTGGCATATCCCTTTAACACTCAGGAGGCAGATGGAAGCAAATGTCTGTGAGTTTGAGGCCAGCAAGGACAACATAGTGAGACCCTGTTCTGGGGGAGAGAGAGAGAAAGAGAGAGAGAGAGAGAAAAGAAGGGGGCCAGAGGGGGGAGGGGCTTAGTGGGAAGTTGGCTTCATGGCTAACAGTGCTTGCCACACAAGTCTGAAGATCTGAGTTTAATCCCCAGAGCCATGTGGAGGTAGAAGGAGAGAATGCACTGCACAAAGTTGTTTTCTCACTTCTGACTTCGACATGCACATCCTGGCACATGCACACGGCAGCAATAATAAAGTTTAAGGGTAGATATATAGCTACGTGGTACTTGCCAGAACGAATAAAAGAAAAATGCTTGTATTTATTTATTATTTTGTAAATAGGGTCTCACTTTGTAAACCCTGGCTAGCCTGGAACTCACTCTGTAGACCAGGCTGGCATTGAAATCCCAGAGATCCACCTTCCTCTGCCTACCTAGTGCAGGGGTTAAAGGAATACACTACCATGTCTGGAAATAAAAATGCTTTTAATATTGAGTATGTACTCATTTATAATAAGTATTTTTTTTGTTTGGTTGGTGTGGTTTTGGGGTTTTTTTGTTTTTGGTTTTGTTTTGTTTTGTTTTTTGGGTTTTTTTTTTTTTTTTTCGAGACAGGGTTTCTCTGTGTAGCCCTGGCTGTCCTGGAACTCACTCTGTTGACCAGGCTGGCCTCGAACTCAGAAATCCGCCTGCCTCTGCCTCCTGAGTGCTGGGATTAAAGATGTATGCCATCACTGTCCAGCCAGTAAGCAAATTTTTAATATTAAAATTAAATATTAAAATGGCCTCTAATATTTTTCATATTAATATTTATATTTACTAAGCAAAGTTTTACCAGGCTTAGCAAATTAAAACAAAACTAATAAAAAAACAAAAAACCAGGACGCCTAGTTTCTGAGTTTCAGTTTAACAAGCAAACACTTTTTGGTATAGCTACTTCCCAAATATAGTTCGTATACTTTTGCACATTGTGCTTGTGATTCTTTTCTGAATCAGTGGAAGCAAGCTTCAAACAAAACATTTCATCCCCAAATGTCTCCACTTTCTAATAAAGATATCTTTCCAAACCTACCACTGCCACACATAAAATTATTCCACGCAATAACTCACATTCATTTCATACTCAAAATTCCCTAGTTGTTCGGGACTGCTAGAGCCCTGAAAGCCCAGACAGAAAAAGAAATGGGAGAAAGCAAGACTCAATTTCCCCCTTCATAAACTTAGGATAAAAAATTCCCCCCTTAAGAAGATTAAATGCAGGCCCGTTATGCATGGCTTCTCGGACCCAGCAGACCCTCATTTAACGTCAGTGGTTACTATTACTATTATTATCGCCCATGATGATGTTATTTTGATTATGATTGCCATTATTCGGTAGTAGCTCCAGGACACCCTCCCTGTGCCTGGTAGGGGATTCAGGGTTGGATTACCCCACCCCACCCCATCTGGCTGTCTGTCACCCTGCCGATTGTGACGTAGGCTGATGCTAGGGGAAAGGGGGCATCTGGCCGGAAATCCCTCTTCCTGTTGCAGATAAGCCCAGAGCTGCCCAGCTGACCCCAGACCTTCCTCCCCCACCACTTTTCATGTCACACCACCAAATCCTCAAGACGGGGAACCTGTCCAAGCCCCTCACCCCATCCCCACTACCCCGTAAGCGCCCCTTAGACCTCAGCACCCCCATCCCTGCCCTGCCCCTGTTCCCCAAGTCCTTTTCCAAGCCCAGTTTGTCCCTGAAAAGGAACCGTTCCAGGGACTCGTGCGCATCCCTAAAGCAGGGGGTGCAGCTTGACCACGCCTCCATCCCTGCAACTTGACCCAGGCTGCGACCCCCAGCTCTGACGTCTCGGAAAATTCCCCCCTCCCCTATCAGGCCCCCCGGGAAGGGTGCATGGTATGAAATGGGGCTGAGACCCCCCTGGCTAGGAGAGAAGGAACCTGCCAGAGGTGAGCCACGAACTGGGGACTGGATGCTTGAAGGTATTTGAGCTAGGAAGGACCTGGGAACTCCAAGATGCAGGGAGCCTGGATTTAAGTGTCTGAGAGTGGGAGAAGGGACTGGAAACCAATATTACTTTTCCTGGGGAAGGAGGTTGCAGAAGTCTGCTCTAGGTCGGAGGGAAACAAGGGTTGCAATCAGACTTCTGGGTCCCTAAATGTCACCAGCTTGTCCATTACCCTTGGAACTTTTCCTCTCTCAACCAGAACCCTCAGAACAAGCATCCATGGATCTGTGGAACTGGGATGAGGCGTCACTGCAGGAAGTGCCTCCTGGGGACAAGCTGACAGGACTGGGTAAGCTGCTGTGGCTTGGGACAAAGTGCATGCAAGGCTCCAAGGATGTGGGCCCCTTCGCCCCTAACCCGGTCTTAACATCCTTGTTGCCCGCAGAAGGAGCAGAATTTGGTTTCTATTTCCCTGAAGTTGCACTGCAAGGGGACACACCGATCACACCGATGAACGTAGAAAGCTGCTGGAAAGGTGGTTGCTGCTCTTGACCCCCTGTGTGCTGGGGGGAAATGGGAGATCCTGGGTTTTTTAGAAGGAACGAGGGTGCTGAGCGGTAACATGTTTGGATTCTTGAGATTGAAGGAGGCGTGAGTGGGTGGCGGAGGTCCCTAAGTCATTGCCCACATCTTTCCTAAGCTCAACTCCCTTGTCCAACATAGGGTTCCCAGAGCTGGATTGGAACCCTGCTTTACCTCACGAAGAAGTACCTTTCGAGGCAGGTGAGTGGTAGAAAATGGAGGTGGGAAGAGAGCCACGGGATCCTGACACACCAGAGCTGAGTTCAGACCCCCTAGTCTACAGAGGAGCGGGACTAAGACTGGGGACACCTACATCTTCAAGGCCATATGAGGCACCAAAACTTCCCTAAAATTCCCAAGGGTGCGGGGAACCAAAACTCCTTGACTCCCCTTGTTTAAGGTCTGTCCTCCTCACAGAGCCCGTTGCTCATACCCTTCCGTGGTCGCGAGACTGGACAGACCTAGGGTGCAACACCTCGGACCCGTGGAGCTGTGCTCCACAGACGCCAGGCCCCGCCCCTCCGGGCACGAACTCCTCCCCCTTCGTCGGCTTTGAAGGGGCGACCGGCCAGAATCCTGCCACCTCGGCGGGAGGGGTTCCCTCGTGGTCGCACCCTCCGGCCTCCTGGAGCACCGCCAGCTGGGACTGTTCTGTGGGCTCCAGTGGCGCCACCTACTGGGACAATGGCCTGGGCGGGGAAGCGCGTGCGGACTATAAGATGTCGTGGGGCGGGTCTGCGGGTTCGGACTACACCACCACGTGGAATACTGGGCAGCAGGACTACAGCATCCCTTTCGAGGGGCACCAGAGTCCAGTATTCACCACGCCCTCCAAATCGAGCCAGCAGTCTGATCGAGCCACATTGACTCGCTACTCCAAAACTAACCATCGAGGTAAGAGGCTGCAAACTGCAGAAGAGGTGAAGCCAAACGGATAAGGATTTGGCCTAGATATCTTGGGGGGTAGGGTCTGGGTAACTAAAAGAGGTGGGATCCTGGAAACTGACAGCTAGAGGACAGGGGTTCTGTATCAGAAAGCAGAAGAGGGATAGGGTGAGATGACGGACACTTACTTTCTAGGGACCAAGAGGACAAGGTAGGCCCCTAGGTTATGTGAGAGGAAAGAGGAGCATTCGGACTCCTGGGTCTTCGAGGTGGGGAGGCCAAACACCTGAATCTCCTAGATGGGGCTCAGGCTGCCAGGGGTTCCTGAAACTGGCTCTTGGGTCACTACTATGGAGGGATCCAAACTCACAGACCCCCGAGGAGGGACAGAGCTGGACTCCTGGGTCCTAAATTGGGAGAACCTGAACCTTTTAGCCTTCAAAGTGAAGACTCCCCGACTCCTAGGTTCGTCGCAGCTGAGTGTTCTGAGTCTGAGAAGCCTGGCGTTCACATGCCTCTCTCTACCTCTCAGGTCCCATTCAGCTGTGGCAGTTCCTCCTGGAGCTGCTCCACGACAGGGCGCGTAGCAGCTGCATCCGCTGGACGGGCAATAACCGCGAGTTCCAGCTGTGCGACCCCAAAGAGGTGAGACGGCCCCCCTTGCCCCGCAAGCCCCACTTACCTAGTTCTCAGCCCCGCCCCCACCCACTCACAATCCCCCTCCCCATGCCCATTAGGACTAAGACCCGCCCCACCCATAGCAGCTAAGACCCAGGTCCCTCTGACCTCAAGACTTCGTCCTAGGTGGCCCGGCTGTGGGGCGAGCGCAAGAGGAAGCCAGGAATGAATTATGAGAAGCTGAGCCGAGGTCTACGTTACTATTACCGCCGCGACATCGTGCTCAAGAGCGGTGGGCGGAAGTACACATACCGCTTCGGGGGACGTGTGCCTGTCCTCGCCTATCAGGATGATATGGGGCACCTGCCAGGTGCAGAAGGCCAATAAAAAACAAACAATCAAACCTGTCGAACTTGCGTGTCTGTCTGTTTCTTTTCCACCGACACCTACTCGACCTGTCAAGAGAGCCTAAATGTGCACCCGGACATTTCAGGCTCCACCCAGATTCAGGTATCCGGATCCCCGTCTGTCTTTAACGGAGTCTATGAGCCTGGGTTCTCCCTCCCTTGGTCCCTAGACTGTCAGTGTCTTAGTTCCTTAGTCCTTAGTCTCAAGATGACCATCAACAAGGCCATTTCACAGTTGGGCAGTGGTGGCGCACGCCTTTGATTCCAGCACTTGGGAAGCAGAGGCAGGCAGATTTCTGAGTTCGAAACCAGCCTGGTCTACAGAGTGAGTTCCAGGACAGCCAGGGCTACACAGAGAAACCCTGTCTCAAAAAACCAAAAAAAAAAAAAAGCCATTTCACTATGAGTGATGATGCAGGCCACTAATTTCACAGCATTCAGGAGACTGAGGCAGGAGAATTGTAAAATTAGGGCCTCCAGACCTACCTGAGCTACAAGCTAGTCCTTGGTCCTAAGAAAACCCAGGAGGGAAGAACAGACAGTCAGCCTCCCATTGGGTACCTGTAAGCTACAAAGCCCTTGCTCCCTCCCTCCCAGTTTTCCCCAGCCCTTCCTCTAGTATCTAGGTCCCACCACTTCCCTCTGCCTTTGCTCTCTCTGCATCTTCTGCACCTCTCACCTTGGTTAGTTTGGGGTAAGTAGTCTGTAGGGTCTACTGTGTGCCTGTCCTGTATAGGAATTTTTAAAGAAATTGGACTTTTTAAAAAAGAATTATTTATTTTATGTATGTGAGTACACTGTCACTGTCTGTTGCTCTCTTTGGACATAAGAGGGCATTGAACCCCATTACAGGTGGTTGTGAGCCACCAAGTGGTTGCTGGGAATTGAACTCAGGACCTCTGGAAGAAAGCAGCCAGTGCTCTTAACCGCTGAGCCATCTCTCCAGTCCCAAAACTGGACTTGTTAAGGCTTGACAATAGTTTATCCTCTGAAATTTATCTGAGAGTTTAATCCCTGAAATTTTATGTTTGAGAGCACAGAAAGTGAATCTGTGGTGTTTAGAGATAGTGGCCCCTCTGGAAGTAATTAGATGATTAGGATGAAACCCCCGTGATTTCATTCTGATGCTTTATAAAGACCTAGAGACACACAAGGGTGTCCCAGTCTCCTAGTATGTGTCTCAAGATGACCAGCAAGAAGGTCATTTCACTGGAAGTCCTGACTCGGGCCACTAATTTCATAGCATTCGGGAGACTGAGGCAGGAGAATTATAAATTTAGGGCCTCCAGACCTGCATTTAAAAAACAAAACAACAACAACAACAAAACTTCATCAGGGCTGGAGAAATAGCTTTTTGGTTAAGAGCACTGACTACTCTTCCAGAGGATGCTGTTCTCACAAAGCAGCACACAACTGGCTGTAACTGCACTTCCGGGGGACCTGACAGCTTCAGACATTCATGCAGTCAAAACACCAATGCATGTAAAATAAAAATATATTTTTTAAACAACCCATCAGGTGGTGAAGGGATATAACTAACGGGGCCCTGCTCAGAGCCTCAGTTCTATAGCTGGGATCTTATTGCTCCAGACCATGAGCCAAAACAAACCTTATGCCCCTTATAAAGTAGCCCAACTTGAACATTTTATTACAGTAAGAGTGTTATTACAGCTATAAAACTCCATCAGGGAAGAGTATCTGCTCTGCCTTCTTGAAGAAAAGAGTAAGGCTCAGAGCCAGGCATGGGGACACATGTCTTTGATCCAAGAACTCAGGAGGCAGAGACACAAAGATCTTTATGAGCTCAAAGCCAGCCTGATCTACAGAGTGAGTTCCAGGACAGCCAGGGCTACACAGAGAAACCTTGACTCAAAACAAAACAGAGACACACAGAGAGAGACAGAGAGACAAAGAGAGGCAGAGAAAGAGACAGGAGGGGACTCAGGTTTCAAAAAAGACTTTGCTGAATACCTTCTAGTTGTAGAAATTTGAATAATTAGACCTAATGTACACTCAGAACAACCATGGGCATTCCAAGTTGGAAGGTGTAGAATCAGACCTTCAAAAAGCCCACGGGAGGGCTGGAGAGATGGCTCAGCACTTAAGAGCACTGACTGCTTTTCCGAAGGTCATGAGTTAAAATCCCAGCAACCACATGATGGCTCACAACCATCCGTAATGAGATCTGATACCCTCTTCTAAAGTGCCCGAAGACAGCTACAGTGAGTGGGGCTGGAGCGAGCGGGGCCAGAGCGAGAAGAAAAAAAAAAAGTATTTGAAGACAGCTACAGTGTACTTACATATAATAAATAAATAAATCTTTAAAAAGAAAAAAAAAGCCTAAGGGAAGCTTAACCCACTCCAGGAGTCCTCAAAGAGAGCCTACTGTGTAACTCTCCTGTGTGTGATGCTAAAGATACATCAAACCACAACAGGCACAGCCTACATACACTGCCTTCAGAAAGGAAGAGCCCACAGTCCTCAGGGCTGGGATGAAGAAAGCCCAGGGGATTATGAGAGCCCAAAAGGACGAAACTATCTAACCCAGGAGAAAGAAAGTCTGGGAGTGGGGTGGAGAGAGGTCAAGAAAGCAAAGGATGTTTCGACCAGAAGACAAGACCCAGAGATGGAAGATTTGGTTTTGGTGGTGGTAGTGGTAGGTTTTTTTGTTTGTTTTGGTTTTGGTTTTTCGAGACAGGCTTTCTCTGTGTAGCCCTGGCTGTCCTGGAACTCACTCTGTAGATCAGGCTAGCCACAAACTCACAGAGATCGGCCTTCATCTGCCACCCAAGAGCTGGGATTTAAAGGCACGGGCCACTATTATCCAGCCAAAGTCTTTGTTTCTACAGTGCATGGGCAAGGCAGATCTAGGAGGTGACTTAGTGAAAATACTCTATCTTTGCTTTTGTTTGGTTTGGTTTTTTGTTTGTTTGTTTGGTTTGGTTTGGTTGTTTTCAAGACATGGTTTCTCTGTGTAGCCCTAGTTGTCCTGGAACTCTCTCTGTAGACCAGGCTGGCCTAGAACTCAGAGATCCACCGGCTTCTGCCTTCCGAGGGCTGGGATTAAAGGTACACACCATCACTTCCCAACAACATAGAAGATCTTACAGTGCTGTTCAGAAATATGCACATAGGTGGGGAGGGTCACTTTACAAAGGATCCACGGGCAATGGTGTCTTAGTCTCCAAGACATTTATTTGGAAGGCACAGTGGTATATAAGCAGAGGTGGGAGTTAGATCTTAGGAAGATGTTGAAAGGGATGAATGTGTTATGTAAACAACTCCACAAATAATCACAGTGCTGACTGAGAGACTATGAAAGAAGCTCCTGTAACAGCTAGGTCTAGACACTAGATCGAAGAAGTCTGTGGAGGCCAGCATGATGGCAGAGTGTGTAAAGGCACCTACCATCAAGCCTGACAACCTACATCTGCCCCCAGGGGCCTGGATGGTGGAAAGAGAGAACCTGTTTTGTGTAGCTTTGCTACCCCACCTAAGCACCAGGAACGGGCCATGCTACCAGCCCCACCCAGCTTCCCTTGAATCCATGGATGAGAGACACAGACACACACAGCTGTTCATTTCCAACTTGCCTTCTGACACAATTGCTGGGCACTGCTTATCTCCCACCTGGAAAAGCCTGCCCTTATCAATATTCTTAGCTCCACCTCTCCACCTGCCCTCAACTTTAGTTGCTCAGTTACATCTAGTCCCAGCTAAACACTCCTAACCACCAGCCTGTAGGAGCAGCCATAGGCTGTCACTCCACCTGAGATCTTACATAGCTGGTCACCTTTTCTCTCTCAGAAGCACGGTGAACTCTGTCTCTTCTCTCCTTGTATCTGGCTACTTGCCTCCAGGGACCCGGAAGTCCCTCCTATCCCTTCTGCCCAGCTTCTTTACTGACAAATCAAGAACCAATTGAGGAACGGGACCTTAGCATCAGAACAAACCCTACAAGAACCAACTCCCTCAAGTTGTGGTCTGCCTTCCACAGCTGTGCAGTGACATGTGCATCTCATTCCCCACACGTACCGTACGTACATACATACATACATACACACATACATACATACACATACATACATACATACATGCATACATACACACACACACAATTTGTTAAGAAGGCAATACGAGGGAAACTTCAGAGGCCATGTTACATTGAGGGAAGAAAACAGTTCTCTTTCATATCACCCCTTTCTAATCCCTAACTGCCTCTCATTTGCATACAAGTTTCTATCCATTCAGTGGAGTTTACAAACTAAAGCCTCAAATGAGGTGAGAAGAGGAGCCATCTAAAGGCAGAACATCCAAACAATGGGAGGAGCAAGTACAAAAGCTAGGGGAAAGGAAGGGGCTGGAGAGATGGCTCAGTGGTTATGAGCACTGACTGCTCTCCCAGAGGTCCTGAGTTCAAATCCCAGCAACCACATGGTGGCTCACAACCATCTGTCATGGGATCCAATGTCCTCTTCTGGTGTGTCTGACGACAGCTACAGTGAACTCACATACACAAAATAAATAAATCTTTAAAAAAAAAAAAAAAAAAGCTAGGAGAAGCCAGCCTGTATGCTTAAGGACCAATTAAACTAGGGTGCCTGAGCTGAGGGGAATGAGGAGAAGGGAGGAGTCATTTGTAAGGACTTTAGTTTTAGACTAGTTATGCCAGAAGCCAAGGAATGAGTTCTGGCTGAGCAGTAATAGTAACCGGAGTGACAAAGGCATCCTTAGGCAGAGGGCGACTGTGGGACAGCAGCCAGGCTGAAGGACCCGAAGTACACGCAGCAAAGGAGGGTCTGGAACTAGCCTGAAGCCAGGAACACACCGGATTGCTGGATAGGTCTGGCAGGCTGTATGAACAACTTTATTTTGAAATTTCACGATAAGAATGATACAGTAGCCACTTTCCCCCTGGGACTCTTTCCATCAGACCCAACGTTTAATTCCTGGAGTTTCCTCCAGTCAGTACAGGACTCTCAGCTGCCTGAATGTGAGAACGGTGATCTCTGCGGTTTGAGCATAGCAAGGAGCAGGCAGTGGTGTCTGATACAGTGACGGATGAGACTGTAGGATAGACCAGATCATTTCTCACCATCGAACAACGCCCTTAGGACTTGAGAAGGTAAAGATTTTGTGTTTTCTTTAGCAGCACCTTAAAAAAACAACAACAAAAAACAGGGTTTCTCTGTGTAGCCCTGACTGTCCTGGAACTCACTCTGTAGACCAGGCTGGCTTTGAAATCAGAGATCCTCCTGCCTCTACTTCAGTCCAGCGAGGTATTTTTGTGAACTGAAGTATGTTAATCCAGAATACAGGTTTTGTGCATAAAAATTCACCCTAAAAAGGGCTTGGTGCTACACCAGGATCCCAAACACCCAGTGTAATAATCACTGGAGAGGCAATAAAAACTTTCTGTTAACTTAAACCCACGTCTGAACAGTCTTCTCTGGTGGATACTCAACAACGTATGAATGTTGGGCAGTGGTGGTTTAGGTCTTTAATATCAGCACTTGAAGAGACAGAGGCATGCATATCTAAATTTGAGGCCAACCTGGCTACAGAGTGAGTTCTAGAACGGCCATAGATAGATAGATAGATGGATAGATAGATAGATAGATAGATAGATAGATAGATAGATAAGATTCCAAGGCTATACAGAGAAACCCTGTGTGGATAGCTACTCTTGATAATCAACTTGACTATATCTGGAATGAACTACAATCCAGAAACGTAGGGCACACCTGTAATCCAGATTTGAGGCAGGAAGACAACATGTCTTTAATCTGGACCTTCAAGCTGGAAGACACAGGCTTTTGATCCAGATCTTGAGGTGGGATGACTCAGCTTTTGATCCCAATCTTCAGGCACGCCTCTAATTTGGGTCACATCTTCTGCTGAAGGCCGATGTAAGAAGGAACTGGTACTCCATTTGCCAGCACACCCATCGGAGCCTACTTCTTCAGGATTCCAGCTTATGCAGAATACCAGCTGAGACACCGCCCTTGAGGGACAGAGCAAGTCACCACATTGCTCCCCGATATAATGATAATGGATGAAATATGAAACTGTAAGCCATCCCTTAATTAAAAGTTTTCCTTTAGGGGGCTGGAGAGATAGCTCAATGCTTAAGAGCACTGACTGCTCTTCCAGAGGTCCTGAGTTCAATTCCCAGCAACCACATGGTGGCTCACAACCATCTGTAATGAGTTCTGATGCCCTCTTCTTGTGTGTCTAAAAACAGCTACAGTGTACTCACATACATAAAATAAATAAATCTTTAAAAAAACAAAAGTTTTCCTTTATAAGAATTGTTGTGGTCATGTTGTCTCTTCACAGCAATAAAACACAAACTGCTGGGTAGTGGTGGCGCAAGCCTTTGATCCCAGTACTTGGGAGGCAGAGGCAGGCGGATTTCTGAGTTCGAGGCCAGCCTGGTCTACAGAGTGAGTTCCAGGACAGCCAGGGCTACACAGAGAAACCCTGTCTCGAAAAACAACAACAACAACAAAACACAAACTAAGTACCCTATCTCGAAAACCCAAATAAACAAACACAAATAACTTTCGAATCAAGGCATAGGAGTAAACGCTTGTTATCTTAGCACTCTGGAATCTGTGATCAAAAAGTTCGAGGCCAGTCTGAGCTATATAGCGAGGTCCTGTCTCAAAACACAGATTACCTGGGACATTTCCCCATTCCCACTCTGCAGACAGTCTCACGCTGTCTTTTTCCTGTGGGAAGGACAGGCAGGTGACAATAGCCCATAACTGAACGTCAGGAGCCTTTTAAGAGCAAAGCCAAATCCCGATTGGACCAGCAACAATAATAAGCAGGAATTTAGCTCAATAGGAGGTCGGACCTCTTTATAAGTGGGCGTGGCCAGAGCGGCTTCTGGGCACGCCTCCCGAGGCCACTCTAGCAGCTCGGAGGACTCATTTCCGCTGTTCCTCTCACAGCTTCCGGCCGGTTGGAATTCCGCTTCCTGTCTGACTTTGGCGTCTTTGCTAAGGGTCACATTGAAGTAACGCTCCTCCGGGACAGTCTTTAGGTGAGTGTGAAGGGTCGGGATCCTGGGGGGAACCTTGTCCGTGGCAGAGAAGCGCCCCGGAGCTTCCCCGACGCCAGGAAGAAACTTCCGGCTGCCCTGGGCCCGGGGTCCTGGAGCTAACCTTTATAGCCGCCTTTCTCCGTGATGCTAGGTCGCTTTCTAAGCAGTCTCTATTACGCCAGTCTCCAGCCCTACAAGCTAGGGCCTGCCATTATCCCCTTTGACAACTCTGGGGCTGGGGTGTGAAGCGCCTTAGCCGCGGCTATAAGGCAGTTAGGATTTGGACCCAGTAAATTGGACTGTGGTGCTTTTAGTCGCGGGCTCACAGGCGTGGCCACCCGCACTCCAAGGCCGAAGCCTGTCGCCTTGACTCGTTCCTTTCCCCTCAGCATCATCTTTGATCAACTCTCAAAACTCGAGATATTGTCCAAAATTACTTCCTACCCTGAGTCTGTTAAATCCCCCCATGCCCACCCTGCCTCCCCAACGAACCTGTTATACTGCCCAAGTACCCAACTTCTTTGGACCACTTCAGTTGACACTGGTTTTCGCATCTCTATGGCGTCAACGTCCCCCAGATGCTCTGGATGCTCAGTTTCTCTCAGGTTCGGTAAGATGTTGACTGTCATCTCTTAAGACATATCAAAGCCGGGGGTAGTCAGTAAGATTCAAGGAGCTAAAATATTTGAATGATTAAGGGGTTTGCATGGTGGTCTTATTAACCTCTAATCGAATTGCAGTATTTATTTCCATTAGGAGTGAAGGCAGCAACTTCAATAGATTTGGCAACATGGGCCGTTGTCAGTCAAAATCACAGATACCTGACACATGCTAGTTGCAAGGGTCACAAATCTTCACTCATGGGTACCTCCAATTGTACTTGATAAATCCTCTGAGCTTTTGGGGGGGTCATCGTAGGCAATTCTGCAACGCATGTAGGCATGTTCTGAGAAAAGGTTGAGTTCATTGAACCCCTGTTGACTATGTGACACCAGAAAGCTTTTTTTGCTGGTGATGGATGAAGTATTATCACTGGGTGCTGTGTGACCTTCAAAGTCATTTAGACACCCTGTCCCTTGTGTAGAGTGGCCATGGGGTAGGTATGTATAGAGTACACACAGTATGTGCTGTGACACAGTGAGCGTTAACTGGAATTTGAGGATGAAGTTTGGTTTTGTCAAGGAGATCTATGTCCACCCCTACTGTGGCTTCCGCACTCGGATATATGGATTTTCCCTGCCCTTCATCTTTCTGTGTTTGTTGAGGAGGAGATGATAAGCTTATTCACATTCAACCTGTTCTTCTGCTCTGGACTTCTTCCTCTGGGCCTCATTGGTCTGACATCCCCATGCCCAGGCACCTCCAGAATGGTTGCCAACGTTCCCACTCTGTTTGCATCCAGGAGTCAGGATGGCTGAAGACATTAAGACTAAAATCAAGAACTACAAAACTGCCCCCTTTGACAGCCGCTTCCCAAACCAGAACCAGACTAAGAACTGCTGGCAGAACTACCTGGGTAAGCATAGTGGGGCTTGCCTGGGTCTCCCATGTACCTCCAGCCTCCTAAGGGACGTTGGGAAACAGGGACCTCTGCATTCCAGCCTGGTTTCCTTCACTCCAGACATACCCTCTGGCGGGCCCAGACCCCTCAAACTAGCTGTCAAGGTCATAAACTTTGGTCTCAACAATAATTTTTTTGAAGAGTAATTATATATGCATTTTGTATGTGCGTGTGGCACACACACACAACACATAAGTAAATACAACATGTAAACAATTGATTCAGACGTGTCTCCTGCAGTCACAGTCCATGGATAAAAATGGATATTGTCAGTACTCTGTTCTTGGCTTGCTTTCTTTGTACCCAGTCTTAAACACAGTCCCTTCCCTCTCTCCTTGCTAGAGACAGGACACCATAAGGTCACATTCGGGGCCCCTGCCTTACTTGAGTCCATGAGACCTTCTCTCAAAAAACAAAAAAAAACAAAAAAAAAAACAAAACTCACTGGTACCCCGTCCCGTCTTCCTCAGATATAATCAAGACCTTCCCCTTTTCTAGCCTTGTCTGGACTTCCATAATCCCAATATATGCCCCTCATACTTTGCTGTCATTATTAGCTCCAGAATGTTCTATATAACTGCCCGGGTCAGGTGTATACAGTTCTTTATGGTGTACATGTAAGTTTGCATTCCCTCTGTATGTATAACTAATCATAAAGCAAAAAGTATTTGTGGATTTTCCTCAAAAATGTCCTCAGTCTGGGTTGATCCTAACCTCTTTTTTTCATAGACTTCCACCGCTGTGAGAAGGCAATGACGGCAAAGGGGGGTGACGTCTCCGTGTGTGAGTGGTACCGGCGTGTGTACAAGTCCCTCTGCCCCGTGTCATGGGTATGTGCCTCCCAGTGGGACCCTTGGGTGTTCAGGTGGGGACCTAGCAGTGAAGAATATGGTGACTAGTGAGAGTTCATCTCCAAGGGCAAGGTCGGACCAGCCATGGAGTATCATGGCTGCCTCCTCAGCTAGGGCCCTCAGCCCAGGACCACTCTCCTAGATCTACCTTGCCCTTGCACTGAAGAAACAGGGACCTGGGCTGGGCAGCAGTGGCCCACGCCTTTAAATCTCAGCACTCTTGGGAGGTAGATCCAGGATACAGGCAGCCTGGTCTTTACAGAAAGAAACCTTATCTCAAAAAAACAAGAGAGAGAGACAGAGACAGAGAGAGAGAGAGACATGACTATCTGTCCTGCTTCCTTGTACTACGAGCCTATGAGCATGTGTAACTTGCACATAAACTGGGGGAGCAGAGGCTGAGGTTAAGAGCATTTCCTGTTCATAATGACCCGAGTCTGGTTCTCAGCACCCACATCTGTAACGACTGCCCATAACTCGAGTGCATCCCATGTCCTCTTGTGAATTCCAAGGACACTGCACTCGTGCACATACCCATACACAGATACACATGCATACATAATGTTTTAAAAATCTTTCTTTTTTTTTTTTTTTTGTTTTGTTTTTTGTTTTTCAAGACAGGATTTTTCTCTGTGTAGTACTGGCTGTCCTGGAATTAGCTGAATAGAGCAGGCTGGCCTCAAATTCACAGAGATCCACCTACCTCTGTCTCCTGAGTGCTGGGATTAAAGGCGTGCGCCACCACTGCCTGGCCAAAACCTTTTTTTTTTTTTTTTTGTAAGTAGAGAGTAAGAGCTGGAGAGATGGCTCAGTGGTTAAGAGCACTGACTGCTCTTCCAGAGGACCTGAGTTCAATTCCCAGCAACCACAAGGTGGCTCACAGCCATGTGTAATGGGATCTGATGCCCTCTTCTGGTGTGTCTGAAGACAGCTACATTGTACTCACATACATAAAATAAATAATTCTTAATTAAAAAAAAAGAGAGAGTAATTCCATGATCCAAAATATGTCCATCATCCAGACTGAATAGTAACGCAGAGATTCTCACTTTTTTTCTTTATAGTTTTTTACTGTGTTATTACGCATGTGATCTGTGTGGCTGGGTAGAGACGCGCCTCTGCCTATGTGCGGAGAGCCGAGGACAGCTGTCTAGAGTCAGGTCTTCCCTTCCACGCTCACAGGGATCAAGCTCAGGTTGTCGGGCCTTCGTGCCTCACTATCCCTTCTGGGCCTTCATTCGCCCACGTCTCTTTTTAAGAGAGGGTCTTGCTGTGAGTCCAGGCTGGCATCAAACTCACGATCCTCCTGCCATAGCCTCTCAGGTCCTGGCATGGTGGCCATGCATGTACTTAGGCCTCGTTTCTCCATAGGCCTCTTTTCTTTCCCTTCTTCCCTTCACTGTGGTGCTCTAGAACACATCTCAGACGTGCCGTCTCACCCCTCTCTGTTCAGTAGACACCTCCACAGAGCCAGCACCCACGGAGACAGTGCTTCCGGCACTAAGGTGCTGAGACTCTATACTCAGTATTTGACACTGCCACCTTGCTCTCTTGTGTGAAATCAGAGAGTCCTGCTGACTGTCAGACTCAAGAGATGCTCAGTCTCTGTGGGAACTGAGGGAATGAGTGTAACAACCACGCTCATTTCAGAAACAGAAACACCAACAGGTGAATCTCTGCAAGTTCGAGGCTAGCCTGGTATATAAAGCTAGTTCTAGGACAGTCTGTGCTATACAGAGAAACCCTGTCTCAAAACACCGGGAAAACAAACAAACCCAAAACGTGTCTTAGAATCAAAATGGGATATATTTAATTTGGTGTGGTGGTAGCATACCTGAAACCCTAGCACGCAGATCATGGTGGGCTACTTGAAAACCCTATCTTTGTGTGTGTGTGTGTGTGTGTGTGTGTGTGTGTGTGTGTGTGTGTGTGTGTGTGTGTGTGTGTAGCACCCATGTATGTGCTAGTACCTGTGGGGTAAGTAGAGGGTTTTGGCTTTGGTCTGGAACTGGGGTTACAGGTGGTTGTGAGCCACCACGTGTGAGCTAGGAATAGAGTCTGGGTCCTCAGCAGGAGCAGCAGGCGTGCTTAGTTGGTGAGCCATCTCTCCAGCCCCTCGCACTGATACTCTGCTCCGTGACTTGCTTTGACTTGTGGGGTGGTGGTTGCCAGACAGAGTCTTAAGGAGGCTAGAGTGTCTTCAAAGTTGCTCTGTGGTCAAGAACAACCTTGAACTCCTGAGATCCTGCCTCAGCCTCTTGGGAGCTGGGGTTACAGGTGCAGGCCACCACACCCTGTCTGAAGCAATGCTGGGATGGACCCCATGCTCCCTACCTGCTGGGCAAGCAGTCTACCTACTGGGCCACATCCCCAGCTGCCACTGGGTCTTGCTCTCCTCCACCCCCAACTATAACTATGTTACAGAAGTTTTAAAGACGTATTTTTAAATAATATATAAATCCTTTTTATCTTGTTCCTCTTTTGAGGACCATAACTAAGACACCTAGTTATGCTTTATTTTATCTTATACGTGTGTGGGTGTTTTGTCTGTATGTATGTCTGTGCACCACGTTGCTGGTCTGCTGCCTGCAGAGATCAGAAGAGGGCACTGAATCTCCCAGACTAGAGTTGTGAGCCACCATGGGAGCAAAGGTCCTCAAGAGCAGTAAGTGCTCTTAAACTCTGAACTCTCAGCCAGCTCCATGTCTTCAGCCTCTGTGGGGTTTTGTTTGTTTTCCTGTTTGTTTTCGAGACAGGGTTTCTCTGTGTAGCCCTGGCTGTCCTGGAACTCACTCTGTAGACCAGGCTGGCCTCGAACTCAGAAATCCGCCTGCCTCTGCCTCCCAAGTGCTGGATTAAAGGCGTGCGCCACCACTGCCCGGCTTTGTTTGGTTTTTTTTTTGTTTTTTTTTTTAAGGAAACTAAATGTTTTGTATTAGGGAAGACAAAAAAAGTGGCTAGACAAACTGATTGAAATGCTGAGTATAGGTACTGACCGTTGCCCCCACAAACACACACACTAAGATTAGAAATATCTTAAACACGTCCACACAGGTCTGGGGAGATGGCTCAGCACTTAAGAATACTTGCTGCTTGTGTCTTGCAGAGGACTGCAGTTCAGTTCCCAGCAACCATGTCAAACTGCTTATAAATGCCTGACATCCTCTTCTGGCCACCTCAGGTGCCTGCAGTCACCCCAACACACACACATACATGTAATTAAAAGTTAAGAACCTTAAAATAGCAACAAGCCTACAGATGGGGTGGGAGAGATGACTCTGGTTAAGAGCAGAGGTCATTCCCAGAACCTGTAGCAGGAGACTCACAAATGCCTGTGACCCCAGCTTTGAAGGCTCCATCTCCTCTGGTCTCCATGGGCACCACACTCAAATGCATACACCTCAACGTATAATCAAAAAAATCCTTTAAAAAGCAAAACACAGTCAAGTGGTTGTGGCTCACACCTTTAATTCCAACACTTGGGAGGCAGAGGCAGGTGGCTCTCTGAGTTTGAGGCCAGCCTGGTCTATAGAGTGAGTTCCAGACAGCCAAGGCTACACAGAGAAACCCTGTCTGGAAAAACAAAACAAACAAACAAAAACACTTTAGTTTTTGGTGTTTTGGGGGGAGGGAGGGGAGATTTTTGTTTTGTTTTTTTGTTTTGGTAGAATTTTTAAAGTAACTGAATATAGGTCCTTTTCTTCCTCTTCTTTTTCTTCCTCTTCTTTCTCCACCTCTGTGTGTGTCTGTGTGTTTGTGTGTGTGTGTGTCTGTGTGTGTATGTGTAAGTGTGTGGTGTGTGTGTTGTGCGTGTGTGTGTGTCTGTGTGTGAGTGTGTGTATGTGTGAGTGTGTGCGTGTGCATGTGCCCACGCTCTGTATTTTACTTTTTACTTTTTTTTTTTTTTTTTTGGAGCAAGGTCTCTCAATGGCTCAACCTTGCACTAAACTTACCAGGTAGCCCAGGCTGGCCCTGAATTCACTATAGTCGGCCAGCTCTTGCCTCCTGGGCGCTGAAATTGCGGGTCTGAGCTAACACACCTGGCTGTAGTTTGTTTGTTTGTTTTTGTTTGTTTGTTCTTTACTTGGTTATTGGATAGCCTTTATCATCAAAGATTTAAAAAAAAAAAAAATCCTTAGCTGAGCGTGGTGATGTACACTTTTAATCCCAGCACTTGGGAAGCAGAGGCAAATGGATCTCCTGAGTTCCAGGACAGCCTGGTCTATAGAATGAGTTCCAGGACAGCCAAGGCTACACAGAGAAACCCTGTCTCAAAAAACAAAAAGCAACCAAACAAGAAATCCTCTCTGCCCTTGAGCTGGACTTGGTCTTTGGAGGAATAAATCCATGGCGGGAAATGTTTTTCCCTGTTTCCATGCTTTCTTCCCTGTTTTTTGTTTGTTTGTTTTTTGTGAAGTGGGACTACTAAGGTAAAGGGTATTTTGCCAAAGGTCAAAAGGTCATTGCGCGTCGTCCTAGTTTTTGTTGAGGTTAGTGTCTTGAGACAGAGCCTCATGTATTCTAGGCAGGTATTAAGCTCTCCAGATAGTTGAAGCTAGCCTTGAACCTCCCTCTGGTCATCTGTCTCTACTTCCTAAGTCCGGGATTGTAAGAGTGCTGTCATACCTTGCAAAAACAGCGAGTGTTCTTAACCACTGAGCTATCTTTCCAGCTCCCTTGGTATACTTTACATGCTCATTTAAATAGCTAATTTTTTGAAAGATTTATCTTTATTTTTATGTTTTCAGTGTTTGGTCAGTTTCTGTCTGCACCATGTGCATGCAGTGCCTTCAGAGACCAGAAGAGGGCAGGAGAGCCCCTGGAAATGGAGTTACAGACTATTATTAGCAGCCATGTCCATCCTGGGAACTGACTTGGCAAGAACAGCCAGTGCTCTTTAATGCTGAGCCCTCTTTCCAGCCCTTAATTAAAAATAAATAAATAAATAAACTTTGGCTGGGGGTAGTGACTAAGTGCCAGCACTTAGGAGGCCGACACAGTGGATCTCTCTGAGGCCAGCCTGATCTACAGAGTGAGTTCAAGGACAGCCAGGGCTAAGGAGAGAGATGCTGTCTTAATGAAGGGCCACCCCCCCCCCCCCAAAAAAAAAAAACCTTAGTGGTAAAGCCAGTGACTGAGAAGTTAGGAGAGAACTGCGGCCGGTGAGTGAGTGGGATGTAGATGAAGCCAGCCATGGGAAGGCACGTCCTGTGCCTGTCCTCCCTGCGGCTGAACAGAAGTGCTATTGTCCTGTAGCTTGCTGCAGACACGACAGAGCTTGGTGCTGGCATGTGGTCGGCCAGTAGGTTTCCGACAGGGTGTTGTTGGTGTGTAAGCCGGTCTAGTCCCTTGTGATAAGACTGCAGGCTCCATTGTCCACGCTCTTATCTGCCACGCCAGCCTCTCACTGATAAATGCGAGAGCATAAAAGGGCTCAGTGGGTAAAGGTGCTTGCTGCCAGGCCTGGTGGCCCGAATTGGATCCCTAGGTTCCACATGATAGGACAGAGCAGCTCCTTCAGTTGCCCTATCTGTCTCTCCTCTCTTTCACACACAAACACACCTGCATTCACAAATGTAATAAACACAGAGATCCCTTACAACTAAGTAGGTCCACCAAATGGTATTATTCATGGGAGTGTTAACCCCTGACGCCGGCCTTCCCATCTGCATCCGTGATATCCCCGTGTGTGTGGCATCTTTTGATCCTGGACTACACAGGCTGCTTATTCATTTCTTTTAGATCATGGACCAGCCTTGTTTTTCATAAGTGTCTAGTGTCTTAGATAGGCTTACTATTGCTGTGATGAAATACCATGACCAAAAGCAAAGTGTCAGGACAGGAACTCAAGCAGGGCAGCAAGCTGGAGGCAGGGGCTGAGGCAGAGGCCATGGATGGGTGCTGCTTGCTGGCTTTTTCCTCTGGCTTGTTGAGCCTGCTTTCTGATAGAACCCAGGATGACCAGGCCAGGGGTAGCCTCACATACAGTGAGCTGGGCCCTCCCCCAGAAATCACTAATTAAGAAAATGCCTTACAGACAGATCTTCTGGAGGCATTTTCTTTTTGTTGTTTGTGTTTTGAGACAAGGTTTTTCTGTGTAGCTCTGGCTGGTCCAGACCAGACTCGCCTAGAACTCAGATCCTCCTGCCTTCGTCTCCTGAGTGCTGTGGAGGCATTTTCTTAATTAAGGTTCCTTCCCCTTGGATGACTTTAACTTGAATCATTGACATAAAACTATCCAGCACACCTAGGTGGTTTTTTTTATTAGTTTGTCTTTTTAATCTGTTCTGACACGCAACATACAGTGTTAATTATGGTTTTCAAAACGGTTTGTCTGTTTGGCCTATAGACCAGGCTGGTCTTGAACTCACAGAGATCCACCTGCCTCTGCCTGCTAAGTGCTGGAATTAAACTTGGACATTACCATCGCCCTGCAAATAAGTAAATCTTTAAAAATACTGTTGTGGCCAGGCAGTGGTGGTCAGCACTCAGGAGACAGAGGCAGATGGATCTCTGTGAGTTCAAGGACAGCCTGGTCTACAGAGCAAGTTCCAGAACAACCAGGGCTAAGAGAGAAACCCTGTCTGGAAAAACAAACACACAAACAACACACACACTGTTGTATCATGTGTGGGCATCTGTAGATGTGTACATGTGAATGCAGATACCCAAGGAGACCAGAAGGCGGTTTCAGATCACTTGGCTCTGGCTTACGTGCAACTGTGAGTTTCCTGAGGTGAGTGCAGGAGCCAAACCAGGTTCTCTGCACAAACAAGGACAGTTACTGGTTACCCTTGTGTTTCCTGCCTGTTCTTCCATGGACTGTCAGGTTATATAGGGTAGTAATTTTGTCTTTTTGGGTTGCTTGATTCTCTGGGACAGTGGTGGTCATAGGAGGCACCTGTTGGCAACATGCACTGGTGGGCAAAGTGCAAAAACAAGAAGTCCACCCTGTGATGTTAGCCCAGAGGGAGTTACACCAGTTGTCTTTTACAGGTCTCAGCCTGGGATGACCGCATAGCAGAAGGCACATTTCCTGGGAAGATCTGACCTGGCTCCGCCCACCTTTCCTCTGTTCTTTGACCTTCTCCCCAACAGAAAAGGGGGACCTCGGTATATGATGGTCCCTACCCTGGGACCCTGAATCATGATGCAACTACTAATAAAAACTCACTGGAAAAGTTTCACCCTGTGTGCATAGGACAACTGGACAAGAAGCCAGGGTATCCAGACCCAGAAGAGGCCTCACAATCGTTATCTTTCTTGTTTTCAAAACGAAGGGTAGATTTCTTTTTAAAGATTTATTATTTTATGTGTATGTGTGCACATGCGTGGGTGTGCCTGAAAGGACCAGAAGAGAGTTGGGCTTGAGTCCAGGGAACAAACTCCAGTCCTCTGCAAGAACAGCGAGTGTTTTGCCTGCATGTGTGCATGTGTACAGTGTGTGCAGTGCCTGCAGAGGCCAGAAGGGGGTGGCAGATACCTTGGGGCTGGAGTTACACCCTGCTGCGAGCTGCTGTGTGGCTGCTGGGAACTGAACCTGGGTCCTCTGGAGGAGCAGCCAGTGCTCATAACCACTGCGCTCTTCCCAGTCTCTCTCTTTTCTGCTTTGTTTCATATTTTTATTTTGTGAACTTTGACCACCTGTATGGCAGTCAGTGGAGTGGGCAGTCACACAAAATAACTTTAAGTCTCTGGTGTGCTAAAATGAACAATGTTTCCCCTATAGTACCCCCCCACACATACACTCAGTACTGGGACTTGAACCCAGAGCTTCATGCATGCCAGGCAAGCACTTTTTTGCTGAGCTGCAGCCCCAGCTATGGTCAGCAGTTCCAGACAAATGTCCCATCCGTTTCCCCTTTCCTGTGTGTGTGTGTGTGTGTGTTTTCCTCAATAGGATCTCATGTAGCACAGGATAACTTTGAGCTCCAGATGTTGGGATTGTGGGATGCTAAAAATGATTTTATTGTTATTTATGTATGCGTGTGTGGCAGGGAGCTACGTGCACATGAATGCGGTGCTCTCAGAGGTCAGGACCCGGGTCCCTTGGAACTTGAGTCACAGGATAGGTTGTGAGCTGCCTGCTGTGGCATTTTCAACCATGGAGCCATCTCTCCAGCCCTTCTCCCTAGCTTTTAAGTCAGTCCTGGAGATGGTATTTCACCCCTCAGTAGATTTTTCTCTCTCCCTCCCCTTCCCCCTCCCTCTCTCCATCATAGCCTCAGTGTAGCTGCTTGAAGGTTTCATTGTAGCTCAGGCTGGTTTCAAACTTACAAACCCTTCCTCAGCTCCATTACGGCACTCCAGGATGGCTTACAAGCACACACCAGCAACCACCAGGCCGCCTAACACTGTGAAAGGCAAGAATCCTTGATGCCCAGAACAGCAAGTTCCTGCTCAAGGTTGCCTCCCTTTGTGTCCTGGGCCTCCCTCCCCTTTATCACCAGAGTGATTGAAAGTCGTGACTGGCACACCATCCCCCAAAGGAAGTGCCACACACTAGTGTGTCAGGGAGTCAGCCTAACCAGCTGGAAACCACAAATGACTACCCACGTTTTCCTGGTGTCTGATAAGAATTCAGATGGAGGTGTCCTATGTCCTGAGGAATAAGGACCCTTGGATTGGGTTTCTAAGACACCTGCCCAGGGGAGGGTCATTAACTACTGCTCACAGGCTTGGACAATGAGAACTGCCTTCTTGGTCCTGGGGTTGAACTCAGAGCCACCCACAGGCTAGCAACAGCCCCACCTCCAGCCCCTCACTGGGGGATTCTAGGCAGGGGCTCTACCACTGAGCCACACCCCCAGCCCCTCACTGGGGGATTCCAGGCAGGGGCTCTACCACTGAGCCATGCCCCCAGCCCCTCACTGGGGGATTCTGGGCAGGGACTCTACCACTGAGCCCCGCCCCCAGCCCCTCACTGGGGGATTCTAGGCAGGGGCTCTACCACTGAGCCCCGCCCCCAGCCCCTCACTGGGGGATTCTAGGCAGGGGCTCTACCACTGAGTCATGCCCCCAGCCCCTCACTGGGGCATTCTGGGCAAGTACTGGGCTACATCACAAGCTCTCTTTTTAATTTATGTGTATGTGTGCACACATGCAAATGTCCGCTTTCGATCTGAACCTAGAGTTACACATATGTGTCTGTGAGTTGCCTGATACCATGCTGGAACTGAATGCCCATCTCCAAGGATGGTGAATGTTCTTTACTGAGCCTAGCATCCCCAGTTCTTTTTATTTTGCTTTTTAAGATAGAATCTTCTTGTTGCCCAGGCTGACCTTGGACTCACTGTGTGGTCCAGGCATTCCTTGAACGTGGAGTCCTCCTGTCTCAGCCTTCTGTGTGCTGGATTACATGTTTTGTATCGACAGCCCTGGCCGTTTTCCTTCATTTTTCAAGAGATTTTATTTTTCTTATGATTGTATGTGCAAGGGATTGTAGGTGCCTGTGGAGGCCAGCAGAGGGCAGCAGATGCCCTGAAGCTGGAGTTAACTTGCAGTTGTGAGCTGCCCCACATGGGTGGTGGGAACTAAACTCAAGTCCTCTTCAAGAGCAGCGTGTACATGTAACTGCGGAGCCATCTCTCCAGCCCCAGCTCTCTAGTATTTTTTATTGCATTTAGTGTTCGTATTTGTGTGTACGTGCATGAATATAAGGGTGCATGTGCCTTAGCCTGCAGGTAGAGATCAAAGGACAACTCGCAGGAGTCAGCTCTCCCCCACCATGTGAGTTCTAGGCCAGCCTGATCTGCACAGTGAGTTTTAGAACAGCCTGGACTGTGTAGAGAGACTGTCTAAAAAATAAATTTATACACACACACACATACATATGCACGGCCTAATTGTTTAGTAAAGAAAGCATTTTAACTAAAACTCATTTCTGTCCATGAATTTTTGTTTTGATTTTCTTGGAAGCCCTTAAATAGATGTAAATTAGAAGAGAACAGTTGTTTTTGTTTGTTTGGTTGGTTGGTTTTGGTTTTTGTTTTGTTTTTCGGTTTTTTGAGACAGGGTTTCTCTGTGTAGCCCTAGTTGTCCTGGAACTCACTCTGTAGATCAGGCTGGCCTCGAACTCAGAAATCCACCTGCCTCTGCCTCCCAAGTGCTGGGATTAAAGGCGTGCGCCACCACTGCCCGGCTGAGAACAGTTATTTTAAATCTAAAGTAGGCCGATAATTTACATTGGAAAATACCTCATGTGCTTTCTTACCACTACCTCTGCCCAGATTCGAACTCATGGAGATCCATTCTCCTATCTCTGCCCAGATTAATAGCGTGCACCAAGGCAGGGTAACTGAGCATGATCCTGAAGTCAAGATTCTCCTGTCCTAATCTCACACGCTCGGCTAACCCATAACCCATTGTCTTGACAAGGGAATTTTGTTTGTTTGTTTTGTTTTTGTTTTTTCCAGACAGGGTTTCTCTGTATAGCCCTGGCTGTCCTGGAACTCACTCTGTAGACCAGGCTGGCCTCGAACTGAAAAATCCGCCTGCCTCTGCCTCCCGAGTGCTGGGATTAAAGGCCACCACTGCCTGGCGAGAATTTGACCGCTGGGAGAGAGAATTCAACAAAAGCCCTGGAGAATTTCTGGAGCCTGGCTCTTGCTTTAAGTGAACACCAGGGGGCGCCGTCCGAGAGCCCTCGGGCTCTATCAGCCCACCACACCTGCGAAGCTTTCCCTGACTGCCAGCTGGGACCTGGACCCAGTCATGCACCGTGCAGATATGTGCTTAGTCGCGCTGCTCGGAGGAGACAGCAGGAATTAAACATAGATATACTCGCTTTCTTTTGTTTCCCCTTCCCACTCCCTCACCCCTCACCCCATCTCTCTGCCTATATAGCTCAGGATGGTCTCAAACCCATAATTCTCCTTGCCTACGGCTCCCCACTACTGGGATTACAATTACAGGCGTGCACTACTGTATCTGACTTGAATTTAGATCTCTTCCATTCTTCATCCTGAAGAGTGTGTGAGTGTGTGTGTGTGTGCGCTTGCTCGCGGGGGTCCTGGGGGAGGAGGGGCTCCTTTTGTCCCACCACACCCATTGCAAATGTCCCCTTCCTTTTCTGGCCCATTCCTTCCTCCTTCTTCATATATACACACCCATCTCAAACCCCTCAATGCCATCCCCAGCACTATCCTCTTCTGCCACTGTAGTCCTAACTAAGCACCTCTGAGTGTGCCTTTTTCCTTTCCCTCAATTCCCTCCCGCAGCTCTGCCTTGAGCCCACCCCACGATCTTCTGCTGTGTGTGTGTGTGTGTGTGTGTGTGTGTGTGTGTGTGTGTGTGTGTCTGGTCCTCCCTCTGGGCTCCGGGCCTCCAAAGCTACAAAAGGCAGTTTTCTAATGTGGGCTTCCCATGGGGATCTGTCATGGATCCGACCCCTGCTCTCAGAAAAGCCCACGGTGCCTCTAAGGAAAGGACAGATCAATTGGTTAACTTGTTCCCTGCACCCCACCCTCCTGCGCCGCTGCAGCCTTGGAATTCGAGGCTCTGGGTACATATATCACTTTGCTCCAGTGGCTGGTCAGGAGCACAACCCTGAATTTCAGGTCTGTAAATCACTTGTGTGTCAAGGAGCTCATAAAAATCTATCACGGTTAGCCTGTTGAACTCCTGTCCCCTCCTCCTCGGAGACTGCTCAAGGAGGGGTTTGGGCATATATAGGGAGCTGCTGGAGCCGGGGCTGGCCAGAGAGGCTTCTGCAGAGGTGAGGAGGGCTTCTGGGAGTAGACGGGGCAGGAGGGCTGGGGAGGGCAGCAGCTGCCCTGCAGTTACAGGCTCACAGCCAAGCTGTGGGACTCTGGGTATATGGGTACCAGCCTGGGCTCTGTAGCCCATGAGCATCTCCTGGCCGACGGGCTCTGGAGTGGAGAAGACAGTCTGGCTGGGCCCTGCTTCCTTCCCTCCTAAGTTCTGCCCTGCTTCTGTGTCCCCAGGAGGAAGATGGCTTCTGCAGCAACAGAGGGAGAGAAGGGGTCTCCTGTGGTGGTGGGGCTGCTAGCCATGGGCAACGTCATTATTCTGGTGAGAGGCAGGGAAGTGTGGGAGGTGAAAGCCCCAGACCTGAGGTGGGGCTAAGCCTCCGGGTCTCTGTGCTGCGAGCCCCCGGGTCTCTGTGCTGCAGGCTCTCCTCCCAGATCCTAAAGGGTAACCCAGCTGCTTGAGCTTACAGAGGGAGCAACTGTTCTCCATGAATCCTCCTTGTGCATGATGTAGAGTTACCCACAACCCTGGGGAGATGCTCGGTAGACAAGAAGAGTGGTGCGCCCCCACAACCCCAGCTTTTGGAAGGCTGAGGCCAGTCGTGATTATCACATGCCCTGTGCACAGTGGTCCACCACGAATAGCCCCGTGTGATAGCGCACACCTGTGGCACCGAGGAGACTGAAGTAGCAGGATTGCCACAAGCGTGAGACCACCCCAGAATACAAAGTCCAGGCCAGCTTAGGCTATTGTGAGACCCTGTGTCAAAAACCCAAGACAACAACCAAAGCCTGTCCACAGAGAAACATCTTTCTTCTTTTTCTCCTCCTCTTCATCTCTGATTTTTAAGACAGAGTTTCTCTGTGTAGCTAAAACACAGATACACCATCTCTGCTCTGCCGGTCAGATGCTGGGATTAAAGGTGTGTGCCATCATACCTGGCATTAGAAAGAGCAGTTTTTCATTCCTTTGTCTCCATGACAACCCTGTAGTGACCAGATTTTTGTTGTGGTGATGGTGCTTTGTTTGTTTGTTTGTTTGTTTTTTGAGACAGGGTCTTTCAGTGTAACCATCCCTGGCTGTCCTGGACTCACTTTGTAGACCAGGCTGTCCTCGAACTCACAGAGACCATCTGCCTCTGCCTCTGGAATGCTGGGACTAAAGGCGTGTTCCACCATACCTGGCTTGGTTTTGGTTTTTGTTTGTTTGTTCGTTTTGGTTTTTCGAAACAGGGTTTCTCTGTGTAGCCCTGGAACTCACTCTGTAGACCAGGCTGGCCTCGAACTCAGAAATCCACCTGCCTCTGCCTCCCAAGTGCTGGGAATTAAAGGCGTGTGCCACCACTGCCCGGCATGGTTTTGTTATTTTTGAGAGAAGGTCTCTCGTATAGTCTAGTCTAGCCTCCAGCTCCCTATGTAGCTAAGGATATCCTTGAATTTTGGATCCTCCCGCATCTACTTTCCAAATGCTGGGCTCACAGGTGTGCACCAGCTGGCCCAGTTCACACAAGACTGGCAACTGAGCACAGGGCTTTCTGCATGCTACAGAGGCTCTCTACCAGCTGAGAGACATCCCCCAGTCTTTCCGATATTTCTTTAGGCAAACACGAGCTAATAGGAACAGACAGCACGTTTTCTTGTTCCAGTGTAGCTCATCCCGCTCTATTCCCTTCAGTAGCTCACAGGGCCTCTAAGCTGCTCAATACAGGACCCCGGAATGCCAGACTCCAGGCATCTGACAGTCACACAGGGCTTCTGCCGTGTGGCCTCCACTCTCCTTATCATGATGCAGCTGAGAATAGCCCTGTGAGCTAGCCCTGGCCTCGCCCGGGACAGTGCACCTGTAGGATGAACTGACTATCAAAGAGTTGGTGGAAGTGTTATGGAGTTCTTCCCGCCCATAAAATGCTCAGAGCAGCACGGCCCAACATGGCGGGCCAGCACGGCCCAACATGGCGGGCCAGCACGGCCCAACATGGCGGGCCAGCACGGCCCAACATGGCGGGCCAGCACGGCCCAACATGGCGGTGCAGCACAGCAGGTCCCCTGTGCCCACCCTGCTTGAGAAGCTTCTTATTGCTGAAGCAGCTGGTGGATATGGAGGCCGAGGTTCTGGCTGAACTTTTTCTTCCGTCTTGCTTTTCCCCACCCACCCCATTCCTGCTTATAAAGATGTGATTTGGCCTCCCTTCAACCCACTTCACCCCGAGGGCATGGGAGGGTGTGGACCAGGAAAGGCCTGCATTCTGGAGACTCGCACCAACCCAGCTGCTGGACTAACCTTTCCCTGCCCAGCTGTCAGGCCTGGCCCTGTTTTCGGAGACAGTGTGGGTAACAGCTGACCAGTACCGCGTGTACCCACTGATGGGCGTCTCGGGCAAGGATGACGTCTTCGCTGGCGCCTGGATTGCCATCTTCTGTGGCTTCTCCTTCTTCGTCGTGGCCAGCTTTGGGGTAGGAGCCGCGCTCTGTCGTCGCCGGTACATGATCCTCACGGTGAGATCCCAGGATGGGGGTGGTGGCACTGGCCGTCAGTCCTGGGGGACAGCGGGGCCACGAGTAAGACTCATTCATGGCACCTCACTTAAAGACCTCGAAAACACCATTTCATTCACCACACCGGGGTACCATGACTTAGCTTCAGCTGTCACCCACACTGTACAGAGGAACCTGGAATGCAAGGAGGAAAAGGATGTTCAGCACAGCTGCTAGGAGGCTCCTAAAAGCAATAGAAACATACATTATATATGAATACACTCACAAGTATACACATATATACATACACACACATACATACATATACACATATATACATACACACATATACATACATATACACATATATACATACACATACATACATATACACATATATACATACATACATATACACATATATACATACACACATACATACATATACACATATATACATACACACATACATATACACATATATACATATACACATATACACACATATACATACATATGCACATATATACATATACACACATACATACATATACACATATATACATACATATACACACATATACATATACATACATATACACATACATACATATACACATATACATACATATACACACATATACATACATATACACGTATATACATACACACATGCATATGTATACACATATATACATACACACAAATATACATACATGTATGCATATATATACATATATGCATGTATATGTGTATATATGTATATATGGATTTGAACCCAATTATTTGGTCTCCTAGGTCTGTGATCCTGAGTTATGGAAACAGTAACAATGAAAAATGTAACAACACAGCTACCGTTTACCAAGCATGCAACCTAAGCCAGGAGCTCGACAGTTTATACAGATTACTTCATTTATGTCACATGGTCTATCATGAAATGCCCCCCACTGTCTTGGCCTCTACACTATTCGACAGACAATTGAAAGGGGGGGTGATGACGCTTATCCAGGACCACACAGCCCAG
>CM052717.1:49571391-49705054 GCA_028551405.1 Uromys caudimaculatus
GGGCGCTGGACTGGGGTCCTCTGCAAAAGCAGCATAGGGCTTTCCCTAAACCATCTCTTCTGCCCCGCCTGCCTCTTCTTCCTATGAAGCCCCAGCTGCTTCGGCCTCTCACCTGTGCGCCACCACAACGCACACACCCATCCTCTTTTTGTTTTGTTTTGAGGCAGGGTCTTACCATGCTCCAATTGGCCTTCAGTTAACTGTGTAAACCGGGACTGCTTCTAACTGAACCTCCAGGCCCGGGAAACCCCACACAGTGGATCCCTGACGCATTCAATGAACCTTCAGTTTTCCCAGAAGCCACAAGAAATTGGGCTTTTAAGCCCATTTACCAGGCAGAGAAATAAAGGAGGCCACTGCCTGTGCCAGATGTTGGGGAGAGCAAGAGGTCCCATACGAACAGCTCGGTGCTTACTGTGGTGGGACCTTTGACTCCCAGAATTATCACTTAATCAACAAATGTTTACTGAACAAGGAGCACTGAGCGCAACTTTAAAAACCCCTTGATCTGGGGGAGTGAAGGGAGCCTGGGGTAGTGGATGGAACTCCATAGTCAGCAGACGCCAAGAAAAGCAGGTGGGGGGCAGAGAGCCTGGAGTGCGCTTGAGAGTGTCGCCGGTAGAGCAGCATGAGCAAAGGTCCTGTGGCCAGAAGGGGGCAGCAGTGTCTGGCAGTCAGAAAGCGGTGCAGGGTGGGGACTGGGAGGGGAACGGGTTTAGGAGCGGTGGTCTTTGTTGTGAGCTATTAACTGGAGGACTTCCTCACCACTCCCTTCCATTTCCTTTTATCTCTTGATCCGGCTACTGTCTGATATCCGCCCGCTTCCACCTCAAGTGCTGAGATTCCTGCTGTGCACCGCCACTCCCATCTCTCGGGCTTCAGTCCTTCCTCACCCTCAATCACATACTTCTGTCGTAGTAATTTAATCAAAGCCCGAAAGTCAATCTAACTACTTTTTTGTTTGTTTGTTGTTTCTTTTGAGATAGGATCTCTCTAGCCCCGGCTGTCCTGGAGCTTACTCTATAGACCAGGCTGGCCTCAAACTCAGAGATCTCCTGCCCCTGCCTCCCGAATGCTGGGATTAAAGATGTGAGCCACTACTGACCAGCCTAGAGTTTTCCATCTTCCACCTCACACGCTAGTTTCAAAACCAATCCCTATGTTTGTTTGTTTATCGTGCATGCATACACTGCCAGACCGAACCCAGAATTCTATACATGGCTGGGAGCACTCTCCCCCTGAACAAAGATTCTGTTTGCGGCTGGGCTGTAATCCTTTAATCCTATCTCTTGGCGGGGGTGGTGGGGGTGCAAATTTCTGTAAATTTGAAACCAGCCTGGTCTACATGTAGTGATTTCCAGGCTACCATCAGGTCTACATAGTCTCAAAAAAAAAAAAGTTTAATTTTGGTCCAAGGCGCCTAGGCATAGCCATCTGCCTCTGTACCAAGGGCCACCCTTGATCTCTCTACAGTACCTGCTGCTGATGCTCATAGTCTACATCTTTGAGTGTGCCTCTTGCATCACATCCTACACCCACCGTGACTACGTGAGTGGGGGGTGGGGGGCACAGTGATACCGGGAGTGGGCACAGTGGTGGTGAGGGCGTCCCTAGAGTTGCAGGGCATACAGGAGGTAGGCCCCCATCCCTAACCAGCTGGCTCCTGCTCTTCCCTGTCCTTCCTCCTCAGATGGTGTCCAACCCATCCCTGATAACCAAGCAAATGTTGACTTACTACAGTGCAGACACAGACCAGGGCCAGGAGCTAACCCGCCTCTGGGACCGGATCATGATTGAGGTGGGTTGGGCTCTGTGTACTCACTGGCAGAATTAATATTTCCACTCAGCGGACCGAGGTGGGGCAGGAGTGCCTTTGGTCACTATAGTTTTGTAGACAACAGACCCAGAAAAGAAGTTCCCCTTTCTGGTTGGTAACGGTTGGGACCGGCTGCATTGTAACGCTGAAGGTGAGTCTCCTATCCTTATAATAACAATGGCAAAAACAGCCTTTTCTAAGTAGCCCAGGCTAACCTTCAGCCTACTGTTCTCTCTCTCTGCCTCCCAAAACAAAAGCTGTGTGTGTTGCTAGGGATGGAATTCAGGACTTCCTACCTTCTAGGCAAAGGCTCTACTGCTCCCATCTCTCTCTCTCTCTCTCTCTCTCTCTCTCTCTCTCTCTTTCTTTGAGATAGGGTCACCATAAGTTATCTGGGCTACCCTTCAATTCACTATGTAGCCCAGGCAGTCCTTGAACTTGTGATTCTGTCTCAGTCTCTTAAGTAGCTAAGATTACAGCCCTGGCCCACCATGTGGAGCTCCTTTGTTACATTTTAAAGTATTTATTTATTGAGGGTTGGGAGATGAGTCAGTGGTTCGGTGTTTGTTCTACAGGTGAGGGGATCAGAGTTCAGATCTCCAGAAATGCAGATAAATGGGGGCTGGGGATGTAATGTCAACCTCAGAAGATGGAGTCTGGGGACATGCCCCCCTCCACCTCCAGAGCAAGCTGACTAACTAGACTAGCCAAATCGGAAGGCTCTTCGTGGATAGAGACACACTCCCTCAATAAACGAGATGGAAGAGTCATCCTAGGATGGTTCTTTACTTCAACTTCAGACCTCCACATGCATGTGCACACATGTGCAACACCCCACACATGCAAAAACACACAAACTGCACAAAGAGACACACTAAAAATAGAAAAAAAAAGAATTTTTCCGATTTTATGAGTATGAGTGTTTTGCATGCTGTATGCCTGTGCAAACAGTGCCCTTGAACCAGAAGAGGGCTTGGGATCCCCCTGGAACTGGCGTCTCAGGTGGTTGTGAGCCTCTGAATGTGGGTGATGGAAATGAACCCAGTCCTCTGCAAGATCACTCTATGCTCTTAACCTCTGAGTCAGTTCTCTAGCCCTGATTATTATTTGTTTTAAGACAAGAGTTCAAGCCCAGCATGGTGGCTCATGCTTTAACCCCAGGCTGCATAGTGAGACTCTTCTCTCCAAAACCAGCCAAACAACCGAACAACCAAAATGACAGAAGCTGGGCATGGTGGGATAGAACTTTAAAGCCAGCACTTGAGAGGCAGAGGCACTCTGATCTCTGTGAGTTCCAGAACAGCCAGGTTACACAGAGAAACCCTGTCTCCAAAAGTCAGACCCCCCCCCCAACAAAACAAAACACCCCCAACAGCATAAAACAAAGCCACACTTTCACTACATAGCCAACCTAGACTGAAACTTATTCCAAAGCCAGGGCTGGACTTGAACTTCTAATCCTCCTGTTTCAACTTCTCAAGTACTGAGTCATCACAGGCATATCCTGCCACATCCATCCCTCGAAGCACTTTTAAGACAGTTTGCTGTAGTTCAGGCCAGTCCCAGGTTCTTATTCACCCAAGGATGACTTTGAAACCCCTGTTCTTCTGATTCCACCTCAGATCAGGGATTCCAGGTCTCTGAGACAAGACACACCCATAGTTACCTCAGAAGCTGCATTCTTTTCTTTTCTGTTTCTTTTCCAAGACAGTCTCTGGGTGTAGTGCTGGCTGTCCTGGAACTCTAGACCAGGCTGGCCTAGAGATCTGCCTGCCTCTGTCTCCCGAGTGCTGGGATTAAAGGTGTGCGCCCACTCAGCCCGATGAAGCTACAGTCTTAATTGCATCCAACATAATATTGCAAAAGAAGAAGAAGAGGAGGAGGAGAAAAAGGAGGAAGAAGAATCCCAGCTCAGTTTAGCCCAAGCTGCAAGGGCCCAGAAACCGAACTATGTTTGAAGGGTACCCACACTTGTCTTCCTCAGCTAAGAGCTGAAGCTAAGGGCTTCTATAGAACACTCACTTGAGCTGGCATTGCTGGAATCCTATCACTTGGGAGACTGAGGCAGGCAGCCCCCAGTTTGAAACCAGCCTGGGTTACACAGTGAGGCCCTGTCCCAAAAACTACAACAAACCACTCAGTGGGTTGAGAAAAGCCATACATCTGCCTTTTATAAAATGTGGTTTAAAAATGGTTATGTGCATCTGGGTGTCTGTGTGTATATGCATACTTGTGTGGGGTGCCCTCAGAGGTCCGAAGAGGACGACATCCAATCCTCTGGAACTGGAGTTACAGGTAACTGAGTCATCCGACACGGGTGCTGGGAACTGAATTTGGGTCCTCTTGAAGAGCAGCAGGTGCTCTTAACTGCTCGCTCTCCCACTCCCCGAAATCTAAGTTGTCAGCACGGTTATCAGCAATGCTTTGGGCCAAATTTATTAGCTTACTGGTTTACACACGCGCGTGCGCACAACCTCACCTCTAGCCTGCCTAAATCCTGGCTGTTTCTCCAGCAAGAGTGTTGTGGCACATCTGGCCCCATGGACTGGGTGAATTACACATCAGCCTTCCGGGCAGCCACCCCAGAAGTGGTGTTCCCGTGGCCCCCACTGTGCTGTCGTCGGACAGGGAACTTCATCCCCGTCAATGAAGATGGCTGCCGAGTAGGCCACACGGACTACCTGTTTACCAAGGTGTGTCTCTTTGCCCTCTGTTTTCTCCCTTTCCCTCTTGTATTGTCTGTCTGTCCCTCTGTCTTCCAGCCTCTCCTCTCTGGCTTTTTCTTTCTTTCTCTTCTCCCTGGTCCTCCCAGCTCTTTGGGTCAACAGGATGCACAGCCGCGCTGATTCAGACCGGATGTGTGCAGCTCGTTGGCTGGGAGAGAAGCAACAGGAATGTTATCAGTTGCTGGGGCTGGGCCTTGCATGCGCGCCTGTCGTCTTGCCCACTTAGTAAGCTGAGGCAGTCTAGTCATAGGTTCATGACCAGCCTGAGCAACTTCAAGAGCTCCTGCCTGCCTCAAAAGTAAAACGGAGTCAAGACTAGGTTCAGTGGTAGACTCTTACCTAGAATCCCCCCCTCCTCCCCCGCCCCGTGAGGGGCCAAGGGCGTAGCTTAGTGAGATTGGCTTTCCTAAGCATGTGGGAGGCCTTGGTTTCTATCCCTGGTACCACGGAAATTAAAAAATATGCTGACAGGGCTACACAGAGAAACCCTGTCTCGAAAAAACTAAAAAAAAAAACCAAAAAAACAAAAAACCTGCTGAAAGCCCATGGAGGTGGTGCACATCTGTAACCTCACTTGCAGAGGACCAGTGCCAGTTTGAAGCCAGTCTGGGCAATAAAAAGATAATAACAGCTGTGTATAGTGGTACCTGTGGCTACAAGTCAAGCTGTTAGATCAGGTGCGGAGGGGAGGTGTCCCAGGGCACTCCATCACCAAGGACTTAGCAGGTTGTAAAACTGGGGCTCGGAGAACCAGAATGCGGTCTGTGTTCCACAAAGGGCGGAGCTAGCTTCAGACTTGACTGCGTCTGACAGGGTCACATGCTCTGGACCTTTGCTTCAGCTGCTTCGTGGCTGGAACAGAATCCAGGAAGGTGACCCTGGTATAGGGCTCTGATCTTGCTCATCCTGGTCTCTACTGAGCAGGTATCAGTAGATGAAACCTAAAACTGGAATCCTTGGGGTTTATGGGTAGCGCAGAAAGCCAGGCTGAACATAACCAAGCTCATATCGACTGCTGCCATCAGAACATCAGAATGGCACCTGCTGCCTCCGGGGTTGGGGATTCAACAGCACTTTCCCAGCTAAGGGTCCCGGAAGACAGACATGGCCAAAATAGCCATTGTAACGATGGGAAAACCAAGGCAAAGGGAAGAAAAGGACGTCTCCCAGGGCACATGGTGACTTTCCATCACCCACCAGCCTCGAGTAGCATCTTCCTTTTTTTAAAAAAATTTTTATTTTTTTTTATTTTTTCGAGACAGGGTTTCTCTGTGTAGCCCTGGCTGTCCTGGAACTCACTCTGTAGACCAGGCTGGCCTCGAACTCAGAAATCCACCTGCCTCTGCCTCCCGAGTGCTGGGATTAAAGGCGTGTGCCACCACTGCCTGGCTCCTTTTTTTTTTTTTTTTTAAGATTTATTTATTTATTTAGTGTGAGTACATTGCTGTCTTTAGACACACCAGAAGAGGGCATCAGATCCCATTACAGATGGTTGTGAGCCACCATGTGGTTGCTGGGAATTGAACTCAGGACCTCTGGAAGAGCAGTCAGTGCTCTTAACCACTGAGCCACCTCTCCAGCCTTCGAGTAGCATTTTCACAATGCCCCCGTTGTCCCTCTCTCCAGGGTTGCTTCGAGCACATCGGCCATGCCATTGACAGCTACACGTGGGGCATATCGTGGTTTGGCTTTGCCATCTTGATGTGGACAGTGAGAAATGGGACACGTGTGGGCTGTGGGGGAGGGAGCTGTGGGTGTGGGCTTGGGAGAGACATGGGTTTGGGCTACAGCGCCCAATCTTCTCATTTTCCCACCCAGCTCCCTGTGATGCTGACAGCCATGTATTTCTACACCACTCTCTGAGGCGGAAGGGGAGCCATAGATGCCCTCTGCCAGAAGCTCCTGCCTCTTTGCAGCACTTGGACACCCTCAACCTCCTCCCAACCCACCTCCATGTGCCTCAGCCACAACCCACTCTGTCCACCTCCCTCTATTTTCCCTTCTTGCAGTCCCAATGTCCCTTTCTAGATGTAGGAGCTGCCCTGGATCCTCGCTGTGCCCCTGGCCCTGGATTTGTGTGCGTGGACCCTCTTGGCCCTGTTTCACTTGGCTGATCTGCTGACGACAACACATCCTGTTCTCAGAGGCCCTTCACTGCTCCTAACAACCCATCACACACCTCTCTGTGGCTTCTAGAACTTCTTGCAGGTGTAGCCACTGTTGCTCAGAAGTTTGTCTAAGCTCTTATAGACCTAGGTTGCTATAAGAGGAGGGCGACACATTCTGCTGTGGTCATTGTGGGGGTCCTCATCAGCACCCCAACATGTGGCTGAGCATGGGCTGGATATCCAATAAATACTGGCTGGCTGAGTGAGCGGAGGAATCTGTTCTGTTTGAGATGAGGTCTTACTCTGAAGCCCAAAGTGGAGTGTGTGTGTGTGTGTGTGTGTGTGTGTGTGTGTGTGTGTGTGTGTGTGTACGTGATTCATGGCTAGCTTTGAAGCCAAGGTGATCTCACTGCAGCTGACTCCCACTGAGCCGTTACAGGTGTGACCCACAATCTCCTCCCCTTCTTGTCCTCACCTCTGGAATGCTGGTGTTCCAGGCATGCAGCATTCCACCCAGCCTGAGTTTGTTTTGTTTTGGGGACAAGGGTGAGTGAGTGACTGAGACTTCTGAAGGGAGGAAGGGAGTGGCTGAAATCCAGCTCACATTGATGAGGCATCATGTGGGGTTTATTGGCACACACCATTGGTTCAAAATGACTGGCTTCAGGCATGTCTGGATCCAGGAGTGCAGTCTTAGTTTCCAGAAAAGTTTTGAATTTTCCTCTTTGTGTGTGTGTGTGTGTGTGTGTGTGTGTGTGTGTGTGTGTGTGTGTGTGTACTACAGGCTGTCTGTACATGCACACACACACTCAAAGGCCAGAAGGGTGTCTTCCCCTGCCCTTCCCCCTCTTCCCGTAAGATAGAAGTCTCACTGAACCTGGAGCCCAACAGTTTCCCCCAGGCTAGACTGGCTGGACCTGCCCACCCTCCCTTCTCTCCATCCAGCACTGGAGTTACTGATGTTTTAAATAGGAGATCTGAACTTAGGCTCTTAAAAAAGAAAAAAGAAAGAAAGAAAAAGGAAGGAGATGATTGCTGTCGGTACGGTGGAGGAGACAGTTTATCATAAAGATGAGCATAGTTGGATAGTGGAGTCAGAGACGTCTATCTGGGAGAGTCCAGAGTGGACATGACCCTGAACCATGTGAGGAGAGGGGGAGGGGAAGCCCGGAGAGCAAAGGATAAAATAGGGGCAGGTAACCAAAATGGCTGGGCTGTATAGGGAAGGGCACCCCAGTCACTGGCCTGGAGTTTAGGTTAGGAGTAGTTGTATGCCAGCCATACCCAGTGACAGGTAGGGACTGGGGACCTAGCTGCCAGGTCGCATCACTTTGATATGTTAAATAGGCACCTCAGCTGTTTGTCCCAAGGTTTGATCAGTCTTTACCCACAGAGTCATTGTACCTACCCAACTAACATCACTTATTTATTTATTTATTTATTTATTTATTTATTTATTTATTTATATGTTTGAGGCAGAGTTTCTCTGTAACATCCCTGGCTGTCCTCGAACTCATTCTGTAGACCAGGCTGGCCTCAAACTCAGAGAGCCACCTGCTTTTGCCTCCCAAGTGCTGATATTAAAGACTATATTATTTTTGCTTAGTTGGTTTGTTTCGTTTTTGGGACAGGGTTTCTCTGTATAGCTCTGGCTGTCCTGGAACTTGCTCTGTAGACTCAGACCTGCCTGCCTCTGCTTCCTTGGGTTCTGGGATTAAAGGCCTGGGGCACAACCTTTGCTTCCACATATGTCCGTGCACATACATTCAGTGCTCATGGAGGTCAGAAAAGGTGTCAGGTCCTCTGTAATTGGAGTTACCGATGGTTGTGAGCCACCATGTGGGTGCTGAGAACCAAACCCAGGTCCTCTGGAAGAGCAGCCAGTGCTTATAACTACTGAGCCATCTCTCCAGCCCCTTGTAGACCTTTTTATTATGAATCATGGATTTCTCTCAACCCACCGTTCCCAGATGGAATGCAGAAAGAAGCTTCGTGTGGTGGCACACAGCTATGATCCCAGTACTTGGAAGGTGGAGGCTGAATGACCAGGAGTTAAGGTTTTGAGTAAATTAGAGGCCATCCTGGGCCACATGAGGTTCTATCTCAAAACAAAACAAAAGCAAAGAAAATAACAGACTACAAGACTTTCTTTCTGATAAATGGGCATTGTAGTACATACATGTTCTCCCAGAACTTGAGAGATCAGGAAAGGACAGAGAGTTGAGACTCACCTTTGTGCTGTTCAGCCAATCATCTTTATTTCTGCTTTGTTGCCCAGGAAGAGACCCACCCAGTTCAGTGGAGAAAAAAAGCAAAGAAGCCAGGAGCTGGCATCACATGGGGATCTTTACTTTATTCCTTAGATATTTTGACATTTGCATTTTTAAAAAAGGATTTATTTATTTTATATATGTGAGTATACTATAGGTGTCTTCAGACACACCAGAAGAGGGCATCAGATCCCAGTACAATGGTTGTGGCTGCTGGGAATTGAACTCGGGACCTCTGGAAGAGCAATCAGTGCTCTTAACTGCTGAGCAATCTCTCCAGCCCAACACTTTCAAAAAAAAAAAAAAAAAATTTTTTTTTTCAAGAAAGCTTTTGTATGGGTGCTGGGGATTTGAACTCAGGTCCTCAAGACTGAGCAACAAGCCTCATACACACTGAGCCATCTGTCCAGTGCCAAACATTTAAGTTTTAAAGAATTTTTAAAATGTGCCATTGCTGGTTTTGCAAAACGTACATATGGAGGGAAGACTTATTCTGCCAAGCGCTTCTAGCTTGTCCTAAGTGGTTCAGACAGGCCAGGGCTCGCCGGAGATGGGAGCTTTAGGGTGGCAGTGGCCTCGGTGGGAGGGGGGAGGCAGACCTCTGTATCTGTCCAGGGTGTGCCACCAACCTCGCTGGCTCCTCTTGTCCACACGCCTGCTGAGTGACTCAGCTGGGTGAACAGCAGTTCAGTTTGATGGAAACAGACTGGACTGGCAGGACAGGTCTCTCCTTCCTGGCCCCTTGCCTGTGGGTAAGAGGGGAGCAGAGAGGTGAGGGCCAGGTAGCCACCCAGTGTCTGTGTCCTGCGATCCTTCGTCCTCAGGACGGTATTGTTCCTCCATCTCTGACGGGCTTTGGTTCCCTCAGCACACAATCTAATTCCTCACCTGATGGAGGGCGGTCCTGGCTTGGTCCCTTGCCACTTCCCCATGCTTATCTCTCTTTCCTGCCCCACCGAGCAGCATCTCATGTGAACTCACTGAGGAGAAAGAATAATGTCATGGCACATAGCAGCCAAGCAGGGCACAAACCGTTTCTATTTCACCTGTGAAAGTAAGTTAGGCGCTGGTGGTTGTTTTCATTCAAATGTAAAACTCACATCCCTTTACCCAACCAGGTCCACTGCTGTGAACCTGAATAGTCACTTAGTAGTGCGCACAAATATATATTCACAAGGAGAGTTGAAAAGTGGTGATTGGCTAGGTGTGGTGGCACACACCTTTAATGTAGGATCCAGGAGACAGAGGTGGGAGGGTCAGGAGGTCAATACCAGTCTGTGCTATATAGGGAATTTGGGGCCACCTTGGGCCACATAGAGACAAGAAAATCCTATTTCAAAAAGTAAGGAATAGTGTGGCCCACGTGGTACATGACTTTAGAGACAGGTGGATCTCTAGGAGTGTAAGACCAACTTGGTCTGCATAGTGAATTCCCAGATAGCCAGGGCTACATAGAGGGACAAACGAACACTGTTCTAGGCTTTGAGGACCCAAGAGAATACAAATCAGACCTGTCTCTCCCTTTATAAAACTTACTTTCAAAGCCAGGTGTGGGGTGGTCGCAAGCTAGGCCAGAGCAAGCAGGCAGAGAGAGAAGAAAAAGTGTCTGAAGATAGCTACAGTGTACTTACAGATAATAAGTAGCAGCAGCAGCAGCAGCCAGGTGTGGTGATACTTGGGGGTTATCCCTGCACTTGGGACACAAAGACAGGTGATCTCAGTTTGAAACCAGCTTGGGCTACATAATAACACCCTGTTTCTCATTGTGGGGGAGGAGGGCAGATGCCAGGCAGTGGTGATACACGCCCTTAATCCCAGCACTCAGGAGACAGAGGCAAGCAGATCTCTGAGTTTGAGGCCAGCCTGGTCTACAGACAGAGTTCTAGGATGCCAGGGCTACATAGAGAAACTGGTTTCAAAACGAGGCCAAAAAAAATTGTGTGTGTGTGTGTGTGTGTGTGTGTGTGTGTGTGATATCAAAGTATAACACTTGCCTAGCATGCACAAAGCCTTAGGCTAGACCCTCAGCAATATGAAAACAGGAGACATGTGGGCCAGTAAGATGACTCAGTGGGCAGAGGAGCTTGCTGTATGTGTAAATGACTTTTTACTGCCAAGGCAGTGTATAGAAGAAAATGTTTATTTGGGCTTTTGGTTTCAAGGGATAAGAATCTCTCATGGAGGGAGGTACAGTATTTATGTCGGCAGAGCCAGAAGCTGAGCCATCACTTCTCCAGCTGGAAATTCGAGGGGAGGCTTTAAATTCTCAAAGCCTGCCCCCAGTGTTGTCTTTCCTTCCGCAAAGCTGTGCCTTCCCAAAGCTTCTCCAAACAACCCCACAAACGAGGACAAGTATGCAAATACCGGAGCCTATGGGGGAAAACGTCTTATTCAAAACATCACACCATAAAAGTCTGACAATCTGAGTATGAGCGGCTAGGAGAGAACCCATAAGGTACGCCCTTGCCCTTCAGAGGCGTACCCCCAGTAACCCACTTCCTATAACCAGGACTCAGTTCCTTATAGCCAATTTATCCATGAATTCATCAATGAATTCAACCATGAATGAAGTGAGTGTCTTTATGATCCTATTACACCTCAGTAGTTCCACCAGATGGGGACCAAAGATTGTACCCTTCCAGTCCTCATTCTTACGCATCCTGAGAGAAATAAATATCTCTCTCTCTCTCTCTCTCTCTCTCTCTCTCTCTATCTATCTATCTATCTCTCTGAGACAGGGTCTGATCATGCCAATTCTTCAGGACTAGATCCAAGTCTAAAATTCAAACACTCAAAAACCTAACCCCGGGGACTAGAGAGATCTGCTCAGAAGATAAGAGTGTATCTTGTACAATCAGGAGGACCTGAGTTCAAATCCCCTGAGCTCTTGTAAAAAACCAGTGGTGGTAGGCTGTGCCTATAACCCAACTACTATGGGGTGGGCATAGGATGGTGAGACAGGAGGATTGCTGGGGCTGGCCAGCTGGGAGCCTAGTTCCAGGAGCTGTGAGAGACCTTGTCTCAAGGGAAGAGGTCCCCAACATTCTCTTAGGATGGTGGGTAGGGGTGGGAGGGAGGGAGTGGTGGGTGATAAGTTATTTTTCCATCGGTGAAGCAAGCCAGTTCAAGCCAGATTATATTGAAGGCAGGTTTACTGGGAAGCTGCTCTTGGGTGAGTTCACTGGCCCCAAGGACCA
Organism: Uromys caudimaculatus; assembly: GCA_028551405.1. Taxonomy (NCBI): domain Eukaryota; kingdom Metazoa; phylum Chordata; class Mammalia; order Rodentia; family Muridae; genus Uromys; species Uromys caudimaculatus. Next base: position 49,583,509 of record CM052717.1, read on the forward strand.
AGGCCAGGGAGATCACCAGTTCATGTAAAGAGAGGAGAGATAGACAAGGACCAAAATGTCTGGATCATATAGGGAAGAGCCTCTGGGGGAAGGGCAGCCCAGCCCCTGGGCTGGAAAGTCCAGGGTTGGGGCAGGGTATGCCAGAGAGATGCTGGGAGAACCTGGAGGCCAGGTCTGCTTTGATATGTAAAATATGCCCGGCAGTCCCTTATGAAATCAAACGGTGGGCATGGATCCAGAAGAAGTTAAGGATATGATCAAAATATATATGAAAGTCTCAAAGAGCCCGGGCAGTGGTGGCACACGCCTTTAATCCCAGCACTTGGGAGGCAGAGGCAGGTGGATTTCTGAGTTCGAGGCCAGCCTGGTCTACAGAGTGAGTTCCAGGACAGCCAGGGCTACACAGAGAAACCCTGTCTTGAAAAACCAAAACCAAAAACAAAACAAAACAAAAAAGAAAGTCTCAAAGAATTACTTAAAGTATATTTTAAAAGCAAGAGACAAGTCATAATAAATCTTAGAGCAGGAAAACACAAAACCACAAACCCCCATTTGTAGATAAGGCAAATCAGACCCTATTTCATGTCTACAAGATCAACTGTGTTCAATTATAATGTAGTGTTTTGTTAATTTGTCTCTCTTTCTTTCGGACAAGATCTGGATACGCAGCTTGGACTGGACTCAAAGTAAAGATTCTCCTACTTAGTTTCCCAAGTTCTGGGATTACAGTCCAAGTCCCATCATCCTCCATTCAACCCGATGTAGCTTGGAGGCCGCATTCTCACTGAACTTGTGAGATTTGGGACAGTGGGTTTCACCTCTCTAACCTTCAGAGGTTAACTGATATAGGCTTGATCCTCTGCTCAGGTCTACGTGCACAACTCGATCCGTGGAAAGGGCTGAATCAGCCGCTGCTAAAGCTACAATCCTTCCTTTCAACCCTTGGAGGGCAATTAACATTTGTAAATTGATCCGGAGCCAGGATCCTGTGCTTTTTTTTTTTTTTTTTTTTTTTTTTTTTTTTTTTTAAGTATACTCATCCTGCTCATCCTCCTGTCTCCTCCCTGCAGCTCTTCCGTAGGCCTAGGGATAGGAAGTACCCCTAGCCCAGAAAAGCTGCGGGCTCCACGCCTCCAGCCCGCTGATCAATCAACAGCGAGAGCAGCCTTGGGGCCAATCAGAAGCGGCAGCGGCAGACCAAGGCCTGCCTCTTGAGAGCGCCCTCGTGTCTCATTGGTTGTGGCTCAGGACCAGCCAATGAGCGGTGCCACCGCTGGGACCAGAACTGGTTTGTGCAAGGTGCCTTTCTGGCCAACGACCAGGGACTACTTGATCCTCGGCGCTGCAGTGTTACTCAGTGGTTGCTGGCTCAGCAGGTCGTCAAGTCATGGAGAATTAGAAGTGCTTTATTCAATATAATAGAAGTGTTTATCTAAACAGGCCAATCATGATGGGTCAAGGCACCGCTACCCACGCCCGTGGCTGGGGCTGATGTCCTCCTGCTGGAATACTTTCTGGTGAGGGTGAGGCAGACTAGTCATGCATCCAGTCCGTGGTGGTTTAGGAAAAGAGCCTCAGGAAAAGGGGTTCTCCAATACCTGCCGCTGGGCTGACTTTTGAGGCCCCACCAATTTAGTGTGGTGACCCCCTACATTCTCTTCTTACTTCCCTCACTTTGTTAGAGACTAGACAAAGCAAATACCTTGGAGGGCCTAATGTGCTGGCGAGTGCTAATGCATCTTCAAAATTGCCTGGGCTTGCTAGACAGATGGCTCGGTGGTTAAGAGTGTAGTGTGCTTTCTCTCAGACCCTATTTGGTTCCAGCACTCACGTCAGAAAATTCATAACTGCTTGTAACTCCAGCTCCAGTGGATCTAACACCTGTCTTCTAAGGGCACCTTCTCCTCACTCTGAGAGAGGAGGGGTCCGAGGGAGGGAAGGAGGGAGGGAGGGAGGGAGGGAGGGAGGGAGAGAGAGAGAGAGAGAGAGAGAGAGAGAGAGAGAGAGAGAGAGAGAGAGTCACATCTAGCCCTGGATGGTCTGGCACTTGCTATGTAGACCAAGCTGGTATTCTCATAGAGATCTGCCTCAGGAGTGAAAATAAGTCTTTTTTTTTTCCTTCTGATCCTTTATTTTATTTTCAGTTACAAATTTATGGTACAGGGGCTGGAGAGATGGCTCAGCGATTAAGAGCACTGACTGTTCTTCCAAAGGTCCTGAGTTCAAATCCCAGCAACCACATGGAGGCTAAGAACCATCTGTAATGAGATCTGACACCCTCCTCTGGTGTGCCTGAAGACAGCTACAGTGTACTTACATATAATAATAAATAAACCTTTGGGCCAGAGCGAGCGGGGCCGGAGCGAGCAGGGTCCTGAGTTCAATTCCCAGCAACCACATGATGGCTCTCCACCATTTGTACGGCTACACTGTACTCATATACATAAAATAAATAAATAAATCCTTAAAAATACTATGGTACAAACTGGACATGTGCAGTAAGGAAACCTTTCCAAATGGGTATGTGTAGCCTTCTAATAAATTCCTTACCCTTCTTTTGATGGAGAACACTCTCTTAGAAATTATTTCCATACTCTCCTCGTCTGCTGCAGAAAATAAAACTTTCTCTATTCTTTATGTCCGGCTATATTCATTTGGACTTTGCATTCACCAAGACGCGAACTCCTTGCGTTAGGTTATGTCTTCTCAATAGATTGTTATTTTCCGCATTTGCAGGGGGTTAAGAAGAAAGCTTGCATTTTCAGATTGGAGGTGCTCAAATAGCAGGGCATAAACCAGAAAGATGGTAGTTTCCTTAAGTTCGTGTTGAAGGAGTCTTCGAGGTCTTTAACTGTGACAAAAAGATCAGAGTAGGCAGAAAAGGGCAAAATCAACACTTGTTGCCTGGCTACATGGCAACATTGGCACCTCAGCTTCACGCCTTGCGGCTTACACATCTCCGGGCCAATCAGACTCAAGGCCCGAGTTCCACAGCCAATCAGCTGCAAGGAGAAGCCAGTTGCTTCCCTGGCTGGTCAGCACCAAACAGGCACCAATAAGAAAAGAGCAGGGCCAGAGCTGCAGCCAATCAGTGTCCGCCTCAGGATTAAGCGCACAAAGGCTGTGCACGAGCTGGCCTCGAGCTCCTGGCCTAGCGTTGATCCCCACTTTCTAACGGCCACTCAGGCCTGAGCTGTCCTCAAAGTGGGTGAGGTTGATGTGGAAGGAGACCAAACTGGTGAGTGCTACGGCTTTTCTTCCTTTTTGTTTTCTTTGATATTGGGTCCAGCCCAGAGAATGCTAGAGCTGAGGAGGGGGTGTCCTCGAGGGACATTGTCAAGGATCAGAAGAGAGAGTTAATGGCTTTAGGTCGTGTGTTTCTTGGTCATTTTGGGGCCCAGGTTGGACAGGAGAGGCAGCATGCGTTCCGACTTTTGTTATGGTCCCAGAGTCCAGCGTATGCTGAGGTGGGAAAAGCCACCAGCACTGCCTGGCTTGGGCAACTGGAGGAAGAAGCTTGTGGTTCACTGGTGCTCACGTGGTGACGAGTTTTCTGGGGTCTTTGGACCCAGCTTGGACTGGAGTCAATGTTCATGAGGTTGAAAGAGCTCTGGGAAACTATCAACGTGTTTTTCCAGGCCACATAGATGGTCGTTTTCCCGATTTGAGGTTGAAGTGCTTCAGCATTGGGTCCAAAGTGGACAATGTGACCAGGATGTTGGCCTAGTGGTTCTCTGGAGGTTCTGGGAGAAAGACTCTAAATCCCAGCCATGCCTATTGCCCAATAGGAACTGATACTTCCCTGATTGGATCTGTGGCTTTTCAAAATTCGGGGGTGCCCAAACCTTCCCATGCTCTTGACCTGTAAGTGTAGAGCAGGCATACCAGTTGTGCTGGCCTGTGGAGAGAGTTTTGATTGATCCTCTGTGCTTTAGGGAACTGTCTTCACTGTGATCTTTTAAGTTGTTAATTTTGGTTAAGACAGGGGCTTGCTATGTTCTTCTAGTCTGTCCCCAGTCCCGTGATCGTCCTGCCTCAGCTTCTGGTGATGGAATTAGAACCTGCATTTCATTCCTGGGTCACTGATCCCTCTGTTGTTGTTGTTGTTGTTGTTGTTTTAACTTGTGGGGCAGTCTGTGACACCTAATTTCACTTGGCTGTTTAGTAGTGTTAAGGTCTTCAGGGTACTTCGGGGTACATCCAAAATGTAGATATGGAAGACAGTCCCATGATTGGGCTTCCACGGTCTGTTTGCTCTTGAACATCACCAGGAAATGTGTGCCCATGTGTGTGTGTATTTAGTGGGAAGAGGGCTCCTGGGATTGCAAGGATGACTAGAATAGGCACAGGCTTCACAGCATTCTGTGGGATTCGTTTTGTTATTTATTCATATGTGAAATGGTATGGGTGTCTGAAATGCTCAATGTACAACAGCTGCTCCTATGTCTTCATGATGAGGTCTTGAAAGGTTAAGAACCATCGGAATAGAGCAGACTTTATTCCATACTATGTACGGATTCTGGGTGAGACCACGAATGACCCATTTTCCTCTATGCTTGCTGTAGGTCTCATATACTGACCTGCATATCCATCCCCGGTCAATGTAGGACCTCAGGTGTGTATATCTGTTACAGATAGTCCACTCTCATCTCATGGGTGGACAGTTGAAGCCCATCTGGACTTAGTGTGTGGGCTCAGCATCATTCGGTCCAGTAAACTCTGGATTCCCAGAATATAGTCTAGGGGTGTGTGTGTGTGTGTGTGTGTGTGTGTGTGTATGTGTGTATGTGTAAATGAGTGTGTGGATGTAGTAGGGTTTTCTCAGCACCCAAGTGGGTACTTCCCTGATGCTCTGGGACTCTTCAGTCCACAAGGAGGAACATAGTCCAAGGAGGCCAAAGGGGGGCCCTCTGCTTGCGTTTAGGTAAATAATGATATTTAATACTCGTCTTGAAGCAGCCCCCATAAAGTGGCTGAGGATTTGGGGAGAGTTTAGCCCCATAAGACTGAAGAAGGGATTGTGAAGATGAGCTGGTGCCTATGGTTTCTGATAGCTAGTCAAGTTCCTTTGTCATCTAATCCATGAAACAGGAGCTATCACAGGGTATTTATGATCCTGGTTCAGCTCCTTTGGGTATTGGCTATATTTTGTTCTTGGGTTGAGCCGAGTGCCGGTATTTTTTTTTTTTTTCCTTTTATTTATTCCCATGTGCTGGTTTAAGGGAAGAAAGGAATTCACCAGAGGTGTCTCTCTGCTCTGGTATGCGTGGGATGTACTTGACTCTAGTGAACAGCTAAAAGTTCCTCTCAGATTTGGATCATTGGTCTTAACACATGTAAATCCTGTGGGGAGTGTGTGGACCTTCATTTGGGGAAAATGTGTTCTTGGGAAGATTTTTGTTCTAAATTGAATTTTGTTCAGCTTGGCTTGGGGAATGGACTCAGTATTTAAAACACCTAGGGCAAAGGGCGGTATAGTGGTTCCATACCTATAATCAGGGCTCTTGGGAGGACGAGGTGGGAGGATTGACGGAAGACCAGCCTGGGCAGTCTGGTAGATGGTGAGATCCTATCTCAAAACCCAAACGCGAGGGAAGACAAATGGAGACCATTTTTCATAAAGCAGCCACCCCTGGCATGCTGTGATAGTCTGAGTTTAACTGTAATATTTACATAGAATCAGTACTCGTTACATTAAGCTGGGTTTTGCATTACAATCTAAGCTGATTTTTACACCGGGGGCGGTGTGCATGGAGCACCTTGCGCGTTGCTCCTCTATCGTTTCATTGGTCAGTCCTACTGGCAGGAGTAAAATGGCAGACCTCAAGTTTGGCTTGGTAACACAGGCATTAAAGAGAACAGAGAAGGCTGGTGTGATGGCTCATTCCTAGAACCCCCAGCATTTGGAGTGCCGCAGCAGGAAGAGTTCCATGAGTTTGAGGTCAGCCTGGGCTAGAGATAACAAACCAGAACGGTGACCACCCCTCCTTTCCCACATACTTCTCTTCCAATCATATGTCCAAATCTGTGCACTTTAGCCTCTGCTTGGACACAGGGTGTCCTAACCTGTGAGTTCTAGACTCTGCGCCAGGGAGAGGATGCTGTCTGCATGAGCCTGGGAAGCAGGAAATGGGGACAAGTTTTGTTGTTTCAGACAGGGTCTCATGATATTGCTCAGGTTGACTTCAAACTCACAGTCCTTAGCCTCCTGAGTGCTACGATTACCAATGTCTCGAGATGGGAGACATTGCAAGAACAGTATGTCAGGTTATAAATCAGAGGCCGGGGGCAGCAAGTTAGTGAGTTTGGGAAAGGACTGAACTTGAAATTACCCTTTATATAAGGAGCTTCATTAGGATACTGAACTCGCTACCCTGGGGGTATGATTGGGTCTTGCAGTGGGAGAGCATTATGAGAGATGTAGCATCATACTATCGGTAGAATGAAGAGGCATTGAAGGGAGAAGGGAGAGCCTTCCTTCAAAAGCCTAGAGAGGTACGTTCTTAGGAGAGATAGCCTCCATCTACAGCAAAATGGGGGTCTGGAAGAAAAGGCATCTGATCTTAGAGGATTTTCAGACTTGTCTAGGTTTTTTTTTTTTTTAATTTATTTTATTTATATGATGAATACACTGTAGCTGTCTTCAGACACACCAGAAGAGGACATCAGATCCCATTACAGATGGTTGAGAGCTATCATGTGGTTGCTGGGAATTGAACTCAGGACCTCTGGAAGAACAGTCAGTGCTCTTAACCGCTGAGCCATCTCTCCAGCCCCCTAGGGTTTTTTTTATATAAGGTACCAGGAAGTTCCATACCATGTGATTTAGTCTAACATGGTCTACATGACTCTTGGCATCACATGGAACCATGACCTTATCTTGCAGTTGCAAAGTGGAAGGGTCTGCAAGGCTATAGCACAGCATGGCTTCTTAACTCCATCTCAGACAGCAAGCAAGATAGTAGGGAGAGCAGCAGGGGACGTGGCTAAGTGTCTGAGAGAGAAAGGCAACTCCAGGGTCTGTGATCTAAAAGTAAGTAGTGTCCCTCCTCTGGCAAGTCAAAGTGCTCACAGTTGGAGCTGATTAAGGCCAAGTGTCTAATTGCTCTTCCATGCCTGCAGGAAGAGGCCAGTGTCACCAGCACAAGGGCTCAGGTGCAAAGGGCCCTGAAAATACCTGTAAGGGCCCTCTCTCTAAGGGATAGCCTTACTGTGGGAAGACACCAAGTGGGAGGCAAGATGGGGTTTCCTATTCTTTGAGGCCTTTTGTTTACTCAGTGGGGAACCCCCTGACTCTTTCCTCAGTGCCCTGAAAGCCTACTGTCAGTCCCCATGGACTATCTCTGAGTGGCCCCTACTTCTTGGTCATCAGTGGGTAAAGCATACTAATGGGGCAGCTGAGTCACTGGCAGAAGGGAGGGGCTTCCTCCACTGGGAGATGCGGCTGCTGTCAGAACCCCCAGTGCTTTCCCTCTACAACTGTGGCTTTGCCCCACTTCTTGTTTTTAGAGACTGTTTTTGTGTTAGAGGAAGGTTTGTATCTGTTTGCACATCTATCAGAAGGACTGGCATTTAGTATGCCTTTTACATAGCAGTATCTAGTATGATCCCGAGTGTATGATGTTAGGAATTAGAAAGCTCAGAAGTGGAAAGTATTTAATGTTCAGAGGAGCAGATGAGCACAGGGCACCATTTGCATTTTCCTTTCGCTCTGACTCATCTTCCCCTCTCTCCACCCTATTAACCCTTTGCCAGCCTCGCCCACTGACACACCCTGTCTGATCTAAGAGGCCGGACACCTGCCTGCACCCCAGCTAGAGTAGGAGGGAAGGCACCCTAGGTCTGGAGGGAGAGAGTAATAGAAGGCTGGACTGAACACCTTAGAGTCCTGGAGCCAAGGGAGAAAAGCAGATCTGGCTGTCAGTTATTGGCTTTAGGAGGGGCCGGAAGCTAGGGAGAAACCTCTGGGGACTCAGCTGATTCTGGCACCACAGCAGCCTAGCCAATGTCTGACTTATTTCTCCTCTCCTTATTTATTCCATATATATGACATATTAGACACCTGCCACAAATGAAAAGATGAGCCTAAGGATCAGATTGATAGAATGGTAAGAAAAGTAAAAAATACATAGAAAGGAGACAAGCAAACAGGGGTTCAAAGGCTTTTTATCCCTTCCTCAAATTAAAGAGAAGCAAAGCTGGGCGTGGTGGCCCTGGCTGAGACAGGATGACCAGCTTGAGCTACACAGGAAGAAGGTGAGAGAGAGACAGAGAGAGAGAGAGAGAGAGAGAGAGAGAGAGAGAGAGAGAGAGGAGAGAGAGCGCGAGAGAGCGCTAAAGTTGTCAAAAGAGGTGGAAATCTCCGGGGACCTTGACCCCCTTGAGCAGAAAATGAAAGAAACCCCTGGTTTTGATTTCAGAGAAATGTCATTTGTCATCGGCCCAGGAAAAGGAGATTTTTCTCTTTGAAGACCACCACAGGCTTCCTGGGGTTTGCCCCCATCAGAGTCTGCTGGGAGGATCTGAGTCACATACCCCCTAGTCTTTGCTGTGGTCCAGAGGACAAGGGTCAGTCTCATAGAGTGAGTGAGGCCTGAGGTACTGAGCCAGGGGAAGGAAGAGGCTCGGCCTTCTCTCTCCCCTCTGCTTCAGATTGTTTCCATCCTTAACTTCTGAGGTATCTCAGAAATGCTCTCCTGCTGCTCCATGCCTCCTCTAAGACAGAACTAACAGCAGCTGAATGCTGTGTGTGCTCACAGACCACTTCCTCATGCATGGCGCTTCATCTTCACCCCTCCACCTCGGGAGACCATGATACTTGATGCATGCGGTGACTGAGGGATGACTTGCCTAAGGTGACTCAACTAGTAAATGGCAGAGATGAGGCTTAGACCCTGACTATCCCAAAGTCCCTGTCACCACAGGTTCACATCTTCGACTATAAGGAACTCACAAGTGAATTAGGGTGAGGAGGCAAGGCAGTCTGGGTTGTTAAAAGTAGATCTGTAGTCTCTCTTATAGGTCTTAAGCAGACAGAGCAAAGCCACACCCCTCTGGGGGACTGTGGCAGACTGATACTTGGGATGACTGAGGACAGGGGTGGAGCTAGCTGGGGGTAGGTGGGCAGGAGCCCCAAGAGCAGTAGAGAGCATGCGGTGCTAGGAGGCAGCGACAGAGGTGAGTTACTGTTTTCCCCCAGATGAGGGTTTTCCTCCATTCCAGCCTTCTTTCTGTCCACTCCCGCCAACCTGCATCCCTCACCCCAAGGTGTCCAAGTAGCTCCTCTCTCCCCCTTCCCCCACCGCGCTGCTTACTCATGGAGGGTCTGCACAGAGCTAGGCCTGCTAAATGCTAAGACTCTTAGGCTATCTCTCTCTCTGTATTGGGCTCCAGTATTCTGGGTGGCCCGTGCCATGATGGTTTTGATGTGTGATTAAACTTGATTTGTTGGACACTTTCTGGGTCTTTGTTTTTCCCCTTTTCCTGTCTTTCACTTCCTCAGGTATCAAAGCCGTCTCTAAGACTCCCGTGTGGCTCCCTGAGCTCAGTGGACGGCAATCTCTGCTCTTTTCTAATTCCTTCTCCGAGGGTGTGTTCTAGAAGTTTCAGTCTTGCAGAGACAATTGCATGACGCCCTAGAGTCTGCTCTCCTGCCATGTGAGCTTTGATGCCGTCTCTGGCTTTCTGGGCTCACGCTGGGGGAGGACCCAAAAGCTTTCTGAGCTCTCTCATGAGGTCACATCTTACTCCATTCATAAATGCCAGGTTTTATTCGAAGTGAGGAAAAGGCCAGACTGCTCAGAAGCTTCCCTGCAAAAGAGCCTGGGGAAGCCCAAACCTTCTTTAAGCTGGAAGTTTGCTAACTATACCAGCCCTAAATCCACTACTTGATACCTCTGCTAACTGCCTGGCTGTTGCTCTTCAGGCCCTAAACCTGACCCCTGGCCCAGTGTGCAGTCTCCTAGTGTGGCATCCCCACAGCTGGCCTTCACCTTAGTTTATTTGATTCATTCAGGACAGACAGCACCAATCTGAGCCCAGACACTCACTCTCTCTCCCTTCCCCTCCACAGGCCCAAGAGTATGCGGTTTCTCTCCCCCCCTTCTGCCATGGACCCCCCCATTGTGGCTTTCCTCTCAGAGCCTGTGAAACTCGTAGATTAGCCAGGAACAATGCCCCACACCCCCACAAGACTAATCAGCCCATATGGCTCTGAGAGGTTGGTACAGTTAGCTGCTAGGCTTCGGCCAGCACTGTGTGATACCCTGATCACTGTAGGAGGCCTGGAGTTCCCAGCTCACAGCCTAGTGCTGGCAGGTGCAAGCCCAAGGCTGGGTTGCAGGGGCCGGTGGGCTCTGGTTGAAGGCATAAGCCCTTCCACCTTTGCTCAGCTTCTGACCTTTGTGTATGGAGAGAGTGTAGAGCTACAGCCTGGGGAGCTGGGGAACCTTGAAGAGGCAGCCAGAGCCTTGGGGGTACAGGCCTTGGAAGAGGCATGTAAGAGAGCTCAAAAGGGCGAGAATGAAGATGAGCTGGATCCAGGACTGAAGAGGCACCAGCAATCAGAAGAACTCATGAGGGGTCCTGGAGAGAAACAGAAACCAGAGAAGGATTTTAGAAGTAAAGGGGGAGAACAGGAGATGTCACATAAGCACAAAGCACCGGGAAAGAACCCTGAGATGGCAGGAGTCACTAAGATGATGAGCTCAGAGGAGGCCCTCAGTCCAGCCCCCATGGGCTACAGGGGAGCAGAAACGAAGCAAGCAGAGGTCCTGCGAGGTATAGTGAGACATAAGGGCTCTGAGGAGAGTCTTCGTGTGTGCCCTGGTCCCCTTTCCCCACCAGGTTCCCTCCTAACTAGCCTCACTCCCAGGCCCTGGTGGGCTGAAGCCCCTTGGTTGGGGGAGGGCCAACCTGCCTTGTGGAGCATCTTGTTGTGGCCGTCCAGATATGGCACTCCCTTCTCCCATAGTACCCCCATCACTGCAGCCTGGCAGGTCTGGCCTCAAGATCAGAGGTGAGTGAAGGGCTTAAAGAAGGACATCTAGGCAGGGAGGGAGTGGTTCTGGAGAGGCAGCAGTGATGGGTGGAAGGGTACCACATCTCTTCTGGTCATTGTACATTTCCTGAGTTAGAGACAACAAAATATTCTCATCACGAGACAGGCCAGAGTTGGTTAGGTCCTCAGGCTTTGCCAAGGCTGTAATTCTTCTCCACCCAGGATCCCACTGACCTTGAACCACTCCAAAGGTCTCTGGAGTCAGAATCAGCTGGCTTCCTCTAGCCCCACTCCAGGTAAGCCCCTCAGTATTCCACACAGGGCTTCTGCCCAGCGGCTGGGCTCCAGGAGTCCAGCCTTAGCAGGACCCCTGCTTCACTCTGTTTCCAGGATCTTTTCCCCAGGGCACTGAAAAACTCAGCCCTTGGGAGATAGAAGAGTCTGGGCACGGGTACACAGGTAAGTAAGGGGAGAACTGCTGCCTCCCTCACCGAAGCTTTTGATTTCTTGTTTGGACATTGTACTGATTCAGCCTCAAGGATTCTGGGTCATGCCATTTCTCTGTCCACACAGGCACACTGGCAACCTGTGTGAGTCAAGAACGCACACTGAGCTGCCCATCTCACCAACACCCTCCCTTCCCCTCTCCTGCTCGCTCTCGGCCCTATTCTTGCTCTGTCTGTGGAAAGCGGTTTTCACTCAAGCATCAGATGGAGACACATTACCGAGTCCACACAGGTATGGGCATCCTGCCCAGTGTGAATTTGTCTTTTTTGTTTCCATCGCTGGTTTGCCAGCTCCTCCCTTGCCCTATTACTCGACGCACCCCTAGCTTGAACAGCCTTTGCCCATTTCTTCCTTCTCTGGTTTTCTCCTCCACCTGTAGGAGAGAAGCCCTTCTCCTGTAGCCTCTGTCCTCAGCGCTCCCGGGATTTCTCTGCCATGACCAAGCACCTGAGGACACATGGGGCTGCTCCCTATCGCTGCCCTCTGTGCAGGGCTGGCTGCCCTAGCCTGGCCTCCATGCAGGCACACATGCGTGGCCACTCGCCCAGCCGGCTGCCGCCTGGATGGACCATACGCTCCACCTTCCTCTACTCTTCCTCGAGGCCGACACGGGCCTCCATCTCTCCCGGTAGTCCTTCCTCCTCCGCGGCCACCTGACCGGGGATTGGTAGCTTCTCTGGCTTGACAAGAGTCCAACCAAAGAATGAAAGGCAGAAGGGCTCAGCCGGCCCTGTCGCTAGGGCGGCCTGGCAAATTTAACCGCAGAAGAGCTGCGGGACAGGAGCAGCGAACCCTCTCCGGATGAGCGAGTTGCAGAAGCCTCGGCCAGCTGGCGAGTCCGAGTTAAGGACAATTAACTTGGTGAAGATTAACTGGGGCCTGTCAGTTTCATCACTATAATAAAGTTTCCTGTGCTCTTAGGATGAGTCCAGACTTTTCCTCTGCGCTAGAGGGTTCCCACCCTTGCCCTGTAGCGGCCCCTGCTGGCCATTCACCTTTCTCTAAACAGAGGGTCACACTTTTCATTTCTGGGGCCTTCATATAATTCCTGAGGGCAAGCACGCTGCAAAGGTGCTCCAGACCCTGCGGGAGGGGAAAGGTGGTTTTGGGGAGCTCCAAGACTGGTTCCTTCCACAGCAATCCACCGCGCGCGTACTCTAGGGCTGGAGAGCAGACTCAGGTCCTGATTTCGACCACCCGTCTGCTCTCCTCCGAGTAAGGGACGGGAGACCAGCCTCTCCATCTCCCCTCCGCGCCGAGCAATGCGGCTACCGGGTTGCGCCTGGAAGTGATACTAACCCAGTACCACCGCCCTTCCCTCGGCCCATGCCTAGCGTAGTCGCTAACTTCGTTTGCTGTGTGTCCGTCGGGTTCCCAGGGTCCGAAGCCAACGGTACCCTGGGAATGGTAGTCCATGTAGGTCGCTAGTTCCGACTAGAACAATGGGAGGAGTCTGAGCCGGGAGCCACACCTCCTGGAGACCAGGAACTGGCTCTCCTGGTCTCCGTCGCCAACCCGGTATTCCCAGTTCTCGCGCCCCACCTGTCGGCGGAAGGAGCAAGGCGGCTGGACTACATTTCCCAGAAGACCTTGCGCCTCCCGCTCTCAGGCCGCGACGCGGGGTCCGCTCTTCAGGTGCGGCTTGGGGGTGACGGCCGACCGGCCCAGGACTCCTGCTCCCGTGGTGCCCCGCGCGTGGCCAGCCCAGCCCCCGGCTCCTGCCCGCCCACAGCGGCGCTGGTTGTTGTCGTGAGCCGCAGCCGCCCCGCTTTGCCCCTCCTCTTCTCCCCTCCCCCCCCCCGGCCCTGCGCACGGGCCGCCCCTCCCCCCGCCTCCCCGGCCCCTCTCACGGTGCCAAGATGGCGGCGGCGGCGGGCGGCGGCAGTTGCCCCGGGCCTGGCTCCGCACGGGGCCGCTTCCCGGGCCGGCCGCGGGGTTCCGGCGGGGGCGGGGGCCGCGGCGGCCGAGGCAGCGGAGCCGAAAGAGTGCGGGTAGCCCTGCGGCGCGGCGGCGGCGCGGCGGGGCCGGGAGGAGCCGAGCCCGGGGAGGACACGGCCCTGCTCCGTTTGCTGGGTCTCCGCCGGGGCCTGCGCCGGCTCCGCCGCCTGTGGGCTGGTGCGCGCGTTCAGCGAGGCCGGGGCCGCGGCCGGGGCCGGGGCTGGGGCCCGAACCGAGGCTGCATGCCGGAGGAAGAGAGCAGTGACGGGGAATCCGAGGAGGAGGTGAGGCGGTCGGAGGTGTCTCCAGCGCCGGGTGGGGCGGAGGCCAGGGGCTTGCAGGGCTCCGGATAGCTCCGAAAGGTGTTGTGGACAAGTGGGATTCTTGGGGCTCCTGGAAATAAGCATGAAGGAAGCAGGCTGCGTGGAGCTTTCGGGTGGCTAAGGCCTTTGAAAGTGGTCAGAGAAACCCTGACTGCAGCTAGACGCCTGGGCTCCAGGCAAGCCCTATTGGTGTCCTGAGCTGATCTTTCGTGGTAGCAATGGCAGAGCAGAGCAGGAGTGGGTGAAGAGGCCATAGGGATTGCATGCCGGACCAGTGGTGGTTGACAGTAGCAGCGTGGCCTTAATTGACCAAGGCTAGAGCCTCCTGGGCTCTTACTTGCAGGCTACCTCCTTGGCCCTTAAAATCCGCGACATATCCCTGGTTTCACCAGTGCCCCAGTTGCTCTCTGGTTCTAAGGTAGCGAGTGTGGTGGAGGCTTCTTAGGCACGGGTTGAAGAGGGATAGAGTGGATGCTGAGTCTTGAGTCTGGAGTGAGTGCAGTCATGGTTTATCCCTCTCAGCCTTTTGGAAAAGGCAGGAGGGTGTGGATTATATTGCTTAGGAGAGCTAGCTGTCCTCTGAGGGCTCAGAGTGGATTCTAATATGATAAACCATCTGCACCACCTCTCATCTCCCCCAAACACTCCCCATTTAGGAATGCTTTGCAAGGGTGTAAATGGGGGACCTACTTTGTTTAAGTTGGAATTAGCCCTCATTGTAATGCCTATTGCTTAACTTGAGGAGACCCTTTAGTGTTTTCTTCTGGGCTAGTGAATTACTGATGGCTGTGCTGTTATGGTCTGGTTCAAGAATGTCTTGTACTTTCGTTCCTTCTGACCTCGCCTTAGTCTTTTAAGTTCTTTGGTAAATAAGGAGGATTATGTTAAGGTGGAAGTTAACTATTATACCCGCAACACCTGAAGCCCAGGTGGAAGCAGGGCTTTGGCACTGACAGCTGTTTCTCCCCTTCACCCTTGGTCCCCTAAATCAGGAGTTTCAGGGTTTTCATTCAGATGAAGATGTGGCCCCCAGTTCCCTGCGCTCTGCGCTTCGGTCCCAGCGAGGTGAGTGATGGGGAAACTCTACCTCTCTAGTGTTATGGGAAGGTTCTTACCCTTTGTGTTCAGCAAGTCTCCACCAGTTACTGAGTGTGTCCTGTGTTCAGTCCAAGGTAGTATGGGCTGTGGGGAAAAACAGACAAGTAAGACTTAGTATCCTGCCCTTCTGGGGTGCTTTCCTTAAGACTACAAGGCCAGCTTGACCCATCTCCCCACAACTGTTCTCCTTTTAGGTCGGGTCCCCCGGGGTCGGGGCCGCAAGCATAAGACGATCCCCCTTCCTCCTCGCATAGCAGATGTGGCTCCAGTCCCCCCAAAGGCCCCTACTCGGAAACGGGGTGAGGAGGGCACAGAACGGATGGTGCAGGCACTGACTGAACTTCTCCGGCGGTCCCAAGCACCCCAACCCCCCCGGAGCCGGGCACGGGCACGTGAACCCTCTACTCCCCGTCGGTCTCGGGGAAGGCCCCCAGGACGGCCAGCCGGCCCCTGCCGGAAAAAGCAGCAAGCAGTAGTGGTAGCAGAAGCGGCTGTGACAATCCCTAAACCTGAGCCTCCGCCTCCTGTGGTTCCAGTAAAGAACAAAGCTGGCAGTTGGAAGTGCAAGGAGGGACCTGGTCCAGGACCTGGAACCCCCAAACGTGGAGGACAGCCTGGGAGAGGAGGCCGTGGAGGCAGGGGCAGAGGCCGAGGTGGACTTCCCCTTATGATCAAGTTTGTTTCCAAGGCCAAGAAAGTGAAGATGGGTCAATTGTCCCAGGGACTAGAATCAGGTCAGGGTCATGGTCAACGTGGGGAAAGCTGGCAGGATGCCCCCCAAAGAAGAGATGGAGATGGACAAGTAAGGGGCTCATGTAGAAAGAAGCAGGAGCAGAAAGCAGAGGAGGAGGAAGAAGAGAAGGAAGAAAAAGAAGACGACAA
Source organism: Uromys caudimaculatus (assembly GCA_028551405.1). Classification (NCBI taxonomy): domain Eukaryota; kingdom Metazoa; phylum Chordata; class Mammalia; order Rodentia; family Muridae; genus Uromys; species Uromys caudimaculatus. Next base: position 49,599,256 of record CM052717.1, read on the forward strand.
TGAGGACAACAACAAGCAAGAGGAAGAGGAGGAGACTGAGAGAGCTGTGACTGAGGAAGAAGTGATGCTAGCCAAGGAGAAGGAAGAGGCAAAGCTTCCATCACCACCCTTGACTCCTCCTGTCCCTTCACCACCACCTCCTCCTCAACCACCCCCTTCAACATCTCCACCTCCAGCATCCCCTCTACCACCCCCAGTTTCTCCTCCTCCCCCACTTTCCCCTCCCCCATATCCAGCCCCGGAGAAGCAGGAAGAGTCTCCTCCTCTTGTCCCAGCTACATGCTCTAGGAAGAGGGGCAGGCCTCCCCTGACTCCTAGCCAGCGGGCAGAGCGGGAAGCTGCTCGGTCAGGACCAGAGGGCACCCTTTCTCCCACTCCAAACCCCAGCACCACCACAGGAAGCCCTTTGGAAGACAGTCCTACTGTGGTCCCCAAAAGTACTACCTTCTTAAAGAATATACGGCAGTTTATTATGCCTGTGGTGAGTGCTCGCTCCTCCCGTGTTATCAAGACACCCCGGCGATTTATGGATGAAGACCCTCCCAAACCTCCAAAGGTGGAGGCTTCTATTGTTCGACCTCCTGTTGCAACCTCCCCACTTGCTCCTCAGGAACCAGTACCAGTCTCCTCTCCACCTCGTGTCCCAACTCCCCCATCTACCCCAGTCCCACTCCCTGAGAAGAGACGGTCTATCCTAAGGGAACCCACATTTCGCTGGACCTCGCTAACCCAGGAGCTGCCGCCGCCTCCACCTGCTCCTCCACCAGCCCCATCTCCACCACCTGCCCCTGCCACTCCCTCCCGGAGGCCCCTGCTCCTTCGGGCCCCTCAGTTTACCCCAAGTGAAGCCCACCTGAAGATCTATGAATCGGTGCTTACCCCTCCTCCTCTTGGGGCTCTTGAAGCCCCTGAGCCAGAGCTGCCTCCTGCTGAGGACTCTCCAGCTGAGCCTGAGCCTAGGGCAGTGGGGCGGACCAACCACCTCAGCTTGCCTCGTTTCGTCCCTGTGGTCACCACTCCTGTTAAGGTTGAGGTGCCCCCCCATGGAGCTCCAGCTCTGAGCGAAGGGCAGCAGCTTCAGCTCCAGCAGCCCCCACAGGCCTTGCAGACCCAGCTCCTACCCCAGGCACTACCACCACAGCAACCACAAGTGCAGCCACCTCCATCACCACAGCATGAATCACCACTGGAAAAGGCCCGTGTTGCAAGTTTGGGTCCCCTGCCACTCTCTGGGGTGGAGGAAAAAATGTTTAGCCTTCTTAAGAGAGCGAAGGTGCAGTTATTCAAGATCGATCAGCAGCAGCAGCAGAAAGTGGCAGCCTCAGTGCCGGTGAGTGTGGGGCTTTGAGCGGGTCCCTGCACTCAGTCTGTGCGGCTGCCTCCCTAGATAGTGTTCAGCAGGAACACGCAGGGCCAGTTGCCCTTTTATCTCCATCTGTCTCTACCCTGATCCCCTCCCTCTCCTATTCCCCTGTTCCCACTGGTCCTCACTTGGTAGCCCCTGACCCTGTTAATTTCCTCTACCAGCCAAGCCCTGCACTACAAACCGAGGAGGCTGTGGGGACTGTCAAACAGACCCCAGAGAGAGGCTGTGTCAGGTCTGAAGATGAATCCACGGAAGCTAAGAGAGATCGAGCCTCGGTATGCAGTGAGAGGAGGGTCTTCTGAAGAAGGCTGGCTACAGAACCATATGAAACCATTTCCCACACCTCTTCCTGGTTTTTCCTCTCCCAGGGCCCTGAGTCACCTGTACAAGGCCCCAGAATCAAACATGTCTGCCGTCATGCTGCTGTGGCCTTGGGTCAGGCTAGGGCCATGGTGCCTGAAGACGTACCCCGCCTCAGTGCCCTCCCTCTCCGGGATCGGCAGGACCTCGCCACCGAGGGTAGGGGGCTTGTGTAGTGGGAGGCTCGAGGACAAGTAAGGTTTGTGCATGAGCAAGACTTGCACCAGGAAGCTGAGCAGAAGGATTGGATGGGGCTCAGGGGGCAGATGGGTTGTAGTGCTGCTAGTAGGTCATGGACAAACCTGGTTAGGTCCTGAACACCTAGTCAGCCAGTGTGGAAAAGCAGAGGGGAAGTAGGGAAACGAGGTAGGATACCTAGTGGCTCTGTGGCTCTGTCTCCCCTCCATGTGCTGCAATAGATACGTCATCAGCATCAGAGACTGAGAGTGTCCCTTCCCGATCCCAGCGGGAAAAAGTGGAATCTGCAGGGCCTGGGGGAGACTCGGAGCCTACAGGGTCTGCAGGGGCCCTGGCCCACACACCACGGCGGTCACTGCCATCCCACCATGGCAAGAAGATGAGAATGGCTCGTTGTGGGCACTGTCGGGGTTGCTTGCGTGTGCAGGACTGTGGCTCTTGTGTCAACTGCTTGGATAAACCTAAATTTGGGGGTCCCAACACTAAGAAGCAGTGCTGTGTGTAAGTAGCTGGAGTGTAGTAGCCTCTGGTCCCGCCTGGGGTTGTCAGTCACCTGAGCCTCTTGTCCCAGCCCCTCTTTTGCCCAGCCAGAGCAGTGGGATTGGCATCCTTGTGGAGAGCTTCCTCTCTTCCCCCCAGACCACCAGTCCCCTACCCTGGTGACGTGCTGCTCCCCTCCCCAGATACCGGAAGTGTGACAAGATAGAGGCTCGCAAGATGGAGCGGCTGGCAAAAAAAGGTAATAAGGTTTTAAAGAGTGTTTCTTCACAAAACCTTATGTAGATAGTGGGGTGACAGAGGCCATGTTTTGTTTTCTTCCCACTTGTGCCTTTGCATTTGACACGTGTCCTTTTTTTATCAGAGCTTAAACCTGTCCTGCATTCTTTCTTTTGTGCTGCACTTTATGACTTTCCTTTGTCCTGGTGCTCATGTCCCTGGCTGAGTTCAAATCCTACCAAGTCCCCTGTTCCCACAGGCCGGACGATAGTGAAGACGCTGTTGCCCTGGGATTCCGATGAATCTCCTGAGGCCTCCCCTGGTCCTCCAGGCCCACGCCGGGGGGCGGGAGCTGGGGGGCCCCGGGAGGAGGTGGGGGCCACTCCCGGGCCCGAGGAGCAGGACTCCCTCCTACTGCAGCGCAAGTCAGCCCGACGCTGCGTCAAACAGCGGCCCTCCTATGATGTCTTCGAGGACTCAGATGATTCAGAGCCCGGGGGTCCCCCTGCTCCAAGACGTCGCACCCCCAGAGAACATGGTATGTTCTCAGTTAAGTTTGTTTTATGACTCTTTTCCTTTTGGCCATTCTTGGGGTGGAATCCAGGATCCTCTGTGTCTTAATCTTAGAAGGGACAGGACTCCTCAGTCTGTCCAAGAGGGTAGCTGGCAACAAAGGAGGAGGTTGTTCTTGGGGAACACACACAATTGGTGTGTTCAGTACTCACTGAAGGTCTTCCTTCTGAGCCCTGGTTGGAGGAAGCCTTGGGAACGAACGTAGGTGCAGATGGGTAGAGGAGCCGGCATAGGAAGGGTCAGCTGTCCTGTGTCCTGCCTAGAGCTGCCAGTACTAGAACCTGAGGAGCAGAGCCGGCCCCGCAAACCCACCCTGCAGCCTGTGTTGCAGCTCAAGGCCCGAAGGCGCCTGGACAAGGTCAGCACGGCCCGCTCCGAGAACCCCAAGCCCTGTGTGAGGCATGGCTCCTGCTCTCCAGGAGCTACCTGGCAAGTCAGGGTGATGGGCACACCTGAGTGTCGTGGTGTGTCCTCACCAGAGGACAGGTCCTGAGGGATGAGGCAGGCCTTGCCTTTCTGGAAAGCCAAGTGGGGTCTGGGCAAAAGGCAGGGTCTGGCAGGTTGGGGGAGGCCAGCAAGGAGAGGAGTCTGCAGAGGGGTGGGGTTGGCATCTTTTGACAACCCCATGTCCCTCCTTAGGATACTTTAGCCCCTGGCCCCTATGCCTCTTTCCCCAATGGCTGGACTGGAAAGCAGAAGTCTCCTGATGGTGTGCACCGGGTCCGAGTAGATTTTAAGGTACAGGGTTAAGGGCCACCTGTAGAGCCTACAGTGGACGAGACTTCTTGATTGTGTTGAGAGTAACCAGAGCTTTCAACATGGATCTGACTTGTGTTTCTGGCTGCTTTCCAATCCTGTGTCCTCTCTTACCCCAGGAGGATTGCGACCTAGAGAACGTGTGGCTTATGGGTGGTCTCAGTGTGCTTACTTCCGTGCCAGGGGGGCCACCGATGGTGTGTCTGCTGTGTGCTAGCAAAGGCCTCCATGAGGTTGGTGCTTCCCCCCTTTTTTAAAAACAAAACAGTCCTGGCTTCCAAGTCTCTGTGCCTTTCCTGACCTTGACCTCTCAGCCAGGGATCGTCTTCTGGCTGTCCAGCCTCATGCGGTCTATCATTTCCTTACTCCTCCTAGTTGGTCTTTTGCCAAGTCTGCTGTGATCCTTTCCACCCCTTCTGTCTGGAGGAGGCTGAACGGCCCTTGCCTCAGCATCGTGACACCTGGTGCTGCAGGCGCTGCAAGTTCTGCCATGTCTGTGGGCGCAAAGGCCGAGGGTCCAAGGTGGGGTACTGGCAGCCCTGGGCAGGTAGAGACCTGGGGGGGGGGGGGGGTATTCTTATGCAGTATATTGTACACTCCTTTCTCCTCCACTGCCCTCCAGCACCTTCTGGAATGTGAACGTTGTCGCCATGCTTACCACCCAGCCTGCCTGGGACCTAGCTACCCAACCCGGGCCACACGGAGACGGCGCCACTGGGTGAGAGATGAGCCCATGTCCCTTGTTCTAGCATTCTACTTGTTCCTCACCCTCAGAGTTAACCTGACCAAAGCCCTCATAAAGACGTGAGGGCTGCCCACCACTCTAAGACTAACTGGCAGCATTCCCTTTGTCCAGTATGCACATAGGCAAGCTGTAAATGGACAAGTGGTCTCTAGGAGCTCATGGGCTCAGTACTCCCAGCCACAGCCCTGCCCCTTTCTTCCCCCTCCCCTTTCTGATGATCATTTCTTGTACTGGTCCCTCTTCATCTGTTTCCTTCTACCCATCCTCCCCGTCTCACCGGTCAGCCTGCTTCAGCCTGATGTCCGGCTTTCTTGTAACCCTGCTCCCCCAGATCTGTTCAGCCTGTGTGCGCTGTAAGAGCTGTGGGGCAGCTCCAGGCAAGAACTGGGACGTCGAGTGGTCTGGAGATTACAGCCTCTGCCCCAGGTGCACCGAGCTCTATGAGAAAGGTGGGACCTGGCAAGAGAACAGGGCTGGGGGACTGTGGTAGAATGGGCCAGGCTCTGGATGGGGGGCACACTCGTGGCCTCCAGCACCAAAAGGAAGAGATTCTAGTAGCTTTCTGCCTTTGAGCTGCAGAACTTCTCCTTTGATTCAGTACTGTTAACCAAAGTCCGGCGTATACAGAGAATGAGCGTAGAGCAGAGCCATCTGGGAGTAGTGCAGGTACAGGGCTTAGGACCGCACTCATTCTCTAAGATCCCTGGGCAGTGTGAAGACCAGCACTGTCTGCATTTGTTCACCTGTACAACACCTTTTCTTTTGGAAGATGTCAGGGCTACAGAGAAAACAGGCTTTGTCCACAAACAGCTTTTTGGACTGAAGGGTGTAGGGGAGACACCTTATGTAGCTGTCAGATGATGTGTACAGCCTCTGCACAGGACTCAGGCATTGATGAGTTTTGGTTGCTCTGACCTTTGCCTCTTAACTTCTTCCCCCAGGGAACTACTGCCCAATTTGCACACGCTGCTATGAAGACAACGACTATGAGAGCAAGATGATGCAATGTGCACAGTGTGACCACTGGGTGCATGCCAAGTGTGAGGGACTCTCAGGTGAGATTACCTAAGAGTAGAGGTTCAGCCCTTCAGGGCCCCTATCCCCACCACAGGCCTGTAGGGTGACATGTGCACTAATTGTCCTTGGGCCTTGGGGGCTCCTGGGAACTCTTACATCTTTTCAATCCATTGTCTCCTTTGTCATTGGCTGTTCTAGATGAAGACTACGAGATCCTTTCTGGACTTCCAGACTCGGTGTTGTACACGTGTGGGCCATGTGCTGGGGCAACACAGCCCCGCTGGCGAGAGGCCCTGAGTGGGGCCCTGCAGGGAGGCCTGCGTCAGGTGCTCCAGGGCTTGTTGAGCTCGAAGGTGGCAGGCCCATTGCTACTGTGCACACAGGTCTGGAGGGCCCCAGACGCAGGGTGGGTAGAGTTGGGCTCAGCCCTACCTCTTCTGACTTCCTCCATTTGCAGTGTGGGCAGGATGGGAAGCAGCTCCACCCAGGACCCTGTGATTTGCAAGCTGTAGGACAGCGCTTTGAGGAAGGTCACTATAAGTCTGTGGTGAGTGTGACATGGAAAGGAGCAGGTGGATGCCATGAGCAGAGTTGGGCTGGGGTTGAAGTTTGGGGTAGGGGCTCAGACACTAAGAAACTCACCTACAGCACAGCTTCATGGAGGACGTAGTGGCCATCTTGATGAGGCATTCAGAAGGAGAGACCCCAGAGCGCCGGGCTGGAAGCCAGATGAAAGGACTCCTACTGAAGGTGAGTGCTGGGGTGATGCCTGAAGGATGACTTGAGTGTTGGCGGGGGCGGGGAGGGGGTAAAGAATGTGTCCTTCAGACCCTGCCCCCATCTATTCTTGAGGGAAGGCAGCTCTTCTCATCCTGTTAACCCATTTCCCAGCTGCTAGAGTCTGCGTTCTGCTGGTTCGATGCCCATGATCCTAAGTACTGGCGACGGAGTACACGACTGCCCAAGTGAGCAGGGCCGAGTAGCTGGAGGGGACCAAGGAGTGAGGTCAAAAGCAAGGGCTCTTGGGATTCCAGGGATGAGGCTGGGAGAAGGGGTAAGGTTCAGGTCAAGGCTGGAGAAGAGGATAGTGGAGCCAGGGTGAACTGTCCTCATTACTTCTAGACTAGCAAAGATGCACATGTGTAGTTAGCTCCATCTGTGTTTCTGCTTTTTGAAGGCATTTGGGGAGCTCATGTTGGGGAGGTTAGTTAGGCACTGATGGCCCAGGTGGTCAGAGTGGTGACATGGAAGCCCAAGAGGTTGTGGGAGCCTAGATATGTAAGAGGAGAGAGTATTCTGGAAGGGGTGACATCTGAACTGATGTGGAATATTCCAGGAGCATGGCGAACAGCACATGTAACTGACACAGAGGAGCTTGGCTTCTTTGGGGGGTGGGGGGGATTGATCCATGTGAGAAAGGAAGAAAGAAAGGAGCCATGGCATGCAGAGGCGCATTTATATCATGGGTAGGCTCCAGCCGACTTGTTTTTGTTGAGCACATCAGATGCTAACCCTGTCTCCACAGCGGAGTCCTCCCCAACGCCGTGTTGCCTCCATCCTTGGACCATGTCTATGCTCAGTGGAGACAACAGGAATCAGAGTCCCCAGAATCTGGGCAACCTCCAGGGGATCCTTCAGCAGGTAGTGGGAAGCAAGGGCTGAACCCTGATTGGTGTGCCATGCTCTGTAGATTCTGACTCTCTTAGATTTACCTTCCCATGTCCTCTGTAGCTTTCCAGAGCAAGGACCCAGCTGCTTTCTCACACCTGGATGACCCTCGTCAGTGTGCACTCTGTCTCAAGTATGGGGACGCTGACTCTAAGGTAAAGGTTACTCTACAGAGCTCTAGGTTGTGGGGCCTGGGCGTGGGATCTTCCCCATTATGCCACTCCTCTTCTGCCCACAGGAGGCAGGGCGGCTTCTGTACATTGGGCAGAATGAGTGGACGCATGTCAATTGTGCCATTTGGTCAGCTGAAGTGTTTGAGGAGAATGATGGCTCCCTCAAGAATGTCCATGCTGCTGTCGCACGTGGAAGGCAGATGGTAAGGGCATGGGCCCAGAAAGGTGGGCATCCCTTGGGGTCATTGTGGAACTAACCTAATCCTTTATTAAATGATGCTCTCTGGGGCATGTGCTTCCATTCCACTGCTTGTCTCTGTTACTCTTATTGTGGTGCTGGGAATTGAACTCAGGGCCTCACATATAGTAGGCAAGTGTTCTACCACTGAGCAATATTACAGTCTCAGCCCCCCCTTTTTTTAATGGGACAATGACTCATGAGCCCTAGCTGGCCAGGTACTCATATGTGGCCCAATCTAGTTTCAAACATAATCTTCCTGCTTCTGCTTCCCAAGTGCTGGCATTGTAGGTGTGTGCCCTGAGTCTGGCTCCCTTGGTGCCCATTTGGTTGTTTCAAGACCCTGGCACTGGTGACTGGCAGCACCTTTTCTCTAGCTAGATCTAGGCCTGCATCCCAAGAGATGGAATTTACACACCTTGCCCACAGTACCTCTGTAGGACACCTCCCACACAGTGTCCTCTTTCTCTCACTAGGCAGTCTCCTTGACCCGGTCAGGTCAGCTTCAGAATCGTTCTCAGCCAGGCATGACACACACCTTAGTCCCAGTACTCTGGGAGGCAGAGGTGGGATGATCTCATTTGTCTTGTGAGTTTGAGGCTAGCCTGGTCTATACAATGAGTTCCAGGGCAGCCAGGGCTGTGTAGAAAAACCCTGTCTCAAAAAAGAAAGAATCCTTCCTTACTGTGTGTTCCTTGGTGGAGTCCTGGAGAAGACTCTGCCTTGGCAGGAGCTGTGTGGTAACTAGTGTGAAGAGGGTGGCAAGTACCGCTCAGTAAGAGCTGGTAGCGTTCTCCAGACCTGGCTCTGTTTCTGAGGTAGTTTGGGTGTGCTCCTGGCCCTGGGCATAGCTAGGGAAGGGGTTTCCCCTCCTACCTAGGCTGTGTAGGGTGTTATCAGCAATGCAGAGCCATGTAGTTCTCACCTCAGCAGCCCCTTCTTCCTACAGCGCTGTGAGCTCTGCCTCAAGCCTGGAGCCACAGTTGGCTGCTGCCTGTCCTCATGTCTCAGCAACTTCCACTTCATGTGTGCCCGGGCTAGCTACTGCATCTTCCAGGATGACAAGAAGGTTTTCTGCCAGAAACACACAGACCTCCTAGATGGCAAGGTGGGCCAAGATGCTGGGGATCCACTGCCCACTCCCCATCATCTCAGGCTTCCCTATGGTCATATAGGCCAAGCCCTTGACTGCTGAGACCTTGCCTCCAGAGCTTTGCCCTCATGCTCCCCAGCCCTCTGCCAATCCAGCAATCCCCATTTGCTTCCTGCCTCCCAGGAGATCGTGACCCCTGATGGTTTTGATGTTCTTCGGCGAGTCTATGTGGACTTTGAGGGCATCAACTTCAAGCGAAAGTTCTTGACTGGACTTGAACCAGATGTCATCAATGTACTCATTGGTAAGCCTCTTGCTCTCTTACTGCTCTTAGGTACTGCTTCTGACATCACCTAGCCCTACCCTACTTGACCTCTCCTTTGTACCATAGGCTCCATCAGAATCAACTCCCTGGGCACCCTGTCTGATCTCTCAGACTGTGAGGGTCGGCTCTTCCCCATTGGCTACCAGTGAGCACTCCAGGGCTGATGAGGGGAGGAGGACTCCAGGGCTGGATGTTGTTTCTAGGTTCCCCTAACCCTTGTCCTATATGTTTGCTCCAGGTGCTCCCGCCTGTATTGGAGCACAGTGGATGCTCGGAGGCGCTGCTGGTATCGGTGCCGAATTCTGGAGTATCGCCCTTGGGGGCCAAGGGAGGAGCCAGTTCACCTTGAAGCAGCAGAGGAGAACCAGACCATTGTGCATAGCCCAACCCCTTCCTCAGGTAGCACTTGGGTACTCCCTCATCCCCTTCTCCAAATGGCGACCTCACAAAGCTGTTTCCCCACCTCATACCCTCCATGTGTTGAGAAACTTCAGGTCTTTTCTTTGTCGTAATGACAGAAGCAATGGTAGCTGGCTTTGAGGCATACTGCAGGGGCTGTGCTCAGCATTTCACAGGAAGTAAGGGAAGAGCATCAAGCTACCAGCCATAGGGAACAGGAATGTTCACAGCTGGCTTCCTGAGGCCTGTGTGCTCGTGTAATGTTTGGTTGGTCTTGCTAAGTACATAGATTCTGCTGCGTTATGTACAAGGGAAATGGTTTATTTCTACAGTAATAGTGGCACAGTCAGGATTTGGTCCTGCATGTGCTTATTTCCTAGGCTTTGTGTACATAATCCTACAGATCCCCGAGAGCTGGCGTGGTTGTGAGCCACTTGACATGGTTGCTGGGGCACGAGTTGGGGGGTTTTGATACAGGGCCCCAACCTCCCTTGTTCTTGCCTCTTCAGAGCCCCCCAATCATGATGACCTGCCAGATACAGATTCCCTGATTCCTGGAGATCCTGTACACCACTCACCCATTCAGAATCTGGATCCCCCACTTCGGACAGATTCAAGCAGTGGCCCTCCTCCCACCCCCCGCTCCTTCTCAGGGGCTCGAATCAAAGTGCCCAACTACTCACCATCTCGGAGACCCTTAGGGGGTGTCTCATTTGGTCCTCTGCCCTCCCCAGGTAAGCACAATGGGTAGAGCAGAGGGGCAGTGGTGGTGTTCATCTTTAATCCCAACATTTGAGAGGCAGAGGCAGAGGCAGGCAGATCTCTTGTGGGTTCAAGGCCAGCCTGGTCTACAGAGGGAGTTCTAGAACAGCCAGGGCTACAGAGAAACTCTGCCTTTAAAAAAAAAAAAAAAAAAAAAAAAATGGGTAGAGCTAGCCAGGAACTTGGAGTTGCTGACTGATATTGACCTTTTTCCTCTCACAGGAAGTCCATCTTCTCTGACCCACCACATCCCTACCGTGGGAGACTCGGACTTTCCAGCTCCCCCCAGGCGATCTCGGCGTCCTAGCCCCCTGGCCACCAGGCCACCACCATCCCGGAGGACCTCCTCTCCTCTCAGAACTTCCCCTCAGCTCAGGGTGCCCCTGTCTACCTCAGTCACAGCCCTCACACCTACCTCAGGGGAGCTGGCTCCCCCTGACCTGGCCCCATCTCCCCTACCACCCTCTGAAGACCTGGGCCCAGACTTTGAAGACATGGAGGTGGTGTCAGGACTAAGTGCTGCTGACCTGGACTTTGCAGCTAGCCTGCTGGGGACTGAGCCCTTCCAGGAAGAGATTGTGGCTGCTGGGGCAGTGGGGAGCAGCCAGGGAGGCCCAGGGGACAGCTCAGAGGAGGAGGCCAGCCCTACCACTCGCTATGTCCACTTCCCTGTGACAGTGGTGTCTGGCCCTGCCCTGGCCCCCAGTTCCCTTACTGGAGCACCCCGAATTGAGCAGCTGGACGGAGTGGATGATGGCACAGACAGTGAGGCTGAGGCTGTCCAGCAACCCCGGGGACAGGGGACTCCTCCTTCAGGACCAGGAGTGGGCCGAGGAGGGGTCCTTGGAGCAGCAGGCGACAGAGCCCGACCTCCTGAAGACCTGCCTTCAGAAATTGTGGATTTTGTGTTGAAGAACCTAGGGGGTCCTGGGGAGGGGGCAGCTGGCCCCAGAGAAGACTCTCTTCCCTCAGCACCTCCCTTGGCTAATGGAAGCCAGCCCCCACAAAGCCTGTCCACTAGCGCAGCTGACCCCACCCGGACATTTGCCTGGCTCCCTGGAGCTCCAGGGGTCCGGGTATTGAGTCTGGGTCCTGCTCCAGAACCCCCTAAACCTGCCACATCCAAGATCATCCTTGTCAACAAGTTGGGGCAAGTATTTGTGAAGATGGCAGGGGAGGGTGAGCCTGTTGCACCCCCAGTAAAGCAGCCACCTCTACCCCCTATCATTCCCCCAACAGCCCCCACCTCCTGGACTCTGCCCCCAGGACCCCTGCTCAGTGTGTTACCAGTGGTAGGGGTAGGTGTGGTCCGGCCTGCCCCACCCCCACCTCCACCCCCACTAACGCTGGTGTTTAGCAGTGGGCCCCCCAGCCCACCACGCCAGGCCATCCGTGTCAAGAGGGTATCCACCTTCTCTGGCCGATCTCCTCCAGTTCCTCCCCCAAACAAAGCTCCCCGGCTGGATGAAGATGGAGAGTCCTTGGAGGATATCCATCATGTGCCAGGGATCAGTGGCAGTGGGTAGGTGTGGGTCTAAGGCTGGGGTTGGCAGGCTGGGGAGGTAGACAGGAGAAGGAAGACATGTGGGCTTCCTGTGCTGCTTTTCAGGTTCAGTCGCGTTCGGATGAAAACGCCCACAGTACGTGGAGTTCTGGACCTGAACAATCCTGGGGAACACCCCGAGGGGGAAAGCCCTGGGTGAGTGACCAGGTCTCTCCCTGGAGACTCTAGACACCCCCTCCCAGTAATTTTTGCCTCCTGACAGGTCTTTCTTGACAGGCGCCCCCAGGACCGGTGTCCTTTGCTGCCACTCCCAGAAGCTCCTTCCCGATCCCTTGATGGTCCCTCAGACCTACTGTTTGAGTCCCAGTGGCATCACTACTCAGGTACAGACCAGCTTTTCCTCTCACTGCCTCCTTGTGCTTGGCCCAGTGGTGACTGACAACCTGGATTGGTTCACTGAAAACATAGTACACACCATGGGCTAATTGGGTTCATTTTCTAACACTAGAAAACAACAACGAAAAACCCAACATACACTCAGTGGGTAGAAACCCAAGACTAGGTGCTAGAGTTACAGACTGTTAGGGAGCTCCTGGCCTCACGACGGCAGAATTGGTGTTAGAAATCAGCATCTGGGAGGTGGTAGCACAGACCTTGTAGTCCAGCACTTGGGGAGCAGAGGCAGGTGAGTCTCTTTAGGTCTGAGGTCAGCCTAGAGATGGAGTTCCAGGACAGCCAGAGCGACACAGAAAAACCCTGTCTCAGGATCAGCAAAAAAAGAGAGAGAGAGAGAGAGAGAGAGAGAGAGAGAGAGAGAGAGAGATGTATGTGTGTAGCTGTAGGCTGAGCCAGATTTGATTCAGATTCGGGGGTAGTCTGGGCTACATAGTGAGACCCCATCTCACAACAGAAGGAAACAAAACACCAAGAAAAAACAACAGCTCTGTGTACAAGCTCAAATAACTGGGCTTTGTGCAGCTATAGAGGCTGGGCTAAGGGTGCTTCTAATGGTCAGGATCAGAGTGTTAGTAGCTAACAAAGCCAAAAGGTCAGGGTCACCCAGGGAGGGTGGAGCCCTAGAACCCAAGTGAGGGGCAGGAACAGTAGGAAGATGAGAAAAGGCTGGTGTTCCAGAGGCCAGGAATGGAGCTGTTAGCAGTTCACCTGCCATAGTGAGCCACCAGACCAGGCCTGTGAGTCCTGGATTGGCAGAGTGCATGAGCAGGTGGCATGGGGCGGGTAGGATGTTGAAGATAGTGGTTGGTGAGAAGCCAGAGCAGCACCCAGGCAGCTAGCCAAGAAGTTGAGCTAAGGATCAAGAGGAGGTCAGGCAGCAGGTCAGAGAGCTTGAGGCTATGAGGGCTGTAACTTCAAAGCTGAGGAGAGGGGGAAGGGTGGTGGTTGAGGAAAAGGGCATGGGAGAATAGTGATCGGTTTTGAGCAGGTGACTGCTGGGATGGGAGGTATGTATCTGCAGGTTGAGTCACAGGTGGGTGCTTGAGTGGTCTTGTCTGCTAGACTGTGAGAGTAGAGGTGAGGTCCTCTGTTGGCCTCTGGGGTCTCTCTGTGTGCAGCTAAGTAATCTAGCAGACAGACTGGGTTGTAGTGACCCAGTCCTACCTAGGTGTTTGGGTTCTCTCAGTACATAGAGGTAGGCTCTAAGCACCAAATTAGAGCCTTAGCTGAGAGGCTTTGGTCTGGCTGGCATTAGGGTGTGATGGTGATGATGACAGGCACATTCCTGGCCGTGGGGACCCAGCCGTGGGGACCCAGACATGTCCATTCTGCAGCTCAGATTAGATAAGCAGTGTGAGAAAGAAAATGGGGAAAGGCTATTTAGCTGCCCCTGTCTGTTCAGTAGATGAAGCGAGGAGGAGTGGAAGGCCCTGCGGCCTGGAGATGAGCTGACCTCTGTGGCAGAGTCAGTGTTGTCTGACTAGAGGGTGCTGGACAGGCTGGCAAGAGAAAGGCTGTAGTGATTGATGGGGCATGTAGGTCTTGCTCCTATGTCATGTTCCACCTCTGCCCTACAGTGGTTGGCCTTGGTGTCCACTGCAAATGCTGGTGGCAGCATCTGTTCTCCAACTTCCCTCCTTGGAATACTTCCTTCCCTGGCTTCCAGGACCCCACATTTTCCTCTCATCTCTGGTCATGCCTCATTTCACCCTTCCAATTTGTGTGTCCCAGGCTCTGGGCTTTGTGTTTGTGTTGCTCTCCCAACCTGTTTTCTGGGACGTCAAAGCTCTTAATCTTATCTGTGTTTCTATAGCTACTACATTACTTTCTGCAGCCCAGGCCTAGTCCGTACTTGGCTCCTGCTTTCTGTGCTTTTATCATCTCCTCTATCAAGTTGCGCTGGGATATTCTCTGAGAGACAGCTCAGAGTTAACATGCTCCAGGTAGCCCGTATCCTCATTACGGCAGTTGATGGGCCGCTTACTGTGGCCAAGCCTCACCTCAGGGTTGTCCTTACCCTTTCACAATTAATGTCCGTCACATCAGGAGTCCTGTTGCTTTATCTTTACAATTTGTGACTCCTGAAGGTGGTGTACATCTGTATGATCCCAGCTAATCTTGAGTCCAGAAGTTCAAGGCCAACCTGGACAATGTAGTGAGACCCTGTCTTAACAAAACTGAATAAATACAGACAGTCCAAGAAGTTCCTAAAATAGTTTATAGCCTTCCTAATGCCATATGACCTTTTAATACAGTTCCTCATGTTGTGGGGACCTCTAGCCATAAAGTTATTTTGTTGCTTCTTCATAACTAATTTGTTAATGTTATAAGTCATGTAAATTAGGTAATATGCCAGCCTCAAAGAGATTACCACCCACAGGTTGAGAACCACTGGTTTGTAATAAATATTATAAGTATACTTGAATGTGTCCAAGCCTGTACATTTTAACTTAATGTATTTTCAGCTGGGGTATAAATTGGTGATAAAATGTTTTCCTAGCACATTCAAGGCTCTGGCTTCAATTCTAGTACCTTCCCCCCCAACCCCCCAGTTATTTATTTATTTAACTGTGTATAAGTAATTCTCCAATATCTACAGAGTCTGTCAGGGACAGAATAGTTACAGGGTGTGTATGGTGGGCTAGCTTCCAGTGAGCTGGCAGAGCCCAGGCCTTCCTGCTTCTGTGCAGCTGCTCTATGGTGGGAAAGTTTTCCAGGCCTCTGAGAACATTCACATCAGCACCATAGGACTCACTTGGTAATTGAAGCAGGAAGAGGACCATCTGCCTCCTGTATGTGTTTGTGCCAAGGGGTAGGAGGGATTGATGTCAGCTGGGAATCAGGGGCACTAGGTCTTTTTTTTTTTTTCTTCCCCCTTTTGTTTTGAGACGAGACCTTCCTATGTATCCCTGGCTGTCCTGGAGCTCACTAAGTTGACCAGACTGGCCTTAAACTCACAGAGATCTACCTAGCTTTGCCTCTGGAATGCTATGATTAAATGTATGCAGCGCTTGCCTGGCAGCAGCGACTCTTGAGTCTGGGAAGGTGATCCTCTCCTACTTTTACCTCCCCCCATGGAAGCAGGTGAGGCCTCAAGCTCTGAGGAAGAGCCTCCATCCCCAGAGGACAAAGAAAACCAAGTTCCGAAACGAACTGGTCCGCACCTGCGCTTTGAGATCAGCAGTGACGATGGCTTCAGTGTGGAGGCAGAGAGCTTGGAGGGTGAGCTGGGGGTAGCAGCAGCAGTAGCAGAGGGGGAGGTCCACACCCCATCCTGACCTCTGGCTCCTCATTCCAGTGGCATGGAGAACTCTGATTGAGAAAGTGCAAGAAGCTCGAGGGCATGCACGCCTCAGGCATCTCTCCTTTAGTGGTAAGAAGTAGCCCCAGGATCCTGGGAGCAAGGGCAAGGTGGGCCCTCCATGTGATTGCTATGTCCCTCCCGTTCTGTTCTCAGGAATGAGTGGAGCGCGGCTCCTGGGCATCCACCACGATGCTGTCATCTTCCTGGCAGAGCAGCTGCCTGGGGCCCAGCACTGCCAGCACTATAAGTTCCGCTACCACCAGCAGGGAGAGGGCCAGGAGGAGCCACCTCTGAATCCCCATGGGGCTGCTCGAGCTGAGGTCTATCTCCGGTCAGTGGTTGGGGAGCACGGGTGGGAATTAAGTCTAGACAGATGGAAACAGAGACACTAGGCTCCCAAAGAGTAATCTGTAGACTTCATGCCAGAAGAGTGGACCCCACCCATCTCCTATTTTGCTATCTTCAGCCCTAAAGTCCTTGGTGATACTGGCCCAGATCAAAGAATCACTAGGCAGCATCTCTTTGAAGGAATGGCCGTGACCCTACTTTCCTTTCCACTTGCAGAAAGTGTACCTTTGATATGTTCAACTTCCTGGCCTCCCAGCACCGGGTGCTCCCTGAGGGAGCCCCCTGTGATGAAGAGGAGGATGAGGTGCAGCTTCGGTCCACCAGGTAGGTGTGCAGAACAAGTTGGGGTACTGGGCCTGGTCTGAAAGGGTCCTAAAGGGGGTAACTGACTGTTCTTGGATACCAACTTACTATGTGGTATTTTGTCCCCTATCAGACGTGCCACCAGCCTGGAGCTTCCTATGGCCATGCGTTTTCGTCATCTCAAAAAGACGTCCAAAGAGGCTGTGGGTGTCTACAGGTTAGTGGGGTTGGGGGGATGCCCCTTGGGTGGACAGATAGGTGCCATGACCAGGAGCTGCCTGGTGTGCCTGTCCCCCTGCCCCGAGTTCCCTGTGGTTGGTTCTGCCCTGCAGATCAGCTATCCATGGCCGAGGCCTGTTTTGTAAACGCAACATCGACGCTGGTGAGATGGTCATTGAGTACTCTGGCATCGTCATCCGCTCTGTGCTGACTGACAAGCGAGAGAAGTTCTACGACGGGAAGGTGAGTTCGGGAAGGGTGTGAGGTGAATGGATGTGGGCTGACCTTGACAGAACGCTAACTCCTTCAACCTCTTCTGTAGGGTATTGGGTGCTACATGTTCCGCATGGATGACTTTGATGTGGTGGACGCCACCATGCACGGCAATGCTGCCCGGTTCATCAACCACTCCTGTGAGCCCAACTGCTTCTCTCGTGTCATCCATGTGGAAGGCCAGAAACACATTGTCATCTTTGCCTTGCGCCGCATCCTGCGAGGTGAGGAGCTCACCTATGACTACAAGTTTCCCATCGAGGATGCCAGCAACAAGCTGCCCTGCAACTGTGGCGCCAAGCGCTGCCGTCGCTTCCTTAACTGAGGCCATGGCTGCCCCAGATTCCTCATGTGCCCGCTGCCATCTCACCCTGGCCTGTGGCTCCCTAGTCTCAGTATCTCACTCCTACCTTCCTGTTCATGGTGGATGTGGGCATGTAGCCAGCAGGAGTCCTGCCTTCACCCCTCCTGCCTACCCAGCCACTGTCTCCTGCCTCCTTCCCTGGGGACCCAGGATGTAGATATTGTACAAAGGTTTCTAAATCCCTTCTTTTCTATGCACTTTTTTTATTTAAGAGGGCGGGGTCCCAGGTGGGAATCCCCCCACAATAAAGTCTGTCAACGTTTGGAGAGGTGGTCTTTCCATGATTTTATTATTGTGGTTGTGTGTGCGCATGCTTACTAGTGTGCCTGTTATCTCATGGCCACAGAGGTCAGGGACAATTTCTGGAGTCAGTTCCAGAAATCTAATTGAGGTCAGCGAGCTTGTGAGCCATTTTGTCATCCGTGGTGGTTTGATTTGTATGGTGCTGGAGGCAGGTGGAAGCTCCCACTTTCTGTAACCATTGTAATCAAGGAAGCACTAATGAGGCCAGATTGGGTGGGGCAGGGTTAGTTAGGAATGTTGATATATTTGCATATATTTGCATATCATGTATAAGATCCACAGCACACAAGCTGACAAGGTGATGTGCACTTGGTATGTAAAGGCAGGAAGATTCTGGTTCTAGATTCTAGGAGTTCAAAGTCATCTTCAGTTACATATGAGGTTCAAGGCCAGCCTGTGCTACATGAGATCCAGCCTCAAAGTCAGGGTCTGTGAAGGCATCAGAGCAAGTGTGCTAGTTTCTACCCTCTTGCACAGCTGAGTGTAGACAGGTGAGTGATTCCAGGAGTGGCCAAGTAACATAGTCCGGTTTATACTGGAATGGGCCCTTTATGGGAAAGGATGTCTGTTGACTTGGGGCCCAATCAAGATTGTACATCAAGAAGACCCCTTTAATGAGAACAAGCAGATACTGGCTTCAAGGGAAACTTTATTCATGGAGTAATAAAGCCCCAGCAAACCCTGACTCAGCCAAGTTTGGATAGCACCTGCAGTGCATCTGTGCGACCTAGCTGAGCCAGGTATATGCCAAGTTGGCCCAGAGTAGCAGATGGCTCCCTTGCCACCACCATCTCAATCAGGGCCCTCAGGGGTGAACGATTGGGCCGCAGTGAGTAGGCAAAGGTAGACCAGGTGGCAGGCAGCCCATATCTTGCAGCCAGGTGTCGTGTGGTACCATAATCCATGCTCCCACTAGGCCCAGGCTCAGGGTCCAGTAGCATAATCAGCTCCTCCAGAACTTCCAGCTCCTCCAGCAGGAGAGAGAGGGGCTGAGAGGCCAGACCCGGAAGCTCTGGAGGGCCAGGGAGGAGTGAGAGGAGGAAGGACAAGCTTTGAGGCCGCCCTCCCTCCTGGGTAGGGTTGTCTCATACTAACCCCAGCTTGAGGGCTGCAGCAGAGATGTCTTCCCTATGTTTCTACTTCCCAGTACCTCCAGGGTACCTGGGCAGGGCCGATGTACAGAGGTGCTGGGGTCTCCAAAAGCCAAGCTGGAACAAGGATGGGAACGGACCTTTCTCTTCAACAAAGAGAACAAGACCACTGCCAATATGAGAAGCAGCACCAGGAACAGTGGCAACACTGTCAGGGGCAGCACTGAGGATGGGACAAAACCTGGTCTGCTGGAGATCTCATTCTTGGTTGTCTGCCCAAGGCTCCAGCTCCCAGATGAGCTGGCCACGCCTGCTTCTTCAGGTTTAAGAGGACAGATATCCCTTGGTGGGATGGGCTTCTGGGAACAGATTTGAGAATGAGACAAGTGGGCCTGTCAGCCCAAACCTCCCATTCCTTAGGTCCTTAGACGAACCCACCTCTCCTGCTCCCCATCTCATCCACCCCCTTAAAGGCACTCCACTCGGGGATTCTGCTGTGCCCACCATTCCCTTTAGTGAGGCTCCCCCTCTGACCCAAGCTTTATCCATGGAACCCACAGGCAAGCCCTGACCCATACCCCAGGAATTTAGCACCTTTCTACACTGCTTGTGGGTTCTACCAGGGCTCTCCATGAGCGTGGAGGCTGCGGCTCCGCGGCTACACTGGCTACACAGCTCTGTGCCATTGGGGTTGCAATACCCGGGGGAACACTCTTTGAAAGGATGTGCTACAGTATCACCGAAGTCATTGAGCCCGCAGTTTTCTGTAAACTCGTAATCTAGTGGGAGACAATGGAGCACAGCTCTCCCTGTAGTCCCACTAGACCATCCCTCTTCAAATCCTCATGAGGACCCTATCCCTTTCCCCCCATCACTCCACCAAGCCTTGCCCACACGTAAAGCTTTCCTAAATCCATTCTCCCCATACCCTCCACTCAGAGGTAAAGTTTGCTCCTGGTGTCCCCACTCTAACTCGTCTTTTCTGCACAAGCTTACCTGTGCCCACCCCCACAGTCTTACCTGCCTAAGACCAGCACACCCACTTCTCCAAAGAAGCCCACTGCAAGGCCAGCAGCAGCCTTGCTACTTCCTAGCACCTTCTCTCTTACACCATCTAGTTCACACCCAGTCACTGCTCACCAGGACACGCAGGAGGCCCGAAGCGCTGCAGGCAGCTGCCGCAGCACCTCTTCTCAGAGTTCCAGTACTCAAGGTGGCCACAGAACCGAGAGGCCTTCAGTGAAGCAGCCCGAGTCAGAAGCAGCACTGCTACCGCCACTGTCCAGAGAAGCCAGCTGGGCCCCATCTCAGCAGAGCCTGCAACTTGAGGGTTGTGACCACTTCCACCCACACTGTTTCTGCAGCACATTCCAGGAAGTCCAAGGCAGAAGAAAGTGGTGGATGTGGGGGCACAGACATCCAGAACCTCTTTGGGAGCTGGTGTACCTCATACCCAACTCCAAGCCCACAAGTGTATAAAGAACATGATATGGATCACCAGATTGTGACCTTACATTCCTGCCTTCTCATTTTCATCTCTAAGATGGGGTAACAGAACTTGTCTCACTCGGTGAAGGCGGTGTGTGTGTGTATAAAATGAATCTACCTAAAAGATCACAACAGTCAGGTGTAGTGTACACACTTTTAATCCCAGCATTTGAAGTAAAGGCAGGAGGATCTCTTGTGAATTTGAGGCCAGCATGGTCTACACAGCAAGTTCCAGGCCACCCAGTTATCGAAATCCTGCTTCAGAAACAAGCCAAACATCATAATACCCAGCAGATAGTAAACGTAATTCAAAGTTTTGTACGTGTTAGGTATTATTTGTGCCTTAATTTCAGGGTGGTATGGTGGGCTTCACTTACCAGGCCTACCCTACTGTAAACTCTCATCAGGACCTAACCACGTCTCTTCCTCTCCTTTTCTAACCCCCATCTCTGTTAGGAATCCTCTGGTCTGCTCCAAACAGGCACCTATCCCTAAAAGGCGCCTAGAATGGGACAATCTGAGGTTACGGGTATAAAAGCAGTCCTGACTTACCAGTGTAGACCCAGACCCCAAGCTGGTTCCAAGTTCCTCTGTTGAGACTGTGGCTGGCATACACCTTTTCTTAGGTATGGGGGTGGAAGGAAACCACAGACCTTGGTTGACAAACTTCTTAAGCTTTATTGGAGGAGGGACAGGAGGAAGAGGAGGTTCCTGTGTCAAACAGATTGTATTATGAAGCTCTGAAGCCGGGGGTTGATGGGACTGGAAAGTGAAGGGCACTTTGAGAAGGGATGCTGGATAGGAACATCTATGCCCTTGGGAAAAGAGCAAGGGCACCAGTCTCAGAAACGACCATGCCGGTGGTCTGGGGAACGACGTCGGTTCCTTTCTCGGGGACGGTGACCTGTATGAGACCTTGGAGGTGACCTAGGAATTGGGAAGAGGAGTGGACAGAGATGGGTAGGAAGTTAGGAGAGGTCAAGATTTTTCCAGGCCTGGCTCTTAGGGATAGGATGGCTGTTAATGTCATTATAGGAGTGGAACTCAGGGACAGGTACCCAAGCTGGTGGTGGGCGTGGGGTTCACACTGTTTTGGCACTAAGACTATGGTACTTCTCCCCAGGCAGGGCTCAAAACTCTATTTAGAGCACAAGAGCCTTGGGATGGTAGGCCCACAAGTTAGCATCACGTTCATCTTAAGAGTACAGGAGAACATGGCACCCTGGGTCTGAGGTACCTATGCCTGGGTCCTCGTCCATAAAGCTGCCGGCGCAAGTTCCGGGATATGGGTCGTAGGTGCATAAAGTTGCAGAAGCCACCTCGGGTGCATTCCCTAAAGACAGAGGAGGCCACCATCACTGAAAACTCCCTACCACTCAAGCATCTGGGACTCTGATGCCCAGCCTACTTTTACACTACCTTACCCCATCTCATACTGCCGGCAGCATGACTCTCGGAAGTCAGTGACAGGAGACAGCTCAGCATGCACAGCCTGCCCGTTGAACCAGCGGTTATTGAGTTCCGCCACAGCCCGCTCTGCATCCTCCTCTCGCCGAAACTGAGGGGAAAGTGGGTGACCATGGGCTGTGGAATTCAAGATCTTCAGGGGACAAGTCAGCTCTGTGGCTGGACTCAACTTATCGATAGTCCTCAGGTTGTGAGGTTTCAGTGATGGCCATAAGGCACTGAAATGTTTCCACTTCTGGGCTCTAAGCATGGGGCAACAGGCACCTTAACATAGACATTGCCCACGAGGTGGTCCCCGAGGTTGTCACACACATTCATCTCTTCAATCTCTCCATACTTCTCCTGCAGTTCTGTGAATACCTCCTGCAGAAGATGGGGAAAAAGCTCAGCTAAGATCTGGCACACAGGAAACCCAGTTACCCTGGCAACCCTCACCTCAAAGAAGTTATCATAGTGTTCTTGCACCTCCACATCGCTCACGTGACCTGGAGGAGGGACGGAGGGTGAAATGAGGGCATAAACTGCAGGGGCCGTCTGCCCAGTCCCTGAACTATCTAGTTTCTTACTCACAGTGTGATCCATCTGCAGTTTGGGCTGTGTTCTGTGGATTCCGGTACAAGTTGAGCAGGACTATGGTCTGAACAAAGTTTAAAAGAGACCTGAGCTCAGAAAGCAGGGCTGCATGAAGAGTGAGCGTGAAGTTGGGGAGAGAGATGTGAGCCAATGGAATCAGAGATTCCAAAACTACCAGATAACCAAGGGGCGTGGTCAGTGTTCATGGGAGGCGGGGTCCAGTCCCTGGGAAGAAGGGTCTACCCAGAGGGCCAGGTCAGAAAGCAAAGAGGGGTAGGATTGGCTTTAGGAATCCGGAAGAGGCGGGACCCCAAGATGATGGACAGCAGATGAAGCGCGGGGAGGCGTGAATCTGGGTCTCACCTGGCTGAAAGTCGGTTTGTTGTGAAGTCGGGAGCACCGGTCCCCGTGCCGGCAGGCTCCAATCTTAAAGTAAAAAGAGCAGTTAACCCTGGAAGAGGTGCAAAGACAGAGGTAAACCGAGGGCCGGAAAGGCCGGGCATCCCACGAACACTGCCCGTCCAGCCCGTAGGGACCCAAGTGCCCCGGCTCCCTGAGAGGCCACTCCCTTCACCATTCTCACTTGTCCTTTTCAGTCCCGAATATCGAAGCTAAATATTCAGCCATTTTTACCCGAACACTCCAACGCGCCTGCTCCTTGCGTCACTTCCGTTGCTCAGGAGCGTTGGGAAATGTAGTTCGTCATTGCCTGTGGCGCAACTGCGCACGCGTGTTGGAGGCCAGCCGCCCTTCCCCGACACTCCAGCGCGTGTTTCCTGGGAGCGCATGCGTACAACGTAGCGGGGGGGGGGGGAGAGAAAAAAAAAAAAAAAAACAAACTCCACAGAAACCTGCAGCATCTCCCGCAAAGGAATCCCAAGCAGAAGGGATAAACCCCACTGGTAAGTTGGGAGTCGTCTGGTATACCCTACCTAGATAAGGAACTTCCTCGTCCCACAAGCCTGTTCGGAGGTACCCTTCCCGTAGCCAACGCTCCCCTAATTTGTCGTAATAGGGGCGTGGTTGTTAGTGACTTTGCGCCTGTCATTTGGGTCTTGCTCTGCAGACCCTTAAGACCACCAGGCTCCAGCGCAACTATGAACTTGGAGCGGGTGTCCAATGAGGAGAAGTTGAACCTGTGCCGGAAGTACTATCTTGGTAAGGCCGGTCCCCTAAGGCTTTGGGGGTAATAAAGGGAATCGGACTAGAGCGCCCAAGGCAAGAGTACACATGATCCTGGATTTTTGGTAACGCAACTGGGAACGCAGACTGTAGTCCGCTAAAAGGGACTCAGGAAGTAGGAAGCTGAGGTCTCAGTCTGAGTCCTAATGAACAGAGAAGAAAGAAAGAACGCCTGGGAGGAGGTAGTCCGTAGATGAAAGCCAGAACCCCACAGGCCCTAACAGCAGGGATCTCCAGTTAAACATGGGAGAGGACCTTACAAATGGGCCTTCTAAGGTGGAGATCCTTATTGTCGTTTGACTAAATGTGGGTATCTTTTTCCTAGGTGGATTTGCGTTCCTGCCTTTTCTTTGGTTGGTCAACATTTTCTGGTTCTTCAGAGAGGCGTTTCTCGCCCCAGCCTACACAGAGCAGAGCCAAATCAAAGGCTGTGAGTTCCAGGGCACCAACAAACAAAGGACAGCGGGTGGTTGGAAGGGATGGTGGAGGCTCCAGAACTCTAGGAGATCTGTGTCAGAGATGAAAGGGCCGTCGTGGGGGAGTCTAGCTCCCCCCAGAGCAGCTGGAGGCCAACTCCCCCACCCTTGTTCTTCATTATAGATGTTTGGCGATCAGCTGTGGGCTTCCTCTTCTGGGTGATTGTTCTCACTACCTGGATCACCATCTTCCAGATCTACCGGCCACGCTGGGGTGCTCTTGGGGACTACCTCTCCTTCACCATTCCCCTGGGCACTCCCTGACAACTTCAGAAGCTGGTGATCTGTTCTTTCCCCCAGTATGGGCTTCTTTGCTCTAAGCTTTCCTGAAGGCATCTGTTTCCCATTTCCCATCTGCCCCAATAAAGGACCCTAACTTTAAATATTGAGTTCTTGGGATCTTTCGGAGGCAGAAGTATAAAATGATTGCCAACACTCAAAGCACTTACTGAATGTGTTACATGTTAGACTTTGTGCTTTCACACACTGTATGAATTTTTATTTCATTAACTACTGTTCATACTCTTCTGAAATAAGAACTTTTCTGCTTCGGGACCGTCTTATGGATGAAGGAGAAAGAAATGATGTTCCCACTTTGAGGGGCTGCTATCCTGTCCTGGTAGTTGTGAATTTAAAAATACAACTTTCTTAACTGGGGCTGTAGTTTACTGGCAGTGCACTTTGTTAACACGAGGATGCTAGGTTTGGTTCCCAGCATGACAAACCAAGCAAGATGATCACTTTCTTGTTCTAGGCCTTAGTATTTTCTGCCAAGGAAGAATTCACTTGAGCCAAAACATTTCTCCTTTGAAGGAAGTGTCTTCAACAAGAGAAATATCCAGGAGCTTCCTTAGGAAAGCTTTCTTGACTTTCCTGTTTTTTCTTCTTGATTTAGTTGTGTGTGTGTGTGTGTGTGTGTGTGTGTGTGTGTGTGTGTCTGGGTGTATGGGTGTGTGTGGGTGTGTGTGTCTGTGTGTGTGTGTGCATCTGTGTGTGTCTATGGGTGTGTGTGCATCTGTGCGTGTGTCTGTGGGTGTGTGTGTATACTTTTATATAATGCCCGTGGAACCCAGAAGAGAACATCATCGTCCCCTGGGGCTGCAGTTACACATGGTTGTTTGTCACCATGTGAGTCCCCGTAACTATTGAGCTTAACAAGTGAGTGAGCCTTCTCTTTGGCATCTTGATCTTCTTATTCAAAATTTTATAATTTTGGTGACTCATGTCTGTAACCACAGCACTTAGGAAGCAGAGGCATGGTGGATTTCTGTGAATTCCAGGTCTGCCAGGGTTTGTAGTTGATATAATTTCAGCAGAGAGTCTGGTGAGATAACTTAGTGGTAGGGACACTTACTGCCAATCTTGACCTGTGTTTGATCCTCAAATCCTGTAAGTGGTCATCTGACCTCTACAGGTGTGCCCCACCACCCCAATAAGTTAAAAAAAAAGCATATGCCCAGCAGGTTGTGGTATTGGTGGTGTTAATCACACACTTGGGAGGCTGAGACAGGAGGCCTTCCGGGAGTTCAGAGACAACTTGGGTCACATACATAATGAGTTTCAGTCTAGACTGAGCCAGAATGAGGCAATAAATAAATAATGATAAAGTCTCAGTCCCCCCTTGATGTTCCCTGTGAGTATTTTTGCATATTTTTGTGTTCCTATTACATTTCACTTAGAATTTTTGGCTTGTTTATTGACCATCTTCTCTACACGATAAGACATATTATCAGCAAGGATTTTTGCCTGTTTTGCTTGTTACAGTGTCCTCACTATCTGGATGAGTATCCAGTGCTTTTAATATTTAAATGAATGAGATTTTGCTCAAAAAAAAAAAAAAAAACCTATCGAGCTCTCTGTAAGAAAGGAACCAGTCCATCTCCAGATTGGTCTTTCTGTGAGGGATGTCAGTGACTATGTAAAATAGGTTTATTGGCAATACTAAAATATAACACTACAAATCCAGAGAAGCCTTGGTGTATCTGAATCTTTTGTTTCCCATAGTGCCCTGCGCCGCGCAGGCGCGTTACCTCCTCCTTGAGCCTCGGAAGTTTGAATCACAGCTTCCCCTCCGCGCCCCCCCCTCCCCCCAGGTGCCTGGCTTGTCGTTGGTTTGTTTCCGGATACAGGGCCTCGGGAAGGTGGAACTTAATGTCGGGAGCCAATAGTACAGGCTGTCAATTGGCCAGCAAATGAAATTGACGTTTTCATCAACTAGTGGGAAAAAGCAGTTGCCTAAGGGGCCCACCTACAGAAGGGAAAGAAGGGAAGTGGCGGCCAAGGCAGTCGCAGCTGGACAGTGCTTAGGCCCGAGGACCAGTGGTACCCACACTTACCTTTGACCTTTTCCGCCTTCCGCCTAGCTTTTGAACCCCGCCTCCTCCAAGTTCTTTTGATCCAGCGCATTAGACCTGGACCCAAATCATGTTCCCGGTAAAGGTGAAAGTGGAGAAATCAGGTGAGGACTGGGTATCCAGGACACCCGAGAGATATGTTAATCGTGAAAAAGCGGAGTATGCGACATCTTTTTGCAGTCCATATGACAGGATCCTCTAAAAAGGGTCCTTTTCTTTTTCTACCTCAGTTTCCCCATTTGGTGGGCATTAGTCAGCAATTGTGGTGTATCCCTTAAGTACCGGGAATCAATCCTCAATAATCATTGCATTCCCATAACCTTAGGGTGTAGGGTGATGGATGGAAAATATACAACGTGGGAGGAGTGGCAATGTGTGGGAACAAAGGGCAGCAGGGAAGCTAGGGCTGCTGGAGCAGTGAGGAAACGGAGGCAGAGAGGTGGGGGGGGAGGAAGACAGATCTGTGGGGTGCAGGAAGGGACTTTCGGGTTTTCCTTTGAGGAAAATGGGTAGTCTAGGGAGGTTCTTGAAGAAGGAGCGAGTTGGTAAAGGTGCACCACAAAGCAGAAAACAAAACAAACCCTACAGCCCCACAACAAAACTTGAGTGGAGTAGTTGCTAGTGGAGAGAGTGCTGCTTGTGTTGGCAGACGCTGTTAATCCCAGGGCGTGGAGAGCAGAGACAGACCCATCTGAAGTCAAGGCTGGCTTGATCTGTTTAGCAAAGAACATGCCAACCCAGGGCTACATAGTGAAGGGGGGGGGATATGTATATAGTGGAGGGAGCCTCACTACAGCTATGCAGGTGGGGGGGGGGGGGCTTGGAAACCCAGACTGAGTACAGACCCCATTTTCTGGGGTCAGGGTTGTAGAATCTTGAGAGTTCTGTGACGGAGAAGATCAAAGCCATGGTATCTGTCTGTTTTTGTATTTTTCTTTGTTTTGCTTATTGTTTGAGAGAGGATCTTTCCTTGCTGAGGCTGACCTTGAACTCTTGGTCCTTCCTACCTCAGCCTCCAGAGTGCTGGGATAGCAGACATATGCCATTATGCCCAGCTAGGCTTGGCTTTCTTTTAGGAAGGTTCTGTTGTCTGCCTTATAAAAGGAGGTGGATGAGAAATTAGTGACTGAGGCTAGCCCCTGGATGGCAGGAGAAGGCAAGGTGAGGAGGGAATATATTGACAGACTCCCAGCAAGCCGAGTGAGCTGAAGCTGGGGCAGGAGAGGAGTACCCATGGTGAGTCCAGGAGCCTGTGGACTGGCGAGTCACTCCTCGTGGTGAGAATCCAGGAAGAAGAGTGGGTTTTGAGAGGGAGGCCTCAGTGGAAAGAGCCTGAGGGATGTCAATGGAAGGTGTCCTGGTCCTAGATTCCTGAGTAGGTGTTGGAAAGAAGAGCAGTGGTAGCAGCTACACCCGTGGCCCCTGCCTAAGGCTCTGTTGCCCTGGTTCTGTCTTCAGTTGGTCTCTCCACTGAGTGGCACTAAAGCTGCTTTCCAAGTACCTGGACCAGACAGAACGTAGGATCCCCTCCCACAGCGGATGTGGGAGGCCACACAGCTGATTCCTACCTTCTGCCCTCAGAGATGGAGATGGCCAAAGCCCGGAACCAGCTGGATGCTGTTCTTCAGTGTCTGCTGGAGAAGAGTCACATGGACAGGTTGGGATCTGGTCCAGCCTGGGGAAGGACAAGGGTGGGAACTGTTTGGACTGACTGATTGTTGGAGGGGTGGACCTGGATGGGAGCCTGGAGGCTGCCTCAGGGAGAAAAGTGTTCCATAGGAAGACTACTCGATATCATCACACTCTGGGCCCTTGGTGCCTGAAGCCAATAGTGCTTTTCTTGCTCCCAGGGAACGCCTGGATGAAGAAGCTGGGAAAACCCCCTCGGATACACACAACAAGTAAGGGATTTTGATGGGATTTAGACCTGAGAGTTTGGGTTAGGTAGCCTTTCCCTCTGCTAAGTCCCAACCATCTTACATAGACAAAGATACCTGTTGTGTAAGTGGCTAACACCTTGGTGGGATTCAAGGCCCAAGGGGTACCAGTAACCCCAGGATGTCCATTTTTGTTTGTCTTTAGTGCTAGTAATAGAACCCCAGGGCTTTTGCCTGTGCTAGGCAAATGGTCTGTTACCAAACTACATCATTTAACGTCTTGGGGGCAGCGTTGAGCAGATGTTTATTAAAGGCTCGGTCTGCTGACACCATGTCTCTCCCTGCAGGGACTGTTCCATTGCTGCCACTGGGAAAAGGTAAGGTGACTGGGATCCCAGCCCATTAAAAGGTTCCCAGTCCCTAGCTCCGGGCCTGACACTCATCTTAACCACACAGGCCATCTGCCCGCTTCCCCCACCAGCGGAGGAAGAAGAGGAGGGAGATGGACGATGGGCTCGCTGAGGGGGGTCCTCAGAGATCCAGTGAGTAGGCAAGGGACTGAGAGGGTGGGCGTGGAGTCAGGGACGACACAGGGGTGCTCATTTCTCACCTGCCTTATCGCCCCAGATACGTATGTGATCAAGCTGTTTGACCGGAGTGTCGACTTGGCCCAGTTCAGTGAGAATACACCGTTGTACCCCATCTGCCGCGCCTGGATGCGCAACAGCCCCACAGTGCGAGAGCGCGAGCGCTCACCCGGCTCACCACTGCCCCCTCTGCCAGAGGATGGAGAGGTGGGATGAGGCCAGAGAGAGCCCTGGGTGGATAAGTCAACAGCTCCCCCATTAGTGGTAGATAGGCATAATCTCTGGGCCCCCTCAATGAATAGAGGATCAGGTAGGACACATAGCCATTTGCTCTTAGGTGAGGATTATGGACAGAGGTCTCTAAGCCGGATAGATATGGCTTCCTAGGGAGTAGAAGTTCTAAAAAATGAAGGGCTGAACATGGATCTTAAGTGCAAACAGATGTGGTTACCAGATAGGGCCTGGGTGAGCAAATGTAGACCTTATGGGCTGGGTGGAGGTCATAGGGGTTTGGAAATCATCTGGCTGGAAAGGGTTGGCATGGATCCCTGGGACAGACATATGAATTTGACTCTTGGGACTGTCAAAATAAGAGTAAACATGACACCCCCTGGACAGTTCCTTAAAGGAGGCATCTTGACTGCCCCCTGGCCCTGGAATTCCCTGAGCTTGGCAAGGGTAGACAAGGGTTCTCAGGCTGACAAGAAGACACGGTCCCTAGAACAGGAAGACTGTCCTCTAGCTGGTAAAGGTATGTCCCCTCTACTGTGATTTCTCCAAGTACAGGTTTCTGGGTAGACCCCTCATGGCTGCCTCACTGGGAACGGTAGGAGGGATGACATGTACCTTCAACCCTCTGCTCTGACTCTTGGGCCTTGTGTGGGGCTTTGTCTCCCCAGGGTTCAGAGGTCATCAACAGCAAAAATCGTGATGTGTACAAGCTGCCTCCACCCACAGCCCCTGGACCACTGGGAGATGCCTGTAGATCCCGAATTCCGTCCCCACTGCAGCCTGAGACCCAGGGTCCCCCCGATGATGAGGTAGGTATCCAACGCTGGCCTGGAGCTTCAGGGCATGTTGGGAGGGCTGGGGCGTGGTCACCTGGCTGGGCCTCTCTGTCCTTGCAGCCCTCGGAGCCTGACCCTTCTCCTTCCACGCTTATCTATCGCAACATGCAACGCTGGAAACGCATCCGCCAGAGGTCAGTGTGCCCTGCCTCACTTGCTTCTTGCCCCAGTGTCCTCTGCAGCAGGTGCTAAATCCTCCCTCTCCCTCCCTAGGTGGAAGGAGGCATCTCACAGGAACCAGCTTCGTTACTCAGAAAGTATGAAGATCCTTCGGGAGATGTATGATCGGCAGTGACCTTCCCAGGAGCCCCACCCCAATAAACCTGCCCCCAACCCACACTGGCCAGCCCGTCTTTCCTGGCCCAGATGTAAGGCAGTTAACAAATCTCAAGTGCATTTATTGGGTACTGATGGTAGGAAGGCGGGGAGATGGGAAATGCTGGCACTGAAAGTGTGACCTTAGAGAACGGCAGATGTGGAGGAGGAGCCTGAGACATCTGGTTGCAGATGGGGAGCCAGGACAGAGGAACTCAGGGGTTCTTGTTCACTGGCCTAGCACATCTGGAGAAGATGGAGTGTCCATACAGTTTGAGTTTGGGGTTCCTGGTTAGTCAGGAATTGGTGTCCCAAGAATTGGAGGTCAGAATAGTATTCAAGAATTTAGGTGCTTGGAGTTTTAAGTCAGAAAGTGGACTGTGGCAGAGGAGCATTAGGTTACAGGAACAGGATCTAGAGTCTGGTAGACCAGGCTTGGATGTTCTGATGTGGAAAGCCCATGCAGTCTGGGTCACTGTGGAGAATTAGGTGACCACATTGTACTCTGATGTCATGGTGGGGTGTTCTACAGGTTCTACAGGTGGTAGGAGGCCTGAGTAGTGATAGAAGCCCAAAGTGGGGTCGGTCTGATGGGAGCCTTGGCTGAGGGGTGACAGTAGTGTTCGTGTTGTCTTGAGGAAAGGTGTCATGGGTGGGGTCTGAAAGCTGGGAGAGCACTTAGGGAGGTATCCAGGTTACTGAGGCTCAGGGAGGGTTTGGGGTGGAAAGGTCTCAGGGGAGAACATCTAGATGTGGCTGGGAAAGGCTGTCTTGACAGCGATTGGGACATCTGGCTGGGCAGTGGAGTCAGATCGGCTTTTAAAAGAGAGCCTAAAGAGGCTTCCCAGGTTCGGTCCTATAATGCTGGGACCCCTACTTGGCAGCAGGTGGTGGCGGAAGTTGGGCCTGGGCTGACGCTGGTGTGGCCTGGATGGACAGGACACCCTCAGGAGACAGTGCCGAGGTCACTGCAGCAGGGTCCACGCTGGGAGGCAGGCGGTATCTGCGGTGGAACTCTCGAGCAATGAATCCATGTTCATCCTGGGGGTGTGGTGGAGGAAGAGATGGGCTTGAGAATCCTCCCCTCCTGCTTACTCCTGCTCCCCAGTCTAGCATGCACACCTACCGGGCGCTCCTCATGCTGAGCGTGGACCTCCACATGGTCGCCAACCACCTTGACCGAGATTTCCTCTGGCGAGAAGTGCTTCACGTCCAGCAGCACTGAAAAATACCCAGGGTCCGTGGGCACCTGCACACATGGGGCGTGGGTGTTGGGATGGCATCAGGTAGGGGCTTGGCTTCTGGGACCCACTCCCCGTAGGTCACATAGGTTACAGTGCTGATGCTGAGGACTTGGTTAGAACATCCCCTCCACTCAGTCACAAGCACCTCAGCCTCACAATAACTGGCCTCCCTCCCCTTTAGACACAGGGTCCACCTCTTGTGGTGACCAACTTAGATACCTGCCCTATAACCCCCACCCATGTCCTTGACTCCACAGCCACCATGTCTCTGCTAAAAGAGACCATGCTAGCAACCAAGGTGTCACTACCCCATTGCCAGAGTTCTTAGATCACGGGACCTCCTGAGCCCTCCTTTACGGGGTACCTTTCCCTCGTTTTAGAGTGCCCAAGGCCCCCTTCGTCAAATCACAGGACCCCTCTAGGAGATGCAGCATCACCATAGGTAACCCTAGGAACATTACAGCCCGTCAGGACTCACTTGTCCTTTCCCCCAGATTCCCTGCTCACTTGCCCCACGCCCCACCCCTCAGAAGATCAGTAACCAGGCCTCAGAATACCACACTCAAGGGACTCCCAATGGCCCACTGAGGGGTGACATTCTCCCCTAAGTTCAAAATCAACAGACATTCCTGCACCCCCGCCCCAAGGTGAACCCCCCCCCCTCTTGTTAGTAGTTGAATTGGCCCTCTCCCTAGACCTGGCACCTGGGCTGTGGGTAACGCCACACTGGGGGCGCGCAGATAGTAGGGGGCGATCGCAGCAGGGCACAGTGAAGCCAGTTCTGCCTCAAGTAGCCCTTCGCCGAAACGCTGGTCAAAGAGGCGTCCCGGAGCGGAAAAACCGGGTAAAGGAGCTGAAGCACGGCGCAGCCAAGAAGGCTGCACAGGCACGGGGATCTCCATCCTGCCCCTCCGCTACTACCCTGAGCCCTGCAGTGCCCAAGTGCAGGCTGTTTCCGATTTATACTGTGCCCTGTGCCGCCCCTGCAGCGGGCCTCTCAGGGACACTGGGATTGAGGCCAGACTCGGCCATTAGTATTCCTTATTTAGAAACTTCAATAATTACTTGGCCGGTTATTAAACGCCTGCTGGGTGCCTGGAAAAGGACACCAGGGAAATGTCATTAAGCCTTTTTCCATTTCTAGAAGGGGAAACTAAAGTCTAGGAGGCAGACCCTTATAAAGGTGTGGCTAATCGCCGTGGCAGTTGGGACCCTGGGTCCCGAGATGTCCACCAAAGAGTTCTCAGTCCTCTTAATCCATCTCCGCCCCATTGGCAGCTCTGAGAATGACGCATCAGTCTTAGTAACAAACTCCTGGAGAATGCTGCACCCATGCCAGGCTGTCAGGAGGATACAGAACAGACCCTACCCCAGAGTAGGTTGGGCCTAATTCTGTGCCTCTGACTCAGCCTCGGGTGCTCAGCGGCCAGGGGGCATGAGCATGAACACTCCAGGCTGGCCCCCGGGGGCAGCGCGCCGGGGCCCGAAATAGCTCGTTTTGATCCCACTACCTGGGCCAGGAGCCCGGGCCTGGCAAGGAGTACGACCAGCTGCTCAGTAGCAAGAGGAAAGTGGTTAAGGTGACCATAAGGACGGGACGGCAGTCAAAGTGAAGACAGACGTCCTGGGTTAGCCCTGCAATAGTAGTTAGGCTGGAGCCAGGCCTTAGCTCATACAGGTATCCTGGCGGTTAGAAGTAAGGACTGAGTAAAAGCCAGGACTCTTAGCTCTCTTCCAAGCGTCCGGCCGGCTTTTGATCCTTACTATTGGTCCGAGGTCTTGCCAATTACTGATGCACTCTTCCTGTCTCCAATCAAACACGCGCTCTCCCAGTTCGTCAAGAGAGAACGCCCCTCGGCCGCTTTCCAGTTACTTTTATTTTCTAGTCTATCATTGGTCGCCTTGGAGGCCGCGCTCCAGCTCTGCACGCCCAGAAAGGGGCGGGGCTGGCAGCGTTACTAAGCGAGGATGGTAGGAGCGGGGCAGTTCCGTGAAGGAGCTCAGCTGGAGCTAAGGCTGAGGTAAATGCCGACAGACTGACTGCAGGTGAGGTTGGTCCCTCCTTCGGAGACCACAGGAGGCCTGGGGAAGGCAACACAGGTTTACAAGAGCCTGGAGTCTCCAGCTCAACTTCATGAAAACGACAACTCCCAAGATGCTACGCAGTTTGGGCCCTCCAGCATCCCCGAGTGTCTCATGTCTTTTGTTCTCTCAGGGTGGACCTAAGAGAGTCTAAAAGAAATTTGGAAATTGAGTTCGTCAGTTTCCAAATTGCCCCAGACATCTAGGGGTGTTGTTTTTGAACTTTCTCACTTAGGAGGAGCTCAGTGAATCATGGGGATTGTAGTCTACTACCCCTTTCTCGTTGGGAGTCGTGCCACCACCTCCCCCTCCCCTTCACAGGTTTAACCGGAAACGTACTGTGTACAGTTTAGTCGTGGCTCTTTGTTAATGCTTTATTTTTGCCTATTTCTCTTTTGTTGTTTTCATTCTTCTTTTTTTCATTTGTGTAGGTTATTTTTTAATTACTTGTTTTGTTGTTGTTCTTCAAGACAAGGTTTCCCTGCATAGCCCTAACTGTCTTGGAACTTGCTCTGTAGACCAGGCTGGCCTTGAACTCCTGCCTCTGCCACCTGAGTTCTGGGATTAAAGGCGTCCACCACCACTCTTGGCTAAATTACTTGTCTTTTTTACTCGTGGTCTTAATTAGAGCTTCATGAAATGGGCTTCATGGAAAATGTTTAAAGAGGTAGAAATTAGTTACCTTGATTTGATTGTAACACATTGTATACAAGTACTGAAATATACTGTACCTCATAAACTTGCACAATTAGTGTCAGTTAAAAAAATATAAAACAGTATAACAGACCATATTTTTCCTGAATGGGGCTGGAGAAAGGTCTCAGCGGTTGGGAGCAGTGACTAGTCTTCCAGAGGCCACAGGTTTGATTTTCAGCATCGCATGGCTACTCACGTTCATTCCAGGGGATTGGACACTCTTCTGGCCTTCGAGGGCGTTGCATACACATAGTGTGCATAGACACACATAGGCGTAATACCACCCGTGCACACAAAATAAAAATAAATCTTTTTTTAATTGCCTGGATAGTGTGAAGATGCAATGCCTAGCCTGTTTCCTGACATTCTGATTCTGTTAGCCGGGAGTGGGAACTGTGAAGAGCCTGGGGTGTGCTTGGCTACCAACCCACTCTCAAATATCAAGTCACGCAGGACCAGGCAAATCCTTTCCCACGGAGGCCAGACAAGGCAGTTCAGTTAAGGGAGCAGGATCCACAAGCAGGCAACAGGTAACATGTTATTCTTTTTCTTTTTCTTTTTCTTTTGGTTTTTGAGACAGGGTTTCTCTGTGTAGCCCTGACTGTCTTGGAACTCACTCTGTAGACCAGGCTGGCCTCGAACTCAGAAATCTGCCTCTCTCTGCCTCCCAAGTGCTGGGATTAAAGGCGTGCACCACCACTGCCCGGCATATGTTATTCTTGATTTGAGACAAGACAGGCTCAGGTGTCTGTCCTCATCTTTCACCTTGTTGAGCCAGAGTCTTCTCTTTGATGTTCACCTCTGAGGCTCGCTGACCTGAAAAGTTTTAGGGGACTCTCCTGTTTCTACTTCCCACCTCAGTATAGAAGTACTCAGATTGCAGACTTGTGCTACCACATCTGGCTTTCCATGAGTTCTAGGGATTTGAACTCAGGTCCCCATGTTTGTGCAGCAAGCACCTTACTCACTGAGCCATCTCCTCAGCCTTTGCTTTGGAACTTTGGATCCTCCTGCCAGAGCCTCTTGAGTGCTGGGATTATAGGCGAACATTACACATCTGGCATGAGTCCGTAATTTTAAAAGGCCTAGCACTCAAGAAGTTGAGGCAGGAGGATCACCTCAAGTGCAAGGCAAACCATGGCTACAGAGTGAGACCCTGTCTCAAAAATAAATGAATAATAAAAGTTCCTCCTAGGCTAGACCCAGAGTTGAGAACTACCAACTACTAGTTAGTTTTTAGGTTCTTCTAAGTCTCTATCATGGGACTTAAAGCTCATGGGAATTATGTGTCTTGTGATGATTCATGGGGATTGTAGTCCATTTCTTCTAGTAATCTATGGGAAATGTCACCTTCTGTCCTCCTCTTACTGTGCTCTGCTTCTTTCATAGCTTGTCAGTTGTCACCTCCCAAGACAGCCCCTTTGGAAATGTTCCCCACGGTGGTCAACCCTTTGGGCCATCAAGAAGCCAGAACTGGAGCCACAAGGTGAGGACACTTTAGGTTAAGTTCTGTGCCTTGGACTAACAGCTGTCAGTGACCACTAGAGGGAAGGAAGGCATGCAGTGAGAGATTAAGAGAAACCCCTTACCCGACTGCTGGTGGTCTACCCATTTCCAGCTCTCTAGCACTTGGATCCCTGACCACAGGGACTTAGGTTGTTACCTGGTCCTCCCAATGGTAACAGCGTGGGATGTTTCCTCTTTCGGATTGCCTCTATGTGTGTTCATTCCCCAGGGGGTCACCCTTCTGACCTGATCTTTTCTTCTTACATTTTCTCCCTATTTAAATCCAGGTCTGAAAGGCCACAAGCTCCCAAGGCCACAGCAGCCAGTTCTGCTGAGCTGTCTGAGGAGTCCTGGCCATCCAGTTCAGGGACCCCTTCCCCACTCAGTACCACCGAGGGACAAAGTACCTCTTCACCCCTCACCTTAATTGACAACGAGGACTCAGTGGTGGCCAAGTGAGTACCAGAGTTCCTGGGGGGGAAGAAGGCATTCCATAATAACCATCAAAGACAGAGCTGTCTTTTTTAGGACCAGACATTTCATGTGTATTATTGAGGGCCGTAGAGCCTGGGTTCAAATCCTGCCTGTTAACCTATCCCTATATTGCTTTGGTCTCAGTTTCCTTCAGTTGGGAATATTAATCACACACAAGCACTGGAGCTGTTTTCAATGTTCAGTTCCTCCAGACAGTGATCGATAAGAGCACCTGTTGCCAGGTGCTGTGGCGCACATCTTTAATCCCAGCACTGAGGAGGCAGAGGCACGAGGATGTCTGAGTTTGAGGCCAGCCTGATTTACAGAGTGAGTTCCAGGACAGCTAAGACCACACAGAAAAATCTTCTCTTGAAAAATCAAAAACCAGCCAACCAACCAAAAAACCAAAAATAAGACCCACTCGTCTCAGAGTGAGTACTTGGATCTGAAAGAAAGAGGAGTGAAAGATTCTGTAACAAAAGGGTCCTCAGATAATTATGGCCTAGCCAAGATAACGTTTATTTCTGTCTCATTGTTACAGAAACAACCAGGGCTGACATGGCAGCCCAGTGTAAGGTGTTAGGAGCACAGGTTCGGGCTGTCTTATTGTTGCCCTATCTCTAGGCTGTCGTACTTCCCCTCATGGGCCACAAATGGTTCTCGGTAACGCCACTCTTCCAGAATCATGCTTCCTTATTCTTTGTTGGTCAGGAAGCGTTTGGGCTGGCAATGTAGCTCAACTGTTAGAGTGCCTGTCTGGCATGCACAGTGCTCTTGGCTTGATCCCCAAAGCCACACAAAAGTAGGCATAGTAATGTCTGCCTGTAGTCTCAGCATTGAAAGGGTGGAGGCAGGGGGATCAGAAGTTCAAAGGCACTTCCAGCTACATAGTGAATTCAAGACCAGCCTAAGCTAAACAATACCTTGTGTAAAACAAACAAACAAATAAAAAGACAGGGTCCAGCAAGCTGGCTCATTGAGTCAAAGCATTTGCCACAAAAGCCTGGCAATCTCCTTTGATCCCAGGCCCCTCACATGAACATGGAAAGGGAGAACTAACTCCACAAAGTTGTCTTCCATCTGCATACACACACTGTGATGCCTGTGCTATCCCTGGATACATCAAGTGTGCAAAAACACACATACAACCATAATAAATAATTTTTAAAAATCTAGTTGTGGCCCGGCAGTGGTGGCTCATGAAGAGGCAGGCGGATCTCTGAGTTCAAGGCCAGCCTGATCTATAGAGCAAGTTCCAGGACAGCCAGGGCTACACAGAGAAACCATGTCTTGAAAAAAAAAAATCTAATTATGTATTCACAAGTTATATGACAAATATAGTCCGTAGCACGGCCAGAGTGGTTAATAAGTCTATAACTTTAGTTTCAGGGGGTCAGACACCTTCTTCTGGTCTGTGTGGGCAACCTCTATGTACCCATGTGGTGTATATACAGATATGCAGGCACACACACAAACAAATCTCTAAAAAAAGGAACAATAGTTATGTAGCTAGCTAAACATTTGTGACCCAAGCGTGGTAGAGCATTTAACTGATACACTGGCATACGCAAGGAGGCACTGCGTTCACGTTTCATCATTTCCAAACACAAATAAATAATTTTTAAAAAAGAAAGATAGAAGATTGGCGTGGTGGCACACACCCGTGGCTCTTAGAAGGTGGAAGTAGGAGGGTGAGGACTTCAGGGCAGTCCTTGGCTGCATAGCTGGGGGTTAGCCTGGGCTACATGAGGAGCTCCCCCCAAAAAATTTTTAAATATTAAAACAAAAAATTAAAATCAGAGTGACTATCTGACTCTGGATACAGGTGCTTGCCACCAAAGTCTGACAGCCTAAGGTGTATCCAATCCTTAGGAACCTCCTCCACGAGTGTACTGTAGCATGCCTGCTCAAGTGTGCACCCATGCCTGTATGCATGTGTATGTGTGCACATGTGTACACACATGCAGAGTAAAGTGTGAAAACATTAAAATTACATTACTATATCAGAAAGAAATGGATTTTTAAGGCCATTTGCTTGCTTCTGGTAGATGTGAAGAAAGCACTTACTTATTTTTATTTTTGTTTTGTTTACTTTTTCTCAGACAGGGTTTCTCTGTGTACCTCTGGCTGTTCTGGAACTAATTGTAGACCAGGCTGGCCTCTAACTCAGAGATCTGCCTGCCTCCCCACCCCACCCACCCCAGTCTCCCACAGGAGCTGGGATTAAAGGCGTGTGCCACCACTGCCCACCCAGCAAAAGGAGTTAGTTTTGTCTGGGCCACTGAACATACCTTTCCATGGTGCTTGGTAAACAGAAGAAAGGGCGACGTGCTGACTGCTGTTGCTATGGTTATTGTTATTACTATGTGGCTCCCTTACTCCCTCTGCCGTCTCCTCCATCGATGCTCACAGGTACATACACAGGTTCCGACAAGCTCAGCCCACGAGCCGAGAGGACCGCCAGCCTGCAGGCCCGACCCCAGCTGACTTTTGGTGGCTGCAGCCTACGCCGTCAGACTCCAGCAGTCACCCTGCTGCAGGTATCCCTAAAATCTGTCCTGCTCAGAGCCCAGCCGCCACCCTTCCCGGTCCCAGTCATTTAACAGAGGTTTCCCAGCAGGAGCTGGTGAACCTGCAGGAAGATCTGCCGGGACAGGTCCATCTCCCACCGGCATGTCCAGTACATCTCTGTCTTCTGCACCTCTTCAGAAAGTAAAGCAGGTGACTGTTACCCTCTCCCTCTCTCATGTGCCTGGTCTGACAGTACAAGCTCTGGGACAGAAGCAAAGACAATGACCAACTTAAAGCATCATAAACAAAAAAGGGTTTATGGACCTGGAGATATGGCTCATTTGGGAAGGGGCTTGCCTAGCAGGTAGAAAGCCCTGATTTGATCTCTGGGCACCACATAAAGTAGGCATGGTGGCACATAGCTGTAACCTCAGCACCCAAGAGGAGGAGAAGTTAAGGTCATCGGAGTTGGAG
This sequence comes from Uromys caudimaculatus, assembly GCA_028551405.1. Classification (NCBI taxonomy): domain Eukaryota; kingdom Metazoa; phylum Chordata; class Mammalia; order Rodentia; family Muridae; genus Uromys; species Uromys caudimaculatus. Next base: position 49,638,184 of record CM052717.1, read on the forward strand.
GCTGCTCTGGGCTGTATGATATCCTATCTCAAAATAAATAATAATAGACTAAAAATGTAACAAAAGGATTTGCTAGTTAAATACAACTTTGAACCTTTAAAAAAAAAAAGATTTATTTATTTAATGTATGAGTGCTCTATCATCATGTACACCTGCATGCCAGAGAGGGCATCGGATCCCATTACAGATGGTTGTGAGCCACCATGTGGTTGCTGGGAATTGAACTCAGGACCTCTGGAAGAGCTGCCAGTGCTCTTAGCCGCTGAGCCATCTCTCCAGCCCCACAACTTTGAACCCTTGAAAAGGTAGATGTGCGTGCGTATTCATTACGCCCATGTTGCTATGACCAAGACACTTGGCAAAAAGAAGGGAAGAAAGGTTTATTCTAAGCCCGGTTTCAGGGTCTGTTAGTACAGGGGTGGGGTGGGGGTGTTCATGTTTTAGCAGACCAGGAAGCAGAGTGCAGGTTGGAGCCATGTGTAGGTATACCTTCAAAAGCCTGTACCTAGTGCCTGCAAGGCCCCACTTCCTAAAGAGTCCATAGCCTTCAAAATGGTGCCATAAACTGTGGACTGAGCATTCAAACCATGAGCCAGATCCATATGTTTGGGCAGTGCTAGGGGAAACCTAACTCTTGGTTCTGGATCCCTTTCCTGGCCTAAGCCTTCACAGACATTCTCCTTACAGTAGCCAAGATGGCCCCCGGTGGCTTGAGATGTCTGTGGTACTCAGATATAACTGTAGAAAGTAGGATTGAAAGACTGACTGACTGCCTTCCTTCTCCCCTCCCCTCCCCTCTCTTTCTTCTTTTTTAATCAAAGTGTTTATGTGTATGGGTGTTTTGCACACATGTATGTCTGTGTTTTTCACTTGTGGGCCTGGTGCTCCTAGAGGCCAGAAGAGGGTATCAGATTCCTGGAACTGGAGTTACAGACAATTGTGAGCTTCCACGTGGGTGCTGGGAGTTGGATCTAGGTCCTTTGGAAGAGCAGCCAGTTACCTTAATGGCTGAGCCATCTCTCCAGCCCCCACATCTGTCTTTTATTCAGTCACCCTTAAGTCAATCTGAGCTATTTGATAGGATGTTTTGATTAGGCAGGGTCTGGTTAGGAAGATAGGCTTGATCTTTCCTTTTTAAATTTTAAATGTAGTGCCTGTCTGTGTATAAGTCTGTCTGTGTGTGTAGGTGTAGGTCAGAGGTCAACTTTCAGGAGCTGATTCTCTTCTTTCACTTTGGCGTAGGTTCTAGGGATTAAACTCAGGTCATAGGCCTGTACAGAAAGCACTTCCCACTAAGCCTTCAGTACTGGGGTAGCTGAGGGTAGGATGGAGAGTTCAGGGCCAGCCTGGGTTACAAAGTTAGATCCTGTCTCAAAGACAGAAATCCCAAAAGCCAAAGCAGGGAAGAGAGCCTCTCCCCCTCCAAGGTAGAGAGGTAGACTGTAAGCTTCATGCACCAGGTGGGATATCGGCCCTCAGGCCTTCTGCAAAGAGCCTCCATCTTTGTGGCCTTTGGGGTAGGGACTAGCTGCTGGCCCTTCTCTCTGTGCAGAGTCTGAACTCATGGAACCTGCCCCTGCTGGACCTGGAGACACTGAGCCTGCAAAGCCGAGCGGCCAGGCTGCTCAAGCGCAGGTGACGCCTCTCCCCATATTCTCCCCCTTACCAGTCGTACACGGTCACTGCTCCCCTCACTGCTGCTTTCTCCCCACAGCAAGGCCTCCCTCTCCTCCGCCTCCTCCCTCAGTCCCAACGATGCCTGCAGCTCCTCCTTCCCCATCAGCTCCGATGGCCTCTCTCCCTGCTCTGTGGCCTTCAATCCCGACTCCAACAAGAGTTCTAGTCCCAGAGAACCTGTGCTGGCAGGTAAGGCTTGATGGTAAGCAGGTTCAGATCTCATCTATGTACTAGCTACGTGACTTTGGTCTTTCCTGGCCTTGTTTCTCTAACTGGGAACCAGGAATAATAACTGGGTCCCTCCCTCACCAGGTTCATGAGTACAGGGCAGGCCCGTCACACGTCTATCAACAAAAGCTGTCAGGGGGTTGTGTGCCAGCTAATATACCCCCTGCCATTATGCATATAAGCTCCAAAATCAGATGGCTTAGTTCAGAGTAGAGGAAATACTTATACTTTATTGATTTTAGTTTTATTTCTTTGAACCAGGGTCTTGCTATGCTTTCCAAGATGGCTTGGAACCCATGTATAGTTTACGCCAGCCATGGGTTCTCGGCACTCCTGCCTCAGCCTTCCTAGCACTGGGATTACAGGAGCTCATCACTACACAGTGGGTTTTTTTTGCTTTTTTTTTTTTTTTTTTTTTTTTTTTTTTTTTGCCTTGTCTATATCACAATGAACCATATGGAACTTTTTTGTAGGTCAAAAATAGTTGAGTATTTGGCAATTTCATATGGCTTAGCTAAGTATCAATGTGTCACAGCCTTGTGCATTGTCCCCAGCCCATATCTATACTGCATATAAACACGTCTAGTACATATGAACACATCTACAGCGCATACATCAATACAACCTAGCTACTGCGTGAGAACGGTGGAAGGCAGAGAACTTGCGAGATGAAGCTGGGATGCTGGGGCATGCTGCAGCCCCAGCAGGAAGATCAGTAGCTCAGGGTCAGTCTCAGCTACATCCTGAGTTTGAGGCAGGCAGAGGCTCTGTGAGACTATCTCACGAGCCAGAGGGAAGCAGGTCTCAGAAGGCATGCCTTTTCTGGCAGGAGGGTGCTGGTATTGAGACAAGGTTTCTCTGCATAGAACTGGTTGTTCTGAAACTTGCTCTGTAAATCAGGCTGGCCTCGAACTCAGATCCACCTGCCTGTGCCTCCCAAGTACTGGGATTAAGGTGAGAACACACCTTTAATCTGAGCAGATCTGAGTTGGAGGAGAGCTGGTAGACAGGGAGTTCCAGGCCACCCTGGGTTACATAGTAAGACAAGGTAAGAGCCAGAGGTAGAGCAGCGTAGGAGGACAGGTGGGAGAGGCTGGCATGGAGGCTTGCTGAGGAGACTTCCCAGCGTGGAGGGTACATTGTTTTCTGAATGTTGATAGGGTCCTGTGACTGCTCTCAGCACCTGGACCAGAGCTGGACCAGCACAGGGGAGGCAGGTGACCAAATTCAAAAGAATCACAGAGGAAGGAAAGAAAAAGCAAACAAGGAAAAATACAAGTAGAACTACAAACTGGGTGTAGTGAACTTGCCTATAAGCCCAGGCTGAGTCAGGAGGATTGCCAATTTGAACCCAGCCCAGGATTCAAAACTGTAAGAGAGCGAGAAGCCCCAACCCGGCTTCCCACTTCAAAACGGAGTTGGGTGGTGTCTGGGCATCCGGTCTGCACAACCCTCTGGCACAGTGGCTTCACCTTGTGCTCTCTCCTCAGCCCTTTTCTCTCTACAGCAGACCCGGTGCCATCCCAAGCCATCCCTGCACGCCGCCCAGCCTCCTCCCAGGCAACCCTTAAGCCTGAGGAAGACATTTTATACCAATGGCGGCAGCGGAGGAAGCTTGAACAGGCTCTACAAGGTGCAGGTGACGGAACCTGGGAGTTGCCTCGGACGCCAGCCCTCACCACTCAGGTGAGTTGGAAGAATGAGCCTGACAGCAATAAGGGACACTCGAAGATGTCACAGGACCATTCACCTCTTCCTTTCTGCTTGCAGACTCCTCCTGTCTCCGCAGTGAATCTTGGTTCCCAGGGGACCCAGCCTCACTGTGCTCCACCGTGGAGCAGTGTGGCCCAGCCTCCTCCCCCACAGGCCTTCTGTGGGGAGAGGCCGCCTCTTTCAGAGCCCTCTCCACACATCTGGGCCCCTGGCACCCATGGGGTTCTCTGGGCCCCACAGGCCAATCCCTGGGTACCTCTCGGGATGCTTCCTACCACACTGCTAACCTCCCCCCTTGCTCCCTTGGCCTCCTTTCCAGTACCACCTACCTCCATGTCAACTATCCCAGCCCCGACCCCTGCTCCCCAGATCTCCATCCCAGGGCCCCCAGCCTCCGATCCGCCTTCCTGTACTTCCACCCCCGCTTCCACCCTCCCACTACCTGACACCCCTCAGGGACCAACCACCCCTGAGCAGAGTAGCTCTGTCCAGCCCAAGAAACTGGGCTCCAAGCCTCGGAGGGCGAGCGCTTCGTCTCACCAGGAGACTCCTGGACCAGACACTGCAGCTTTCGAGGGTCCCTGTTCGCTGCTCAGGGGGACCCTGGGCCAGGTAGTGACAGCTCGGCTATTCCCTGACAGCCTGGAGGATACGCCTCCATCTGAGGCAGATTCCAGGAAAGGGAGAGAAAAGGCCACCCACCCTCAAGCCAAAGTTCAGCCCCCTCCATCTCGGCGTGGGTCTAAGACAGAGTCCCACAAAAGTAAAGTCATCCTCACAGCTGAAGCTAGGGATCCACAGCCCGCTATAGCCCCAAAGGCATCCACACTATCAGAGGTCCAATCACTTGAATTCAAGACGTCTGCACCTAAGACGAGAGCTGGTGACGCCTTGACCATGGTTCCACCTGCCTCAAGCCATGCCCCTTCTGAGGACTTGCTATCCCAGGCCACCAGACTTCTGCAGGCTGCGGAAGGTGAGGGGGATTCCTGGACCCTTGGGTATCTTGATGGTAGTCCCAAACCCTGTCCCAAACCCTGTGTCTGCCTTCTGGAGCTCAGCCTTTTACTCCCCAGACTCTGACGGCAGCGAGTTTCAGGAAGACCCTGTGTTGCGTGTGCTAAGGGCTCAGAGGGCAGAGCTCCGGCAGCAGAAAAGGTGACGACTCTCCATCACCAGGAGTTAACAATACTGGGCCCCTGAGTCCTATGACACCCCTATTGGGTCCCTGTCTCTTCCAAGCCCCATTTCTGAACCCCACCCACAGTTGCAGGTTCTTATCATGAGCACAAACTTCAGCCTCTACCTCTCTGACTTTCCTCCAGGAAAGTGGATACCCAATTATCCCTCCTCTTGGACCACACTGAAGACCCAGGATCTTCATCTCCTCCAGCCAGGTCACCTTCCAGGTCACCTTCCAGGTCCCCAAGAATGCGGTTGAGGAGGGAAGGAGCCTCTCTTGAAGCCAGACGACTTTGAATTAGAAAAATCCTGTTTTTCCTGGGCTGAGGAGATGACTCAGTGAGCAAAAAACTTGCAAGTGTGAAGACCCGAGTGATCTCCAGAACCCACATAAAGGTAGCTGACAGGCCAACTGGCCCATGGAGATGGGCCCTCAATCAAGGTGGAAGGCAAAGACCAATCTCCGAAATTCTCTGACTTCCACATGAGCTGTGGGGCACATACACACATACATCACACACACAGAAAGTAAAAATAAAGTTGTCTCCAATTAACATTTTTCCAGTTTACTGTTAACCTCTAAGAAATGAATTGTAGTTAAGGCTGATTGTGCTAATAAGGAAATCAGTCCCCCTCCCCCTCTCCCTCTCTTTCTCTCTCTGTGGGTGAGCACATGGCTCGAGGTAATGTGGGCACCTGACTACCTGACTCATGTAACTCAGAAGTGGATATTTTACATCTCAGATGGAGACAAAGGCCCTGTTATCTGGTCCTAAGAATCATCAGTGGTGGACCACAATACATCTCTCATCTCTGGTTGCCATAGGCCTAAGAGATGCATGAATTTCCACAGGTGCTCAAATTCCTGGTGTTTCTCCAAGTTTGTTCCGCTTCTTCACATTCTTCAGCTGTGTCCTCCCTACTCTGGACCAAAGTCTTATGTCATCCTGACTCCTCTCTTTCCCACACATGGTCACCTGGCAGATGCTGACTCTGTTTGCTTTAGAGCTATCAGAATCCAACTCCTTTCCACTGCCCTCGCCTCAGTCGAGGCTACCTCCTATCTGTATACCCGGAAGCTTGTCATTACTATAAACACATCTGCTCACTCTTTGATACACTTGCCGCCCAGGGGGACAACCTGTCTCTTCTCTTTGAAACTGGGCCTTTCAACAAATTGAATGCAGCTGAAGAAAAGTGGGCTCTGTTCTCCTGTTACTTCTACTTTCTGTGACTCAGATGCTTTTCAGAGTCTGCTATAAAATCTGATTGCTGGACACACGGTGGCATACACCTGTAATCCCAGGAGTCTGAGGCCAGAAGATCTCGACTCTGAGGTCACTCTTATCGTGAGATCCTGTGTTGAAAAAAGAAGTCACTATGCTGGGGCTGGAACACACAGACATGCACCTGCTGAGGTCAGGGAGATTTGTGAATCCTATTCTCGGTGGTTGTTTTAGTTACTTTTTAATCACTGTCATAAGACTGTGACCAAGGCAATGTAAAAAGAAAGTGTTTATTTGAGGCTTAGAGTTTCAGAGAGAGTCCATAACCATCAGGGCAGGCAGGCATGGCACTGGAGCAGCACTCAGAGCTCACATCTTGAGACTCAACCACGAGGCAGAGACAGAGACACTGGGAATGGAGTTTTGTGAAACCTCAAAGCTAACTCTAGTGACACACCACCTCCAACAAGGCCACATCTAATTATTCCCAAACAGTTAAACTAACTAGAGACCAAGAATCCAAACATCCGAGCCTGTGGAGGCCCTTTTCATCAAAATCCCTGCGGCGGTTTCCCTCAAAAGGAAAATAATACTGAATTCTAGCTAAGGAGATACATGTTAGCTAGGCATAGTCACACACACCTTTAATCCCAGCAGAGGCAGGTGATCTCTGTGAGTTCAAAAAGAAAAACCTCATCTACATAGAGAAATTCAGGCCAGCCAAGGATACATAGTGAAACTCTGTCTCAGAAAAAAAACACGAAATAGACAAAACGCATATTGAAATATTTAGGTACAAATATTGATTTTTACAAAAGGGAGCCAGGGAAATTCCAGGATAGTATAGATACAATGGCTTATCTTTTGAAACGGTCTTTATAAGGTCTAGGTTACAATTCACTATGTAACCTAAGCCTGGCTTTGGACTGAGTCTCCTGCCTTCATATCCCCAAGTGCTGGGATTATAGATGTGGGCTGCCACACCCACCCAGCCTAACCTGTTTTGAAATGTACCCAAAGACGAGTTGGATGGGTGAATAAAGCAATAAGTAGAAGTGAGATAAAATGAATATAGTAAGATGCTTCAATGGTGGGAGCTAGCTGATGGGTGTGTGGGTGTCAACTTTCCATCCTAGAAACTTTTCATAAATAAAATGGTGGCGACTATATGTTCAGGGTTAGGTTGAGGTTTTTTGTTTGTTTGGTTGGTTTTTCAAGACAGCGTTTCTGAGATTCTTTGGGATCAGTGTTGTTTTAATATATGTGTTTATGAAGAGAAATGGGATGGATTTCTGACAGGCAATTCTCTGTGTCAGAAACAAGGTAAATATGGGTTTTCTGCCTTTTGAACAAACCACACATTTGATTGAATCAAGAAGGAAGTAGCTGTTTAGACACAAGGAACAATAAAAGGTGTTCATAACAACAACCTGACCAAGTTCAGAGGGAGGCTAGGCGGCTTCCTGAAGAAGTTACACTTAAGGTGAGGTTCTCCTTGACGAGAGGCCATTTTAATTATCGTGGCTGGGTAACAAGCCACCCCCAAAGTTTAGTAGCATCGAACACTCATTACACTTACGGATTCTGAGTCAGCATCGCCTGAGACAGTTTGCCTCTATTCTCTGATGTCTGGGAAGATTCAAAGGTTGACAGCTGTGTAGAATCCTGGGGAACCTCTTCACTTACAATCCGGCATCAGGGCTGAGAAAACTAAAAAACTGAGCTCAGGACTGTCAGATGTTATGGTGAATGCTGCCAGTGCAGTGGTTTGAAGTGCTTCGAAGCCTCAGAAGAGTCACTTTTCTCCAGATGAGGCTTCTCAGTTCTAGGGAGCAGAAGGGAGCCTATGCTGCCATCGACCACAGTCTCGGAGGTCACATGGTGCCCTTTTCATTTCTCTGTTACTGTAGCTGTCAGTTCTGCAAACTGACAGGAGACACGCTTGAGTGGAGTGTCAAAGAATGCTACGGTGTTCTGCAAGGCAGAGGGAGGAGCACGGGTGAGGGATCCATGTTATAGTGGGGCTAGCAAGTTTAGTAGGTCACAGCAAGTAACGGCCTGTGGGGTAGCTCAGTGGTAGAGCACATTCCTTGTCATGTGACAGATCCTGGATTCCACCCCCTAGCACTGGAAAAATAAATAGAAGTAATTGAGTCTGGTAATGGTGGCGCACGCCTTTAGTGCCTGCCTGCACTTGGGGGGCAGAGGCAAGTGGATCTCTGAGTTTGAGGCTAGCCTGGTCTACAGACCTATTTCCAGAACAGCCAGAGCTACACAGAAAAACCCTGTCTCAAAAAACAAAACAAAACAAAATAAAACGGAGCTGAGAGCTGGAGAGACGGCTCAGTGGTTAAGAGCACACTGGCTGCTCTTCCAGAGGACCCTGGTTCATTCCCAACATCCACATGGCAACTCACAACTGTCTGTGACTCCAGTTCCAGGGGATCCAACACCCTCACACAGACATACATTCAGGAAAAACAGTAATACTTTAAATAACTGTAAATTTATTCCTTGCCTCCCTCCAGCACTTTTTTTCCCACATTTCACTATCCCAACTAGCTTTTCTCTGGGAAATATTTATATTTATTTTGTTCATTATCTTCTCCGATTAGCTTTTGATGTAGAGGCTTTAACATTTTTATTTAATGCATACAGGTATTTGCCTACATATATGTTGGAGTTCCATGTGGGTGCCCAGTGCCCACAGAGCATCTTCTGGACATCTTGAACTGGAGTTGGTGAACAGTCATGTGGGTGCTGGGAATAGGGAGTAGAAATCCGAGTCCTTTGGAAGAGCAGTCAGTGCTAACCCCTTAGCCATCTCTCCAGCCTTTAATTTGGTGTGTTTGAGACATTTTCACTATGCAGCTAGCTCAAGCTGGCCTCAAATTCATGATTCTCCTGCACCCACTTTCCCAAGTGCTAAGATTACAAACTAAAATCACCCAGTTCATACTAGCCTTTGAGCTTCCATATGGGTAAGGCTGTATTTTTTCTTTTGATTATTAATATATCCCCAAATTAAATGATCATAGTCTTTAAACTCCTGGACCAGGGAGGTGCTCCAGAACCGAGGGCCCTGTTCAGGTCCAGATCAGTGAAAGCATCCTTCCGGAAAGGGTGTGGCTGCAATGCTTTCTAGGCACTTCTCTATCGTTTAAAAAAAAAAAAAAAAAAAAAAAAAAAAAAAAAAAAAGACTGTACCTGGCTTTCTGATAGGCATGAATGTCAAAGCATAGGAAGCTTTTCCCAGAAAAAGATGTCAAAGGCTAGCCTGTCATAAGCGAATATAGAGAAACAAGGAAAAATGTCCAGTGGATGGGGGAGGCCAAGTCGCACAGAGCCTAGGGTGGGGACACAAGCGGGGTGTGCTAGATCAAAAAGCTTGTGGGCGGGGTCAGGATCAGGACTGACAGCGTAGGGACTGGAGGACCCGCATTTCGAAAAGGCTGAGGGATGGTCGTAGGCGAACCCAATGAAGCAGTCGGAGGAGCGACCGCGGGAGGAATGGGCAGACTGCTTAGGGAGAGAAGTGGCGGCAGCGGAGCATAAAGAATACAGGGTTGTATCTCAGGAGGGCGCTGACAGCCAATGCCAAGCGGTCATGGGCGTGGTGCTGTCAAACTTCGGGGGGTGGGACTGGAGGGCCGGGGCCGGGGAGGGGGGCGGGAAGTAGAGCAGCATTTAAAGCCAATAAGCAGCCGCCTTGTAGGCGGGGCGTAACGCTCAGGCCAAAATTGGAGCCAATGAGACGGGTCTCCGCGTGCCCGCTGGCCCGTCCCTCATGGGGCGCGCGCCAGAGCCCCCCAGCAGCCGTTAGGGGCGGAGTCTGCGGCCGCCCGCGCGCGGCTCACGCCCTCCCCTTTGTGTCACCATGGCGGCGGCGGCGGCGGCGGCGAGGACTACGAACGAGGGCTCGAAAGCCGCCGGGGTTTGAGGAGGCTACCGCGACCATGGTGGTGAGGGGCCCTCCGGGCCATCAGTCTGTCTGTCCGCGTGCCAGTCTGTCCGCGCGGCCCCGCCCTGCGCGCCCCGCCCCCGGCCCCGCCCGAGCCCGCGGCCTGCGCGCCACCCGTCACCCTTCCTCGCGGTCCCCTACGGTCTCCACCTCGGTGCGGTCCTGGGTCGCAGCCCGAGCCTTGACCCCGCCCCCTCAACGCACATTTCCCCCTCCCCCTTCTGGGCCCTAAAAAAGGGGTGACAGTGGCGGAGGACCCGGACTTGAGAAAAGGGGGCTGGTTCAGGGAAGGACCGCGCGCCCCATGAGGGCTTCCCCCCTGCAGGCGTCTGCCGAGACTCCCTGGAAACCAGCCCCCATCCCAGCGCCCTCCTCAGCATCCTCATCCCCAGTCACCCTCCTGACCACCACCTCCAGCTCCCAACAGCCCCTTTCTCATTCCTGAGCCCCACCCCCATCTGGCTCCATCCCCTGCCTGACCCTTTTCTTCTTCATTTTCACCCCACGCCATGCGCTCTCAATCCTCCCACCGACAGCGATCTGAACCTTTATCGAAGTCTCTCCCCGCCGCTTCCCGATCCTTACTCTACCCTCGAGGCCAATATCGCGCCTCCTGCCTCCGTTCCTCTTGAGCCTTGGGGCTTCTCCATCTCCTTGTCTTCATCTCCCCTCCTCCATACTGCTCCCGCTCATTCATCCATTCATTCCCTCACTCTACAGACATTCACTGAGACCTCCTCTGTGCAGGCCCCATGCTCCAGGCACAGAAACAGTCAGATCCCATCCTGCCTTGGGGAGCTTCATGGGCTGGCAGGGGACAGACTCTGAGGGTGAGACCCAGGGATGAACTCGGGGTTGCAGGGACACGGAGGAGGGAAAAGCCCAGTCTAGCAAATCCCTGAATCCCCATCTGGCAGCTGGTTATTTTATTCATCAGTGTTGCCCAACCTATGTTGTGCAACTGGATTGGCACTGCGTGTCAGGGACCCAGAGAAGAATCTTACATACAGTACTGACTCTGCTGATGATCTCTGTTGGGCATCCTGGGGGGCTCAGCCTGGGGCCCTGTTTCCAATGGGACAGATGAGTTCCTTGACGGGGCATCTCAGAGTGAGACGGATAAGCTCACTCAGGTATAGTTGTGCAGTCTGGGATGGAGACAAGTGTCTGCAACAGCCTAGATGGACAGGGCTTCCTGGAGGAACACACATGAGGAGTGAGGAGGAGAAAACCTAGTGGTGGTGTGGAAACCACATTCCAGTCTGAGGAATAGCCTTTGTAAAGGCATAGAAGGGAAGTGAGAAGGTGGCACTTGTGTGCTGAAAAGTTCAGAGCTCTAAGAATTGGGGTAGCAGGGGAAAGACAGGACTGGAGTGGCAAACGGAACCCAGCTCAAGGAAGCTTGGCTCTCAGACCTGAGAATTCCAGCCTCATCTAGAATTCTCGAGAGTCACGGAAGCAGGAAAACCAGTCACATTTGTACTTTGTGGAAAGCATTCTGCCAGGAGGGGAAAGATTGGGATCAGAAGACTAAGATGTGGACTGGGAAGGTCCAGACAGTGGCAAGTGACCATAGCCTTGCTGTACTGTTGCTGCAGAAGGGTCTTAAACATGCACAGACAGGACTGGCATGCTCTCGCTCCCGTTGCCTGATCACCCTTAGCCCCTGCACCTCCAGTCCTTCATCCCAGACCACACAGGAAGAAGCAGGCTGGTCTCCAGCCCAGCACTCATCTGCTGACCTACCCTTTTGCCCCATGCTGCAGGACAGTGTGTAGAGGCTCAAGAGCCAAGCTTGCAGATAACAATGCTCCTGTTGTTCCTGCTCCCATCTCTGGGGGCCTCTGATTCTTCTCTCTGCTCTACAGGCCCGCAGCACTGACAGCCTGGATGGCCCAGGGGAGGGTTCAGTGCAGCCCATACCCCCTACTGGGGGGCCGGGTACAAAGGGGAAGCCCGGGAAGAGGTGAGAGGATGCCAGAGGCTTTAGCTGAGGGAGGAGGGAAGCTCCAGGAGAGAGCCATGGATTATATTTTGCCTGTCTTCCAGGCTCTCAGCTCCTCGAGGCCCCTTCCCCCGGCTGGCTGACTGTGCCCATTTCCACTATGAGAATGTTGACTTTGGCCACATTCAGGTATGGGAACTTCTACTCAGGTAGGGAAATGAACTGCTAGCAGCCCCTATACCCCTGAAACTCATCCCTGAGCCCTGGCCACCTGCATGCGTGAGCAGACACTTGCAGAAAACAGAGGTTCCACCTGACAGGGAGGGCACTGTTTCATTCCTTTATTTTTCTATTTATTCCTCCACACCAGTGTTCTGATAGGCTCTGCTCTGTGACAGGACTCTGTACCCTGACAGTGACATTGTCATGCCCTGTCCTTGTGGAGGCTCAATGGGGAACACGGATCTACCCCTAGATAGTCTCAGCCAAGAAAGGTTAGGTCTGGAACAAAACTAAAGCTCTCCCTTTGGTTTCTGTTTCCCTCTGCAGCTCCTGCTGTCTCCAGAGCGTGAAGGCCCCAGCCTCTCTGGAGAAAATGAGCTGGTCTTTGGGGTACAGGTGACCTGTCAGGTGAGGCTGCCCCTGCCTCTCATCTAGCCAGAAGGACTAGCTAGCCCTGGTAGTCCTCAGCTGTGTGTAATGGAGTCTGCACCCTCTGTCCTGCCTGCCCCAACAGGGCCGCTCCTGGCCGGTTCTCCGGAGCTATGACGATTTCCGTTCCCTGGATGCCCATCTCCACCGGTGCATATTTGACCGGAGATTTTCCTGCCTCCCAGAGCTCCCTCCACCTCCAGAGGGTGCCAGGGCTGCCCAGGTAACCTATTTGCCTCAGTCCCTTCCTGAGAAATCAAGGGTATATCCTCAGCCATGTGTGCAGCCTGTAAGGGAAGAGAGATAGGTAATTAAGATCTTGAGTTGGCCATGCTGATGTGAGCCTGTAATCTCAGCACTTGGAAGGCTGCTGTCGTATGATCTGAGTTCCAACCAATCAGAATGGAGAAGCCTTAGAAATGTCTCGGGATGTTAGAGGGTCCCTTTAGTTTGGGGATCATGGGAAGGTCCAAGGGTGTTCACAGGTGCACGGCCACATCAGTTTCACTCCAGAACTCAGCTCAGCATGATGTAGCATTTCAGAGCTTCGCAGCTGAGCCACACCCAGGCATCCAGGCTGAATCAGCCTTGCTGAGAGATGATCTTAAGCACTGTGGGAGGGTGTGGGGGCGGTGAGGGGCTCTATCTTCATCAATTCACAGGAGCTTTCCTTGGCAATTTGCTCCCAGATGCTGGTACCACTGCTGCTGCAGTACCTGGAGACCCTGTCAGGACTGGTGGACAGTAACCTCAACTGTGGGCCTGTGCTCACCTGGATGGAGGTGGGCCTGATATGGGGAACCTGGAGCTAGGATCTAGTGAGAGGTGTCTGAGGCACAAGAAGCAGCCTCGGAGTGTGTGGGCACAGGGAAGAAGGAAACTGGGGGAAGTGGGGAGGCATTGGTATTTTAGTGTCTGTGTGGGTGCATGCCTGCAAGAGAAAGGTGTGTGTGTGTGTGTGTGTGTAGCTGTAGAGATTTAAATGTATACCAGTTAGAAATGTGTTGCTTGTAATTCACAGTACATCTGGCTGACAGTGGCTTAAACTAAATGAATTTTGGATAAAATGTGTAGTGTCTGCTATAAAGGATGAAAGTACAAATGTCTTTGGGGAACAGGAGAATCTTGGGACAGGTCGGGTAGGGAAGGACAGGCAACCTCTTTCCTCTTGCTGCTGCTGTTATTTTGTTGGCTTTAATTATTTTATGTGTATGAGTGTTTTGCCTATCTTGTGTCCACCACATGTGTGCCTGCAGAGGTGGGAAAAAAGCCCCAGATCCCCTGGACCTACAGTTTCAGATAGTTGTGAGCTGCCATGTGAATGCTGAGACCTGAACTTGGGTCTTCTAGCAAGCACTTTTTTTTTTTTTTTTTTTTTTGGTTTTTTTGAGACAGGGTTTCTCTGTGTAGCTCTGGCTGTCCTAGAACTCACTCTGTAGACGAGGCTGGCCTCTAACTCAGAAATCCACCTGCCTCTGCCTCCCAAGTGCTGGGATTAAAGGCGTGCGCCACCACTACCCGGCCTAGCAAGCACTCTTAACTACTGAGCCATCTTTCCAGTTTTGGACAACAGTTCTGAGTGACAGATGCTCTTAGGGACAGGTGGTGGCCTCACCGGACACAGGAAACTGGTCTGATTTTACTAACCCCTTCTGACGTCTCCTTGCCACATTTTACCTCCACCTCAGCTGGACAACCACGGCCGGCGCCTGCTCCTCAGTGAGGAAGCCTCCCTCAATATCCCTGCTGTGGCTGCTGCCCACGTGGTCAAGCGGTACACTGCCCAGGCGCCAGATGAGCTGTCCTTTGAGGTGAGGCTTCGCAAGAATGGGCCTGTGCTCCGTGCTTCTCCTGCCTCTTCTTAACCCCTCTCCCACCCATTCCCAGGTGGGAGACATCGTCTCAGTGATCGACATGCCACCTACAGAGGATCGGAGCTGGTGGCGGGGCAAACGGGGCTTCCAGGTGAGCTGGGTCTGAGGTGGACATGTGCACTAGGGCTCTCTGCCCATTAGGGTGGCCTGGCTACTCACTTTGCTCTTTCTTCAGGTTGGTTTCTTCCCCAGTGAGTGTGTGGAACTCTTCACAGAGAGGCCAGGGCCTGGCCTAAAGGCAGGTAAGTGCCATGGAGAGTGGGCAGTCCCCCTCACCCTCGGCCTACCACTTGTCCTTTCTACCATTGTCCACCCACAGATGCTGATAGTCCCCTGTGTGGCATCCCAGCTCCCCAGGGTATTTCTTCTCTGACCTCAGGTAATGGAAACGAGATCAGATCTCTGCCCCTGGCCCCAGCAAACCAATGTCACTCCTGACTCTGAATGCTCTGCTTTTGCCCCCATAGCTGTGCCCCGGCCTCGTGGGAAGCTGGCAGGACTCCTCCGCACCTTCATGCGCTCTCGTCCCTCTCGCCAGCGGCTGCGCCAACGGGGAATCCTGCGGCAGAGGGTATTTGGTTGCGATCTTGGAGAGCACCTCAGCAACTCAGGCCAAGATGGTGAGGCCTGGGATCTCTCACCCACCCTGCCTCAGATGCAGCTCTGGCCCTGACCCTGTTGCCCCTTTCCCCCAGTGCCCCAAGTGCTGCGCTGCTGCTCTGAGTTTATTGAGGCCCACGGTGTGGTGGATGGAATCTACCGGCTCTCAGGCGTGTCCTCCAACATCCAGAGGCTTCGGTGAGCACCCACAGCCTGCATTTATTAGCCCCCTGTGTCAGCCCTGTGCTACATGCCAGGGTCACATTTGTTGGGAGCTAGGGAGGAGCAATGCCATGGTGACCTGAGGCTTCTTCCTTGAGGAGGTGACAGCCAGGCTCAAGCTGGAAGGTGAGAGGAGGAGTAGCATCCCCAGAGAGCTTGACGGACCCCACCACATGCCAGGACTAACTCTAGAACTGGGGACACCACAGTGAATGACACATTGTACTGTAGGCCCTGAGGGGCAAACAAGATGGCTGACGCTACCACAGGTGCGACGGAGAAAAATAGATTTGTGCTAATGAGGATAGATGTAAACTAAGAGAGAGCAAGAAATAGGAGCCTTATTAGTAATCCTAACACATCGGAGATCAGGGATTCAAGGCTGTATTTGGCTACATAGGGAGTTCTAGGCCAGACTAAGCTATGTAAGGGACTTTCTCAAAAAACCAAAAACAATCCACCACCACCGAAAAAGAAAACCAGGATGGAATATTTGGGTTTTTGTGTGTTTGGTTTTTTTGTATATGTAATAGCCCTAGCTGTCCTGGACTCACTTTGTAGACCAAGCTGGTCCCAAACTCACAGAAATCCACTTCCCTGGGCCTCCTGAGAGCTGGGATTTAAAGGCATGTGCCACCACACTTGTTAAGAATTTGTATTCTTTCTTTCTTCCTTTGTTTTGTTTTGTTTGAGACGAGTTTCTCTGTGTAGCCCTGGCCGTCCTGGAACTCACTCTGTAGACCAGGCTGGCTGTGCCTCCCAAGTGCTGGGATTAAAGGCAACTATGGCCGGTTGGGATTTTATATTCTTGAGGAATGAGGGAGGGAGGCGGCCTCCTGGGAAAGAGGTGAGAGAGGAGGGGCCATCCTATGGAAGGCTTCCATTGTGGCCGTAGTAACCATGCAAGGGGACCACTTGGGACAGTACTGAGACTCACCCAGGCAGCACATGCAAGGCTCCCTGCACTTCCGTGCTGGGGATGGCCATGTGCATGGTACGCCAGCACTCCATTGCTGCCCCATGCACCCAGCCCTTCACTAGAGTTTCTGGGCAGGTGTTGTATCAGTGAGCCATACCCCAGCTCCTTGTACGGGGCCACTTTGACACCTTAGGGTTTGGACTTTATTTAAGGGGACTACCAGAAGGATCTGAACCAAGGAAGCATCAAGGTGGGAAGGAATTGAGGGCAAGATCCCAACAGAGCCTGCAAGGCGAGAGCAGGAAAGTTGAGGAAGCAGTTAAATTGAGTGGAATCACAGGGAAAGCTCTGCTTGTGAGCAACAGATGCCCAACAGTAGTGAGTACTTCATTTCTCAGTGACTGCTTAAAGTCCAGAGAATGGCACAGCATGGGGAGCTACAGGCAGAGGTATCTTATACCTGAGCCACAATACCCCTTGTCTAGTGACTCTCCTGTCTTTGCCGTGCAGGGTCATTGGAGATTCAGTTAGGTTCCCCCTGTGGATCCCTGCACAGGGCCTAGGGAAGACTGTTGTTCCTCTGTGGGACTGGTGGCTAGGGGTAGGGGACATGGCCTGATGAGCCAAATTAACTTCTCCTTGACGTGGTGGTTCTCAGGCACGAGTTTGATAGCGAGAGGATCCCTGAGCTGTCTGGCCCCGCCTTCCTACAAGATATCCACAGTGTGTCCTCCCTCTGCAAGCTCTACTTCCGGGAACTGCCCAACCCCTTGCTCACCTACCAGCTCTATGGGAAGTTCAGCGTGAGTAAGGGAACCGCTAGGATAGTGGGGGAGGGAGGCAGCCTCATGTGGCTCAGCACTATCATGCCTGTCTATCTTCTCAGGAGGCTATGTCAGTGCCTGGGGAAGAAGAACGCCTGGTGCGAGTACATGACGTCATCCAGCAGCTGCCTCCACCACACTACAGGTAAATGGGCAGGGTCAAGAAGGGCAGGGTCAAGAAGGGATGCAGAGAACAGAAGTAAGTAGTCATCTGCTACTGCTTCTGCCCCCAGGACCCTGGAGTACCTGCTGAGGCACCTGGCCCGCATGGCAAGACACAGTGCTAACACCAGCATGCATGCCCGCAACCTGGCCATTGTCTGGGCACCCAACCTGCTACGGTAAGCTTCCCTCCGTGGGGTAGACTCCATTCAGAAAATAACATGAGGAAAGACCTACGTGGGACCCATGTGAGCATCAGAGCAGGCAGAAGGAAAAGAGTGCAAACCTGCGGCAGATGGGCCTGGTTGGTGATTGGGAGGGACCCCAGGGAAGTCTGTTGGCTGCAGTTGAGTGAATCAGCCAGGGTGGGGAGCAGAGACGAAGTCACAGATTGTAGACCAGCTAGAAGTCAGCAAAGACTTTGCTGTGGGTTGAGGCAAGGCCTCTAAGCTGGGAAGCCTCACTGACTCAGGGCTGCACAGGTTCTCTGAGGACAGACTGTTGGGGCAGGGGAAAGGGGACACTACTATGATTTCCACATGGGAGGAGTGGAGACTGGACTAGAATTCCAGCCAGTCAGCTTTCTGTAATAGAACAAAATACCAATCAGTTAGCTTATAAAAGGACGGATTTGTTTAGAACATGGTTTCAGAGATTTCGGTCCACAATTGACTGGCTCCATTGCTTTGGGCTTGCAACAAGGTAACATGGTGGGAGTGTATGCTAGAATTAATGCACAGCTTGTGGCCAAGACATGGGAAGAGTTAGGGGGAGCCAGGACCCCATGACTGTCTTTGAAGGCATGCCTCCAGTGACATAAATACCTCTCCCACCAGGTCCCACCTCCTAAATCCCCACCTTGGGGATTTGGGGGATACTTCTCCAAACTATACCAAGCAGCATGGGGTCAGAAGCAGCAGTGGAGGGAGAGGGTTTGTTAGAATCTGGGTAGATTTTCAGGGGTCCGACTGTGGGTTTGAAGGAAAGAGAGTTCTTCCATTAGCACCCTATACCGCCAACCAGGCTCAGAGTACATGCATGGCCTTACTCTCCCCCGCTCCAGGTCTATGGAGCTGGAGTCAGTGGGGCTGGGTGGGGCAGCTGCCTTCCGTGAGGTGCGGGTGCAGTCCGTGGTGGTGGAGTTCCTGCTCACCCACGTGGAGGTCCTGTTCAGCGATACCTTCATCTCGGCCGGCCTGGACCCCGCAGGTATGTCCAGCCCATCCCCTGACGTCCTGGCTACTGCCTCTCAGTGTCAGGGCTGCAGTGGGAGGGCAGGTGGGCTCCTGGCCCTATCCCTACTCCACTGACTAGACCTCCCCCGCAGCTCCTTGAGGACCCCACCCTGGCCCATCCCTCCCCGCGCCCCCCCTCCTTCTCATTTCAGCTCCAGGATCCCCACTTCTTGGCCAGGACACCGTTCTTCCTTCACCCCTTATAGCTCCTGGGGGCGCGTGGGGCCTTGGGTCCACCCGGGAGGAGGTGGGAGGTCCCCAGACTTGACCCCTCCCTGGCCATGCCCAGACTCCCTGCCCCGCCCCGGACCCCAGCCCAGTCAGGATTCTGCTCGTCGGAGGGCCCTCTGGCCCGAGGTAACTGACCAGAGCCACTGCCCTTGCTGGCTGCTGGGAGCTGCCTTCTCATCAGCTCGTTCTGCCTCACCCCTCTTCCTTACCTGCCTGCTGCCCCTCCCCCCCAATTCCCGCCTGATCTACGCCGGCCCCCTGCCTTGCCAGCCCGGGTGGGCACGCTGCGGAGCCGGGGCTTGGGCTGTGGCGCTTGGCTTTGCCTGTAGTCTCAAATGGCCTAAAGCTTATAGCTGTCCCCCTTTCGACCTCTCCAGGTCACTGCCTCCTTCCCAGACCCAAGTCCCTTGCGGGGAGCAGTCCCTCCACTCGCCTGCTGACACTGGAAGAAGCCCAGGCACGAACTCAGGGCCGTCTTGGAACACCTACGGAGCCCACGATTTCTAAGACGCCAGCCTCACCAGTGGAAAGGTATACATGGGATGCTGGTGAGAGAAGGATTAGCCTGGAGGCCCTGGTGCTTCAGACTACTTACTCTCTCTCTCTCTCTCTCTCTCTCTCTCTCTCTCTCTCTCTCTCTCTCTCTCTCTCTCTCTCACCCAAACTCCAGAAGGAAAAGAGAGAGGGCGGAGAAACAAAGGAAGCCAGGGGGTAGCAGCTGGAAGACATTCTTTGCTCTGGGGCGGGGCCCCAGCATACCCCGGAAGAAGCCGCTGCCATGGCTTGGTGGCAGCCGAGCCCCACCACAGCCTTCAGGTCAGAGACTGAGGCCTGGCTGTGGGGTGGTGGGAGTAGCTATAGTGCTGGAGAGGCACGTGACTTCTCTCACTCCTCCCTACAGGCAGCAGACCTGACACTGTCACACTGAGATCTGCCAAAAGTGAGGAGTCTCTGTCATCCCAGGCCAGCGGGGCTGGTGAGCACAGAGTGGACCCCACATGTACCTAAGCTGAGCTAGGAGGAACTGAGTCCCTGGCTTCATCTGTAAATGTTGTACCTTAGATTGGTGGAGAGAGTCTTGGGTTTTTGTTGTTGTTGTTGTTGTTTGTTTTGGTTTTGCTATTACTTTGAGATTAGGTCTTGCTATGTTGCTCTCGTTGGCCTGGAACTTGCTATGTAGCCCAAGCTGACCCCACAACTCTTGAGAACTGAGATTACATGTGTGAGTCACTCGATCCAGCAAGGGCTTTGAACTTTTGTTCTTTCAGGACAAGGTTTCTCTGTGTAGATCAGGTTGGCCTCAAACTCAGAAATCTGCCTGCCCCTGCGTCCTGAGTGCTGGGATTAGAGGAATGTACTGTCACCACCTGGTGGGATTTAAACTTTTAAAACCAAGGTCTTAGGTGTAGACTAGATACATTTTAGGTACAAATTAGATATAAATTGCTGTTGATAGTATGGTATTCATTGGTTCACATAGGGTCATCCCTTTTAAAAAGATTTAAATAATATTGCAACACCCCAAACTTCCTGAAAGCAATTAAAGATACTCTTGTTACCTGAGAGTATCTTTCCCTCCCTGCTGCTGCCCCTGACCAGAGGCATCCTCTTGACAGCCAGCATCCCTCAAGTTGGAGGCTTTCTCACACACAGGTGGTCGTTACTTTGAAGCATTTGTGGGCAACGTGGGAAGTGGAAGCCATCCTGCATGTGCCACTTGATTGTCAGTCACCACCCAGCCACAGACCGTGTGCGCTGGCCAGTGGGACTTCCTTCCTTCAACTGTTTTCTTTCTCTTCTCTCCTGTGTGTGCGTGTGTGTGTGCGTGTACACGCGCGTGCCCAAGTGAAGTGCTCTGTAGGGTCAGCATGTTGACTGACAGGATCAGAACAGCCAGTGGTTTTCCAAGGAGAGCGTGCAGGGCATAATATCCTGTTGCTCTCACACTTCACAGGTTATGCAGTCAGCAGACCCCATCCTTGCTCTGGGTCTGACCAGCTCATACCCGTGCCCTACCCCTCGTGCCTGCAACAGCTCGCTCTGAGTCAGCTGGGCATCTCCCAGGGAGCTCTGGTTTCCTTTCACATAGTTTCTGCCAAGTTGCATCCGGTCTGTGCTGATGTATGGGTGAGGTCTGGAAGGTTCTGGTCTCTTACCTGTGACACCCTCTCCCAACAGGCCTCCAGAGGCTGCACCGGCTGCGACGACCCCACTCCAGCAGCGATGCTTTTCCTGTGGGCCCAGCACCTGCTGGCTCCTGCGAGAGCTTGTCCTCTTCCTCCTCCTCCTCCTCTTCTTCCTCTTCCTCCTCCTCCTCCTCTTCCTCAGCAGCCGGCCTGGGGCCGCTCTCTGGCTCCCCCTCACACCGCACATCAGCCTGGCTAGATGATGGTGATGAACTGGATTTCAGCCCACCCCGCTGTCTGGAAGGACTTCGGGGACTTGACTTTGATCCCCTTACCTTTCGCTGCAGCAGCCCCACCCCAGGGGACCCTGCACCTCCTGCCAGCCCAGCACCTCCAGCCTCAGCCTCTGCCTTCCCACCTCGGGCAACCCCACGGGCCCTGTCACCCCATGGACCCACCAAGCCTGCTTCACCCACCACCCTGGACATCTCAGAGCCCCTGGCTGTATCAGTACCACCTGCTGTCCTGGAACTGCTGGGGGCTGGAGGAACACCTGCCTCAGCCACCCCAACACCGGTTCTGAGCCCTAACCCGGGACTGCGCCCCCATCTCATCCCCCTGCTGCTGCGTGGAGCTGAGGCCCAGCTAAGTGACACCTGCCAGCAGGAGATCAGCAGCAAGCTAGCACCAACCCGGGGAGCTCCAGGCCAGCACAGTGAGTCTTGTTCAATAGACCCCACTCACAGTAGACCCAGTCCCCAAACTGTCTCAGGACCCTGCTGACCCCCTTCTCTTTCCTATCTGTATTACAGGTCCTGGAGGCATGGATTCACCATTATTGCCCCCACCCTTGTCTCTGCTGCGCCCTGGCGGGGCTCCGCCTCCACCCCCCAAGAACCCAGCACGTCTCATGGCCCTGGCCTTGGCTGAGCGGGCTCAGCAGGTGGCAGAACAACAGAGCCAACAAGAGCAGGGGGGCACCCCACCTGCTTCCCACTCCCCCTTCCGACGTTCACTGTCCCTAGAGGTGGGTGGGGAGCCTGTGGGGACTTCAGGGAGTGGGCTACACCCTCCCTCCTTAGCCCACCCAGGTCCCTGGGCTCCGGGTCCCCCACCTTACCTCCCAAGGCAACAGAGTGATGGGAGCCTGGTAAGAAGCCAGCGGCCCTTGGGGACCTCAAGGAGGGGTCCCAGAGGGCCTTCCCAGATGAGTGCCCATATCAGGGCAAGTGGGGCTTACAGGGATGCTCCAGAGATGGCAGCCCAGTCATCATGTTCTGTCCCCTCACAGGGTTCTAACCCCAGCTTCTTCTCAACCCCTCGAGAGTGTCTGCCATCTTTCCTTGGTGTCCCCAAACAAGGCTTGTACTCTCTAGGTCCCCCATCCTTCCCACCTAGCTCTCCAGCCCCAGTCTGGAGGAACTCTCTGGGTGCCCCCTCAGCACTGGACAGGGGAGAGAATCTGTACTATGAAATTGGGCAAGGGGAGGGGACCTCCTACTCAGGCCCCAGCCGGTCCTGGAGTCCATTTCGCTCCATGCCTCCCGACAGGCTCAATGCCTCGTATGGTATGCTTGGCCAGTCACCACCGCTCCACAGGTCCCCCGATTTCCTGCTCAACTACCCAGCGCCCCCCTCCTGCTTTCCCCCTGAACACCATACCCACTCAGTTTCCCAGCACCTTGCCCGGCGCCCTACCCGGCCTGAGCCCCTCTATGTCAACCTAGCCCTAGGGCCCAGGGGACCTTCACCTGCCTCTTCCTCCTCCTCCTCTCCTCCTGCCCACCCCCGAAGCCGGTCAGATCCTGGGCCCCCTGTTCCCTGCCTCCCTCAGAAGAAGCGGGCTCCTTGGGGTCCCCGTACCCCCCTTCGGGTGCCTGGACCTTGGGGCTCCCCGGAACCTTTCCTGCTCTATAGGGCAGCTCCACCATCCTATGGGAGGGGAGGGGAGGTCCGAGGATCCTTGTACAGAAATGGAGGACATAGAGGGGAGGGGGCTGGCCCCCCTCCTCCTTACCCCACACCCAGCTGGTCCTTACATTCAGAAGGACAGACCAGAAGTTACTGCTGAGATAGGACCAGGAAAGGACCCTCCCCGAATTGGATCTTGGCTCAAGTCAGTCCCTTGTTTTGTATTTTCTGGAGCTCACCACCCCACCCAAGGTTTCTAACTTTGTAACTTGCTCTGATGTGGGTCCCTAACCCCAAAATCATCGTGTCCCTCTCGTGGGTTGCAGGATATGACCATCCCCCCCACCTCCCTCCTGGGGCCCTTGCACAATGGGGGGGGGGACAAGGTTGACACTCTGTCCTCCTCCTCCCTCCAGGAGCCTCCAGCCTGTACATGGGGTGGGGAGACAGTTCTTGCCCACCTCTCCCCATGCACCCCACCCTCTAAACCACCTGATGACATTAATGAATAAAAACAGCAGAAATTTGATTTCTGGAGCCAGTGAATGATGGAGACAAACTGGGGACTTTCCCATGTTTTTTGCTTTGAGGCAAACATTGAGGGTTGGGGTCAGTCTTGGGAGGCGCCCAGGGTAGTGTCTGCAGGGAGAACTGTGGGCGCCCTAGGAGTCTGGGCTGAGAGTAGGACTCAGCCTGGGCTTGTCTTCCACGTGGCACTTATTCTGCAGCTCTGCCATGATCTCCTCCAACAGATCCATCCTGGCGGCAGTAGGGCAGAGACAGACCTGGGCTCAGTTCAGGGACTAGGGAGGGACCGGGGCTGCCCACCACACCCTGTGTTAGCTCACTCCTGTAGGCTGGAGAAGAGACTGCCTTCTGTCGGCTCGCGGTCCTCACTATCAGGTTTCTGCAGGAGGAAAGGTTGGCGCTGCCAGCAGCTGCCCGGGAGGTTCAGAGCCTGGGTCTTTTGGGTGCTCTACTTATGGCCTTCCCTGGCAGCAGCTCTCTGGGCACTGAAGCCTCTTTGTTGGTCAGCATGCAGGGGTGGACTCTCGGGGCTGGGGGTCCAGAACAGCAGCCCCATGTGTGCCACAGCTGCCCCTGCAGAGCTTAGATTCTGACAGCACTTCCTCCTTAGCAAGGAGGCTGGCTCCAGAAGGCTAGTGTGCAGGGCAGGCCCTTGGGGGGAGCAGGGCTGCTCAGGGAACCACAGGTCAGAGCGGAGGGAGCTGGGAGACTTCTGGAGGCAGGGAGTGCCAGTTTAGCATGGGGTAGGGGTGTCCGTACTGTTGAGATGGGCTCCAGGCAACAGTGTGGGCTGGGGCTGGGGCTGGGACTGGGACTGGGACTGAGGCTACTGTCTAGAGTCAAGCTACTGCCAGAGTCCCAGGCTGCATTCTGCTGGCTCCTACTGTGACCTGTGATCTCAGGAGTCTCTGGAGCCTGCAAAAACAATGTCAAGGACAAGGCGTGGTTGTCAGGGCCCCCATAGCTCCCTTGGTTCTCCAGACCATCCCCCTGCTTCCTACCTGAGAAGGCTCTGGGAAAGGGAGCACCAGCCTGGATCTGGTCTTTGCCCTGGCCCTGGGAGCCCCTTCACAGTGCAGACGCTCTGGGGATACAGAGCAGATGGTTGGAATTTGATGCACACTGCCACAGTCCCCCATCATGGTCCTTGCTAACCTGGCAGAGAACCCAGGGTTACAGGAGACAGTGTTGTCCATTCTGGTGGGGAGCTGACCTTGGGTGCTGAGTCCTGTGGAAAAGAGATGAGATGTAGTGATATGGGCCTTACCTGGGTTCCATAGATACCCCCCGCCACACTCTGACCTTCCTGTACCTCGGCCATAGCCTTTCGCAACAGGTACCGAGTGCTCTGCAAGCTGCCCCAGCGATCAGCAGGCTCTAGACCCAGCCCAGCTTGAACCAAGGACTGATAGGTGGCTGGCAGCAAGGGGTTCAGGCCCGGACTCTGACCTGCCTCCAGCTTAGCCTTCACCTCAGTCCCCTCTCCTCCAGCCCAGGGCAGCTCTCCTGTGGAGACACACCATGAGAAGACCCACACTAATGGGATGTTTCTGGGTTTGGGCGTTAGTGCAGGGTGGTTCACTGACCAGTGAAGACCTCCTGGGTCAGGATGCAGAAGCTGTAGAGGTCTGAGGTAGTGGCTGGCATGTCACCACGGATCAGCTCAAGTGGTAGCCATGGGTACAGTTCAGGGGGTGGGGGCAGCCCTGGACTTGGGTCTTGGGGGCAGTCTTGTTGCAGCCTGGGAAGGCCAAAAGGTCAAGTGAGCTAGTGGACACTGGGAGGGACATAGGGCAGACATGGGGGCAAGCTCTCACCTGGGCTGCAGCCTGGGCTGGTGCAGTGGACACCCGTGTTCTAGGTGGCTCACCTTAGCCAGGCCTGGTCGCACTAGCTGCACAGCATGGGAAGTCAGGCCACCATGGACCCAGCAGCGGGACTGCAGGAACAACAGGGCCTCCAGCACCTGTAGCAGTAGAGGGCCGGGCAGCAGGCCTGGCAAGTCTGGGGGACCTTCCTCATCTGGTCTCACAGAATGCAGAAGGAAATAAAGGGAGCCTAGCCACACCGGCTCGAAGAGTAGACTCAGTCTGGACAGGTCCTCTGAGGGGCTCAGTGCCATCAGCAGCAACAGGCCAGGGTGGTGCAGGGTGCTGGGAGGGAACAGAGCAGTCCTGTCACAAACTGCCCCAACCTGCACAGGTTGAAGGCCGAGTCAGGCCACAGAACATTTATCATGGGCTAGGGGAAGACCAGCCACCACACAGGGAACACTGAGATGCCCACCACAGCCTAGCAAGTGGCAGAGTCAGCCCTCACCCATCACAGCCTAAGGCCCCCTCCCCCCCTTCCTCTCTAGGGCTTACAAGACATTCCACATAGATCTGGGTATTACTTTATGGGGGGGCAGTACAGTAGTATGGGGGGTCATGACAGCTGGATGGCACTGTGCTAGATACTAGGCTTTGGCACAGAGACAAAGCCTAACTACAGCTGTGGCTACTATCACATCCCCTTGGTTATGGGCTGCTGGAGTCGGAGGTCAGCTGGACTGGTAACCTGCAGTGCTGAAGGTCAGCCAATAGCACATCGGGCTGGGATTCAGGGCTCTTCAGCTGCCGCACAGTGACCGGGTGTCCCTTCCACAGGAGGCTGGAGAGGGCAGCAGGTGAGTGCCATGGGTAGGATTTCCTTGTGAGGGAGCAGGAGGCAGGGCTCTCTGAGGGCCTGAAGGAAGCTCTCACTTGGCCATGACGGTATGAGAACCGCTGTCGTAGGTGCGGTCAGGCTCATCCTGGGTTGGTACCAGCTCCTTGGGGTCTACTACTGGGATGCCCATTAACAGTGCCGGTGGCCGCAGGCTGCTCAACTGTGGGAAGAGAGCAGGGCTTTGAGCACCAAGAGGGTGCAGGGGTGGTCACAGCTCCCCCAAGGACTCCCTCTTTCTTACCTGGCCAAACCCCAACTCAGGAGTTTTGGGGGATCTCCTGATCTGCCCTTGCCTCAGTGCCCTGGAATAAAGGGCGGACTGAGGGTATGAGGTCACAGGGTGTGCTGGCCCTGGAGGCTCAAAGGTGTGGACTGTTACCTGTCTGCCTGGACCAGCCTTAGTGAGGGCAGGGAGCCACAGAGGCTGTGTCCAGAGCTGGCTTGCAACTGACTCAGGCACAAACTGGGCGCCAACTCCCCACTCTGCACCAGTGCTGACATGTGGGTCCGGCACCACTGCAACAGCTCCAGCACCTGGGTGGGGCACAGGGTCAGCCTGGGGGCACATGCTGGCCTTGGTGCCTCCACTCTGTCCCGGACACTACTCACCTCCCAGCTCTGCTTGGCATCACCCTGCTCAGCCCAGTCTCGTGGTGTGCGACCCTGCTGGTCACGCAGACGCAGGTCACCTCCTGCCTGCAGCAGGTGCCACAACACCAAGCCTCGGCCTGAGGAGGCACCTGCATGCATGGGTGTGCTGCCATCGAGGCAGCGGCTAGGACAGAACCGGAGGCAAGGGCGGGATGGATGAAAAAAGGGGCGGGGAGTTGGGGGAGGGCTGAGTGGATGGGAGGAGTCATGTGGGTGGGTCACATGAGAACTCAAGGGATGAGCGGACCTTCGTGAGTTCTGGGAGGCACCAGAGACTCAGTAGTGAGTAAGAAGAGGGTAACTTAGGACAGGGAGGGATTGAAGGGAATTTGTGCCCTGGGAGTGTTGGGGTACAGGGACCTGTCCACTCACTGGTTGGGGTTGGCGCCAAAGGCCAGTAGGAGGCGCACAGCGGAAGTATGGCCCAGTAGCGCGGACAGGAAGAGCGCTGTCTGCCCAGCAGAGTTCTCACCATCTACCTGGACCACTGAGGGGCAGAAAGCTTAAGGCTGTGCTCGCTCCAGATTCCTAGAAGTCTTTCCAGCCACCAGGCAACACTATCTTACGTATTCCGGGCTAGACTGGAACTCAATATGTACCCAAGGATGACCATGAACTGCTTCTCCTGTCTCTGAGTGCTGGGATTTACAGGCGTGTGCCACCGTGACTGGTTTACAGAGTGCTGAGGATACAACCCCAGACACTGAACATTTTAAGCAAGTACTCTATTACATCCCCAGGCCTTAGGCAAACACTCTGGTCAATTCCAGCCTCGATTTGTCTTCCGCTTGGTGCCTGTTCTGCCCCTTTCTTCATCCACTGCCTCTGGCTCTGTCCTAGCCATGGCCTCGAAGGTGTGCCTTGATTTCAGGTTCCATTTCTGTGTACTGGAACTAGCACCTCAACACAGTGCGCTAGAAGCTCCATAGAGCTAGAACAAAGGGAGACGCCTGTCTGCCATGAAAGTAGCTATCCTCCCCAGACCCGAGGTGTCAAGATCAAGGACCAAAGGTGGCCTTCCTGGGACCTCTGAACAGAGCATTCTCAGGCTCTTATTTCCTCAGAGCCCTCCACCATCTTCTGCAGTGACAACTGGTTTTCCACTTTCATCCTGTGCCCCAAAGGCATCTTCCTAAAACACAAAACTATTGCCAAAACTAGATCAGCCGAGACAAGTTGCTCCAAAATGAAAATACACAGAGAGGGTAAGGCTTGTTTTATGAGGCCAGCCTGGATGAGAGTTTTCAGAACCAGAAAGTAAAATCATACATGAATTCCATTTATGAACACACAGGTGTAAACCTGACTTGTCCCCAGAAAACAGGCACGATTCAACCTAAGAAAACCTATCAAGCCAGGCAGTGGTGGCGCACGCCTTTAATCCCAGCACTCAGGAGGCAGAGGCAGAGGCAGGTGGATTTCTGAGTTCGAGGCCAGCCTGGTCTACAGAGTGAGTTCCAGGACAGCCAGGGCTATACAGAGAACCTCTGTCTCGAAAAACAAAAACAAAAAACAAAAAAGAAGAAAGAAAAAAACAAAAAAAAAACAAAAAAAAAGAAAGAAAGAAAAAAGAAAAGAAAACCTATCAATGTAATAAACTTTCATGGATTAAAAGACAAAATATGTCCTGGACAGCTCAGTGGTAAAGCCCCTGCCTAGAATCCCCCAGTGAGGGGCTGGGGGCCTGGCTCAGTGGTAGCACCTCTACCTAGAATCCCTCCCCCCCCCAGGCTGGGGGCGTGGCTCGGTGGCAGAGTGTTTGTCTGGCAAGAATAAGGCACTGGGTTCTATCCCTAGCACCAGTGGGAAGAAAAAAAAAATCACATTTTAACTTTGTAGATATAGAAAAACGAAGTCGATGAAATGTAATACCTGTGTATAATTAGGGGGGAAAAAAACCTCAGAAAACTTGGACGGGAATTACTAGTTATGATTCTAGTTATAAACCCCAATGGCAAGCACAATACTCAGTACAAAAACAGATTTAATACTTTGTTTTCAAGACAGGGTTTCTATGTAGTCCTGGCTGTCCTGGAACTCACTCTTAGACTAGGCTGGCCTTGAACTCACAGAGATAGGGCTGCCTTTGCCTCCCAAGTGCTGGGATTAAAGGCATGAGCCACCACCGCCCAAGAGACTTAATTCTTTAAATATAAAAAACAAAGTGTGTCAAATGGCAAGAGTGGTTTGGGAGTTTAGTCTAATACTTTAAGAAAAAAATACTTTTTTTTTTTTTTTTTTTTTTTGAGACAGGGTCTCATTAGCACAGGCTATCTTAGTAGCACAGGCTTCTCCAACACTCCTTTTCCTCTAGCTGCAGCTTCCCGAGGAATAGAATAGCTTGTGTGCCGTGTTTTCTCCCTCTTCAACTAACAAAAATATTAAAACCCAGCAAGCAATCACAGCTACTAAGCAAGTTCAGACAGTGGCCAGATATACAACTTACAGAACGACCAGCGAAACTTGTGAAATTGTTGGATGCTCGTCTCAGTGTGAATTTCCCATGTCTGTTACCAAGTGGTTTCCATCCAACACACAACAGCAGCACTCCCTCTGCCCAGGCTCATTATTGTCTGGGTCCAGCACCTCTTCAGCCCCCTCTCCCTACATCTGGCTAGTCACACACATGCAGTTTGCTTGGACTTTAGGGCCCAGGCCATCCCAGCGTCCAAGAGTCCCTTCCCCCAGCTTTCTGCAGAATGGCTTACACTGGACTCCTACCACATCCAGCGCAACCCCTCCTCACCAACTGCATTGTGTTCCCAACGATCCAGAGGCCAGCTTCACCGTGATATCCCATCTCCGACCAGAGATCTTGGCAAGCAACAACACAGGACCCTGGCACCCAGTTCTGGACTGGTTCAATTGAAAATGTCCCTCTACGGTTGGTTCTTTCCCCATACCATACCAGCAGTGGAACCTCACCTCTGCGCAGAAGCCTGGCCAGGCCCCAGCATGGGCCTCCAGCCATAGCTAGACGATGCAGACGCCCCACCTGGGCATCTGGATCCCTCACAGAGCCCAGCTTCACCGGGAGGCGGGAGGCCTGTGAATGCATCGCAGCACACTCACAGCCTCGGTCAGCTCTTGGGATGGGGTCCACTCCTGAGGGGAGGGTGGAGGTAAAGGACAATAGGGCTAGCTGAAGGTGGGGAGCAGTCAAGTTGAAAAGGGGATTTGGGAGGGTCTGATGGAAAGGAGGTGTCTGGTAGGCCGGGCCAGGGAGCTGCACACCCGAAGACCCGAGGAGCCCAAGGAATCAGAAGACATAGGGGGAGGTTTAGGGCAGCCGTGGGCATTTCAAGGGAAGCTCAAGGGCTTCGGTCGGAACCTGAGCCTGGGTAAGGCTCTGAAGTATAGAAGGGCTAGGAGGCTCGGAAGGATGCTGGTGGGGTCTACGGGCTGGGGACATCTTAGGTTTCCGGAAGGGACATGGAGTCTGAGTGAAAGAGGAGGGGGCTGGGGCTGGAGGTGGAGTATGGAGATGAGGTGGGTGTGGCGAAAAGCTGAAGCTCCTGAAAGCACCAAATAGTTCTAGGGCTGGACTCTGGCCCGGATGGCTGGGTACCTACCGTTGGGCGCTATTATGATTGTCACGTGACTGTGGTCCAGCCACGGCTGTCTGCGCTGGAATTCTAGGTGTAGATATGCCTGTGGCTTCGTGCTACCTCGCACTTGCGCAGTAGCCTACCTTAAGAAGCAGCCCCTGTTCCCCCCCCCCTCCCCATCTTGTAACGAAGGGACAGAGATGTTGGCCCTCCTTCTTCCTTGCATTCTCCAGGACTTCAGGCAGCCAGAGTCTCTTATTTTTATTTATTCTTTATGTTAATTTTATGTGTATGAATATTTTGCCTGTATGCGTGTAAAGTGCAGCACACGGGCTCCTAGTGCCCACGATAGCCAAAAGAGTGGAACTGGAGTTAAAGGGGCGTGTGAAATAAATACCACGAAGACACGGGGGGGGGGGGCAGCCCATGCTCCCAACCGTTCAGCCATCTCTCCCACCTCCCACCCACACCACCCTGGACCCTCTGAACCTCGGTTCCTTATCCCTGACTGTCTTCCCGTGGTCTCCCATGACTATTCCCAGGCTCTTCCCTGAGTCCCATACCTGAAGGCCCTTCAGGACACCCCCCCTTTAGACATCACCGGGACTGTCAAGGCTGGCTCCATTCAGTTTTTTTTTTTTTTTTTTTTTTTTTTTTAAAGCCTCAGCCAATAGAAGCTCCACGAGCTATTCTGGAAAGACTCTTTTTTTTTTTTTTTTTTTTTTTTTTTTTTATATGAGTACACCATAACTGTCTTCAGACACACACCAGAAGAGTGCGTCAGATCCTATTACAGATGGTTGTGAGCCACCATGTGGTTGCTGGGAATTGAACTCAGGACCTCTGGAAGAGCAGTCAATGTCCTTAACCGCTGAGCCATCTCTCCAGCCCCTCCATTCAGTTTTAAATGGCTGTCTCACCTTGTGAGTTTTGCCTAACTTGTTCATGGTATGCAGCTGTTTGAAACTGTTTGAAACAAGAGATCACTGCTGGTATCCTTGCCTTTCTTTGGCCCACCCTCCACAGGGTAGAGGGACCTATTGCCACGTCCCCTCTGCCTGTAACTCCCATGATTCCTTGTTGCCTCTGGAGCACAGAGCAAGTCCTCAGGCTGCACCACCAGGCCCTGTACTCCCCTTCTCCTTAGCTCCTCACTCTGTAAGCTAAAACATTTCTGTGGGTCTTTCTTTCTTTCTTTTTAAAGATTTATTTCATGTATGTGAATACACTGTCTCTGTCTTCAGACACACCAGAAGAGGGCATTGGATCCCATTACAGATGCTTGTGAGCCACCATTGGGTTGCTGGGAATTGAACTCAGGACCTCTGGAAGAGCAGCCAGTGCTCTTAACCTCTAAGCCATCTCTCCAGCCCCTGGTTTGGTTTTTCGAGACAGGTTTTCTCTGTAACCCTGGCTGTCCTGGAACTTGTCCAGTAGACCAGGCTGGCCTTGAACTCAGAAAGAGATCCGCTTGCCTTTGCATACCAGGCGCTGGGATTAAAGGCGTGCGCCACCACCATGGAAGGCCTTTTTATCTTTGTAACTGTTATTATATGCGGTGCTGGAGAGAGGATTCTTGTGCGTGGTAAGCACATCTACCATTGAACCATGCCCCCGCTTCTCACTGGATGACTCTAGTCAAGTGTTTACCAGTGAGCTATGTCCTCAGCTCTTGGATTTTGTTGTTGTTATTCTTTTTTGAGATAGAGTCTCACTATATAGTCCAGGCTAGCCTAGAACCTGCAATACTCTTGCTTGTGCTTCTGAGAGCCATATTTGTTTGAGACAGCATCTCTCACTGAGACCTGTGGCTCACCAACTGGCCAAGGCTGGCTGACCAGTATCTGTGTCTCAGCCTGTACCCCCATGCTTGGAGTTTTATGTGGGTGCTGGAGATTAAAGTCAGGTCCTCCTGTTTGTGCAACAGACATTTCACTGACAGAAACATCTCCTTAGCTTGCACATCGGTGCTTATTAACTGAAGGAATGGTCGGCCCGTCCTGAGCAGCCATTTATCTTAGGTCATCAGTGTCTGCCATTCACCTGTGTTGTTTGTTGCAAATCCTCTGAGATGGAAAGAATTCTTGACCAGATCCCCGACTAAGGTCATTGAAGGATTAATGGCCTCAAGTTATTACCACCCTGGACTGGCGCTCCCCCTCTTCTCCCTCCCCTCCCCTCCCCCTCCTTCTCCCTCTCCTCCTCTTCCTTCTCACTGTGTAGCCCAGGCTGGCTTGGAATTCATGACCTTCCTGCTCCAGCTCCCAAGTGCTGGGGTGACAGGAGTGTGCCACCACACAGGACTAAAGCTCTCTTGAGTGTCAGGCATGCCCCACCTATCCAAGCCCTGGTGGCAGATGCCAGGATCAGCCCTTCCCCAAGGAGGCAGCTTCAGAGAAGTACAGGCGGGGCGGGGCTCGGGACCTTTATTGAGCACATGGCCCCTGACGGTGCTGATGGAGAAACCTTAGGCTTTCCTTCCCAGCAGCCTTCGCCACAGTTCTTGGCTAAGAAGTGCCTGCTCCCTGCGGACACCCTGCAGCACACTCCTGTTCTCCTGGGCTCTTCGGATCAGGTAGGGTATCACCTCCTCCAGGCAGCCGTAGGGAATAGACTTATATACCACATATCCAGCCTGCCCTGGTGGGGAGAGTATTGGCCGAGTGTGGGCTCAGAGAGAGATGTTCCTGGGGGTCAGCAGCAATAAGCTACTTCCCTTGCACAGAACAGGGCAGGCTAGGTGTGTTAGACATAATTCATTACTGAAACACTCTATGGCACACACTTAAAAGAGATAATTTCTTCTTCTCCCTCTATCCAGTCCCCTTTCCACCTTCCCTCCCTCCCTCCCTTCCTCCCTCCCTCCCTTCCTCCCTCCCTCCCTTCCTTCCTTCCTGGTTGTTAAAAGATTGGCTTTATTAGGTAGTCCAAGTTAGGTTCCAACCCAAATCCTTCTGCCTCAGCAGAAGGATTGAGTCCTAGGATTACAGGTTTGCACCACCACACCCAGCTTAAAAAAAAAAAAAACAACTCAGTTGATTAAGATACTGCAAAAAGAGCAAAGAGTTTACTAGTTTAAGAAAACCTCAGAGAGATGGACCCAAGAATCCACTCTTCCCTGAAGGAGAAACTCTATCACTGTTGGATGGCCTAGCATGTTCTGAGACTGTGTGGAGCTGTGAACCGACTGGCTGGGAGTTATGGAGGGCCCTGTTCTGTCCCATATTAAGCTAGAATTCAGAAAGAGTATACTTTCTGAGTGAGTGAGAGAGTGAGAAGTCACCCTCCCACCCCTAGAGAATATGCCAGGTCAGAAGGGACCAGAAAAATTCATCGATGCTTGGTTGTGTTGTGGGGCATGCCTTTAATCCCAGCCCCGAGGAGTCAACCCAGAAGTGTTTCTGTGAGTTTGAGGCCAACCCAGTCAACATGGATGTTCAGGCCAGGAGAGCTACATCACAAATCCCTGTCTCAAAAACAAAAACAAGGGGCTGAGAGATGACTCAGTGGTTAGGAGCACTGACTGCTCTTCCAGAGGTCCTGAGGTCACATGGTGCAGCCTTCTGGTGTGTCTGAAGACAGCTACAGTGTACTCATCATATACATAGAATCTTAAAAAGCAAACAAATAAATAACAAAAAACACTCCACGTGTAGATTGAGAGCAAAGTGGTCTTTGAAAACACATCTCTGTGTTGTGTTGTGGGGTGTGTTGTGTTGTGGGGTGTGTTGTGTTGTGGGGTGTGTGTGTCTGTGTGTGTGTGTCAAAGGACAGCCTTTGGGGTTTGATCCTCTCCTTTTTGCCTTGTGTGTGAAGGGCCTCTTTGCTCTGAATAAAACTAGACTAGTTGGGCTACACACTTCTGGAGGGTCTCCTGCCTCTGCGACCCATTCCCATAGGTGTTTCAGGATGACAAACTTTGCACTACTGTCTGGCTTTTGCATGGGTTCAGGAGATCTGAACTAAGGTCTTTGGGATCACACAGTGGCTTTACCCGCTGAGCCATCTTCACAGCTACACAGAGCTTCGGTCATTCTTAACACCTCACCCCGCAGAAGGAGAGGAATCTGTCATAAGGCCCTCGGGACAACAGTCAGGACCCTGAATAACACAGGCAGTATGGCACCAAAACCAAGAGCCAGCAGAGAAGTCTCCAGACAGGAGAGAAGACGCAGGGCACAGCCCCGAAAGGGCCTCCAACTTAGAACAGTCTGGAAGATCAGTCTGGAAGGAACTGGAGGAGGAACCCACCTCCATGAGAGAGAGGGAAAAGGCAGGAGGGATCTGGCAGAGAGGGAATGGGGGGGGGGTGTGAACGGTGGGGATGGATGGAAATGGGGTGATGAGCCATTTACATACCTAATGCCAGGGAGACATGGTCACACATGCCCAGAAGTTGTCCAAAACAGACAGGCCCATCCAGAGGAATGCCCAGCTCCCACATGCTGCAGAAAGGGTCACATTATCAATCCAGACAGTGGCTAGATCTAGAGAGTAAGTCAGCCATTACCCACCCAAGAATTCAAATATGGAAGAACCATTGGCCAGATGGAGCCACAATTCCACACTCACAGATTTCAACCAGAGATCGGATACAAGGGCGGATCAGGTTTTCCCCTTAGATTGTCCTTAACAGTCTATTTATGTAGCATTTATATTCATTATTCTAGGTACTATTAATGAGTTTGATGGCTTCAAGCACACAGGAAGATGTGCATGGGTCATAAGCAAATATCCAAATATTACGTCATCTGATCTGAGGGACTTGAGCATCTGTAGATTTTGGTTTCCATGGAGATTGGTCCTAGAACAAAATTTCCACAGATTCTGAGAAATGACTCTATCCCTAGTCTCAGTGGTAAATAACCACTGCAGGGATGGAGAGATGGCTCAGTGGTTAAAAGCACTGACTGCTCCTCCAGAGGACATGGATTTGACTCCCAGCACCCACACTGCAGCTCACAGCTGTCTCTAAGTTTGGTTCCAGGGGATCTGATGCCCTCTTCTGGCCTCTGTAAGCACCAGGCAGGCACATGGTGGACACGTTCATGCAGGTAAAACATCCAAACATAACATTCTAAAAATAAAAATTAAATAAAATCTAATAAAGAGCTCTCTTTTTGCAGAGAACCCCAGTTCAGTTCCCAGTGCCTAAGGCAGGCAACTCACAACTGCCTGCGGCTTCAGTTCCAGAGGATCTGACGCCCTCTTCTGACCTTCCCTGGTTGTGCATTCATGGGTGCGCACGCGCACGCACGCGTGTACACACACACACACACACAATCAAATCAATCAATCATTAATCAATCAATCACAACTCCCATGAGTTCTCTGGAGTCTCAGGTGCCATCTGGAATCCTCGGTACTCCCTATGTCACAGTAACACGGGACAATGTCCTGTCACACTTGAGCCTACAGGACATATGTAGGCACAGGAGGAGTCAGGCTTTTTTGAAGATTCCTTCTATGTAACCCATGTTAGCATCAACTTCTTGATCCTCCTGCCTCAGCCTTCTGAGGACTATGATAAGAGGTGTGTATCATCATAGCAGGTTAGGATTAAATATCTGTACAGTCCTCCCTTCTCACTGGACCCATTCTTGTCCCCCCACTCGACACCCGCCCCTCGCTGTTGTGTAGACACAGGAAAGGGGTGGGGCTTCTTAGAGGCTCTGGTTTCCTGCCCCTCAACCTCATACCGCTTAGTTGCCTGGTGAACAGATTCTTCATTGTGGGAAGCCACCATGAGGTGGCACAGGGGACCATGACTGGACACCCGGCGCAGCATCAGCTCCAGACAGCGGCTGTAACTGAAGGGAGAGGCTCTGCTCAGCTCAACCAGGGAGTGAGGCTCAAGCACCAACGATGGAGTACCTGCCCTCCCCTCCTGTGTTCTATGGGCACAGGCTCCTCAGAGCTGTCTCCCTCTCTTATGAACTCCTGAGTTCCCCTCAGGTAGCCTGGATGGGGGATGGGGTGAAAAACAGAGTTTTCTGACACGATTTCACTGTGTAGTCCAGACCTAGAATTCATGATCCTCCTGCCTCAGCCTCTCATGGACAAGCATGTGCTCCTAAGGCCAGCAGTGACTAGTCTCTTACCTGATGGCCACCACGTCCGTGCCAAAGATGACATTTGCCAGGGTTAGTCACTGCAGCAGCATGGATGGATTGTTTTATTTTTCTTAAATTACATTTTATTCCTGTGTGCGCATGAGTGTATATGTGCGCGCGTGCGTGTGTGCGTGCATACTTCAGAGGACAACTTGCAGGAGTCGGTTCTCTCCTCCTGCAGTGGAGGTCCCAGGCATGGAACTCAGAGCTGCCAGTGCTCTCAACCACTGAGCCATCTCTCCAGCCACTGCTTGTCTTAATTTTCAATATGACATAATGAGGAATTATGTATAAGAAAAAAAATGTGAGCCTGTCTCTGATGACGTTGTCACAGAAGCTTAAGGACTTCTGTTGAGGAGGAAGAAAAGACTCCCAACCCCTGCCACACACACCGATTGTGGGTTGTGGTCCCAGGTTGAAAACAATTGAGAAAGTGAACCCCTGGCATGGTAGACCATACATTTAGTCTCAGCACTCAGGAGGCAGAGGCAGGGGGATCTCTGTGAGTTCAAGGCCAGACTGATCTACAGAGCTAGCTCCAGGACAGTTAGGGCTACACAGAGAAACTGTGTCTCGAAAAACACAAACAAATCAATCAAACAAACAAACAAATAAGCAGAACCTAGATGGGGTAGGGATGAGCAGAGCACCAGCATCTGGTTCTCTGGTTTTTTATGATGAGGCAGTGTAACCTGCCACTGCCCATGTGGTCATACCTCCCTGGTGCTATGAACTCTGTCCCCTCAAACCAGGAGTCAAACAAACCCTCCCTTCCTTCCTTCACTTGCTTTTGTGAGTGAGTTTTGTCAAAGGCATGAGAAGAGTAATGGATACATCTGCAGAATGTGATTAACAACAACCCAAGCGCTCACAATTGGGGGAGGACCCACAGGGATGTTGATAGCCATGGAAAGCTACGCAGAAAGCAGCCGAGCTGGGGTAGTGTGTGGGGGCAGTGAAGGAGGAAGGAAGAGGCTGCTCTTAAGAGAGGAAACAAGAGCATCCTAAAACCTTGGAGAGAGGAACCCACATGGAGACACAAGATGTTTGGCACAGAACCCCATGGTGGCTGATGAGCAAGTGAAAGGTTGTTACAGCCTGGTGGTGCAGGCCTGGACAGTGAGGCTGGAGGTTTGCAAGTTTCAAAGCTTAACTGTGCTATAGAGTGTGCTCAAGGTCACCCTGGGAACCTAGCAAGGGTCTGTTTCAAAAACAAAAGTAGAAAGAGGGCTGAGGGAGTGGTTCAGTGGTAGAGGCCCTGCCTAGAATCCCCCAGTGAGGGGCTGGGGGTGTGGCTCAGTGGTAGAGCCCCTGCCTAGAATCCCCCAGTGAGGGGCTGAGGGAGTGGCTCAGTGGTAGAGGCCCTGCCTAGAATCCCCCAGTGAGGGGCTGGGGGCGTGGCTCAGTGGTAGAGCCCCTGCCTAGAATCCCCCAGTGAGGGGCTGGGGGTGTGGCTCAGTGATAGAGCCCCTGCCTAGAATCCCCCAGTGAGGGGCAGGGGACGTGGCTCAGTGGTAGAGGTCCTGCCTAGAATCCCCCAGTGAGGGGCTGGGGGTGTGGCTCAGTGGTAGAGCCCCTGCCTAGAATCCCCCAGTGAGGGGCTAGGGGTGTAGCTTAGTGATAGAGTGCCTGTCAAGTTTAGGTAATCTGCTTTCCCCTAAAAGAAGAGTTACATTCTACTATTTTTCTTATTTGATGTGTGTGTGTGTGTGTGTGTGTGTGTGTGTGTGTGTGTGTGTGTGTGTGTGTTCCCTGTGTACACACATGTGGAGGGCAGAGTCAATGTCTTCCTCTGTCTCTCTCTGCCTTATAATTGGAGGCAGGGTCTCTCACTGAACCTAAGATCTCAGCTGCACTGATTCCTAGTGAGCCTATAGCATCAGCTTGTCTTGACATGTTATTATAATTTCATTTTCCTCCTACATCCTCTTGGTCCTCTCCCTACCTCCGACTAGTGGCCTCATAGTCAGGCTGGATACAGTCTTCCTTCCCTTGGAGCTGAGTCACAGATCTCTCCTTGTCCAGATAGGCACCTCGCACCAATTTCACCCCAAATGCCAGGCCAGCCTTGCGTGCTGCCTCAGCATCCTGCTCCAGCCGTTTGTAAGTGTCCTGCAAGGCACACAGGCAGACTCAGGGGATCAGGTTGCTGAGTTCCCGCTAACAGACCTTTAGAGCTCACCATCCACCTTTAGATAGGCCTGGTAAGTGTTCCACACCCATGGGCCACCTTCCTCAGGGCTGTTCCAGCGAATGGCCAGGGCAGCCACCAGCAGGGACAGTGCAGGGTTAATGAAAGTGTATTCAGCGTCCACCAGCAGCCTCACATACTGCGCCCGGGCATGCTGTGGGGCAGAGAGAAAGACATCAGGGCCAGTGGGGTCCATCAGGGGTGGGGAGCCAGGACACCCACGTTTACCTGTGCCACTCGGTGCAAGCGGCTGAGGGAGGCCTGCAGGTGCTGATTCTGTTCTGTGCTGAGGCAGGAGAGCTGGAGGTTCTAGGAGGTACCAGGGAACAGAAGACTGCTCAGAACTCCTTACTGTGTCATGCATGTACACAGGGGTACACACACACACACATACACACACACACACACCCCAAATAAATAAAAGTACAGTAGGGTTTTTGTTGTTTGTTTGTTTTTTTGAGACAGTTTCTCTGTGTAGCCCTGGCTGTCCTGAACTCAATTTGTAGACCAGGCTGGCCTTGAACTCACAGAGAGCTGAGATTAAAGGTGTACACCGTCAGACCCAGCCCAAAAATGTAGAAGATTTTTTTTTTTAAAAAGGTAATAAAAACAGAAAAGAAGGAAGAAAGAAAAAAGGAAAGAAGGAAAGAAAGCCATGGCTACACAGTAGGTCTCAAAAATGAAATAAAGTCAGCACATAAGCCAGATATGGTAGTGCACACCTGTAATGCTATCATTCAGGAGGTGGGGGCAGGAAGATTGGGAGTAAAAGGCTACCCTGGGCTACAAAGTGAGTGAGAGGCCAGCCTGGGCTATATGAAACCCAACCTTAAAAAAAAAAAAAAAAAAAAAGAAGAAGAAAAGGAAAAAGAAAAAGAGCAAACTAAACCAAAGTTCACCCTCAGAGTGATAGGGGTATTCTGCAGGGATGGAAGGCTGCATGTATGGAAGGTGATTTGTATGGTCCTACTGTGTGCGGTTGGTCAAGGTCGTCAAGGGGTAACTTTAGCCCTTTCTGTCTCTGGGACAGGATCTCATGTATCTCAGAGTCCCCTAGAGTTTACCGGTTAGCTAAGGATGACCTCCACCTTCTGCTCCTCTCCCTCTGCTCCCCAAGTGCTGGGTTTCTTGGTGTTTACAGCCAGCCTGGCTTGATTGGTAGTTTTCATTAAACGTGCATTTTTAACCCCAGAGGCAAAGCTAGTTTAAGTAATTAAGACGCCCCAACGTGTGATTCACTGAAGTACTTGGTGGAGGAGGAAACTGGTGTCCACCACCAAAATGCATCACTTAAATAAGATAAGGCTTCATGGGTGGACAGAGGAGTGGACCGATCAGATTGAAGCAGGTGCTGCTGCTTCCCTGGATTCAACCCATGAAGGATCAAAACACTCAGAAAACCACTGCAGACGTGGAGGGAACACGCGCTGCTTTAACGGAGGTTCGGAGTTCAATTTAATGTGGGAAGCTCACTACTTGTAATTCTAACTTCTGGGGGAGTCTAGCCCCCTCTTGTGGCCTTTGAGGGCACTACACACATGTGGTGCACACCTGTAATTACAAGTAAAATAATATATTAAAAAAATAAAACCCTCTGCATCTTCGCTGAGCGTAGACAGTCATATGCTGTCATTATTCCCTCAGATTGGTTAGTATTGATAACTTGACACAATCTAGAATCATTTAGAGGACCAGTGTTCCGGGCATGCCTGTGGAAGATTATTTTCCAAGCCTAGTGCTTGTGGCTCTCTGCTTTGAGCTTAGATGCTATGTGACCAGCTGCTTCGAGCTCCTTTCATGAAGCCCAAATCAGCCCTTTCTCCCTTAAGTTGCTTTGGTCAGAGCATTTGATCACAGCACCAGGAAAAGACAACTCAGACACGTGCTTACCAGTTCTGCAGAGCGACTGTTTATGTAGTGCATACTGCACTCGGTTTGCTAAGTCACCCAGAGAGGGTTAACGTGCCCAGGAGGAGCACAGGTTATATGCTAATACCATACATGGTGAACTCCAGCACCCTCGGGGGTTAGTTGCTTCACTCTGTGCCCTGTGCCACTCAGAGATGGCTGTGTGGCCGATCACTGCACAGTGAACATTTTACTTTCTAAAATGTTTTCCCTGCAGAGCTGGGAATAAACGTAGGACCTTGTGAATACTAGGCAAGCTCTCTACCACTGAGCCACACCCCCAGCCCCTCACTGGGGATTCTAGGCAGGGGCTCTACCACTGGGCCACACCCTCAGCCCCTCACTGGGGGATTCTAGGCAGGGGCTCTACCACTGAGCCACGCCCCAGCCCCTCACTGGGGGATTCTAGGCAGGGGCTCCACCACTGAGCCAGGCCCCCAGCCCCTCACTGGGGGATTCTAGGCGGATGCTCTACCACTGAGCCACGCCCCCAGCCCCTCAACTGGGGGACTCTAAGCAGGTCTTTTACCACTGAGCTACATCTGTTGCTTTTTCTTCTTTAAAGACAGGATGTCACTATGTAGCCCAGGCTGGCCTAAGACTTGAGATCTTCCTACTCCAACAACCCTAGTGCTGGGCTCCCAGATGTGTACAGCTATGCCTTGCTTCTTAACATTTTGTTATGAAAAATTTCAAACACATAGGGCAATAAAAAGAGGCCCGGTATCCTGGCAAATGCCTGTAATCCCAGCATTGAAGAGTAAAGCGGGAAGATGAGATTGTGTTTTCCAGACCAACCTGGGCTACACAGTGACCCTGTCTCAAGAAATAAGTTAGGAAGATAACCCGTCTCCCAGAATACATTTATCATTCCCAAAAATCTCAGTGGGAGTGGAAGATAGGGAGATGGTTGAATGGATAAAGGTCTTGCTACGTGATTGTGAGGGTCTGAGTTTCCAGCACCACGTAGGACCCAGGTGAAACAGCACGTGCCTCTAACCCTATTGGAGCTTCAGGGATGGAGACACATGGATCCTGGGGGCTCCTTGTCAGCCAATGTAGCCATTACAGTGAGCTCCAGGTTCAGCAACAGACCTCCTGTTAAAAAATAAAATGGGACAGCCACATGTGGTGGTGCACACCTTTGATCCCAGCACTCAGGAGGCAGAGGCAGGTGGATCTCTGTGTGTTTCAGGCCAGCCTGATCTACAGAGTGAGTTCCAGGATAGCTAGGGCTACACAGAGAATCCTTGTCTGAAAAAAACAAAAACAAAAACAAAAAAACAGGAAGAGTTTGTTAGCCAGGTGTGGTGATACACACCTTGGATGCCAGCACTCAGGAGAGGCAGAGACATCTCTGTGAGTTCGAAGACAACCTGGTTTATGCATTCGAATCCAGGACAGCTAAGACTGCATAGAGAAACTGTCTCAAAACAAAACAAAACAAAACAGAAATAAGAAGGAGAGGGGTAGAGGAATATACTTGTTGCCAGCCTCTGACCTCCACATGTGCTCATGCGCACATGAACACACACACATGTACACACATGCACACATAAACATGCATACACGTGCGCATAAACACACACAAATGTGTATACACATGCATGCACACACAGAGAAACCGGACATTAGGATAATACAAAGAAATGAATGAATGAAGAGTCAGGCATGACAGCAAACATTAGTAATCCCAAGACTGGGGAGCTGAGAGGGAGGACTGAACGTTCCAGACAAGTCTGGGCTATATGGAAAGATCCTGTTTCAAAACACAGACACAGACACAGACACACAGACATACAGACATACAGACACACACACACACACACACACACACATGCTCGCGCACACATACAAAAGAAACATCCCATTGGCCACATAAGAGTTTACATGCAGGGAGCGCATACCTGTGTAGCTGCCGATTGATTAAAGAAAACTTTTTTTTTTAAGCAAAAAACAAAAAACAGAGTGTAGTGAGAATTCTGGGATTTTGGTTTCTTCTAAAAATATAAGAATATGTTTTCATTTTAATCCTAGGTGTGGGATATGGGACCGCTTTGCAGCAGCTGACTATGACTTGCTTTGAGCTCTAGCAGAAACATGGTTTTGCCAGCTACAGATAGTTTCTGCGATTGTGTGAGGCTTGGAATTCTGGGAACTTTTCAGAGGCTATATAAATTCGAGAGCCCCGAGAGGCAGGGCTGGTGGTTGTGGGTTACTTGGGATGGGGGAGGTAGTTGTGGTTTGCTAGTAGTCATGCTCAAAGAAGAACCACAAGGAAAGGAATTAGATTCAGGACTTTCCCTTCCCCCCTCTATCCTTCATGCTCTGTCCCTAGCGTTAGGGCGTGAAACCAGAGCGAGGTGGGGGAGGGGTAATGTAGGAAAAAGAAGAACCCACAAAGTAGCAAAGACCAGCTATACCAGAAACAATAAATAGCACACGCCTATATCTCGAGTAACTTATGGGGTGGAAGGCAGGAAGATCAGGAGTTCAAAGTTATTCTTGTCTGTTCAAGAGTTCAAGCCCAGCCTGGGATACATAAGCCTCTGTGTTAAAAACAAAACCACCGCCATATGTATGTTTTGCTTTAGATGTTTTGCCTGCATACTTGTATGTATACTACAGGTATGCCTGGTGCATTTGGAGGTCAGGAGAGAGGGCTGCATTTTCTGGAACTGGAGTTGTGGATTGCTGTGAACCACCATTTAGGTGCTAGAAACCAAACCTGGGTCCTCGGCAAGAGGGCTCTGAACTGCTGAGCCATCTCTCCAGCCTTTGCTTTTCACGCAAGTCTCACTATATAGCCCAGGCCGACCTCAACGACTTGATCCTCCTGCCTCAGCTTCCCAAGAGCTGTGATTACAGCCATGTATGGCCATGCGCAGCGGCTGACCAATAGGTCTTATTCATGTCCTGTCCTCTGTGGGGAAAGCGCCGCTGTTCTGATCCCTCCTTTGGATAGCTCCTCACCCCTCACCCTTCACCCAGAACCCTAGGAGACCCATAGTTATCCAGATTAACCGTGTCCTCAGTGACAGGCACCTGCGATCCTTACCCGACCCGAGTCCATGGCCTCTGCCAGCCTCTCAGGGCTCAGCTCCGAGGAGCCTCCTGGTCTTTGGATCCAAGCCGATAGCTCTTTCTGAAATGGAGTGGTGGCTGGCATGGTGAGGGTGGCCTGGTGGGCAGCCACACCCACATGCCCACTCCATCTCATTTGTCACTTACACAAAGCCGAGTGCTGGTTAGCGCGGTCACCTTCAGCTGCATGAGGCTGTTCCTGGCTGGGCCATGGGTGTCCACGAGAGCTCGTGATAAGTCCACACAGTGCAGCATGGTGCTAAGGTTCCCCTCATACCAGGCCTCACTGCCCGGCCAGGGGAGGTCAGCTTCCAGAGCCCGGGAGCCCCTTCCCGCCCGCCCCATCTTCCCTTCTATCTTTCCTCTCTCTACTCACCTGGTCTTGGCAGCGGAGTCTGGTTCCTCCTCGGTGGGCACTGCCAACAGGGGCTGGAGTCCCAGGGCCTGCAGCTGCTGGACACATCCCCTAACCTCCTCAGCTGTCTCCCCGGCCACAAACTGCCCATAGATGGATGCTCGGAGAAGTGCTCCCGAGAGCCGGGATCCCAGGAGTCGCTGAGACCAGGCCTGAAACTGGGTGACAGGGAGTGCATG
The DNA here is from genome assembly GCA_028551405.1 of Uromys caudimaculatus. Taxonomy (NCBI): domain Eukaryota; kingdom Metazoa; phylum Chordata; class Mammalia; order Rodentia; family Muridae; genus Uromys; species Uromys caudimaculatus. The sequence goes on from CM052717.1 coordinate 49,682,197, forward strand.
CTCAGACCCAGGTCTTGGAGACTTCCAGGCCAGTCCTTGTGCCTTCTGCTCACCGCTAGTCCATAAGTGACCAAAGGGGGCCAGGCGCATAGGCGAAGTACCAGCAAGGCCCGTGCCAGTTCTGCCGTTCCCTTGAGATGGAAGGCTCCCCCATCAAAGCGCAGGGGCTGCCGGCCACCTGTAGAGAGCTTGGAGCGGCCATACAGCAGCAGATGCGTCCAGACCATTGTAAGTGCCTGCTTAGCACCACACTAGGGGAAGGGAAGGACAGACAGCAGCTGTACCAAATGCCCCTTGCCAGGCTGGGGGGCAGTGATTGATTAACTGGGCAAATCTTTAGGATAGCAGGTTCTTGGGGTGGGGGTGGAGGGTTAATAATTAATGGTTAGGGACAGAGGTCAGAATAACAGGATATGTACCCCCCCAGTGACAGCCCCCAATAACCTTCAGCCTGACAGTACAACAGATCTCAGCCGTCCAGCTTGCATTGCTGAGTAAGCAGCTGGGCCTGGGAGCAGGGAATTCCAGGTTCAAGGCAGCCGGGCTTTGCAATCCCAGCTAAGTAACCTCATCTCCCTTGTTGAAATGATTTTATCTTCCAGGGAGGAGCAGTTCGGAGTTATTTCGTACACTTAAACTGCACACAGCCCACAGCCCTGCTGTCCACCCTAAATATGTAGTCGATAGAACTTGAACATGGGCATCAGGAAAAAAATTTCCTTAATGGTCCTAACCCCAGATGAAAACAACCCAAATGTCCACCAAACAGGGTTGGGTGATGGCATCGAGATGTATGCAGAGAGACGCGGGCAATGGGCCACTCTTCAGCAACGAAAAAATGAGCTACAGTACGCCTCCAAGTCTTTTATTTATTTATTTAATTTAATTTATTTATTTATTTTGGATTTTTCAAGACAGGGTTTCTCTGTATAGCCCTGGCTGTCCTGGAACTCACTCTGTAGACCAGGCTGGCCTCCAACTCAGAAATCCGCCTGTCTCTGCCTCCCAAGTGCTGGGATTAAAGGTGTGCGCCACCACTGCCTGGCCTTTTATTTATTTTTTAAAGATGATTTGTTTTTATTTTATATGCATGAGTGTTTTGCCTGAACAAACGTCTGTGTACCACATGCATGCAGTGCTCTCAATGGCCAGAAGAGGGCACTAGATCCTCTGGAACTACAGCTACAGAGGGTTGTGTGCCAAGGGGTTGCTGGGAACCTAATTTCAGCGCTCTGCAAGAGCAGCCGGTACTTTTATCTGTCGAGCCATCTCTCCAGCAGCCTTTGATTGTTTGTTTTAAAATTGTTTTTATCTGCCAAGTCTGCAAGGTTTGCACTGTAAAACCATGTCCAATGACATGACTCCCCTTAGAGTATTTTTTTTAAAGGTTTATTTTTCATTATTTTAATTACATGTGTGTCTGTCTGTGTATGTAAATGGAGATACCCACTGAGAGGCGGCCTTAGATCCATCAGGAGCTGGGTTACAGGCAATCGTGAGTCAACCAACATGGCTGCTAGGGATGGAAGGAGCATCGTCTGGGAAAGCCACCAGGGCTCATAACTATGGAGCCATCTCTCCAGCCCCACTACAGCATTAAAACAAAGAAACTAGAGCCTCACACCCAGGCTGGCTTAAACTCACAGCAATTCCCCTGTCTCACCACAACCTCCCAAGTGCTGGCATTACAGGCATGCAACACCACCCCAAGATGTATTTGTATATGCTCCCCAGACGATGACACAGGCTAGAGACGCTTCAAATTCCAGTGGCGAGACCCCCGTGGGGTCACAGACACATTAAAGCAAGGACATGGAGCTAGGAGTGCAGGAGTGGGGAACCGAAACGTGAGCCGGGCATGGTGCCTCACACCCGCAACCTCAGCACTGAGGAGGCTGAGGCAGGAGGATTACTTTGAGACCTTACCTCAAACAAAACAAAACAAGACAACAAAACCCAACCAAACAACCCCCCCCCCCCCGCACGCACACAAATGAGAGGAGCTGGAGAGACCACGCAGCCGTTAAGACTGTGGGCTACTCTTCCAGAGGACCTCTCCCCAGGACCCATCCATTCCAGATCTGACACTCTCGGATGCACGTGCAAACATGCTAGAAAACCACTCATATATAGAGGAAATAAATAAATGAGAGCCGCTAAGGTGGCTCAGTGGGTCAAGGTGCTTGTTGACAAGACTGGTGACCTGAGTTTGATCCTTGGGACCTGTGAGGTGGACAATGAGAACCGACTCCCACAAATTGTCCTCTGACCAGTGCATGCACTCTGTGACATGTGCATGCTGGCACACATTCACTTAAAACAAACAAATCAATGTAATAATTAAAAAAAAACCAAACAGTTAAGATGAAACCGAGAGAGAGGCAGAAGAGGCTCAATAGAGCGTTTGGTGTCTGCCAGTGCAAACCACAAAACACAGCAAGCCTCTCAGGGCTGGGAGCGGGAGGTTTTGGATTGTTGTGCTTTGAGAAGGGGCCCTAAGCTGGGCTTAAGCTGGCCTGTAAGTTACTATATTGAGACTTTTTTTTTTTTTTTTTTTTTTTTTTTTTTGGTTTTTTTCGAGACAGGGTTTCTCTGTGTAGCCCTGGCTGTCCTGGAACTCACTCTGTAGACCAGGCTGGCCTGTGAACTCAGAAATCCACCTGCCTCTGCCTCCCAAGTGCTGGGATTAAAGGCGTGCGCCACCACCGCCCGGCTTGTAAGTTACTATATAGTTCAGTTGTATTGGTCTGGAACTCGAGATCCTTCTGCCTCAGTCTCCCAAAGGCTGGGAGTGTACCGCCATGTTAGTCTCATCAAAAATTCCTGTGCGCCGGGCAGTGGTGGCGCACGCCTTTAATCCCAGCACTTGGGAGGCAGAGGCAGGAGGATTTCTGAGTTCGAGGCCAGCCTGCTCTACAGAGTGAGTTCCGGGACAGCCAGGGCTACACAGAGAAACCCTGTCTCGAGAAAAAAAAAAGAAAAAAAAATTAAAAAAATTCCTGAGCAAAGTTTTGTGGGGGTCAGGGAAGATTTTTACTAATAGCACTAACGTACTAGTGTTACGTGGGCGAATCCAGAGCCCTCTCACGGCTGCTGACATGAGGACCCTTATGACCATCGCTGGGGATGAGGGACATACTGGTCACCTTGGGTTGTTCACTGTTCCATACAGCCGTCTGATCCACTATTTTCCAAAGCAGACCGTGTCATCATCTGCAAAAGCAGGGAAGGCTTTGAGTGACGAGAGCACTGGACAACTAAGTGACTATAAGAAGAGCCTAGAGGCTGGGGACTTGGCTCCGAGGAGAGTTCTTGCCAAGGACGGGCAAGGCCCCGCTCTGTCCCCAGCCCTGCCCACAAACAAATCAACCCTTAATTCAGAATACTGCTTGGTACGCTGAAATAACTCATAAATGTCATCCGTTATTGTTGCAAAAATGGTTTTCATAATTGAATGGCACATAAACCCCGGAAGTTGTCCCTCTTGTTTCTTCTGCCGGGTTGCCAGCCGAGGTTCCTGCCACCTACAGCACTGAACTTGATCCTTCACAGCAGTTTCAAGAAGGTCCCTCCTGCCAACGTACTCCTGAGATCCTCTGCCTCAATGCTTCCATGGCGAATGAATCCTGGAATCCAGGGACTGTTTACCTATAGAAGACACCCCTCCTGGCCAGGTTTAGTCCCAGTCCAGATCTAACACGAACCTCCAGAACTGCATCTGGCCTATGCAGAAGCCCCTAGCAAGATCAGGTCTTTTCAAACGTGCCAGTACCGCCCCCTTGTGGAGATTTAAGGAAACTGCACCAACGTTTGCGCTGGCCTGTTGACAGGCGGGTCTCTCCCTTCTTCACCAGATAATCTCACCCACGCAAAACCCATTTGTTCTATTTAGCTAGCTGGATACCCCACCCCTAAGATATTATTGTAGCCGGGCAGTAGTGGCGCACGCCTTCAATCCCAGCACGCAGGAGGCAGAGACAGGAGGATCTCTGAGTTCGAGACCAGGCAGCTCTACATAGTGAGTTCCAGGACAGCCACAGGTACATAGTCTGTCGCGAAACAAAAGAACAACAAAACGTTATTGTAATACCCAGACACGGAGTCACATGCCTGTAATTCAGTACCAGGGAGACTGAGTCAGGAGAATTGACAGTTTCAACTCAGCCTGGCCTACATAGTGAGGCCCTGTCTCAAAACAGCAAGGGCGGCAGGGAGGGGAAGGGGGGGGATGCAGCTCAGTGGTAGAACTTTTATTGAGCATGTGCAAGCCTTGGGCACCACTTAGCAACACACACAAAAAATTATAGTGGTAAAAATACACACAAATAAAAACTTCTAATTTAGCCACTTTTTAAAAAACCCTTTCATTATATTATTTTTAATTATGTGTCTGGGGGTGGATGCGTGCTCATACGTGCAGATGCACCAGGAGACCAGAAAAGGGAGTCAGATCCCCTGAACTGGAGTTGTAAATGGCTGTGAGCCTCCCAAAGTGGGTACTGGCATCGAACCCAGGCCCTCTCTAAAAGCAGTGCTCACTGTGAACTGCTGACCATCAGTCTAACCTTTAACTGTTTTTTTTTTCTTTGTTAGTTTTTTTGGGTTTTTTTTTGGGGGGGGGTTGTTTTTGTTTGTTTGTTTTTTGTTTTTGTTGTTTTTTGTTTTTGCGAGACAGGGTTTCTCTGTGTAGCCCTGGCTGTCCTGGAACTCACTCTGTAGACCAGGCTGGCCTCGAACTCAGAAATCAGCCTGCCTCTGCCTCCAAAGTGCTGGGATTAAAGGCGTACGCCACCACTGCCCGGCACGAATAAATATTTAAAATAAAATAAATCTTAACAACAGCAACAAAATAAACTGGGTGTGGTAAGGCATGCATTCTGGGCCTGGAACTCCTGATTTCGTACCTCTGCCTCCCAAGTGTGGGATTGTAGACGTGTCACACCAGGCCCACCTTAGCTTTTCATTTTTACAAAGTCCAATTTGTCTACTCTTTAATTTTTACATTTTATTTATTTTGAAGGCATACACTGTTAGGCACATGAACATGTTCAAGTGACACACGAGCGTGTACACACACACACGAGCACGTACACACACACGAGCGTGCACACACACACACGAGTGTGCACACACACGAGCGTGCACACACGAGTGTGCACACACACGAGCGTGCACACACGAGCGTGCACACGCACACGAGCGTGTACACACGCACGCACGCACACAAATAAGTGTGTTGTAAATGTTTTTGTTCTCAAAATGGGACGTCTAGAGTTCCACCGTCCCTGAGTCCAGCCGCCAATCATGTTCTTGCTTCTGTGACGTCATCATTTATCATTACATCAGCTCTTCAATTTTAACTTTCATTCTGCATTACCCACATTCCTCCAGTGTCAACATCTGAGTCTGAGCGTATCCTTTTCTGCCTCTATAAACGTGCATTTTTTTAATTTCAAAAATAAATTGAAGCTACCCTTTAATTCTAAGTATATACTAGTGTGTGGTCCCTAAGCTTTGCCCATAAACGAAATCGCAAGTGTTCATTCTTTCATAACTGCATCCTTTTGCTACAATCTGTTCCTGCTTGCATGTCAGTTCATATATGTTTCACAAACTGTGGAAAATAAAACAAAAACAAAACTTTGAGCCACACCCCCAGCCCCTCACTGGGGGATTCTAGGCAGGGGCTCTACCATTGAGCCACGCCCCCACCCCTTCACTGGGGGATTCTAGGCAGGGGCTCTACCACTGAGCCACGCCCCCAGCCCCTCACTGGGGATTCTAGGCAGGTGCTCTACCACTGAGCCACACCCCCTTTTAATTCTGAAGCTTTTAAAATTAATATTTTTTTGAGTCGAGGTTTCACTATATAGCTCAGAACTGACTAAGTTGTAAGCCTTAAACTTGTAGAAATCCCCCTGCTTCTACTTCTCAAGTGCTAGGATTAAAGGTGTGGGCCACCATACAGGTTGGATTCATTTTATTTTTTATTTTTTTTGTGTGTTTTGAGACAGGGTTTCTCTGTGTAGCCCTGGCTGTCCTGGAACTCACTCTGTAGACCAGGCTGGCCTCGAACTCAGAAATCCACCTGCCTCTGCCTCCCAAGTGCTGGGATTAAAGGCGTGCACCACTACTGCCTGGCTATTCATTTTATTTTTAATTGTGCGTTTCTATGTGTGGGTATGTACACAGGAGTGCAGGTACCCATGGAGGTCAGAAGAAAGCATCAGATTCCCTAGAGATGAAGATGTGATGTGGGCCACCTGATCTGGGTGCTGGGAACCAAACCCAGGTCCTCTGCAAGGGCAGCAGCTTATGTTAGAGCCCTCAGCCCCTGAGCCATCTTTCCAGCCCCTAAATATTTAGTGGCTTTGAACTTGTGCTTCTCCTGCCTCAGCCTCTCGCAGAGCTGGAAAAACAGGGATGGGTCAGCATGTCCAGTTCTGTGTGTGAGTGCACGCGCGTACGTGTGTGCGTGTGCGTGTGAGTGTGCGTGTGCGTGTGTGTGTGTGTGTGTAATGCCAGGGCTGGCTGCAACCTGCAACCCGGAATCTCACACATGCTAAAGCATAGGCTCTCCCTGCTGGGCGCATCCCCAGGCTTGGAACAGGATTTTTAATAGGTCTTTCCTACCTCTAACAATTTTTACTTTTGAAAATTATAATGACCCCTAAAGTGGATTTCCATTGTTCAAATGTCGTTTCCAAATGATTCTGTCTCTTTGGAGAAGCTCCATCCAATTAAAGGCATCTTGGTCATTCCAGACATCAGCTTGAGTTTTGTCACTTGCACGCATCTCCTCATGTCTTCTCCTGGAAAAGCCCGTGTGTTAGTGTCACAGGTGCCACAGAGTGAGCTCAGCAGGAAGAGAACGCACAGAGCCACTGGAGCAAGGCATACCAAGGCTGTAGGAAACCGGTGTCATGAAGAGTCTCACACCAGATGTCCCCTCAGCTCAAAGGGCAGAGAACCAGGTTCCCTAGCATCCACATCTGCCGCCACCTGGTCATAGATTCCCCTCGGATCCTCATATTTGACCTCAGGCCAGCGAAGGTCATAGGGGTCCTAAGAGGCAAGAAGAGGGGTCAGAGCCACAGAGATGCCCTGTGGGACATCACTCTGCTCTGGGGACACATATCCCTGATGAGCTTCCCAGGGAACAAAAGTGTTTAGGCCAGATGATTTAGCACACCAGCTTGCCATGCGCAAGGCCTTCCGTGCAGTCCTTGGCGCCACTGAAACCAACGCAGAACCGAAAAGGCATTATAAACCAGTTGTGGCCCATACTTTTTTTTTTTTTTTTTTTTTTTTTTGGTTTTTCGAGACAGGGTTTCTCTGTGTAGCCCTGGCTGTCCTGGAACTCACTCGGTAGACCAGACTGGGCCTCGAACTCAGAAATCCACCTGCCTTTGCCTCCCGAGTGCTGGGATTAAAGGCATGCGGCCACCACTGCCCGGCGAGACTTTGGATTTTTTAAAAAGAACTATGGCACTGTGGGATGATTCAGAAAGTAATGACACTGTGTCACCAAGCCTGTTAATTTGTGTTCAATCCCCAGGACCCCTCCCTCCCACATGCAGGCACACACAAGTAATTAATTTTAAATGGGTGAGAGGAGAAGGGTCATATAGGGTGGCTGGTTTTGGAGGTGTGCTCTGTTCTAGGACTCAGAGAAATAAATGCTTGGTTTAGCAAACCTTGGAGCAGCATTGGCCCAGGAGGTTAGTACAGCTGCTCTCATCTGCTTTTGTGTTACCCAAGAGCTATAAATAGGTTGATAATTTGGTCCACAGCCTCATGTGTCCACATACACATGCGCTGTGACTGCGTCACAGGTTCACTTACGCATGCGCTGTGACTGCTTCACGTGTTCACTTACGCATGCGCTGTGACTGCGTCTAACCTACGACAGCGATGAATAGCTTAGGGGAAGGCCATTATATCCCCAGAAGCCCCAAATATTTGTTCTCCGGACCCTGTGCAGACACACCCCGCAGATTCCACCCCTGTTTTCTGGGGAACTATGGTCTGGCACCACGGACAGTGTTTCAGAGGCTCTGTCAAGGGATCCAGGATAGCATCTGAGACTGGTGCCTTGGCTTAACAATGTCACTAGAGATGCTGGAGCATTGTTCAGGCCCAGGGGAGAGTAGCGCTCTTTGTTTTGTTGGATTTCTCTCTCTGTCTCTGTCTCTGTCTCTGTCTCTTTCTTTTTGACATAGTCTTGCTGTGTAGCCCAGGCTGCCCTTTAACTCCCAGTCCTCCTGAGTGTGGGGAAGACAAGCCGCTACCACCATACTGTTTGAATGTTAGGCGTGTGTCTCATCTCCCTTGGCATAATGCAGTGGGTGGTGAGAGGTCCCAGTGCCCACTGCCATTGTCACCTGCCCAGCCACCATCCTCACAGAAGAGTTCTCTGCCCTCCCCCACTCTCTACCCAGGGTACTGAATAGTGTTGGCCTGTAATTTCTGACCCCATAGATGAACACCGACTAAATGGTACAGTGTGCAAGCTATGGTGGCTCACACAGGTAATAATCCATTGGGAGATGAGGTCAGGACAATCAGGAGTTCAAAGACATCCTAAGCTACATAGTAAGTTTGAGTCCAGACTGGGGCTATATGAAGCCCTGTCTCAAATCAAGACCCCCCCAACCAAATGGTATGTTCCATCCCCTGTCTCAGTGATTGGTTCAACAACATGCATGTGACCAAAGGTGGGCCATTGTATGGCTGCCCTGTGCACTGGGAACTACAGGAAAAGAGACATTCTCTTTCTTTGACAATTTCAGGTCTAACAAGATAGAAATCTGGCTCTACTGGGAAACAGTTAAGGAGAAATTCTGAGCGCAGTTGCGCCTGAAGACAATTCTAGCATGTAACTTTCAGCTGAGTGAACCAAAATGTTCTTTCTCAGACCAGCAGGACGGCACAGCAGGTGAAGGCACACGTCATAAAAGTCTGATGACAGGAGTCTGATTCCCAGAACGCACACAAAGGTGGACAGTCCCTACAAAACTGTCTTCTGACATTCGCATGCACGTTGTACATGCGTGCTCACCACGACACACAGACACGACAAAGAGACGGCTCAGTGGTTAAGATCACTGACTGCTCTTCCAGAGGTCCTGAGTTCAGTTCCCAGCAACCACATGGTGGCTCACAGCCATCTGTAATGGGATCCGATGCCCTCTTCTGGTGTGTCTGAAGACAGCGACAATGTACTCACATACATAAAATAAATGAATCTTTTTAAAAAAAGTTCTTTCTCTCTAGCAGCTTAACCAGTGTGGTGGAGAGGCCTAATTATCCAAGGAAACACATTCTTCTGTTCTCCAACAATGGCAGAGCTATGACAACAGTCCCCAGCCCCAGTGGCTAGACCATGCCCCATCAATCAGAAGGAGCAGATGGGCTGATGGCCATTTCTGGGTCTCTCTAACAGCTTTTCTCTTTGGCCTTCTCCAGCTGATTGGCCTTCCACCCCTTAGTAAACTGACCTGTGCCTGCATACCCTGCTGATGGGCGTGCCAGAGGCAGAGGGATTCAGGAGGAGAACCCTGGACACAGCAGGACTCCTCTTGGACAGCTATTTGAGAAAGACTTCATTGTCGGCTTGGCAGAGACAGAGTCTCACTATGTAGTCAAGGCTGGCTTTGAACCCCCCTCCTCCTCCTGCCTCCTCCTCTCTGGCATGCACCACCACACCTGGATGAAGTTGTGCCACTTTAATTTTTCCTGCCACTGCACTGAGGGGTCTCTTTGTCACAGTGGCTTCTTCTACTGATACACGCAGTAGAAGGTGGGTTTCCAATCTAGACAACCTGGTAATACGAATCTTCTTACCATTTGTACTTCATCATAGAGGGGTCCCCAGACCCCAGACGGGCCATAGGCTCTCTCTACCTCGTCATACAGGTGTCCAGGGAAGGGCGTGTCCTCATCTTCAGTACCTGTGAAGGCTGGAGTTGGTAGACATGAGGGCGGGGATGGGAAAGTGTCTCCCCCAAAGGCTCATGTGTTGGGGTTTCATGGCTAGTGGGTGCCATTCTGGGAGGTTCTGGAAACTTCAGTGGAGGGTGTGCCCAGCTGGACAAATTAGGTCACTGGGGTGTGTCCTGGGGGGTGAATCTCTTGCCTCTGGTCTCCTTCCTGTCTGGCTCACTTTCCGTTTCCTGTCTACCACGATGAGAGCAACTTTCCTCTGCCACACACGCAACAGGGCCAAGCAGGCACGGGCAGAACCTTCTGAAGCGAGGCAGTGGGAATCTGGGCTCCTTGGGCTGCTCTCTGGGAGTATTTTGGTCACAGTAACAAAGAAGTAAGTAGCATAGCTTGGAAGGAAAGGTGGTCATGACTTACCTTGGCGATATGACACCTCTTCCAGTGTTGGGGGAAGCTGGGGGCTGAAGTCCCTCATGGAGTAGTAATGTGGGTCCACTTCCGCTGTGCTAACCTGTCACACACATGAATATGCACACACACACACACACACACACACACAATATACAAGGTCATTTCCCTTGACGCGCAGGAGATGGCAATGATTAGCCTGACGCTGAGGCTGGAGGCTTCCAGGCCACCCTCTCTCTCACCGTAGAGCTTCTCGTGTCCCTGTCTCCAGTTCGCTGACTCTCCTCATATTCATTCCAGATTCGGTCCTCCTCCGACCTTCCAGGATGAAAGTGCCGATGAAGTTGGCTTCGAGTCTGCCACCCATCACGCCCAAGCCTCTCCCACTTACCCTGCCTCCGTCTTCCCTGAGATCTCTATGAAAAATGAGAAAGCGGGGCTTCAGAGATTCTGATCAAGTACACCTGGACCTGAGCAGCTGTACTGTGTGGCAGCCCCAGCGTCCCCACCCACTCGGATTTCCAGCCTGGCACTGAGAAAGCTCTCTCCTCACCCTCAGCAAGGCGCCCCAGTCTTCTTCGCCAGAGGAGTCCCCCAACACAGGAGGCATTGGAAAGCAACAGAAGACCACCAACTGCAAAGAGCACAGGCAGCAGGGGGAGTCTCGGGGGTCCTGGGAGCAGAAGATGCCCCTTGGTGAAGATGTCTCAACACCTGGGAACTGTCTGGGATTAGGATTCTGAGAAAGTCTGTCCCTGACTGATGGTTAGTCTTCAGTGCCAACCTGACGGTGCCCAAATTGCCTACGACACTTGTACAGCACACGTCAGGGTATGTTAACCCTGCAGAATTGGTTAGCTGAGAGGAAGGCCAGCCCTAGGGTGGGTGGTGCCATCCCCCGAGCTGGGAACTAAGAGAAAATCCAAAACTGGGGGCTGATGCTGAATGTCTTCCTGTATTGTTTTCTGCCTTATTTTAATACATATTAGATAATTTTTATTTATTTTATGCGTACGAATGTTTTGCTCACATGTATGTATGTGTACCATGAGTATGTCTTGTGCCTGTGGATATCAGAAGAAGGCATCAGATCCCCTAGAACTGAAGTTATGGATGGTGGTAAGCCACCAAAAGGGTGCTGGGAATCAAATCCAGCTCCTCTGGAAGAGCGGCCAGTGCTCTTAACCACAGAGCCATCTCTTCAGCTCCCAACTTAATTTTCAAGATTTTTTATTTTTATTTTATGTGGGTGAGTATTTTGCCTGAGTGTATGTATATAAACAATGTGTGTGCAGTGCCCCCGGAAGAGGGTGGCAGATCCTCTGGACCTGGAAGTACGGATGGCGGTAAGGACCATGTGGGTGCTGAGAATTGAACTTGGGTCCTCTGTAAAGACAAACAAACAAACAAACAAACAAACAAAACCAGCAAGTGCTCTTAACAGCTGAGCAATCTCTCTAACCCTAAAGATTTACTTAATTTCAAAACTCGTATGTGTGTTTGTGCACATACATGTATGAGCCTGCAGAGGTCATACGAGGGTGTCAGATCCTCTGGAGCCACCTGATATGGGTCCTGAACTCGGGTCCTCTAGCATGTCCCTGGCTCCTCTGTCTTGTTTCACCGAGCCTGGACTTCTGGAGATCTGAACTCTGGTCCTTGTGTTTGTATGGCAAGTGCACTACCCACTGAGCTATCTCCCCAGTCCCAGGATCCCTTCTTTCCACCCAAAGGCAGGTGGCTTCCTTCTCAAGTCAATCTGTTAGCAGTGGGCCCCCCTCCACCTAGGCTCTGTCTGTGACTGAGAATTCCCCCTCCACACTAGCTCCGTGTTGAGACATGCCATTTGCCTGCCGGGGACAGTAGCTAATGTGACAGAATTCAAAGCTTGAGAAGCACTAGTATACCAGAGCTCATCTTTCTTGTTGTTCTTGGACCCCATGGTCATTTCCATGTGAGCACTCTAAGGAGAAGTACTTACATTGTCCCAACCATGAGCAAGATAACTGCCACATATATGAGGAAGAAGCCATCTGAGCTCAGCCCCAGTCTAGTATGACCATAGAGATGATTTAAACCAGCCCAAGCCAGAACTGTCCCAGAAGACTCATAGAATCACAGAAAATAATGTATGTTGCTATTATGCCTCCACCTTTGGGCTGGTTTGTTACACAGCTAAAGCTAACTGATACAGCCACCTCATCGAGAGAGCACGGCTGTAGATAGCTCTTTTTTAACTGTTGCTGTTTGCTTTCGGAGGAGAGAGTATGTCACTATGCAGCCCGTACTTCAAACTTGTCATCTTCCTGTCTCAGCCTCTGGAGAGTAGGGTGTACCGGCATGCACTCGCTAGCAATCTTTTAGAATTAAGATAGTCCTGGGAAGATGGCTCAGGAGGAAGACCACTTGCTGTACAGTCAGGAAGACCTGTGTTTGGCTCTCCAGCACCCACACAAGAGCTGGCTATGATGTGTGTGTGTGTGTGTGTGTGTGTGTGTGTGTGTGTGTGTGTGCGCGCGCGCGTGCGCGCGTGCGAGTCTGTGTGGGTGCACATGCATGTGCGTGTGTGCATGTGTTTGCATGTGTGTATATATATGTGTGCGCATGTATGAGTGTGCATGTGGGTGAGTGTGCATGTGAGTGTGTCAGTCTGCTGTGTGTGCACAGGTGTGTGAGTGTGTGCATGTGTGTGTGCGCACGCGTGTGGGGGTGTGCATGTGTGTGAGTGTACATATGCATGTGAGTCTGCTGTGTGTGCACGTGTGTGAGTGTGTGAGAGTGTGTGTGTGCATGTGTGTGTGCTCTTGCAGAGACCAGAGGATGACACTGGGTGTCTTCTGTCACTTTCTACTTGATCCCCTGAGACAGGGTTTGTCAGTGAATCTAGAGATCACTGTTTTATTAAGATTTAATAATTATTGTTCATTTATTTTAATGTGTGTGTATAAATGGCAGGTGTGTGTGTCCACAAAAGCCAAAGGGACCTTGGATCCCTTGGAACTGGAGTTGTGAACCACATGATGTGGGCGCTTGGAACAAAACTCATTCCACTGAGCCATCCTAACCAAATCTCAAACAGAGTTGGGCACACTCAAATATGCACACACATGCACACACACACACACACCCAGAGATACATGCTCAGATACAAGCACAACATTAAATTACACCAGGCAAAATGGCTCACACCAGTAAATCCAGCACTTGGAAGGCTGGAGTAAGACTACTACAAATTCATAGCCTGTCTCAACAAAAGGAAGTAAGCGGGCCTGAGGATGTCCCTCAGCGGCAGAGTGCTTACTTACATAGCATGCACAGGCACGGACCTCGGTTCGGTCCCCAGAATTGCAAAAGAGAGTTAAACCAGTTTAGGGAAAGAGAAACAATATTACTTCAGCAGGAAGAACTGAAGGGTATGCGTGGGAGTCTGCAGGGATTCAGCTAAAGCTTAGGCAGCTGTGATCGCAAGGGGGGAGTCCGCAAGGGGGGAGCCCGAGTGAAGAGGGGCTCAGGGAAGGGGCACTTGCCGGGAGGCTGCTCTGTGGGCAGTTGGTGGTCTGTGTCTTCAGGAGCCTGGTCCAGGCCTGTGGGGGAGGGAGATTAACATTAATACCGGGAATCCGATAAGCCCAAAGGATCCCTTGACTTCTTAAGCTTTCCAGATGACTTTAATCGTGGGAATGGCGCACAGCTCCTTAGGGACGTTTTATTTATTTATTTTTTAAGATTTGTTTTTTATGTGTACCGGTGTTGTGCCTACATGTATGTGTGTGCACCACATACGTGCCTGGTGCCCAGATGGTTGTGGGTCACCATATGGGTGCTGGAACCAAACCCTCCGCAAGAGTAACAAATGCTCTTAACCACTGAGTCAACTCCCTGGGCTCTTAGTGACATTCTAAGGACAACAATATCTTATAGCAGTTCTGTACCAACAATAACAGTGGATTATTAATTAGTGTTTTATAGTGCATATGTTCCTTTAATGTGACTACCAATGTGTTGAGTGAATTAAAAAGATGCCGTGGGCCGGGCAGTGGTGGCGCACGCCTTTAATCCCAGCACTTGGGAGGTAGAGGCAGGTGGATTTCTGAGTTTGAGGCCAGCCTGGTCTACAGAGTGAGTTCCAGGACAGCCAGGGCTACACAGAGAAACCCTGTCTCGAAAAAAACCAATAAATAAATAAATAAATAAATAAATAAATAATGAAAATAATATTTAAAAAATAAAAATCAAGAACGTCTTTAAATAGAAGAAATAAATTTGAAAAAAATGGTTTAATTATTCTCTGTTGGCGTTCCATAGTAGAGGAATATATTAGAGTTAGAGCAAGGGTAGTGGTTTGTGTTTTAGCATGCAAAGGTAAGACTGTAACGTAAGGAGCATGCGTGGTGGGCGGGGCGTGTGCAGAGGCTGCAGATTGGGAAAGGACCCTGTTACTCCCTCAGAGGAAGACGGGACAGGAGGTTTCCTGGGCTAAGCAAACTGAAGCACACTAGGGATATTTCCTTTACATTTACACTACAATATTGCACTGTTCAAAGAGCACGTCACATGTCTCTTCTCTTAATCCTCACAACTGGCTGAGAGGAATCCACTTTCAGAAACCCAGGCAGAGAGCTCTGAAAGGAAAGCCTATTCTAGCTGGGATGGTGGCACAGCCCTGAGATCTCCGCACTTACAAGTGGAAGGCTGGCCTGGACCACATGGCACATTTCCAGGCCAGTTTGGGTTACAGATTGAGATTCTGTCTCAATAATCAAACGACAGAGGGACAAGTAAAAAGTGCTTTTAGAAACTGAGATGTTTCCTTGAGCCTACAAAAGCGATAGGTAAGCTTCAGGCTTCTGTAAACCAAGTAGTGTCGGGGTAACTCCTGTGCTGCCCTTTGAATTTCAGTGTATTCACTGGTCAGTTTCTTGTGGTGCTGGTGATTGACTTTTGCTTTTGAGTCAAGAGCTCTACTGTGTAGCCACACCCCCAGCTCCTCACTGGGGGATTCTAGGCAGGGGCTCTACCACTGAGCCACACCCCCAGCCCCTCACTGGGGGATTCTAGGCAGGGGCTCTACCACTGAGCCACGCCCCCAGCCCCTCCCTGGGGGATTCTAGGCAGGGCCTCTACCACCAAGCCACGACCCCAGCCCCTCACTGGGGGATTCTAGGCAGGGGCTCTACCCCTGAGCCACGCCCCAGCCCCTCACTGGGGAATTCTAGGCAGACACTCTTCTGTTGATCCACACTAACACGTGCTCTACCACTGAGCTGTATCCCTAACATCACAGACCATTTTCAAAGAATTTGTCTGTTTTCAAACTTACTGTGTGTAGTGACCTAGATCATCTATAATATTCCCTTGGAATCCTCTTTGTGTCTGTGAATCCAGAGTCTCTCTCTCTCTCTCTCTCTCTCTCTCTCTCTCTCTCTCTCCCTCCCTCCCTCTCTTTGAGAGGTTTGTTTTTTATTTTATGAGTGTTTTGTCTGCACGTATGTCTGATCACCACATATATGTCCAGTGTCCCCCATCCCCAGGCCAGAAGAGGACATTGGATCCCTTGCAACTGGAGTTACAGACTGTTGTGAGCACCATGTGGCCTCTGGGAATTGAACCCCAGTTCTCTGGAAGAGCAGCCAGTGTTCTTAGCTTAACTATCTCTCCAGCCTCCTCTTTTTTTTTTTTTTTTTTTTTTTGTTTTTGTTTTTGTTTTTGTTTTTGGTTTTTCGAGACAGGGTTTCTCTGTGTAGCCCTGGCTGTCCTGGAACTCACTCTGTAGACCAGGCTGGCCTCGAACTCAGAAATCCACCTGCCTCTGCCTCCCGAGTGCTGGGATTAAAGGCGTGTGCCACCACTGCCTGGCTCCAACCTACTCTTAATCTATCTTCTTTCAATCATTTTTTTGTGGGGGGAGGGGGTTCTTTTGTTTGTTTGGATTTTTTGTTTTTTGAGACAGGGTCTCACTATGTACCCTGGATAGTCTGGAATTCACTATGTAGACAGAATGGCCGAGATCGCACAGAGATCCACCCTGCTCTGCTGGGATCAAAGGCGTGCACCACAGTGCAACGGCAGGCTTTGTGAATTCTCTCCATCTCTGCCGCAGAGCCGGCTCTCGGTTTCACTGATTTTCCTAATTGGACTCTCATTCGTTAGGACTCGGACCCTCACCTTTTATCTTCCTCCTGCTGCTGGATTTGGGTTTAACTGATACCCCTGCTGCTGGTTTTGCAGGATGGAAACGAAAGTCCCCCCAAGGCCTAGTTTACTGCATCCTTTGTCTTTTCCATTTACTTACTGTTTTCTGTGGGTGGGAGCACATCTGGAGGTGAAAGCTCAACCTGCAGGAGTCACTTCTCTCCTTCTGTATGTGAGTTTCGGGAATTGAACTCTAGCCATCAGGTTTGGCTGCAAGCACCTTTTACCCACGGAGCCATCTCCCTTTCTGTTTGTTTGTTTGTTTGTTTGTTTGTTTAATCTAATATAATTTATTTAACCTATGAACTGCCTTCGACACACTGACTCAGCTATAGTAGCATGTTTTGATGTCTTTATTTCCACTCAATCAAAACTATTTTCTGCTGAGTGTGGTGGCACACACCTTTATTCCCAGCTCTCAGGAAGCAATGGCAGGCGGGTCTCTGTGAGTTCTAGGCCAGCCTAGTCTAGATAGTGAGTTTTGAATTGGTCAGAGGTACACAGTTAGACTCTGTCTCAACAAACAAACAGAAACCCTCCCCTCCTTTTTTTATTTCCCAGTTCTTACAGATCAGTGACTAAAATTGGTCCCTAGAGCACATCTGCCTGAGTTCAAGGCTTATCTCCAGCTCCTCCTAGCTGTGTGACTTTAGTTAATTTGCTTAACTTCTCTGGGCTTTAGTTCACTCATCTGTAACTAGAAGAAACAACAGTATCTACTTTGCTATGCCATCTCACAAGATGTCAAAAACTAAACCAAAACAACAACACAACCAAACCCCAAAACAACAACAATGAAAAACTCTACCCTACCCAAGACTGCCCCTTCCCACCTGGGGTAGTGATGGAGACCTGGATCCCCTTGTCTGTCAATCCACTGTCCCCCAGGGCATTGCTGGCCAACAGCCAGATCCTGTATCGTGTAGAAGGCCTCAGCCCAGTCAGGGTGAAGGTGGTGGCTTGTGCAGGCAGGACATCCACGTAGAGGAATCCTGGAGTCTCAAGGGCCTCATACCTGCATGGCGAGAACAGTCAGCTCAGCCAGGTGTCTCCATGGTCTGCCCCACTTGGCCAGTCTTGGCAGAGGCCTCACCTGATTTGGAACCTCTGAGGCAGACCCCCATCAAAACCTGGCTTCCACTCCAGCCCTACCGAGTGAGGGCTCATGCTCACAACCTTCAGTCCCAGTGGAGGGTCAGGGCGGCCTTGGGGGAGAAGGGATGGAATAGTCAGAGCATACAAAAGGAGACTAGAATGTTCCTGTCAGAGTCTCCTGAGAACTGGTTGGTTCTCTTCATCCACGGTGGCTATGCTCAGCGAGTTTGCCTCAATGGTTAATAGCATGGGCTACTCTTCCAGAGGACCAAGGTTCAGGTCTCAGCATCCCACGCAGCTCACAACCGCATGTAGCTCTGTGGGTACCTGGCACATGGGTAGGTCACAGACACACATGTATACACAGCACTCATACACATAGAACGTGGTTTTACGTTCCCCTGAAACCCTGGCTCTGAGAAACGCAAGCATTGTTTCTGGTGAAGTGTTGGTGAGCCTCACCACAGCAGTCTCTCCCAACATTGTTTGCTTGTTTGAGACAGGGTCTCTCTGTGTAGTCAGGCTGACCTGGAGCTCACAAGACATCTGCCTGCCTCTGTCCCCCAGGCGGGGATTAAGTATTTTATGTATTTATTTGTTTGTGTGCACATGGTTTGTGGAGGTCAGAGGATAGCTTGTGGGAGTCAATGCTCTTCTTTCACCAGGAAGGTTCCAGGGGCTGAGTTCCATGAAGGAGCTCAGGTCTGAAGCTGGAGTCATCTCATTGGCCCAACTGATTTTTAAAACTCTCTCTCTCTCTCTCTCTCTCTCTCTCTATCTATCTATCTATCTATCTATCTATCTATCTATCTATCTATCTGTCTATCTATCATCTCTATCTGTCTGTCTGTCCATCTGCCTGCCTGTCTATCATCTATCTATTTATCTTTTATCCTTCCATCCATCCGTCTTTCATCTATATCAACTATATCTATCTGTCTGTCTATCATCTATTTATCTATTTGCCTGTCTGTCTATCATCTATCATTTATTTACCTATTTATCCATCCATCCACCAATCCATCTGTCTGTCTGTCTGTCTTCTATCTATCTATCTACTTATCTGTCTATAGACAGGTTTCTTCAGGTTAGCCTGGAACATTTTGATCCTCTGACCGAATCTGCCCAGCTGCTGAGATGACAGGCATATGCCCCTACACTGGTTCCACCCATAAATTTTTACTTTATACATGTTTCTGTTTTTTAAACAAGCCATCTTATTTAATATATGTTGCCTATTCACTAACATTGAAAATATGGCCGGCAGCAAGTTGACAATACGGCTCAGTGGGTAGAGTGTTTAGTGAGCACACACAAATGTCTGGGTTTGATCTCAGCCCCTCATGAGCCCAGCATGATGGCACACACCTGCCATCCTGATGCCCAGAGGGAGAAGCAGGAGGACCAGGAACTCAAGGTCAGTCTGAGCTTGTGAGACCGCCATCACTCTGACTCACCCTTCAGCAAAGTTTACTCAACACAAATTCTTCCTTGAGGTGTATCATAACCTTCTCCCTTTTTTTTCTCTTAAAGATTTACTTGTTTGGGGCTGAAGAGATGGCTCAGTGGTTAAGAGCACTGACTGCTCTTCCAGAGGTTCTGAGTTCAATGCCCAGCAACCACATGGTGGCTCACAACCATCTGTAATGGGATTCAATGCCCCTCTTCTGGTGTGTCTGAAGAAGGCTGCAGTGTACTCATATACATAAAATAAATGAATAATTCTTTTAAAAAGATTTACTTGTTTTCACTTTGCATTTATGGATGTTTTGCCTGCATGTATGTATGTGCACCACATGCTTGCAGTGCCTGTGGAAACCTGAAGAGGGCACCATGTCCCTGGGAACGAGAATCGCACATGGTTGTGAGCTGCCATGTGCCTGCCGGGGAATTGATCCCTGGTCCTCTGCAAGAGCAGCCCATGCTCTTAACCGTTCAGCCATCTCTCCAGCCCCCATAAACTTCTTGAAGTTAGGAACAAGACAGGGCATTTTAGCCTTCTGTTTGGGGACCACTTTAAATTACAAAAATACCAACAAAATGAAAGTCAAAACAGAATCCATAGTCCTAAGTAAGTCACAGAAAGGACACTTATTTACAGTGTGACCCTAGGACAGCAGGGCAGAATGTCACTGGGCTCACCATCAATATGAACATGCTTACATTCTACTTCTCTGGTACATGTTTTTTTTATGACCACAAAAGCCCTATTAGTGTGGGACATGGTGGTGCACACCTTTAATTCAAGCAAATGGGAGGCAGAGGCAGGCAGATCTCTATGAGTTCAGGCAGATCATAGTGAGTTCCAGGCCAGCCAAGGCTACATAGTGAAACTCTAATTAAAAAAATAAGACAAGAAAAAAATAAATAAAAGAAACCGCACGCACGCACACATGCATTCACACACACACACATGCACGGCTTTTGCCCCAACCTCACATCCTTAGTAATGGCACCCAGAATGACACTCCCAACCACACCCCCAAGTCACGTGCTTTTAATAGGAATGACCTCACTCCTAGTAGGAGGGACATGTGGCTAAGCCAAGTCAATCACTCTGAAATTGAAGTGAAGCCATTGAGGTACAAATGCAATATTCCCACACAGTCATTAGAAGAAAAAGAGCTGTATTCCAGGTTAAGGAGTAGCTCAGTAATAGAAAACTTACCCAACATGCACAGGGCTCTGGACATCCTGCAAAACACCCACCCCCAGAGAAAAACCCAGCCTTTTGGTGGTTAAGGCTGAAGGCTCACCATTTTGAGGCAGGTCTGAGGTTAGCCTGAGTAATATTGCAAGTCCAAGGTTAGCCTGGGCTACATAGTAAGTTCAAGGCTAACCTGGATTATATAGCAAGACCTTGTTCCAATAAAACAAAACTTCATTCCCATGCATCAACACCTCTCAGCTATCAGAAACACTTCCAGGGTTTGGTCAACCAGGAACTTGGCAGGTGACCCAAGGACCTGACCCCACCATCTTCCCAGCCACTCCCATCATACTGATGCTGACGAGCTGGATGTTGGTGTGGTCCGAACCAAGGGCATTGGTGGCTGTGCATTTAAAGAGGGCGTAGTCCTGGGCTGCAGACACATTAGCAATGGTCAAGAGGCTGCTGTGGATAACACCCTGGTGGTACTTGTGCTCTGTGTACCTGGAGGGGGGGCACGGTAGGTAGGGCTCAGAGAGGGAATCCAGCACTGGGCAAGCTGCAGGGAGACCTGCCTATACTCAGTTTCACCTGGGGTCTTGGAGATCCAGAGGGACCCCATTTTTGGTCCAAGTGAAGTCGATGTTGGGGACACCCCGGGCACGGCAGTGGAGTGTAGCTGAGCTGGTGCTGTCCCCGGCGGCAGCCACCTTCGTTAGAGGAGCAGGATGATCCACCTGGGGGGCGACTGGGACGGGTTGAAGGAGCACTGGTGAGTGCTGAAGCACATGAGAGCCTTTTAAAGCACAGGCAGACCTCGGAGTTACCCACATCGGACGACAAGACGAACCAGTCCTCTGGCTGCAGGAGCCACCCCATTGTCCACGATGCACTGGTAAGCGCCAGCCTGGGACAGTTTGGCCTGGCGAATCCGCAGACGCCCCACGGATCCCTTTGATATCTTCTCCATGTCGTCCAGGTCCAGATCCTCCTCTTCTTCCCCCTAGCATCCAAAGACACAGGAGCATGTCCCCAGTCTGTCCTCAGATCATCCCCTAAACCTGTGTCCCATCTGTCCCTTCAAACCCCGTCGGCAAAGTTAATGATGTGAGGCTGCTTCTTGTTATCCATCCAACCCTTGATTTAATCCATCCATTCATCTATCAGTCCAGGCAATCACCCATCCAAACGTTTGTGTAAGTGCTCATGCACGAAGCCAGGATGTAGACTGCAGCTTAGTGGAAAAGCCCTGGGCAGTCTCAGGTACACACACACACACACACACACACACACACACACACACACACACACACAGAGCTGAGTTGTATGTAATGGTTCATATGTACTTGAGAGGAAGAAGCAAGAGAATCCCAAGTTCAGAGCCAACCTGGGCTACATAACAAGTTCTAGGCTAGCTTAGACTACAGATCAAAATCCTCTCTCAAGTACAAATGTCCTAGAATGGTAGCACAGGCCTGCCTGCCATCCCAGCACTTGGACCTTGGAGTCAGGAAGGTCAAGGTGATTTAATCCTATAAGGGTGGTCTCTGCCACATAGCAAGCTTAAGGCCAATATGGGTTACATCACCAGTGGTTCTCAACCTGTGGGTCACAACCACTTTGGGGGCAGTGTCGAATGACTTTTCCACAGGATCTCGTGCCAGATCTCCTGCATATCACATACTGACATTATGATCCACAACAGTATAAAAATAACAGTTATGAAACAGTAATAAAATAATTTCATGGTCTGACAAAACAGACCAGTCCTCTGGCCGTGGGAGCCGCCCCACTGTCTACAGTGCACCAGTAAGCGCCAGCCTGGAACTGTACTAGGGCCATGAGGAACTGTATTAAAGGGTCACAGAGTTAGGAAGGGTGAGAACCCCTGCATCAAACCCTGTCTCAAAAACAATGGGGGCTGGAGCAATAGTCTAGAGGTTAAGAGCGTTGGCTACCCTTCCAGAGGACTCGGGTTCAATTCCCAGCAACCACGTGGCAGCTTACAAATGTCTGTAATTCTAGTTCCAGATCTGACACCCTCAGAAAGACATACATGCATGCAAAACACCAATGCATATTAAATAAATAAATACATAAATAAATAAAAAGCAATGGATCTTGAAGATAGCTCAGTGGGTAAAGACCCGGGCGGTTGAGCCTAACGACCTGACCTCCTGACCTTTGCACCCATACTATGGCCACACACACATGCACACAACAAATACATTTAAAACAGTCACAACGAACAGCAAAACAAAAATCCAAATCTACCTTGTCACCCATTTACCTTCCCACTCACCAGCTCAACGAGAGAACCTTTTGTCTTCTTTTTTTACAGTTTTTAAACATTCTGAATCATTAGTTATGTGTGTGTATGCATGTATGATGCTGTGTGTGTATGTATATATGATGTCTGTGTATATATATGCATGAATATGATGACGTATGTGTATGTATGATGACGTATGTGTATGTATGTATGATGATGTCTGTGTATATATATGTATGTATGTATATGATGTAGTATGTGTATGTATGATGACATATGTGTATGTATGATGAAGT
>CM052717.1:49705154-49725281 GCA_028551405.1 Uromys caudimaculatus
GTATGTATGATGACGTATGTGTATGTATGATGACGTATGTGTATGTATGTATGATGATGTCTGTGTATATATATGTATGTATGTATATGATGTAGTATGTGTATGTATGATGACGTATGTGTATGTATGATGAAGTATGTGTATGTATGATGATGTGTGTATATATATATGTATGTATATGATGACGTATGTGTATGTATGATGACGTATGTGTATGTATGATGACGTATGTGTATGTATGATGAAGTATGTGTATGTATGATGATGTGTGTATATATATATGTATGTATATGATGACGTATGTGTATGTATGATGACGTATGTGTATGTATGATGACATATGTGTATGTATGATGACATATGTGTATGCATGATGATGTGTGTATATATATATATGTATGTATATGATGACGTATGTGTATGTATGATGATGTGTGTGTATGTATGTATGTATGCACATATGATGACGTGTGTGCATGAGTGCAGGCACATGTGTGCAACAGCGTGTGAGTGGCTAACTTGAAGGTCGGGCTGCTCCTTCCACCCTGGGCCTGGGAACTGAAGTGAGGTCACCATGTGCACACGGTGCTCTTACCCACTGCACCACCTCACCCGCCCCATCTGTCTTCCTTCTGGGCACCGAACCATCCACCACGCAGCTCCCTGCTCTTTCATGCTGCTTGCCACTCCTCCGTGTCCACATTCATAAATATGTACACCTGCTTACATATATATATACACATTATATAACACATACACACATATGTACACACACATACATATATGTATATATGTAATACATGGTATATATCCTATACATACACATCATGTGTATGATACATATGTGTATGTGTCTATATCTGATATATGTACATATATACACATATATATATCTACCACAGACTTCCTTCCACTCACTTGCCTGCCTTCTTTTTGGTTTGTTTGTTCTGTTTTTGGTTTTTTGAGACAGGGTTTCTCTGTGTAGCCCTGGCTGTCCTGGAACTCACTCTGTAGACCAGGCTGGCCTCGAACTCAGAAATCCACCTGCCCCTGCCTCCTGAGTGCTGGGATTAAAGGCGAGCGCCACCACCGCCCGGCACCTGCCTGCCTTCTAATCCTATTATCCACCCTTTAGTCTCAGTCAAGCACAGTCACCCATTCTGCTTGCTGTTCTTTCACTCATCTTTTCACTCATCCACCCACTTTTTGTTCCTCCATGTGCCCATTACACACACACACACACACACACACACACAGACACACACAGACACACACAGACACACACACACAATTCACTCATTCACACATTTGCCTGCCATTCGACAGAATCAGTTCCCGGAAGATACCCTGATCTGTACAGTCAGTCGCATATGGCTTCACACAGTGCGGCATCCACGCCCAAGGCACTAGTAACCAAGAGACTGCACCTTCCTAGCTCCGCCTCCATCCACCAAAGGCTGGGCGCTTACCAGTCTCTCCCAGCTGAACATTTCCGGGAAGATGGGATTGGCATCCACGGTGCAGACTATATCCACAGAACCCCCAACATTCACCTCAGTAGGGTCCCGGAGGGCACGGATGGTGGGAGAATCTATGGGAGACAGGTGCTTGGAGAAGGCCCCTAGGCCCTGACAGGCGCTGCGGGGATGAGGGGGACAGATCTCGGGGAGGAGGGGTCTCTTTGAGGTGTCCGGAATAGTGTGGAGGGGGGTACAGCTTGTCCTTTATGGAAGGGAATTCTTGAGATAATAAGCCTGTCTTCATCGTTGTGCCTCTGTGATTATTAGAGTCTGGGGTGTGTGTTGGGGGGCGGGAGTGTACCAGAACTTGAGTGGGCGTGACTTCCACGCTAAGACCATCTCTTGGGAAACCCTAGTTTTCCGGGTTTCTGAGGGGGCTCACAATGCACGTCCAGCTTCAACAGTGCCTCGGCCGTGCCCTCCGAGTTCTGGCAGTGCAGCTGATAAAAGCCACCGTCCGCTCGGGTCACGTTCCACAGCTGCAGAGCCCCTCCAGACAGGATGCGGTGCCGGGGACCCCCAGCTGGGGAAGGAGAGGGTCAGGAGCCTGGAAGTCCCGCCCATCCTCCTGAATCTGCACCCTCCAGGCCCACATCTCACCTGGGCTGAGGCGGTAGCCTCGGAAGGTCCAGTTGAAGGCCTCCGGGGTGGGATTAGCAGACACGGACACCGGCAGCAGCGCCTGGCCCTGCTCCACCACGGTCACTGCCCGCACTTGCTCTCCTAGGAACTCTGGAGGGTCTTCAGAGGGGGCGCCCCAAGAAGTCAAGAGTCGGTAAAGTTCAAGGGTTAAGGTTGGGGTCGAGGCCAGGACTAGGGTGGTGGACAGGGCAGCTGTCAGAGATGAGATCTGAGACAAGGTTGTGGAGAGAAGCTAAAACCTGGCGGGATGGTTCAGCTAGTAAGATTCCTGCCAAACAGGAGTTCAGTGTCCGGGACCCACAAGGCGGGAGATGAGAAGCGGTTCCCTTCAATTGTTCTGTGGCAGCGGCGGTGTACGCCTTTTTGTTGTTGTTGTTTTGTTTTGTTTTGTTTTTTGTTTTTCGAGACAGGGTTTCTCTGTGTAGCCCACGCCTTTAATCCCAGTACTTTGGAGCAGTGGCAAGTGAATCTCTTGTGAGTTCAAGGACAGCCTGGTCTACAGCGCGAGTTCCAGGACAGGGAGGACTACACAGAGAAGTCCTGTCTTGAAACTCAACCCCCACAAACAAACAAACAAACAAAACCATTTTTAAAAAGTTGTTTTCTGACCTCCTTCTGCTCACCATGGCACAGACACGGGGGAACACACACAATAATTAGATGTAATTTAAAAAAAAAAAAATCCAAGTGGGGTGTGGTGATATATGCTCTCGTGGGAGACAGACATGTGAATCACTTGTAAGTTCCAGGCCAGCCAGAGCTACTCAGTCAGACGCTGTCTGAAAAAGACAGCACAAAAAAAAGAAAGAAAGAAAGAAAGAAAGAAAGAAAGAAAGAAAGAAAGAAAGAAAGAAAGAAAGAAAGGAAAGGAAAGGAAAGGAAAAGAAAAGAAAAGAAAAGAAAAGAAAAGAAAAGAAAAGAAAAGAAAAGAAAAGAAAAGAAAAGAAAAGAAAAGCAGAGCCAGTACAGGCCTGCAATCCCAGCACTTCCGAGGCAGAGGCAGGAGGATGCTTCAAGTTCATAGTTTTCCCACTCTACATATCGAGTTCCAAGTCAGCCAGGACTACATAGTAAGAAAATTTAAAAACTTTAAAAATTGAACAGTTGAGAAGTTAAGATCCAGTTTTGTAAAAAAGTCAGCAGCTAGTGCCAAACTGAAAATGGGGAGTGTGGATTGGAAGTGCTGCCAGCCCGAGATCAGGATGAAGACTAGGAAAGTTACACTGGGTAGAGAGGTCAAGGTGAGGACTCTGGTAGCTGGGGTCTGCAGGGGATGGGCGGGAGGGGCGGTGCCAGGCCTGCGCACTTACACAGCACACTGAGGCGGTAGAAGGAGCTCACGGTTTCACGAAGTGCCTCGCTGTGGGCCCTGCAGGTGACCCGGTGACCATGGTCTCGGGATGACACCCGAAGAAAAACACTCCTGGATGCAGCGGAGCCTTTGAATGGGGCGCTCTGGGGTTTTGCAGCCACGTCTTCCAGCCTGTGCAAGTTTGGGAAGTCGGGTGAGGACCCAGCTAGTTCCAGAAGCTTAGGGCAGGCTGGGAGGGGGAGGGGTCGGAACAGGGACGGGATGGGGCTTCCTGTAAACTCACCTCTCTCCTTCTTTGTCCCAAGACAAGTTGACTGGGGGGTTGCTGCTGATGCTGACGCAGGTCAAGTTCAAGGCGTCGCCTGGGCGCAGCGCGGACGAGTTGGCCAAGATGGTCAGGTTGGTTGGGGGGACTTAATGGATTAGAGATTCAGAGGCTGAGGAACCTGGCCTACAAGGTTCCGAGTCTACACCGCCCTCTCTCCAACACTCCCCACCTGCTGGGCCTGTGCGCTTACATTGCACCACCAGCTGCGTAGATGCACTGAGCTGACCGGCCTTGCAGGAGAACTTGGCTCGGTTGTCTGGCGGGCCTATGATCAGCACCAGCTCGCGGGAGAAAGTGCTGCCGGACTTCTCCACACTGCCCAGCTGCACACGCCGGGGCTCTTGGGACTGCCGTGGTTCGCTCACTGGGCGCGAATCCTGAGGACCCAAACAGGGTGGGTGGCGGCTTGCCCAGATAGGGCCTTTGTGTGATTAAGGGGCCCTCAACAGCGGCACCCCACTAGCTTAAAGGAGTGGGATCTGGAATTGAGTATCCCTAGTTCTAGCCCTCCTGCCTGCCGTGATAGTCTTGGGATCTTTTGTCCATTGTGCACCCTCCCCCCCCCCCCCCCGACCTCACCAGCCCTTTGCTTGCTGCGGGTACCACACCCCCAAACCCAGAACTGTGATATTTACAGAACACTGTGTGTCAGGAAACTCCCTTGAAATTCCCCAACCCGGTATATTACTTTTCACTTTTCTTTGCCTCTGTTGTTTTTGATTGCTTTGCTGAGAGGGGATCTCACATAGCCAGAGTTGAACTCAAAGTGAGTCCTCTAAGTAACCGGAGGACAGGGGTCCTTCAGCTCCTACGTGCTAGGATTACAAAAGAGCCACCTCACCCAGCCAGGTGTTTTCTTAAAAATTCCAGTCTTTGGCTGCAGAGTTGGCTCAGCAGTTAAGAGCACAGGCTGCTCTTCCAGAGGATTAGGGTTTAATTTCCAGCATCCACATGGCAGCTAACAACCTACTGTAACTCGGATCCTAGGGGATCTGACACATTCTTCTGGCCTCTTCAAGGCATCAGGGATGAATGTGGTTCACAGACAAAATACCCATACACATTAAAATTAATAAATAAAATTTTAAAATTTCAAAAACTTTCCACTCACCCCAAAAGTTTCTCAGACCTTTTCCCTAATTCCAATATTAACCCTCAGATATCCCTGCCTCTATCTCTCTCTGTTTCTCTGTCTCTGTCCCTCTCAATCTCTTTCTCTTCCCTCCTTCATTCTTTATTTTCCTTCACACTAGCTCTAATGTGAATGACTTTTCTTTACTATGAATGGAATTATAGTTGCTTCATCTCTAGAATTTTCTCTCTTGACCCAAAGTTCCTTCTTTTATCCTGGAATTATTTTTCCAGAACTTCCCTGGGGGTTTCATTAATTCTCATGGCATTTGTGACTTTTCATAAGCTCTAGAGTTTTCCAAGAAATATGGGTGGAGGGGACAAGAGTATCAAAAGGTTAGGGTTTTGATCCAGGCAGAGTCGAGTGGGTCTCTCTAAGTTTGAGGCCAGCCTGATTTACATGATGAGTTCTGGGCCAGCCAGGACTACATAGTGAAACCCTGTCTGGAACAAAAACAAACAAAATTCAAGGCCAGCCTAGATTACATAATATCTTATCTTAGGAAAGAAAATA
This sequence comes from Uromys caudimaculatus, assembly GCA_028551405.1. Taxonomy (NCBI): domain Eukaryota; kingdom Metazoa; phylum Chordata; class Mammalia; order Rodentia; family Muridae; genus Uromys; species Uromys caudimaculatus. The sequence continues at coordinate 49,710,602 of CM052717.1, forward strand.
AGGAATGAGAAGTTAGCTCAATCAGTAAAGTTTAAGTGCTTTTTGCTCACTCAAACACACACACACACACACACACACAGAGGTGCAGATAAACAGAAGAGGGGGGGAATAAGGAGGAAGGGAAGGGAAGAAGGGAGGAAGGAAGGAAGGTGCTCTCACTTGGTCCCTACCTTAAGCCAGATGAGGGAGGGTTCTGGGTTGCCTCCAATGGCCAAGCATACCAGCCTCACCCGAGTCCCAGTCCGGATGTACTGCCCCTCTGGGGGTCCCTCAATCCACAGCTTCTGGGCAGGGTCTAGTGAGAGATGGTGAAGGAGAGGCGTTTTCATCTGAAGAGAGATGCTTTCATCTGGGCTGGATCCTCAGGGTGAGGTCTGTGAAGCCTGAGGTCTCTCTGGGCTCTGGGCTAAGGCTCACATTTCACATTCAAGGTGAGTGACTTCTTGAAGGTCTCCTTGCTGAAGGCATCACTGAAGGCTTCGCAGGTGAGGGGCAGGCCATTGTCTTCCCTCCGCACCAAGAGTGTCAGATTGGACATGGAGATGTGGCCACCATGCAGGCCCTAGCAAGGAGTGAGCTTCAGATTTAGGGCCTGAGAAACCCCTACCCATGGTAGCAGAGGCCTGGGTCCATCATACCCCAGCAGGGACACATGAAGCCTTCCCACCCTCTCTTCCGTCAGACCCAGGAACTGGGGCCTCAGTCTGGGCTCCTCAGGGCCCACAGCCTTAAAGAGATGCCAAACCGTCATCTATATCCTCACATCCATGACCGTCTCATCCGTGGGCAGCAGCTGCCGTCCACCCAACCACCATCGCAGCAAGACCCGTGGGCGACTGGACTTGGTAAGGCAGCAAAGGGTCACATTCTTGTTCTCGGACTGTGACACAGATCCCAGGATGGTAATGGCGCTTGGGGGGACTGATGACAGACACACCAAGGAGAGATGGGAATTCAGGCCAGGGTCTTCAACCCAGACAGATGGGGGTGGGGGCTGACAGTGAGGTCTTTGGCATCAGATTGGCCAGATATGAAGGCACAGAAGATTGTCTGGGTATGGACTGAGAGAAAGAGGGCAGGACTCACAGGTGACCTGCAGCGTGATGCTTCGCTCCTGGGTCCCTGCAGACACGCTGTTGTAGGACTGACAGCTGAGCCGAGCTCCATGGTCTTCAGGTCGAACGGTCATCACCAGCACGCTGTGGGCCACTGCCTGGGCATGCTCTGTGCCCCAAGCTGTGGACACTGGTTTACCGTTCTGGGCACAGACGCAAGCCTGGTTATCTCAGCACAGCTCCTTCCCCATCCCCCATGTCAGCCCTCCGTCCTCACCTTCAGCCACTGCAGGGTAGCAGGTGGATTTCCACCTCTGGCTATGCAGGGCAGCTCCAGGTTCTCCCCTGCCCGCACCTGTCCCTCATTCAGGCCTGGCCAATCAATGACAGGAGGTCCTGGGGGGACTGGAGGGCAAAGAACACTCAGGGAGCCTAGAAAGCCCATCTACTCTTTCTGAGCTCCACAGCCTGCTTTGATTTCCTCTTGTGAGCAATGGAGATGGTTCAGGAGGTAACACATGCACACACGCACATGCACATGTACACATGCACATGCACACACGTACACGCACAGATGCACAGATGCACACATGCACACATGCACATGCACACATCACATGCACACCCACATGCACACATGCACATGCACACCCACACACATGCACACGCACACGCAATGCATACATGCACATGCACACATGCATGCACACATGCACACACGCACATGCACACACGCACATGCACACACGCACATGCACACATGCACATGCACACACGCACATGCAAACACGCAATGCACACACGCACACATGCACATGCACACACGCACACACGCACATGCACACACGCACATGCACACACGCACATGCACACATGCTCATGCACACATGCACACGCATACATGCACATGCACACACGCACACACGCACATGCACACACGCACATGCACACATGCACATGCACACATGCTCATGCACACATGCACACGCATACATGCACATGCACACACAGCAGCAGCAGTAACAATAATAATAATAATAACAATAATAACAAATCTTAAATTTTCCTCGGATGCTTGCTTGTTGTTCCCAGTGCTGGGTTTGAAACCTGGGTTTATGCTCGTCCCAGGCTGGATCATATGGCCGAACTACAAAATCCAACCCTCAGTAGCCCAGGCTGGCCTTATGCCCTTCTGCCTCCCCCAATCTCCCAAATGCTGGGATTATAGGTACATAACACGGTGGCTGATGACAATGTCTGCATTTTCTACCATTCTTAAATCTCCCCGTGCTCCCAAATTGTCCTCTGTGCACACAATACCCACATCCCCCACTCACACAGAATATTCATGGTGAATGAAGCCTTTATGGGGGTCTCCAAGGCTGGGTTGGACCCCTCACAGACTAGTAACTGCCCATTATCCGAGCTTTGTGGTGTCACCCTGCCATGGAGAAATAGAGGTTTCTGGAGTCAGAGTTGCCATCTGAAATATAGGGGTCCAGGATGAAGACATGGATGTCCCAAGTCCCCACGTTTGGCTAGTCTCCATACTGATTTATTCTAAGATCTAGAATCCCCTGGGAGAGATTCGGGGGCTCAACAGTGAGAGTTGGGGTGCCCTAGGTCCTTACCTGGGCTAGATATTTTTACTTAATACCTACAAACTGGGGTTACCGTCAAGAATTTGAGAGTCAAGGTGAAGAGTTGGGTCCCAGGTATTTAGCCAACTCAGGTTCCCATGCCTGCACTACTAGGTTCTGACAGTCTTGTGGGACAACCTGGAACACAGGGTACAGCAAGGAAACCCCAACTTGCATACCTGGCTTCGGCTTCTGTGATGAGGAGTTTCTCCTCTGACCCCTCGTTCACGTTGGAGGAGATGTCCAATACTGTTCTTCCACCTTGGGGCAACAAGAAAGCTGATTAGAGGGGTGCTGGGTTCTTCTCCAAGAGACATGTCCTGGAAGTGCCCAGGGTCAACATACCACCCCCTTCTTATTGGCTCTGGAGGACAAGAAGCTGGGGTGCCAGTTTGGTCCTCCCACACATTCAGGACCCCCTGAATTCTGGGGTTCTCACGGCTGTACCATGGTTTCTCCTTTCTCCCCTCCCTCCATCAGCAGTGCATGGGCATCCACAGCTCACTTGAGTGCTGGTGCTCTCTCTCTACCCCAGATCAGCCATCTTGCTGTTTCCTGGGGGTGTCCCCACAGTATCCCTTTCTTATCCAGCACATCCACGTTGACCTCATTACCGGGGGGTGGTAATGTCTTCAGGGAAGACATATTTGGGGGGCCCCTAGGAGGACACTTGCAGGTACACCCTTCCCAGCGAGTGAGCGGTGTCAGGTTGTCCCACTAGGTCACCCCCACTCACTCTGGATGAAGGTGATGTCAGCTGCTGGCTTTGCATCCCCAGACACACAGGTGACCACATACTCCTGTCCAGCTATCCAGGTAACTGTGCTTCCTGCCTCAGGAGTCAACAGAAGCACCTTGGGAGAAACTGGTGGGAAAGTCTGGGGTCAAAACACTGTTGGGAGGTACGTGAAGGATTTGGCCAAGAAATCAGAAAACGAGACTGTACCCGGGGCCCAGGGTGGAGACTCCCAGGTCTGAGGGAAGAGGGCTGGAGCCCAAACTGGTGGGTCCTGGAGGGGAGTCTCTCACCCATACCTAGGATGGAGAGGATTACTTTGGGAGACACGAGCTCGGGACCCAACTCTGAGCGGCCGACTTGACATTCGTACTCGGCGTCATCGCTGAGGTCACAGGCTTCAATAAGCAGGTGGAACTCACCTGGAGATGGAGCCCCCAAGGTCAGTGCCACAGTCTCTGCCAGTGCCTCGGGGTATTAGGCTGTGATCTCTCACCTTTAGCACTGTCTCCTTCCAGGCTGTACCTCGGGAAGCCTGGGATCTTAGGGTTTGGACCCAGAAGCAGTCCATCCTTAGCCCACTGCACCACACTGCCAGGGGCCCTGACGCCACACCACAGCTTAACTGTCGTCCCTTCCACCGCAGTCAGGTTTTCAGACAGAGCCCAGAAGCCTCGAGGTGCTGAGGTGGGGATTGGCGACTGGGCCAGGCCTGGGGACACAGGAGACTGACAATAGGAGACGAAGGTGGCACAGATGAGCATGTGCACTGGGCCAGCGTTTCACTCACCTGTGGCCAGCATTCCCACGATCAGCAGGGGAGTCACGCTGAAAGTTCTGTGAATTGGGCTTGCCCTGGGGCCTCTGACAGGGGCTTCCTTAGTGCCCATCGCCAGCAGCTTGGTTTGTTGCTGTCTTCCCTGAGCCTGCCTCTGTGTCCCCTGCTTTTCTTTCAATCTCTTTTTCTAACTCACCCTTCTCTCCTTCCTTCCTTCCTTCCTTCCTTCCTTCCTTCCTTCCTTCCTCTATCCTTCCTTTTCTCCTTATCTTGCTAGACTCTATCACTGTCTGTGACTGTCGCAGTCTTTCTGTTCCAGAGTCGCCTTTTCTGCCCTTTTCTCTCTGTTAACAGTTCTTTCTCTGAGTTCCAACCCCAAGCACTCAAAAATGCCCCCCTCTTCTCTCTGTTTTTCTTTCTTATCTATTTGTACCTCCCTCTCACCCACTCACAGGTACTCAAGAGCACCGGCTGCTCTGGGCCTAGCGGGTCCATGAACCTAGAAAGCCAGAACAGTCAGCCGAAGCATGGAGACATTTCTTGGACCCAGTGTGAGCTCACTCTGCTGCTTCCTTCAAGGCCCTCCTGAGTCTGCCCAGCCAGGCAATGAAATCCCCTGTCAGCACATGCCAGGAACATTCTTTGGTGCCTCCCCAGCACCAGTGACCTCAAGGTCCCGGGAGAGCATTTCTGGCCAGGGCCATCTCCCAGCTCAGGATGGGACCCAGACCTAGGCCTGTGTGGGTGGGAAGGACACATCCCCCTCCCCCCATGACATCCTTGCTCTTTGCAGCCCAGACTGTGGCAAGTACGGCTCTTCTCTCAGTGGCTCCAGGCACCTCTGCTGTTGAATATGCAGGAGTGTGTTTATAAACCAGGAGAGTGTGGGACAGAGAGAAGCCAACTGTGCTCCTATGGAGTTGAGAGTGTGCGTGTTCCAGGGGAGGTGAGAGCCAACTTTCATCTGTGAACCTATTTGGAGTCTCATATGGGTGTGCACAGAGCATCTGGACAGCCAGTAGGACTGTGTCCAGGGACTCAGTGTGTGGAAACCTGATGAGTTCACACAGATAAACATAGGGTGGGGGTCTCTGGGAGCTGGGACATCTGAATCCCGAGGCCATGTGAGAGTGCTTCTGTTTCCGCAACTCCTCCATCTCTCCTTGTGTGTGCATCTCTTGCCAGGATAATTTATCTTCTTATTCTTCTCCATGTCTTTGGTTCTATCTCCCCCTCCTACCCCCTCCAACCCCCTTCTCATTTCTGTCACTCTTGCTGACCCCTCCCTTTCTGGTCCAAGCATATGTTGACTGGCCTGCCTCCCAGCCTGGGTTCACAGATGTGTTTGCCTGGGGTAAGCCCCTGCTGCCTGCTTATCTCTTGCAGGAATTGCAACTGTTCTCTTTTGCCCCATATTCGCTACAAACCTCCCCCCTCATGGCTGCTCCTCCTCCAGGAGGCAGTCCAGGCATCTGAGCCCCCCACAGCTCTCTACCAAGGGCGAGCCCTCTGGTCTTTCTCTCCTACCCAGCCCCATTATTGATTCATTACCCTCGGTCCACATTCTCTTCTCCAAACCCATCAACACCTCCCGGGAAATGGATTGCATACAGACCTAACCAGGGAGTCTGTTATGGGGCCTTTGCCAGATGGTATCCTTGGAGGCCAAGGTGTAGAGCTAGCTGTCAGTTGCTGGAGCCTTTAATTAGTGCAAACCTTCTACACTCAGTCTTGGCTGTTTTCCTTCTCGGAATGCTCTGGGGATCCCAGGCTCTCCATTTTTCCATGCCCGTGGCCCCAGAGTGCCAGGAAAGGGAAGCTGTGTCAGGTGTCTGGAAAAACAGCTTCATCACCTAACTTCCTCCCCGGAACTCAGGAGTCCTGGGCTCAAGCCTGTCCTATTTCAAAATGCAGAAGCCAGGAGTTCAGATTTAGGTGTGGGGCCTCCCAGGACTCTTTTCCAGGCCGCCAGCCTGCAATCCCTCCACTTCTATAGGACTCAGCACAGCTGTTCAGTCTGTTGGTTTTCCAATCCTCTGGGGCTGTGGGGGTGAGTGAGAAGGAGATTGGTTGTCAAATCAGTAGCTTTAAGACTTAAGACCGGATATTCTGAAACTGGCCCAACTCCACCACACTGCAGGCTGCAAGGCTTCTCAGCCAGCAGAGGTCTGAACCATCCCCTCCAGGCAAGTCCAACCCTCTGATATTTAGAGCCCTTAATGTCATTTAATTCTGAGAGGTCCAGGAATGTCAGACCCGGAGTCCCAGGCCCTCAACCCCCCAGCCCCTTCAGTAAGCTCAGGGTCCCTCCCACCTGCTCTGCCAGCTGCGCTGCGTGGGAACGCCCAGCTGGGCTGCACGGGAGCTGTCAGGACAAGCTGTGCGGTTCCCAGCCTCCCTCCCTGCCTGCCAGAGCCAGGGCACTGCTGCCTCTCAGCCGTCGCCCCGGCAACCACTCGGATGGGCCGGGGTGGCTGGGTGGAGAGAGGGGACGGGTGGGTACTGCCCGGTCCTGGGAAAGTAGGAACTCGAGCTGGAGGGGAGGGGCGGGCTAGATTCCTAGATCTTATTCCTAGATGTTATGGCTTGCAGCGATAACAAAGCAGTAGGGAGTATTTTGGGGAAAGGGGAGCTGAAACCCTCTTTTCTCAAGGCTCCTAAGTGGTCCTTCAGCACCTGGGTGCCCTCTCTCCGACCCGCAAGCCCACTGGAGCCTGGGCTCCGCCTCCCTAGGGTGCGGAAGCTGGCGAAGCCCCAGGGATTCCCATTTATAGCTTGGTTTCCACTCAGCTCAGTCCCTCCAGGACTTGGGCTGAGCAAGTTTCTTCCATTCTCTTCTCTCCTCCTCCCCCGCCCCTCCTCCTCATTCCCGCCTCCCCTTCAACCTTAGAGGGTGCAGGTGTCCAACTCGAGCAAGGGCCCCAATTTGGACTCAGATGTTCCAACTCTCAGAACCCCTGATAATGCAGGGGCGCCCGCCTGCTGCGCGGACAGCTACCCGGAGCATCCCTAGCTGTCCGCACACAAGGCGCGGGAGTTTCTCAATGGGAAGAGGCCAGGTCTCCAGGAGGCGGGGCGAATAGGATCCCTCCCGCCTAGTGGGTCCCTCGCAGTCCTGGGGTAGCAACCTGTGAGCGGTATAGAACACCGGAGACTGCGGATGAACCAGATTTCTGGGACTCTGGGCCAGACAAAATCTTCCAGCCCGGAGAGAAGAGCGGGGTGCAGAGAGGGGTTCCAGTCCAGCGTGGTGAGAGGCGTGCTATCGAGGAAGAAGTTGGAGGGAAACCAGTGCAACCCTAAGTCTGCGAGATCTTGGGGTACACACACTCGGGATGCTAGCCTCCGCTCTCCTCGTTTTCTTCTGCTGTTTCAGAGGACATGCAGGTACACCATCCCGCCCCCACGGAGGGCGCAGGGAACTTTAGAGAGGGGTTATTTGTCCATTACCGCTTTGTTTGGGAGAAGGAGACTAAGAGCTCCTAGTCCTAGGAGTGAGAGAGTACTCTAGAAGCCAGGTCTTCTGAGTCTGACGAAGGGGGGCTTTGGAGACTGGACCCCCTGGGTCTTGCATAAGGGGATTCCTTTTCTAAGCTCAGCTGTACCTCTTCTCCTAGGCTCACCGCCCCATTTCCTTCAACAGCCAGAGGACGTGGTGGTGCTGTTGGGGGAGGAAGCCCGGCTGCCTTGCGTCCTGGGCGCATACAGGGGGCTCGTGCAGTGGACTAAGGATGGGCTGGCTCTAGGGGGCGAAAGAGACCTTCCAGGTGAGGCTGGTCTCTGCTCAGGGAAGGGCTGGCATCATCGCGGGACTGCTGGGCAAGGGCTGCATCGGTTTCAACTTTGGAGAGTGACAGACTCCCGAGAAGATTTGGGAATCCTGAGTTTTAAAATAACTGCCTTTGAGGAGATGTGATTCCTTGTGTTTGAGGATTATCACCTTTATTCTATAACATCATATAACTGCATGGACACCTTGCCAATAATTATAGACAGTCATATAGTTAATGCACAGGTTAATGTGAGCTCCTCCGAAGCCCCATCTCGTTTTTCTTTCCTCTATGGTAGGCGAAAGGTACTGTTTTATTTAATTTTTGTTTGTTGGTTTGTTTTGTTGTTTGAGTTGGGGGGTCTCCTGCAGCCCAATCTGGTCTTAAACTCGCGATCAGCCTTTTGAGTGCTGGAATTATAAACATGCACTCCCTGAATCTGGCTCAACCTAATTTTAATGGGAATTGTTTTCTTGCATTCCTTTCTGACTTTTTCATCCCCAAATTTGTGGTGACTATAAATTGCCAGGAGGCTTAGAGTCTCTCTGGACTCAGCACATACATTTTCCCCCCCTGTTATTGGTTTGATTTGGGTTTTGAGATGGGTCTTTCTATGTAATCCTGGACAGCCTGAACTCCCTATGAAGAACAGGCTGGCCTCAAACACATGGAGATCTACCTCCCTCATACTCCTGGGTGCTGGGATTTAAAGGTGTGCACCACCATGCCCTGCCCCAGCACATGCTTTTTAATAGTGTTTTAGCATGGATGTGTGGCTCTTCCCCTGCTTCCTGAGGTAGGGTGTCCGGAGATGAAAACTTGAGACCAGGAGCTCAAAATTATGTATGGTCTCTTCTGTCTCCAGGATGGTCCCGGTACTGGATCTCAGGGAATTCAGCCAGTGGCCAGCATGACCTCCACATTAAGCCTGTGGAACTGGAAGATGAAGCATCATATGAGTGCCAGGCTTCACAAGCCGGCCTCCGATCACGACCAGCCCAACTGCATGTGATGGGTGAGGATCCAGCCCATTTGCACTGTGGGAGTTGGGGGTGAGAAGCTGGAGCAGCCTAGGGGAGTGGTGGGTTGGAGCTGAGAGGGATTCAGTTCTGACCCCAGATCTACCATGCAGTCCCCCCAGAAGCTCCCCAGGTACTAGGTGGCCCCTCTGTGTCTCTGGTTGCTGGAGTTCCTGGAAATCTGACCTGTCGGAGTCGTGGGGATGCTCGTCCTGCCCCTGAACTACTGTGGTTCCGAGATGGCATCCGGCTGGATGAGACCAGTTCCCACCAGGTTGAGTCTAAATCTCTTTGCTATTCCTTGTTCATAATTGAGACTCAGGATCCACCTTAACCACAGGCTTACCTAGGGGGAATGGCAGCCATTCATTGTTGAAACTCGATTCAGGTCTAGAGCCAGACTTCCTGGCTCAGTCATTTGCTAATTACTTGCTTTTGCATATGCTGCTTACCCTCTTTGACCCTCAGTTTCCTTATCTGTAAAAAGGGAAAATAGTCGAATTAATTATCTCATAGGATACTATAGAGAATTAGATAAAATGTGGGAGTGACTAAAAGTATCCAACATGGTTCTTATGTAAGTTATAGATGAAATCATTGTTAATGTGGGCATGCTACTAATACACACCTGTAACTCCAGCACTCGGCAGACTCGGGCAAGATGATCAGGGGTCCCAGCCTCAGCTGCATAGTGACACCCTGACCAAAAAAGAAAACAAGAATAATTATTGTGTATTTATCACCTCCAGACCACGCTGAAGGACAAGACCACTGGAACAGTAGAAAACACCTTATTCCTGACCCCTTCCAGTCATGATGATGGAGCCACCTTGATCTGCAGAGCTCGAAGCCAGGCCCTGCCCACAGGAAGGGACACAGCTGTTACACTGAGCCTTCAGTGTGAGTGCAGTTGTCCTGGAAAGACCAGGGTGGGCCTGAACTCCTGCGTGGGATACAGGAAGGACTGGGCAGAGGGATGGCACGCTGGGGTACCTGGAGGATTGGGAACTTAAAGCCCAGCTTCTGCCTCAAAGAGAGAGCTAGCGATCCACACCCTATCTCACAGATCCCCCAGTGGTGACTCTGTCTGCTGAGCCCCAGACTGTGCAGGAAGGTGAGAAGGTGACTTTTCTGTGTCAAGCCACTGCCCAGCCTCCTGTCACCGGCTACAGGTGAGGGAAAATGTCACTTGTCTCTAGCAGTTGAGAGCTAGGACGACATCAGTAAAATCCCTGTCTCCGCAGGTGGGCGAAGGGGGGATCCCCGGTGCTCGGGGCACGTGGGCCAAGGTTGGAGGTCGTTGCTGATGCCACGTTCCTGACTGAGCCGGTGTCCTGCGAGGTCAGCAACGTGGTGGGAAGCGCCAACCGCAGCACCGCGCTGGAAGTGTTGTGTGAGAAGGGGCGGGGCCGTGGGTGTGACCGAGGTGGGCGTGGTCGTACCAGAAGGCGGGGCTAAGACAGGTGTAGGGCTGGGTTTGGCTGGATTACAACAAGATCTAAGCGCGGCAGAGGTGGGGGCAGGGCTTGTGGGCGTGGACATTTAGTGGCGGGTGTTGCCTGGAGACCTACACTTGGACCTACAGAGTTTTGGAGAAGCAGATCCTGGATCGGGGCTCATTCCACCCCATTCTTCTCTCTCCTCCAGATGGACCCATTCTACAGGCAAAACCGAAGCCCGTGTCCGTGGACATGGGGAAAGATGCCTCTTTCAACTGTGCCTGGCGCGGGAACCCACTTCCACAGATAACCTGGACCCGCCTTGGTGGCTCTCAGGTGGAGTCCGATCTGGGGATTGTCACAGTAGCTGGAACTAGACGGAGCTTCCTCCCCGAGACTCGTCTCTGATGCCCCTTCTCTATGCTAGGTGCTGAGCTCCGGGCCCACGCTGCGACTTCCGTCCGTGGCACGTGAGGATGCGGGCGACTATGTGTGCAGGGCTGAGCCTAGACGAACGGGTCTGGGAGGCGGCAGGGCGCAGGCGAGGCTGACAGTGAACGGTGAGAGAACCCGAGGGTCTTGGGGCGGGAGTGGGACGACAAGACGGGTGTTGAAAGGAAGTTTAGGAACTAGGAATGGAGCTGGACTTGTTGAAGACGGGAGGCAGCTATTCTTCTGGTCAGTAGAAAGACGTGGCCTGATTTTGTTTCCTCCCCTAGGGGTGAAACCACAATGACCAGGTCTGACCTCGCTTTATTCGGAATTAGTTTTGGAGAGGTCGAGGCCTATGTCTAATGGTCTATAGTTTCCATTCCAGCACCCCCTGTAGTGACTGCCCTGCACCCTGCACCAGCCTTCCTGAGGGGTCCTGCTCGCCTTCAGTGTGTGGTGTTTGCCTCCCCTGGCCCAGATTCCGTGGTAAGGGAAGGACCTTCACCTCTATGACATACCAGCCCTCCCACACCTGACAATGACATCTCCCATGTCTCACCAGCCTCTCTGTTCTTTCCCAAGCTCCTAATTGACTTTTTTTTTCTTCTCTTTTTTGCCCCAACCTGGCTTTTAGGTTTGGTCTTGGGATGAGGGCTTCCTGGAGGCAGGTTCACTGGGCAGGTTCCTAGTGGAGACCTTCCCAGCCCCGGAAGTTGAGGAGGGACAGGGCCCAGGCCTTATTTCTGTGCTACACATTTCCGGAACCCAGGAGTCCGACTTTACCACGGGCTTCAACTGCAGTGCCCGCAACCGGCTAGGTGAGGGACGAATCCAGATCCACCTGGGCCGTAGAGGTGAGTTATTGATGCAAAGACCCCTAAACCTGAGCATTCCAAACCCCACAAACATTGTGGTTCCCAAGATTGAAGCTACCAAACTATAAGGCTCCTTAAATGTACAGACTCCCCAAACCTAGCGAATCTCAAAACTATGAATTTAGGACAGAAAGATGGCAGGTAAAGATACTTGCCACCAAGTCTGATGAGCAGTGTTCAGCACTCAGAGCCTATGTGGTAGGAGAGAACCAATACTCCAAAGTTGTTCTCTGACCTCCACTCATATACCCCCAAGATACATATACATACATACATACATACAATAGCATTTAAAATATAATAAAAACAAAACAAAAGAAGCCCTATGAATTTCTTGAATCATAGGAGCACCAAACCAATAATTCTCTCAAATACAGAACCCTAAATGGAGAGGCCATTCCATACTAGGAATTTACAAATATGGGAAATTGTGAAATAAAAGACTCTCAAGTTCTAAGCATCCCTAAATTTATGGTGTTTGTTTACATTTATCTACGTATCTACGTATCTATCTATCTATCTATCTATCTATCTATCTATCTATCTATTTATATGGAGGGTCACGTTCCTGCCACAGTGCACATGTGGAGGTCAGAGGACAACCTGTGGGAGTCAGTTCTCTCTTTCCATTATGTGGGTCCCCAGGATTGAACTCGGGGCATTAGACTTGGTAGTAATCACCTTTATCCGTTGGGCCATCTTGCCAGCCCCATTTGTTAGTTTATTATTGGAGTTTTGTTTTTGTTTTTGAGACAGGGTCACAGACCAAGCTGGTCTTCAGCTACTGGCATCATCCCAAGTGCTGTGATTACAGAAGTGACTTGCCAAGTCACTTCTTTTAAATTCACATACTCTCAAGCTGCAAATCCCCAAATTCATGGGTCCTCAGACACCAGACATAGCCCATTACAAATCTGGGGAAACCCCAAGATTGGCAGCCTTTTGAACCCAGGGGTCCCAAAGCCAAGCCCTCTGGGTCAGCCTTGTCAGGACACCCCATGTACTTCTCACAGACTTGCTGCCTACTATCCGGATTGTGGCTGGAGCAGCTTCTGCAGCCACCTCTCTCTTTATGGTCATCACTGGAGTGGTCCTCTGCTGCTGTCGCCATGGCAAGTATCAGTGCCTGAACCTGCCTCAGTCCCAACCCCTCTCCTTCCATCCCCTGTCTGGGCCCAACCCTTTGATTGATGCCTTTGACTGACAGCCTTGGGACCTAGCTCCATTCTTGGCTCCCAAAGCTTGTACAGGTCTCATCTTGTCCCAGATTCAAGTTCTCTCCCTAGTCCTGCCTCAGTTTCCTTGGGGTCAGCCCAGCTCCATCCCATCTCTCCCAGGCCTTACATCTCTCCCAGGCTTTACAATCTTCCTAGCCCACTTTGTCCAGTCAGCTCTGTTCCCAAGTACTGGTCACTTCCCCCTTACCTCTGCCTCTCACACCCTGGGCCTCAGGCTCTCTCTCTAAGCAAAAGAACTTGGTCCGGATCCCAGGAAGCAGCGAAGGTTCCAGTTCACGTGGCCCGGAGGAGGAGGCAGGCAGCAGTGAGGACCGGGTAAGAATCTGGGTCCCCATATTCCATTGTGCTTCCAGACCAACATAATAACCCAGGCCAACCCACCTTCAGGCTCAAGTATGGCCCTAGCCTTTCTGTTGTTGTTTGAGACAGGGTTTCTCTATGTAGCCCTAACTGTCCTGGAACTAGCTATGTAGACTAGGCTGGCTTCCAAATTAGATATCCTCCTGCCTCTGTCTCCTGAGTGCTGAGATTAAAGGCAGGCATGTGCTTGGCCCCAGTCTTAAACGTGCTGACCCGAGACCCACAGTCACCCTCACAATTGCCAGCGTTTCCCTCCAGTTAGCATTTCAGCTCCACGGTCCTGACAGCCTTCCTTACTATCAAGTCTAGCCTCCCGCTCTTTTCAGCCCGGCCCCAAGGAAGGCCATGAAAGACTTTGGGGTCTGGCAGAGATAGATAGGATGATCTTCCGACCATGGCTTATCATTATTTGTCCCACCTCAGGGTCCCATTGTGCGCACGGACCACAATGATTTGGTTCTTGAGGAAAAAGAGGCTCTGGAGACAGTGGTGAGTACTGGGGGAGGGGCTCACTCTCAGTCACTGAGTCTCCTGTTCACCCCACTTCAGAAACAGAACAACTCTATGGAGACAGGGTCTCACTGTAGCTGGCTTTGGATTCCGCACAGTCTTTCTCCTGTAGCTGTTGGATTGCTGGGGTTGCAAGCTTCAGGCCTGAACACCACATTTGGAGGCTTTTCTGCTTCTCTTCTTTTAATTCTGTCACCTTAAGACCTTTGCCTAGGCAGGTGAATCTCTGAGTGTGAGGCCAGCCTGGTCTACAGAGTGAGTTCCAGGACAGCCAGGGCTACACAGAGAAACCCTGTCTCAATATAAATAAATAAATAAATAAATAAATAAATAAATAAATAAATAAATAAATAAATAATAAAATAAAATAAAAAATAATCAAAAAGAAAAACAAGGGAGGAAGAGATGGCTCATCAGGTAAAGGAGCTTGCCCAACTTTATGACCTGAGTTCATGGTGGAAGGACAGCCAGGGGCTACATGGAGAAGCCCTGTCATGAGCCCTCCTGCCCCCCAAAAGACCTGCCTTTAACTGCATTCTCACCTCCTGGGCCAGCTCACCAGCTTACCAGCTCACCAGCTCACCAGCTCACCAGTTCACCAGCTCACCAGCTCACCAGCTCACCAGTTCACCAGCTCACCAGCTCACCAGCTCACCAGTTCACCAGCTCACCAGCTCACTAGTTCACTAGCTCACCAGCTCACCAGTTCACCAGCTCACCAGCTCACCAGCTCACCAGCTCACCAGTTCACCAGCTCACCAGCTCACCAGCTCACTAGTTCACTAGCTCACCAGCTCACCAGTTCACCAGCTCACCAGCTCACCAGCT
>CM052717.1:49725781-49832652 GCA_028551405.1 Uromys caudimaculatus
CCCCCCCCCCCCCCCGTCCCAACTTTTCCTTCAGACAGAGCCTCCAGTATCCCAGGCTGGCTTCAAACTGAGTTTGTAGTCAGGAATGATCATAAGCTCCTGGTTACCCTCCCAAGTGCTGGGATTAAAGGCTTGTGCCTCCACATTGACTTTATGTAGTGCTGGGAATCAAACCAAGGGCCGTGAGCAAGCTAGACAAGTGCTCCACTGACAGACCTGTATTGCTAACCCCAGTTAAAGCCTTCTTGTCTATACTTGAGTGTGCTTTTCTCTTGACCTGAAAGCCACTCTTTCTCCCTCCCTCCTCTCCCATTCCCATCTTCCTCCCTCAACTTCAGCCAGACCTCGCTGGTTCTAAGAAGTCAGCACCCCATCCCACCCATTCAGTGCTGGTCTGTATGTCTAGCTGTCTGTCTGGGAGTCTCTGCCTCTGCTCTTTCTGCATTCTGCCTTCATGCCTATCTTTAGGTCCAGTGTAGCTCAGTGTGTCTTTCTGCCCACGATCCTTCCCTTTCTACACACAGTCCTTACCAAATCTCGTTCATTCCTCAGGATCCAACCAACGGTTACTACAAGGTTCGAGGGGTCAGTGTGAGCCTTAGCCTTGGGGAAGCCCCTGGAGGAGGCCTCTTCTTGCCACCCCCATCTCCGATTGGTCTTCCGGGGACTCCTACTTACTATGACTTCAAGCCACATCTGGATTTGGTCCCTCCCTGCAGACTGTACAGAGCGCGGGCAGGTTACCTCACCACCCCTCATCCCCGTGCCTTCACCAGCTACATGAAACCCACATCCTTTGGACCCCCAGATTTGAGCTCTGGAACTCCCCCCTTCCCCTATGCTACCTTGTCTCCACCCAGCCACCAGCGCCTCCAGACTCACGTGTGAGTGAATGCACCTCTCCAATGGGCGAGTCTCAGGGTCTTCAGCTTGCTGTAGAGTGTGTGGTCCAGATTTCTGGGGCGTCAGAACAAGTTGGTGACCAACCCCTCCAAAACTGAACACTGACGGAGGGAAAGATCATTACAAGCATCAAGACTGTTGATGTATACTCAGTTCAGCCAAAGCAGAGTCTCCATTTGGGAGCAATATGGCCACTATACCTATTTGTTCTCCCGTGAGAAGGACATTCAAGACAGCGACTGAATACTTTGCAGAGGGACAAAGATGGGAACTAGGGATTTGGATGGAAGGCATTCCCAGTCAGTAGAGAAGATATATGACCATCTGTGTCAAGAGGAAGGGTAACATAAGGCAAATCAAGATGAAAGAAAAATCCCTCCTCCACCCCGTCCTGGCCAATAAAAGTATAGCCAATATGGCTGTTCATTCTCTGGGAACTAAAATGGCCACTATCTTGATTCCTTCCTTAAAGATACAGAAAGAATTGAATCCAAGGAATGGGGTAGGGTGAAAATAAAAGAAATAAAGGGGATTCTTGGGCTAAGAATATTTATGCTTAATAATAAAAAGGGGGGCAAAGGCGCAAATGTACTTGGAGGAGTCTCCTGGTGTTTTCCACGAATGAAGAGGCCAGTAAAGGTTGTACTGCATATAGTCCTTCCTCTCCCCTAGTGCATGGAGTGGCAGTAGTGATGACATCCTAAGTTCTTCCTCAGCCCCTTGCTACTGGCTTACTACTGTAGGCACTTTCTTTTAGTGTGTGTGTGTGTGTGTGTGTGTGTGTGTGTGTGTGTGTTTTAAGATTTGTTATTTTTATTTTACTTGTGTGGGTTTTTTGCCTGCATGTATTACTGTACACTATATACATGCCTGGTCCCTGAGGCCAGAACAGAGGGATAGACCCCCTGAAACTGGAGTTTAGACAGTGTGGGTGCTGGGAATTGAACCCGGGTCTTCTGAGAGAGCAGCCAGTGCTTTCTCTCGGCAGTTAGCCTGAAGCTCTTGATCTTGCCGCCTCAGGCCCTCTGGGATTACAAGTGTGCATCACCATTACACTTGAGGTTCTTTTAATAATACGCCTCTACCTCACCCTACCCTCACCCACAGAGATGCGTGCGCGCACACACACACACACACACACACACACACACACACACACACAAAGCAGAAAGACAGACAGACAGTTAGAGCCCATACACACACAGCTGGGCTGCCTCGGTCGGCCCAGGAAAATAGAATATTCTACACTCACTTAAGACAAAACAGTGAACCCTTTAGGCAAAAGACTTGAGGTGGTCCTTAGAGTGGCTGAGAATGGGGGCTCCACGCAGAGGTCCTCAGGTGCTGGGTCTCTGAAGGTTATAGTATCCAGCACCTGACCTGAGTCATCTGTAAAGAAAGGGACTAGGGCTTTAGTCAGGGACGTTTGGAGGGAGTGTTTGAAGGCCCAGACACCTAGCAATCAGGGCAGGAAGGCTGAATTCCTAGGTCTGAGGAAGCAAGGGTGGAAGACGTAGCCTCTGGTCCTGAGACAGAAGAGCCTGGAAGGGAGCAGGCCTTACCTAGCTACAATGTTTTGTCTTCTAAGACTGGGCTGCATGTAGGCAGGCTAGCCTCAAACTCCTATCCTCCTGCCCCCTCCTCTCCAGTGCTGGACTTACAGGCATTCCTATCACACTCCCTATGTTCTTGACTGGGGGAAATTCGGAGGTCTATATTCCTGGGACCTCAAGAGAGGAATTTATGGAGGATCCCCGCCCTCATGGACTCTGGCATCCTTGAAGGACAAAGCTAATGATGGGTGTCTGCGTTTTGCCAAAAGAGAAGGCTAAAGGTGAAAGTCTAAAAAACGGCTACGCCCAGGACTACGCCTAGTGAGTCGGTCTTCACCCAGACAGTGACACCTGGAATCTTGAGAGGCTGGGACTTGGCGCAGGCTCCTTCCCGGGGTTCCGGAGCCTCTCAATGCGCAGAGCCGCCTCGCTATTGTCCTGGCTGGGAAGGCGGGGCCGGCGCGGGGCGGGGCTGGCGGCGCCGGCGCAGCCCGGGGGCGGCGGGAGGAGGAGGCGGCGGCGGCGGCGGTGGCGCTGGGAGCTCCTGTCACCGCTGGGGCCGGGCAGGGCCGGGCGGGAGCGTAGGGGACGTGAGGGCCTGAGGCCCGGACATGGGGCCCGCCAGCCCCGCCGCTGGCGGTCAGGGTCGCCGCCGGGGCCCGCCGCCGCTGCCGCTGTTGCTGCCACTGTCGCTGCTGCTTCTGCGCGCGCAGCTCGCCGTCGGGAACCTGGCTGGTGGGAGCCTCAGCGCGGCCGAGGTGAGGCCCGGCCGGGTCCTGGGGATGGGGAAGGGGCGGGACCGGGCCTCTGGACCTGGACGCGGGACGGCCACCGCAGTCCTTTTGGCAGGGTGGCCTGCCCCACGGGATCCGAACTGTAGATATTCCTAGGTTCCTCCATCGTCTGACGTCCCTGCCCCCTCCCACCCGCATCGTCGGACCTGGCTCTTAGCAAGAGCCCCTGGTCCAAGAAATCCAGAGCACCCCTAGACGACAAAGCCCCAAGCCCTGCCCACCTAAGCGTAGGACCCCTCAGGCAGCCGGCTCTTGGATCTAAGAACCCTGGTTCCTTGTATCCTCTAGACGCACATGAACCCCCTGCCCTCAAACATCCAGAAGACCAGGACTCCACCCACTACTCAATCCGGATATAGCTCCTCTAGTCCTTAAAGGTCTGATGTTCAGGCCTGCTGGGAAGCCGGGCCCTGTCGTCTTTGCACCCCCTCAGTGGGAACCTGAACTGGGAATGGAGGGAGGAGGGGCCAGAACGCCTGGGTTCGCCCTCCTCAACACGATTCAGTTTAACCCCTTCAAGCTCCAGACCCAAGCCGCTGGGGCGGGGGCGGAGCTTGTAGGCTCAGCAACAAGGCTGGGATAAACGGGGGGGGGGGGCGGGGAGGAGTGATCCAGGTCACCATAGCAACGGGAGAGCTGGGGCGCTCCAGCCCCACGGGATCTGTTTCCCGGGGAACAGTCTCTCCACCCAGGAGGGTATTAGAAAGAGCTGGTGCTAGAGGCAGGAGTCCTATCTGGGTTTTAGGGAGCAAAGGACCAGACAACCCAGATGACAACGTTCCCTGGGTCCTCACTCCCCCATCTGCCTCCATTCTCAGGCTCCGGGGTCGGCCCAAGTGGCTGGACTATGTGGGCGTCTAACCCTTCACCGGGACCTGCGCACCGGCCGCTGGGAACCAGACCCACAGCGATCACGACGCTGTCTTCTGGACCCGCAGCGTGTGCTGGAGTACTGCAGACAGGTGGGCGGGACCCCACGGGGAGAGGCGTGGTCAATGGGAAAGTGGGTCCAAGCTGGGGCGGGGTCGCCCTTGAGGAAGCTGGACTTGGCAGAGTCCAGGGAGACGAGAGGATCTGGAAAGCCAGGAAAGGCTTGGGGTCTGTGGCCAGTGAAGAGGCTAGGAGGGGATACAGCAGAGCCTATTTTGAGAAATTAGGGGCGGGGAGGGGGTGGAAGACTGAAAAAAAAAAAAAAAGTCAACTAATCAAGATCGCCTGAAGACCCGCAGCGTTTAGGAATCTGTGGAGCCATTTAGAAAAAGTAGGAGTGTAAGTGGGCGTGACCGAAGGAGAGGCAGGACTTAGATCAAAAGACCTTTAAACCAACAAGATTCAGTAAGGAGGGGGGAGCCCAATGAGAGTGGCTGCCTGCCTAGGATACGTGAAATGAAAAGGCGGGGCTAATTAATACAATGAGAAGAGTTACTTAGAAGTTAAACAGAGAACCACAGGGCATGAAAGAGGGCGAGATTATTGAGAAAGAAACCTGATTGCCGAGCAGGGTCGCCCTGAATCATGGGCTCAGAGAAGTTGAGCTTGGCATGAACAGGCCTGGGGAATTTTACCAAGACCTCGTGAGAATGGTGAACTTAAGGGAGATCACTAGGGGGCATGACCAGTGGACCAGAGGCTTAGCATCTGAGGCTTATAGAATTAACCTGTTAGTTCAAGCTGGGCAGTGGTGGCGCATGCCTTTAACCCCAGCACTTGGGAGGCAGAGACAGGCGGATTTCTGAGTTCGAGGCCAGCCTGGTCTACAGAGTGAGTTCCAGGACAGCCAGGGCTACACAGAGAAACCCTGTTTCGAAAAACCAAAAAAAAAAAAACAAAAACAAAAACAAAAAAACCTGTTAGTTCTATAGACAAGAGTGGAAGGACCAGGGGGATGTCCTTAGGAACCAAGAAACTTGAAAAGAGACTGTCCAGGCTGAGCATAGTGACATGGGCCTGTAATCCCAGTTATTGGAAAGGCTGAGATAGAAGAATCACAAATTAAAGGCCCATGTAAGCTACAGACTGAGTTCAAGACTAGTTTAGGAAACTAGTTTAATATGGAGACCTGGTCTCAATTAAAAAGTAAATAGAGGGCTGGCCATGTGCAGCACTTGCTTCGGCATGCACAAGGCCCTGGGTTCAATCTCCAGAACTGCAATACAAGAGCTGGAGAAGGGGGGGGATTAGCCAGTAGGTTGGTCCCCCCCACACACACACACACACACTGTGTCCTACAGATGTACCCAGAGCTGCACATAGCACGTGTGGAGCAAGCTGCACAGGCCATCCCAATGGAGCGCTGGTGTGGGGGTACCCGAAGTGGCAGATGTGCCCACCCCCACCATGAGGTTGTGCCCTTCCATTGCCTGCGTGAGTCACCTGATGGGGGGTGGGAACTGAGGTAAAGTGGGAGTCTCCCAGAGATGACTCCAGGCTGCATTAGAGGTCTGGGGTGGTGGGCTGAGACAGCTATGAGTGCCTGTACTTTGAGGCGGGCAGGGCTGGGCTATTATGATTCTGGTTTCTCCCATACCCCAGCTGGCGAATTCGTGAGTGAAGCCCTGCTAGTGCCCGAAGGCTGTCGGTTCTTGCACCAGGAGCGTATGGACCAGTGTGAGAGTTCAACCAGGAGGCATCAGGAGGCTCAGGAGGTCAGGACCTTGTCCCATCTTTTCTCCTAACCCTAGGACCTGGGAATCTAGGCCCTTCTTTCCAGAACCCAGTTGTTCAAACTGGGATGTAGGAAATCCATCCGTCAGCCACATCCAGAGCCCAGCTTCCAGGCTTTCTGTCCACACCCTCCAACCAGGTCATTCTGGCCTTCCGGCCTCCTCTTCCTGCAGGCCTGCAGTTCTCAGGGCCTCATCCTGCATGGCTCTGGCATGCTTTTGCCCTGTGGCTCTGATCGGTTCCGAGGTGTGGAGTATGTCTGCTGTCCACCTCCCGCAACTCCCAACCCATCTAGGATGGCAGTTGGGTGAGTGACGGACTCTTTCTGTACGCAACCCCCACCCCCAAGGCTCTTGAGGCAGGGCATGGAAGCCTGTCTGGAGATCTCACTGGCTGAGTCTTCTGCTCCTTCAGTGACCCCTCCACCCGGTCCTGGCCCCTGGGGGGCAGAGCAGAGGGAGGTGAGGATGAAGAAGAATCTCCCCCTCAGCCAGCAGATGATTACTTCGTAGAGCCCCCTCAGGCTGGAGAAGAAGAGGAGGAGGAGGAGGACAGGGCCCCACCTCCCAGCTCCCACACCCCTGTCATGGCCAGCAGAGGTGAGGCGGTCTCCTCTGCCCCCTCTTCCGCATCTGTGGCTTGGGTATTTGGGAGGGGTATGGGGTGCCTTTAGGAGTGAGCTGGTGGGGAGGGGCACAGCTGGGGAAATGGAAGAGACGCCGTGGCTTTGGATACCGAAGGTTAGTCTGTGAAGAACGAAGGGCTCAAAAAGGGCTGCTTGGAAGCGAAGCCGCTTGGCGGACATCGCTTTGAAGAGGGTATGATGGATCCCAGACGTTTGCAAACGCTGCTCAGGCCTGGGACCATGATGCCAGGCAACAGCGTACTTCTCAGGGAGGGAAAGTGACCTGCCTGCCTGACCCCTTGTCTTGCAGTCACTCCCACCCCAAGGCCCACCGATGGTGTGGATGTTTACTTCGGCATGCCTGGGGAAATGGGCGAGCATGAGGGTTTCCTGAGGGCCAAGATGGACCTGGAGGAGCGCAGAATGCGCCAGATTAATGAGGTGATGAGACCGGGAAACCAGCATCCCCGCAGGATTCCGTAATGCAGGGAAATTCTTTATTGACACTACCTCTAAAGGGTAACCAAGCATCCTACCTGAGCCCGAACTACCCTCTAATATAGCAATGGGTTACTGATCTGCCTAGCGGACCACTGAAATGCCACCAGATTCCATAGGCACTCTGGCCTGTGGCACAATCCACTTTAAATTCCTTTGGAGCTGGTTGGGTGTAATATCGTATACCTTAATGTTTGAGAGGCTAAGCAAGGGGATCAAAAGTTCAAGACCAGCCTGGGCTACATGAGAACCTGTCTCTAAAGAAATAAAATAAATAAATAGATAAATAAACCCTCTGGTTATTCCTTCTTGGGAACCCAAAGTTCAGTGATACTAGGTGATCTTCACCCTCTTACGCCTTGGAGATGGGTGGGGGGGTTCCTTGTGTGGAGCAGGAGAGATCATGGGGTCCTGAAGTGTCCCCATCCCCCCCTAGGTGATGCGTGAGTGGGCCATGGCTGACAGTCAGTCTAAGAACCTGCCCAAAGCCGACAGGCAGGCCCTGAATGAGGTAGGACACCTTCCTCCTCCTCCTCCTCCTCCTCCTCCTCCTCGTCTCACTCATGCCCACCCACTACTGGGGACCACTCCATCCCTTTCAATTCCTTCTACTCATCTTTCCCCTCCCAGTTAGTCCACTTTTACCTTTGGCACTGCCTCTACTCAGAATGGAGCCTAGGGCTTGGTGCCTGCTACTAAGCAAGCACTGCCCCCTGGGGGCTGGCTTTGAAATCCTCTCTCAAACAGGGAGTAATGGCCAATCCTTTCTCTGAAGTGTTCCCATCAAAGCTAGGCCCAGTCCCCTGGTTGTGGTTGGTTGGTTCTGTCCTTCTGGTCCCTTTCTAACAAATCCAGCTTCCTTGGCCCCAATTCTCTACGGTTGCCTTTTGGAGACCCTACTTATGTAGAATCCTCTTGATCAGTCTCTAGTCCTGAGCCGCACTCCATTAGCATTGTGGAGGCTCAGCCTGTCCTTTGGGTTGGAGCCGCCCAAGCCTGCCTTCCCTTTAACTGACCAGTTCTGTTTTTAGATTGTTCCCACCTAATCTTACAGCCTACACCCTCAGGCTAGCCCCGCCCACCTCTACCTGACTCTGCAGCCCACCCCTTCCGTTGAGCCTCCTATCCCAGATTGGCGCTGTCAGGAAGGAGACCCACTGAAGCCCACCCTCTTTGTTCTAGATTCATGTTTACTCAGGTTTTCGCCCTCCTGCTCCCTCTCTCCTACCTCTGCACCTCTCCCTAGCACTTCCAGTCCATCCTGCAGACTCTGGAAGAACAAGTGTCTGGTGAGCGACAGCGCCTGGTGGAGACCCACGCCACCAGAGTCATCGCTCTGATCAACGACCAGCGCCGAGCCGCCCTGGAAGGTTTCCTGGCAGCATTACAGGGTGATCCACCTCAGGTATGAGGAGGTAGGGATGGGGGCAAACACCAGTTGAGAAGGGTTAGGATCAGCCTGGACAGCCTTGGTCTCTCCCAAAGGCTGAGCGAGTTCTGCTGGCCCTGAGGCGCTACCTGCGTGCAGAGCAGAAGGAGCAAAGGCACACTCTGAGGCACTACCAGCACGTGGCCGCTGTGGATCCTGAGAAGGCCCAGCAGATGCGCTTTCAGGTACGCACGGGGTTTCAGGTACGCATACGCTTCCAGACCAGGATGCTAACCCAGTCTCCTCTCCTCCCCCGTCCCCCAAAACTTACGTGTATGAATGTTTTGCTTGCGTATCTGTACACCACATGTGCGCCTGGTCTGAGGCCAGAAGAGGGCGTTGAGTCTCCTAGAACTGGAGTTCTAGACTCTGCAAGAGCAGCAAGTGCTCTTAACTGCTGAGCCATCTCTCAGCCCCAGGTTCTTCTCTTGGCCCTCATTTTCAGACACGCCTGAAACCTTCCCTTTGTGTCCCCAAACCCTTTCCAGTCCCTCCACATTCTCCATTTATGTCACTGTCTTCAGACACACCAGGAGAGGGCATCAGATCCCATTACAGGTGGTTGTAAGCCACCTTATGGGGTTATTGGGAATTGAACTCAGGACCTCTGGAAGCTGAGCCATCTCTCCAATCCCAAATCCCAGCTTGATGCTGGAACACTGCCCCTGAAGCAGGTCCACCCCCACCCCCACACACATGCACTCACAGGTAAACATGAGTACACACCTCTCATGCTGTGCTCTAGCTTGTCTGTCCACCTTCCTCCCTAGCCCTGTTAGTTTTCCCTAGAACCTTGGCTGTATGCACTAAGATTCTACTTCTGGTTTCTTGGCATCAGATCCCATTACAGATGGCTGTGAGCCACCATGTGGCTGCCGGGAATTGAACTCAGGACCTCTGGAGGAGCAGTCGGTGCTCTTAACTGCTGAGCCATCTCTCCAGCCCTCTTGGGCATTCTCTTTTGGTCCACAGATGCTCTCCTCTGTGCTCCTGAGTGTCAAGCCTTGCCCATGAGCCATTACGACTCCTTTACGAATCCTCTGGACCAATTCCTGACTCCTCGCAGCCCCACATTTGTTCCTCCAGCCCTGCCTTCTCCCTCTGACCCATAAGTCTGCTCCCTCCATTGGTACCCTCCCCCGCCCTTTGTTTTTGCTTTTGGAGAGAGGGTCTCACTATGTAGTAGCCCTGTTTGCTTGGCCTGGAGCTGGCTATGTAGACCAGACTGTCCTTGAGTTTACAGAGCTCTATCAACCTATCTACCTTTGCCTCCCAAACGCTGCTGTTAAAGGCATGCACCACCACACCCAGCTCTATACCATATTTTTTTGTATCCTCTGCCATCTTTCCTCCGGTATGATTTTTCTCTGTCCAAGCCTTGAACTTCTGGTCTTATACACATCTGCCCTTCCTTCTCTCTGGATCTTGCTTCTCCTGCCTTAGTTTCCCTCCCCTGCAGCTGGGTGTCTGACCCTTGTGCCCTACTTCCGACCATGCGCCATGTTCTATTTCCCTGGACTCTGTAGAGTTCCTTTTTCACCCCGTTCTTCTCCAGCCCATGCCGTCTGATTCATCCCTCGCGCTCACTCTCCACAGGTCCAGACCCACCTTCAGGTGATTGAAGAACGAATGAATCAGAGCCTGGGGCTGCTCGACCAGAACCCTCACCTGGCTCAGGAGCTGCGGCCACAGATCGGTGAGAGCCGGTTACTTTTGTCCTGAACTTCAGGGTTCCAAGGTCAGACTTTGACTCCCAGCCCTCAGCCTCCCATTCTTCATTTAAATCACCCTAGAACTTGGTCGTTCAGATTAAGAGCCATTTCTTTTTTTCAGTTAATTTGAATCATTTTCCTCTGTCTGGTCTGGATTTGTTTCCTTTGGTGGTATGACTAGTAGTCAATTCGTTGTACAGTTGTACAGATTGATTTTAATCGTGGTTTGTTTTTGTTTGTTTGTTTGCTTGTTTTGAGACAGGGTCATACTTTGTAGCACTGACTGGTCTGAAAGTCACTATGTTAGACCAGGCTAACCTTGAACTTTGAGCAGTCCTTCTTCCTCTGCCTTCCAAGTGCTGGGGTGACAGGCTTATGCCCCAACACCTGGCTAGGTGTTTTTTTATGGCATCAAGGATGGAACCAGGACTGTGCACACTGCTAGGCAAGTCCCTTACCATACTCACACTCCCAGCCTTTGGCTTTTAAGACAAGGTCTTACTCTGTAACTGAGGCTGGCCTGGAACCATGTAGCTCAGGCTAGCCTTCAAATTCATAGTCCTCCTGCCTCCGCTTCCCCAGTGTCAGGATACAGCCAAACACTGGCTCTACTCTCCTCAAAAAACTGTGTTGTGCCAAGTGTGGTGGTACACGCCTTTAATCCCAATCCTTGGAAGGCAGAGGCAGATCTCTGAGCCTGAGGCTAGCCCGATCTACAGAGCCAATTCCAAGACAGCCAGGGATACACAGTACAACCTATCTCAAAAAAATATATATGTAGGTAGTACTGGGGATCGAACCCAGGGCCTTTTATATGCTAGGTGTGTACACCACTGAGCTTTACCCTGGGTTACTGAGTCCAGGTTCTATTAGTTAGAACAAATCACAAGTCAAATCTGGATTCAACAAAGGGAGCCTACGAGAGAGAGAGAGAGAGAGAGAGAGAGAGAGAGAGAGAGAGAGAGAGAAGACCATCGAGTACCAGCCTGCATAGCCCCCCAGTCTACTGTGACTTCCTTCCAATCAGCCCATGCCTAGCTCTAAACCTCCTATTTGAAGAGAGTGCTACTTCAGGTCTAGCCTCCATCCTTCCTGCTGGAGCACCTTTCATGGCTCTGCTGTCTCTCTAACCTCCCATCCACTCTGCTGTGAGGGCTCCTGCCCTTGTCCCGCGGTGACCTCCGTCGTGTACTCACCGCCTTAGCCATTTTTGTGTGTCCCCTCAGAGGAGCTTCTCCATGCTGAGCACTTGGGTCCCAGTGAACTGGAAGCCTCCGTGCCCGGGAGCAGCAGTGAGGACAAAGGTAGCCTTCAACCTCCGGAATCCAAGGATGGTGAGCAATACAGAATCCCCTGCCTGCCTTTCCCTTTCCTTTGCAACGTTGAGCGGATTCCTTGACCTGAAGGAAGACGCTGTCTAGGAGCCCAGGGCTCTGTGCACACTAAGCTAGAGAAGAGCTCTTCCACTCAGCACTAGCCCCAGGCGGCTTTTCCCTCTTCTCCTCTCCCCTTTTATGTTTTAGACAGTCTAAGGAGCCCAGGCAGGCCTTGAACTCAACATCCTGAGTAGCTCAGATTACAGGCACATGTCACAAGGCCCAACTCAGTCCTTAGATTGTTGGGACAGGGTCTCACTCTGTAGCTCAGGCTAGCCTAGAACTCACTATTTAGCCTGGGGTGGCCTCCGACTCGTGATCTTGTAGCTTTTCAAGTGCTGAGATTACAGAAGTGTGCACTACCATACACACCCAGCATACAGCCTTCTTTCTAAATTCTCTAAAGTCTGGGGCTGTCTGTGCCACCACAATGGGTGGGGGTCCTCAGTCCTAGTGGGGTTCTCTATGCTTTCTTTCTCTTCACTGTTTCGCCTTTCATCTTGTCTCCTCTGCCAGCAGACACCCCAGTGACCCTTCCAAAAGGTAAGTGTCACACAGCATAGACCCGGGCTACCAAATCCCACCGAACCCTATACCATGAAGGGAAAGGGCTGCATACAGCAGGAAGTCCAGGCTTCCTAGAGTGGCATCCAGCGCCCTTTCTGATGCGATTTGGGTGGGGTAGGGTCCACAGATCAAGATTCATCCTCCTCTGGGAGAGAGAAGCTAAGCCCACTGGAGCAGTATGAGCAAAAGGTGAGTACGTGAGGGTCTGGACTCTGGGTGGAGGGAAGGTTCTGGAGGATTGGATTCTCAGCTTCAGGAAGGAGCTTGCTGGGGACATGGACTTAGTGCTGTTGGGCTGGGAGGTACCTGTCTAGGCCCTGGGACCCATGACATCTTCTGACATCTCCTGCTTCCCAGGTGAACGCATCTGCCCCAAGGGGGTTTCCCTTCCACTCCTCAGATATCCAGCGGGATGAACTGGTAAGAAGAAGTAGATCCTGGGGGCGAGGTCAGAGGTCGGCGTCCAAGTTGTGGCCTCCAAAGCTGCAGTGGATCCTGGTGAGCCTCAAAGATACTCTTGGTCCCGGCTCCTTTCTCCACAGGCGCCTGCCGGGACTGGAGTGTCCCGAGAGGCCTTGTCAGGTCTGCTGATCATGGGAGCTGGAGGAGGCTCCCTCATTGTCCTATCCTTGCTGCTTCTGCGCAAGAAGAAACCCTATGGGACTATCAGTCATGGAGTGGTGGAGGTGAGAGGCGGACATCGCGGTGGGGGGAGGAGTTAAAAGTAGCTCGCTGCCATGCACTGAGCCCTCCCCTGGCCCTGTTGCAGGTGGACCCTATGCTGACCCTGGAGGAGCAGCAGCTCCGGGAACTTCAGAGGCATGGCTATGAGAACCCCACCTACCGCTTCCTGGAAGAACGACCTTGACCCCAACCCTAGCTGCCTTCAGCTGAGCCCTACTGCCCTTCTTCCGGTCCCCCAATCCCAACTCCCAGCTTCCGGTGGGGGAGGGAGATCTTGACAAAATCATTCTTATTTCCCCTTCCGAGTTCCAAATACCACCCCCTTAGAAATTCCCAGCTCCTAACCCACAAGGGACTTCCTCACCTTAATTTATTTTACGTTAATTTATTGCTCCTTAAGGTGACCACCACCTGAGTCCCAGTGTATGTCACTCCCTGGAATTTACCATCCCACGTTTCTTCACTAACATCCCAATAAAGTCCTCTTCCCCGCCCAGCCATCCCGTGTTTCTGTTGGAGAAACTGTGTGTAAGCACTCCTGGATTTATCAGCTCAGGCTTCCTGCAGGTCTTTAAACTGAGTGAGGGGTGGGTGTGGTGGCACAAATTTTAATCCCAGCACGCGGGAGATGGAGGCAGGCAGAAAGATTTCGGAGTTAGAGACCAGTCTGGACTCTGGTCTACATAACAGTTCCAGAACAGCCTGGAATCAAAACAAAACAACAACGACAAAAAGCAAAAACAACCAACAACAAAAAACTAACCCGGAATGAACCTGGGTGAGGGCGTTTTAAATCTGGGTGGGGCCTGGTGGGAAGGATTACCGCGTAGGGGGCGGGGCCCAGAGGCCGGGCATTTACGGCCTGCCTGGGAGCTTTCCGTGGTGCTGAATCGGTCGCTGCCTGGGAGCTTTGCGAGTGTCAGGATGGGTTACCAGCCTCCACCGCTCCCCTTCCCTCTGCTCTAAGCCCCTCCCAACTAAAAAAAATAATTAAATAAAAAATTTAAAAAATTACTGGGACAGGGCTGGGAATGCGTGCCACGCTGTGGGAGTGGAAGTCAGAAGATAACCTGCAGGAATTGCCTTCTACCATGTAGTAGAGGCAATACCCTTGACCCAATAAGCCATCTCAAAGTCCTTCTCCAGCCTTCTATTTACAGTCAAAATCACACCACTGCAACATTCCAGCCTCGGGAATGAAGGACTGGGCATACATGTATGCTTTTTTTTTTTTTTTTTTTTTGGTTTTTCGAGACAGGGTTTCTCTGTGTAGCCCTGGCTATCCTGGAACTCACTCTGTAGATCAGGCTGGCCTGGAACTCAGAAATCCACCTGCCTCTGCCTCCCGAGTGTTGGGATTAAAGGCGTGCGCCACCACTGCCCAGCTTGTTTTATTCTTGAGACAAGGTTTTAAAATATAGTCCTGACTGTCCTAGAACTCACTTGGTAGATCAGGCTGGCCTGAAACGCACAGATCTTCTTTCTTTTGCCTCCTAGGTGGATATTGCAAGGTCTAACTATATATGCTAGTCATATACTCTGCCACTGAGCTACACTCCCAGGCCCTGGTGATACCACATCAGTGTCTGGCAG
Source organism: Uromys caudimaculatus (assembly GCA_028551405.1). Lineage (NCBI taxonomy): Eukaryota > Metazoa > Chordata > Mammalia > Rodentia > Muridae > Uromys > Uromys caudimaculatus. The sequence goes on from CM052717.1 coordinate 49,740,180, forward strand.
AAAGACACCATCTCATACCAGTGGCACCTTCTGAACTCTCATGTCCCAGCCGTGACATGTCAGGGTCCCAAGGTAGCTGTTAGCCAGACTATCGGGTTTTCGTTCAGAGAATTTCAAAACATTAGGGAGAGACTGGGAAATTCAGCTCAGCCCCCCAATGCTTACCAAGCATGCACGAAGCCCTGAGCTTAGTCTTCACTACTATATAAAGTGGACATAGTGGCACCTGCCTGTAATCCCAGCACTCAGGAGGTGGAGGAGGGGACAGGGCTCAGTGGGTAAAGGTGCTTGCCACTAAGCCTGATGTTTTCTTCCCCAGAACTATGTGGCAGAAGGAGAGAATCACTCTTAGAAGCTGGCTTTTAACACCTCCCACTCCTCAACACGCACGGACACAGATAAGTACACACACACACACCTACCTACCTACCTATCTACCTACCTACCTACATACATACATACACAAATGCAATAGCAAGAAGACATTCAAGATGGCCCACACCTTTGGTCTCAGTACTTTGAAGGCAGAGGCAGGAGATGTATGTAAGTTGGGCTACAATAGTTCAAGGCCAGCCAGGGCTATGTAGTGAGACCCTATCTCAATCAAAACAAGAAAGAGAGAATTCCAAAATCAACCTCAGCTATGTAGCAATTTCCAGGCCAACTGAGAGTACATGAAACCCAAGATAAGTACATAGCATTTTTAAAGATTTATTTATTTGAATATCATTTGTATGAGTCTTTGACCTTTGTGTTTGTGTGCAGACCACATTTGTGTCTGGTGCCAGCCAGCAGAGGCCAAAAAAGCATTGGATCACCTGGACCTGGAGTTATATAAAGCTGCGATCCACCGTGTGAGTGCTGGGACGTGAATCCATGCCCTCTGTAAGAGCAGCCTGTGTTCTTAACTGCTGAGCCATCTCTTTAACCCAAAGAAAGTTTTCTTTAAGTTCAACGTCATTCTCCTCTATGTAATGAGTTTGATAACAGCCTGGATGTCATGAGATCCTATATCAAAACACACAAAAACCAAACCATGTTTTAGAAACAAACATTCATGGTGTTCTCTCTGTGCTCCATTTGAGAAAAGGAAAGAAAGGTAGCTAGGTGCCCGGCCAAGGCTTTACTCTTCCTTGGCTTGCTAGAGTTTGCTCTCTTAACATAACTGCCCAGCAGATGGCAGTCATGCACCGAAGTCTAACATCCGTGAGTCATGCTCTTCTGACAGATGGCCTGGAGAGACATGGGGACGAGGGGAGGAGTTTCTATTTCTAACTCTCCCAACGGTCTTATAAGCTAGCAGAGGCTCTTCATGAAATATCCACAGCAACACAGCTCCCCCCCCCCTCTCTCTCTCTCTCTCTCTCTCACACACACACACACACACACACACACACACACACACACACACACACACACACGGTGTGAAGTGGATGAGGAGTGTTGCATACCCTCCCAGTCCATTAGAGCACCAGGTCTGTACTGTCCGACAGTGGTCGCACTTTTATTAAACCCAGAGCAGATAGATGCACATTTCCCTAATGCCAGAACGGAGAAAACAAATGATCACCTGAGGTTTAATAAACTTTACATTTAAAGCCAGGCCTGGACACTTTTGATCTGAGCACTTGGGAGGCAGAGGCAGGTGGATTTCTGAGTTCAAGGCTAGCCTGGTTACAGAGCTAGTTCCAGGACAGCCAATGCTATAGTAAGACCCTGTCTCTAGTTAATTAATTAATTAGTTAATTAATTTTGCATCCTAATGGCAATGCTTGATTTTTTTTTTTTTTTTTTTTTTTTTTACTCTATGCATGAGAAAGTCAGCTCTCTCCTTCCTTGAGGTTTATGGGATTCAAAGTCAGACTTGGTGACAAGCCCCTTTACTGTCTGAGCCATCTCGCCAGTCATGTCTTTATCTATCTGTCTATCTGTCTGTCTGTCTGTCTGTCTATCTATTTCTGAGACAGGGTCTTACTATATAGACCAGGTTGGCCTCAAACTCACAGAGATATGCTTGTCTCAGTTTCCTGAGTGCTAGAATCAAAGACACATGCTACCACCCCTGGTTTCTGTTTATTAGTTTTAAAATACTGTAATTAAGAGGTGGAGAGATGGTTTGGAAGTTAAGAACAATTTTTGCTCTTCCAGAAGACTCCAGTTTGGTTCTCAGCACCCATGTTAGGCAACTCACAGCCACATGTAACTCCGGCTCCTGGGAATCTGATGCCTCTTCTGGCCTCTATGACACCATACTCCCACACACAGTTTAAAAATTTTAATTCTAAAACAATACCATCATTAAAATGTCTTGCCATTGCTTTCCTGATGCTTCAAACCCCTTAAACAGCCTTCTTTTTACACTGAAGATGATTGGGGGGGGGGCATAGATCCCTAAACTATATCACACAATCGGCTGTACAAGGAATTCCTAACTGCAGGTAAGTTCTTATATGAAACTCAGCCCATTCCTGTGAATTCATGGGCCATCTGCCACAATATCACCACATTTAGACGCACACACACTGGTGTGAGGCAGCTGCCATAGGGCAGAATATTTTTCCACTGAGCCACGCCCCCAGCCCCTCCCTAGGGGATTCTAGGCAGAGGCTCTACCACTGAGCCACACCCCCAGCACCTCACTGGGGAATTCTAGGCAGGGGTTCTACCACTGAGCCACGCCCCCAGCCTCTCACTGGGGGATTCTAGGCAGGGGCTCTACCAATGAGCTACACCCCCAGCCCCTCACTGGGAGATTCTAGGCAGGAGCTCTGCCACTGAGCCACGCCCCCAGTCCCTCACTGGGGGATTCGAGGCAGGGGCTCCACCACTGAGCCACATTCCTAGCCTGATAAGCTCTCTGGTGTTGACGTCTTCTCACATCTTTTAATGTTGTGTTTTTTGAGAAAGGGTCTCATTATGTAACTCTGGCTGCCCTGGAACTCACTATATAGACCACACTGAACTCAAATTTAGAGACCTGCTTGCCTCTGCCTCCTAAGTGCTGGGATCAAAGGTGAGCACCACTACAATCTGCTGGTCTTCTCATGTTTTCCGAGAGGACTGGGCACCAGTTGTCTGAAACTACAGTATCAGGAAGGGATGGCTGTCTACTAAACAGAAAAGTGCCTTCCTTGGGCCTTCGAGCTGATGGCACCTTGACCTTTGACCCCTAGCCTTTCTATCATCCTCCTGTGGCCCTCAGAGCCGCTCTCCTGCACCAATGCTCCCCCATCCCCCATTTTGAATGACACCACACAGTCTGAGGCCAAATTGAGTTTAATTGGTAGCTATAGGGATACACAGACTAAGGGGAACAATTCACAGGGAATGCTAGCATCTGAGACATTGAGTTCTAGATGATAATGTAGCCAGGACTCAGGGCACATTAACCTCGGCGGGCCTTTTCAACATCTCAGGGGTGTGAGTCCTGGGGAGGAACCCTGATGGGAGGGTACTGGGATGCCTCAAATCCCATGGAAGCTCCATTGAGGATTCTGGGGTGTAAGACTTGAGTCTGAGGAGGTGATCATGACTGATCCAGGTAGGAGAGAGTTAAAGGTCTCTAGAGTGTTTCACAGAAACAATCAAGTGGGCTCGATTTCACAGAAATCATCCAGACAGCCCCTTGTAGAAGGAGGAGGTGTCACCGACCCCAAATATTGGAGACTGCTCACCTCCCCCAGTGCCACTTTGGAGTTTTAATGTAAGACCCTAATGGCAGGATATTACACATATATTATCATGAATCTGCGACATGAGCATACGCTGACTGTCCCACGGGACGGTGGGGACTGGAAAATCAGTCCAGGTTCTGGGTTTCGGTCCTAGGAGGACAAGCCTGGGGTGCCGAGCGGCTCCTCTTCAACAGCTGCCGGAGCTAGGGACAAATAAGGTGGAGTGAGATATGGGGGAGGCTGGGAGGAGGCGCGTGGGAGGCGGGGCTTACATGTGCAGGCTGAGGGTGCCTCGAGGAGGGTTATTGACAAGGGAGAAACTGAGCGGGGTCAGTTGGGCTGGAAAGTCAAGTGTGTGGTGGTCCATCCCACTACTTGGAACGCTGAGGCGAGAGAACTGGGAGTTAGGTGTCATACTGGGCTAACACTGAAACCCATGTGGGTTGAGGAGTGAACCTTTGTTCAGACTCTGGTAGAGAGCCAGGAAGGTTTTGTTGGTTGGGGTTGGGGGGTCAGCATTGTTGGGAGCCAAAGGGCAGAGGCAAGGGTCACAGATCACATTTAAGATCAGGATCCAGAGTTACAGACAGGAATCAGAGGCCTCCTTGGGGGTTGAAGGCCACACTCACAGCGCAAGAGTCAGGGTTGAGAGTACAAAGAAAGGAAGTCAGAGGAGCCATAATACTGAAGGAAAGGGTCAGACTTTAAGGTCAGAGATCATTGTCTGGGGTTTTTTGCTTTTGTTTTTTTCTTTATGAGACAGGGTCTAACTATGTAGACCAGGCTAGCTCAAACTCTCTGTCTTCTGAGCATTGGGATGAAAGGAGGGTAGCACTCAGCATAGGTCACTCTTTGAAGAGTCACCTTCTGACACTAGATGTCATTTTCTAAATGAGGCTTGGGTGCAGTTTGGGGGACCCCTCGTTAGCTCACAAGTCAGGCCAGTACTCACCCCCTCAGGGCCCGGCCCAGGTCGCAGCAAGTGAACAGGCTGCTCATTCTCCAGGTTGCGCAGTGTTGGGTCTGCTCCAGCTGCCAGCAGGTGCCGCACAATGGCCTCTTGGGGCGGCCCAGGGGGCAGGGCAGCTGCCATATGGAGGGCAGTGTTGCCATGGGCCTGTAACCACAAAGGGGGGGACTGCTGGGGACCCAGGCCAAAGCTCCTGAGTCTCTGAACCCAGATCCTGCTTCATCTGTATCTCATACACCCCCTTCACCCACCTCCACCCACCCCGCTATGTGGTACACACTCCTTTCACAGCCTGGGTATTTCCCTCTCAACGTCCACAGCTCACAGGGCCTCAACGCCCACCTCGTCACTCTATCTCAGACCACCCACCCACACCTCCGCCTGTCTTACCTTCATATTAACAAAGGCCCGCAGGTCCCCCCTCGGCAGTCCCAGGAGCAACTGAACCAGCGTGGGGTTGGCAGCCTGTACAGCCAAATGAAGAATGGTCTTGTTGCTCTTGATCTCCTAGGAGAAGAACGGCAGAGGTCAGGCCAGTGGCCCATCGACACCTGCTCCACATACACATATGTATGTGCTATGTTCTATGTAAGAGGAACATGGCTAAGGGAGGTCATGTGTAGCATGCGTGTCAGAGAACTGCACAGTCAAGATGACAACTTTCCAGCCAAGTGTCTCTGAGAAGAAAGGTCCTGGTCACCTGGCACCCTACGGTACGCACTCAAATGCACCCTGTCTCGTGTGGATGGTACTGTATCGTAAGTACAGGAGCTGGATGGTGTTAGTCAGCATACAAGCCTATACACAATACAGCAATCATATTTAGAGCAGTGGTTCTCAATCTTCCTAACGCTGTGACCATTTAATACAGCTCCTCACGTTGTAGTGACCCCCACCATAAGATGATTTCATTACTACGTCATAATTTCATTGCTACTGTTATGAACTGTAATGTAAATATCTGATATGTGGGATATCTGATATGTGATCCCCAAAGGGGTCGTGACCCGCAGGTTGAGAACTGCTGAGCTAAAGGAAAATAATTTTTTTTAACGTTAAAAAATTTTTTTAAATTTAAAATGCTTTTAATTTGGAAATGTAAAACAACTTTTAAAATTCACGTATGAGTGCTCTATCGGCATGTACACCTGTTTGCCAGAAGAGGGCATCGGATCCCATTACAGATGGTTGTGAGCCACCATGTGGTTGCTGGGAATTGAACTCAGGACTTCTGGAAGAGCAGTCAGTGCTCTTAACCACTGAGCCATCTCTCCAGCCCCGGAAATAGATTTCTAAACTGAAACTTTACTACATGCTTTCAAGGAGCCTAGAATCTCCAGCTTTTTTGCCCTCTATTGGGACATTATGAACAAATGCTCTACCACTGAGCCACGCCCCCAGCCCCTCACTGGGGGATTCTAGGCAGGGGCTCTACCACTGAGCCACGCCCCCAGCCCCTCACTGGGGGATTCTAGGCAGGGGCTCTACCACTGAGCCACACCCCCAGCCCCTCACTGGGGGATTCTAGGCAGAGCTCTACCACTGAGCCACGCCCCCAGCCCCTCACTGGGGATTCTAGGCAGGGGTTCCACCGCTGCAATAAGCACCAAAAGAAAAAAGGAGGGGAGAAAGGAAGAAGGACAAATAGTTATGGAAATAATTACTTGCTTCTCTTTGCTTAAAAATAGTGTAGGAGAGGGACTGGCCCTGGGGACCCAGAGCTACCAGCGCAGTATTTGGGAGGCTGAAGTAGGAGATAGTAAGTTTGAGGTCAGCCTGAATCACATAAAGAGACTGTGTCTTAAAATAAAAGCAACAAAACAAGTAAATAAATAATACAGGTTTGTGACGAGCCTGCACCAGACCTTCGGTTAAATCCCCAGTACCAACAAATCACAAGCCGAAGGGAAAGTGGTTGAGAGAACGGGATGATGGAACCACTGTGAGTGCTGACAAGTGGAGGAAGGTACTCAGGGTTTCACAGTGAGATGGCGCCAAGGCCAGCATTTAGTGCCCCTGGACACCCAGGCGGCCCTTCGCACACACTTCCCTATGGGTCTGCCGGTGTCCCCCCCAACCCCCCGCTGCCAGCCAAGCTCACCTGGCTGGTATGATTGGCACCCATTTGCAGTAACATCTGCACACAAGCCAGTCTGTCTCGGGCTGGGGAACTCAGCATCCTTGGACACACACTAGGTGGGAGCATAGCAGCGTTGAGGGCCAGGATGGCCGTGTGGAGGGGGGTAAGGCCTGTGGAACGGACACAGTGAGGGACTTGAATCTGAGCATCCACCCTGTGCAGCCAGTCTGCCTGCCACATCAGCCCTGGCCACAACCAACTCACCTTCGAAGTCTCTGGCTTCCAGATCCACTTGAATGCCTGACTTAAACACAGCCTGGGAGAAGAAGGAAGAGAGCTGTGGAAGAGTCTGCCTAAACATGGTCCTGGAAACCAGGATCTGGATAACCAGCCCACCCCAGACACCCTGGATCTGCCAAGTGGACATACCGAAAGGACTCCTGGGAGTCCGTAGGTGGCAGCCACATGCAAGACAGAACGGCCCTGATGGTCAGTGGCGTTAGGCTCTGCTCCCAGGCTCAGCAGGTCTTCCACAATCAGTGGCTGGTTGGCAGCAGCTGCCACCAGGAGAGGCGTCTATAAGTTACAATAAAATCAGCCTGGACTTCTCTGAAAGTCAGAAGCCCTCTTCTCCGGCTGCAGAAGTCCAGACACCTGGCCCTTACCTTGCCTTTATGTTCACGAATATCCAGCTGTCGGTACATCTGTAACACCTCTGCCGCAGCATACGCTGCCCAGCGCAGCCCCCGAGCAGCAAACAGGTGCAGGAGCCTGGGGACAAGCGGGGGTAGAGCAGCAGTGAGAATGGCCGTCACCTGCAGGCAGGCCAGGGGTCTACATCATCCTGTCCCCCTATACTCACGTGTCTCCTTCCTCATCCTGGGCTAGTAGTTGTTGGGGCCCCAGAGCCAATATGTGAGCTCGGGCTGTCTCCAGGGATGGTCCAGTGGACAGAGGCAACTGTGGCGATCCTGAGGTGAGACTAGAGACTCTCCAGGATCCGACCTGTGACAGGGAAGGCTCAGTATACAGCCGGGTATCCAGAGAGTCCTGAGGGGTAGAAAAGTGAGAAGAGTCAGTCACCGAGAATTCTCATCACACATAACACACAGCCCCTGGTCAAATGGATGAGAACAGGACCTCACGTGTGCAAACTGATTTTAAACCTCGGGATTTCAGTTTCACCACAAGGGAGAAGAGATCCTTTTTTTTTTTTTTTAGCTTGCTCTTGTGTTTTGAAAGAAGATCTCACAATGAAGCCCAGGCTAGTCCTGACTTTGAAGCAATTCTGCCCCAGAAGCCTGACTACTATACCCAGCTTGTTTCGGTTTTTGCTTTGCTATACTAGTTTGGTTTCAACTCTTAACTAGCTGGCTTAAAATGATGATCCTCTTGTCTCTGCCTCCCAGGTGCTACACTTGGCCAGGGATGGGATCTTAAACCAGTCTCTGCCCTCTCAGAATATTGAGATTCCCTACTCCGCATCCCTACCTCATGGAGATTGAACCCCATGGCCTCACGAATGCTAGGAAAGAGCTGGACCACATGAAAAACTCCTAATAATCTTTCTGTTTTCCACTTATTTATTTTTTTTAAAAGATGAGGTCTTATTAATGTGTCTAGAGCAACCCTGAACTCATTCTGTAGCCCAGACAGGTCTTGGTCCGTCGACCTCTGCCTCCTGAGTTGCTGGGATGACAAGCCTGCACCACCAGGCTCAGCACCACTGGGAAGTTTTTAGGGGGCCTTAAGCATCTGTCCCCACTCTATAGTTTACCTCCATCGCCAGCGGAAATGGGCCTGACCGGCCAGGGTCTGACAGTGGGTAGAAATCAGGAGTCAGGAAGCCTTCGGAAGCAGAGCATGGGAAAGAGCTGTCCGCATACGCAGCGTGGATGCTAGGGTCCCAGTCTGCAAAGCCTGGAAGGGGAGCCAGGTTGCCAGGGCCAGAATCCACAGTCTCTTGGAAGGCAGGGAAGTGAGTGTGGCCTGGAACAGAAAGGGTGGGCAGAACTAGCCTGTTACAAGAGGCCAGGGATAGTAAACCTGGCGTCTCCCGAGGTACTGAGACACTGAGGAGCTGAGACATCACCAAGCTGGGATGCCTGGTCTCCTGGATCTCAAGCAACTGGGATCTGGATTTCTGAAGTCTCAAACCCTGGGTCCTTGAAGAACAACATTCATGGACTACTGGGCTACTGAAAACCACTGTCAAATTCCAGGGGTTTCTGTTTTGTTTTCTGTTTGAAGACAAAGTGTCTTAGATAGCTCTAGGTGGCCTGGAACCAGCTAGTAAAAAAGTGTAGCCTCAAACCCAATGGCAGTCGTCCCTCCTAAACCTCTGGAGTACTGGGAATACAGGCACGTGAACTATGGCAGGCTGTCCATCAAAATTTCTCATAAGTCTCAACAATAATGAGAACTGCCTGACTCCTCAGTCCCCAAAGTTCTAAGAGCTGGGATGTCTGAGTCAAGAAGCTGAGGCTGGGAGCCCACTTTCTATTCTTACCTGCCTCGGCCTCGTTCAAAGATGGGGTCAGTGGCTGGACCAGAGGAGGGGAGAAGTGTCCCTGCAATATAAAGGAAATGAATTTATATACCTGGAAGATTCTTCCAGGTCTGTTCCCCACCTGTAGAGCATCAGAGTCAGGACTACAATTCCCATCACCCCCAGTGCACATGGCTTCCGGAGACTCACCGGCACCCCAGCAGCCTCTGGCTGCTGCTGGCGGCGCCTCTGTTCTTCCAGAAGCTTCTTTACGGTCTGTGTTGGGCAGTGACTACGCTCAGGCCGACTCACTGTGTGTGGGAAGACAGAAGGAAGTCATCAGGAATGTTTAAGTCACCCGAATGCACCCTCAGCGGCAGCGGTGGGTGGCTAGGAGTAGATGTGGGTGCCCTCTTTTCCCTCGAGCTCGGAAAAACTGGAGAACTACAAAGCCAATAGAAGATGTTGAGTGCAGGGCCCGCCCCCACCATTTCCTTCCCTTTACTCCACGCTTTTCCTCCGCACCAACTTTCCGCCACCGTAGTGGAAACTGAGGAAGTGGGGAGGCTAGCACTTCTCTGAAGCATCTATCTCCTCCGGAGACATCCCACTCTTCTGAAGCATCACCACATCCGTAAAAAAAAATCCAAACCTAGGCTACCAGGTCCTAACACTTGGAGTGGAGGGTTGGGGTTTGCTAATCTCAACTTCCTGAAAACGCATTTCTAGGTTCCCAATATCTCTGTTTTAAACTAGTAGAGGTACACCCCTGCAATCCCAGCACCCTGGAGGAGGCGGCAGGAGGGTCAGGTGTTAAGGCCAGGTTCATCTACATACTAAGTGAGAGGCCAGTCTGGGCTACCTGAAACCTCTGTCTCAAAACAACAAAATACTTCTTTCTCTGTTGTAGCATCTGACATGTGGACTGGGCGCAAGGCTGGGTGAACGGTAGAGGGTAAGCCTAGCGTCCTCGGCACAGAAAAAGGTGAGCTGCCACTCTGCTAGCCTTGGGATCACCACTCTTGCTACATCCTCTCTGCCAGGATCCACGAAATCAGTAGCAGAGTAGTTCCTCCGAGATCCAGGGATCTAGAGTCGCAAACCTCCTGCCCCCACCTCGGCAGATTTGGGAATAGCAAGGACCCACCATCCCGCAGACGCCCCTGTATCCCATAGCGCAATCCTCCAGAAGTACAGACCCTCAGCCTCTTCTGGGACCTGCAAGTCCCGTTCCCTCGACCCAAGAAGAACAAATCCCCAGCTCAGACTTCCCAGCATAGACTCCAGCGCAAGAAGGGTTAAAGGCAGCAGGGGATTGACTCGGAAACCCTCGAGACCAGACGCCGCGCGCTGACGTCACGGCGCTCACGCAAGGGAATCTTCCACCTCCCAGTTCCGCTCCGCACTCGCGCGCGCCGCAGGTGTCTGGCCCGGGGGCGGGGCACGCAGCGAAGCGCGGCGCCCGTGGAATCCCCGCGCACGGGGAATTCCTGTTCGGCCCGGGCACCCTGCACCGGTGGTGCTCTGGGAAATCCCAGGGCGGGGCTGCTCTCGACCAGAGTGGACCTCAGTGGTCCAGCGTCCGACCCCAGGGCGGGGCTGCTCTCGACCAGAGTGGACCCCAGTGGTCCAGCGCCCGACCTTCGAGACCCAAACCTGCGTCCATAACCTCAACTCCAAGGATGCAATGCAACCCCTCCTTGGGTGAAGGAGTCCGGGTCACTTCGTCCTCTTACAGAACCCCCGGTATCAGGCCTCCCAGTCCTTGCACCCCAAACCGCAAGGTCCCAGATATCTCAATGTCCTACACTCCCAGGACTCAGAAGTCCAGAGTCCCAGTCTCTTCTCTTCAGCCAGCTCCCTTAAACGCCGAGAACCCCCAACTCTCAGGGCCCAGCTTTATGCTCCAGCTAACCCTCAAAGCACCCAGAAAGGTGCGTTCCTCGCTTTACCCCCAACCCTTACCTCGAGGATTCTTGGATGCAGATTGTGGGCCCCCAGGGCCGCGGCCTCGGCGCTGCGCCAGTCTCGCTGCTTCCCCCGCGGAGCCGCCGCCGGGTACCCCGATCCAAAGTCAGGTCCCCCGCGAGTTTTTAAATTCGGCTTTTGGCCACGCCCGGTTCAAGGCGGAGCCCCGCCCACAGTCCTGGGAGTCCCGGGTGAAGCCTTAGAGCTAACAGTCTCTGGATTGGAGGGGCTGACCTTGAGGTGTCATCGTCTGGTCTTCCTAGAAGTAGGTGCTTTGGGGTCCTGCCTTTTCCTAGAGGACCTGGAATTCTGCGTCTCTGGCCAAGGGGATCCTGGAGGCCTTGACTTGGCTGTGCATAAGCAGAGCAGTACTGTTGGGTTTTCGGAGAGAAGAGGACCATGAGTCTAGACCCTATGTCCTCTTGGAGAAGTCCTTAGGCAAGGGTCATATAGGTGCCTTAAATCTCTCTTTTCCACGTGGCTGATCCCTTCTTTAGATTTAACTTTCATTTATAAAGCTTTTTTCTCCCCCTTAGGTTTCAGTTTTGATTTGAGGATGTGTGTGTGTGTGTGTGTGTGTGTGTGTGTGTGTGTGTGTGTGTGTGTAAGGGGGGAGGGGAGGTTCGTGTAGCCCAGGTCGGCCTAGAACTCTAGGTAACTGAGGATAACCTTGAACAACTCCTGATTCTCTTGCTTCCATTTCCTAAATGTTGGGTTACAGATAATGGCTACCATATCAACTACCAATATTGGCTTTTTTGTTTTGTTTGTCAGGTTTTTTCCCCTTCAAGACAAGGTCTCACCATGTATCTCTAGCTGTCCTAGAACTCACCAGATAGACCAGGTTGGCCTTAGAATCCACAGAAATCTGCCAACTTCTGTCTCCCAAGTGCTGGGATTAACGGCATGTGCCACTATGTCTGGTTCCAATATTTGCATTTTAAAAAAGTGTGTGTGTGTGTGTGTGTGTGTGTATGTATGAACTCCCTTGGAGATCAAAGAACATGTGCTCTGAAACCTACTATAAATACCAGCCTTTTTGTGAGGGTTATGGGGCTCTAACACAGGTCAAGTACCTTTATCTGCCAAATAATCTCCTTACCAACACTTTGTTTTGAGAAGCAGGGGCTTCTACATCTGAGCAGCTGGTCTAGCGTGCACCTGCTAAGTCAGCCAGGCTGGCCTTGAACTCACAGCTGTTTATCAGGCAGGCTGGCCTTGAACTCACAGCTGTTTATCAGGCAGGCTGGCCTTGAACTCACAGCTATTTTTTTCACTTGTCTCCCAAGTGCTGGACATAAAGCCTTGAGCAATCATGCGTTGCTTACTTATTCACCATTTTAAAGACCCTGTTAGCATAAAGGAGACACTTTGCTGGCACTGGAGATAGAGAGGTGTGAGCCTAACAGGAATTCCCAGTCCACCAGGGGACCGACAATTCTCAGTTCCCACTTGGTGACCTTCCTTGGTACTGAACTGTGATGACCAAATCTCTCTCTCTCTCTCTTACAACACTGCTGGGGGTTGGGGTCTCCCCCTCCCTTTCTTCTGCCCTTGGCTTCCCTAGCGGGTTGCTGGTTCCCTCTCTCTTCGGCAGTGTGTGTATATACTTCTTTAATGATCTCATCCAGTCTGTCTTTACACGTGTTTTTCAGCCATCAGCTCTCAGATTTACATGTCAGGACCAGACTTGTCCCTAAACTCTGAACCCCACCTGTGGACATTCACATTTCCAGAGAGATGTTAGGTATTTTCAACTCAATGTGCACAAACACAGGGAGCCCCCTCTCCCTCCTTAACCAGCTCTTCCTAACTCTTTCAACCCACTCTACATCTTTCTAATCTCACCCAGGCTGGAAACTACAGTCACCATGGTCCCCTTTCTCAAACACACACCCCCTCCAGCCCCAAGTGTTGTTGGCTCCAACATATTTCCATAGTCTCCCTGGTGCCCACACCATGGTCCTCTTGCCACTCCACCGAGATAATCACAGAAGTTTCTCTGGGCTCTGACTCCCCCATAGTCTCCAAAGGAAGTCTTAAGGACACACATGTGCCCACACACAGGAAGTAGGTGTTATTGTCACCATTGGGGTGACATCCGTTCTAGCTGACTCTCTACTCCTCTACAGTTCTGAGGACTTCCCTGGACCAGTTTTGACCAGATCCCTTCAGGTCCCAGCCCAGCATGGCCCCTCCAGGCTACCTCCTGTTCCTGCTTCTGCTCCCAGGTGAAGCCAGTGCTCAGGGGTTGAGGGGACAGAAAGGCTGCCATCTGCTGTGAGGGGCACAGAGAGGAAGTCCTCCCTGTGCCCCTGGGGCCTTGGGGGTTGGGCATGGGATTCTGGAGCCCTGCTGAGTCACTTCTATTTCCCTTTTCTGGTCTCTGTGCCCAGGAGGCAGCTCTCCTTCCAGTTTACCTCTTCACCGTGGAGCTTAGTTAGAGGTCTTAACTGTAGTGAGAATTTTTGGTTTCTTTAAAAACGTAGTTATGGCCAGGCAGTGGTGGCACACGCCTTTAATCCCAGTACTTGGGAGGCAGAGGCAGGTGGATTTCTGAGTTTGAGGCCAGCCTGGTCTACAGAGTGAGTTCCAGGACAGCCAGGGCTACACAGAGAAACCCTGTCTCGAAAAAACCCCAAACAAACAAACAAAAAAACCGTAGTTATGTTATGTGAATGCTTTTGTTTTAATCCCAGGTGTGGGGTATGGGGCTGCTTAAGATCGTCCACAGCAGGTAACCATGATTTGTCTCGTGCTCTGGCAGGGCGCGATTCTGCCAGCTGAAGATAGTTTACTTTTGGAATTCTGGGGACTCTTGAGAGGTATAAAGAGACCACAGCCCCTGGACGCTGCAGAGTGGCTACTGCTCTGCTTGTTGCAGCTTTTGCTGTATTGCTGGTTGGAGACATCCTAAGGACTTATCCCTAGAACTTGACACCCCTAACCAGCAGGAAGTAGTCTAAAGAGGTCTATACCCCCTTTCCCTTCTAATCTTCTTTCTTGCCTACCTAGTGTTGGGGGGTTGGAAAGTACTGGGGTAGAGAAGGGTGCCAGGAAAAAGAATCCAATAAAGTAGCCAAAAAAGCAGTCAACCACTAGTGATCCCGCCAACAGCCAGTGCAGCAGCAGGGGGAGCAGCCACAGCCTCTAGGGCTCTGGCATATTTCCACCCTCTCAAGAGTCCTCAGTTGCAAAAGTAAACTATCTTCAGGGGGCAGAATCACGCCCCTGCCAGAGCACGAGACAAATCATAGCTGCCGTGGACAATCTTAAATAGCCCTATCTCCTGGGATTAAAACAAAACAAATTCACATAAAACAACTGTTCTTTTTCTTAAGAAGCCAAAATTCTCACTACACTCAAGAATCCCACCTGCCCTAAGCCTGGGTGTTGGGATCTGCTCCCCTGTACTTCCCGCCCCCATCCACCTTCTCTGGTCTTTCCACAGGGGCCTCAAGTCAGACATCGGCAGGTGAGGAGTGAAAGAAACCTTGTAACTTCAGCAGTGCCTGCAACTCTAAAGTCTGCCCCACAGCATGCTCCTAGCTCGTGACGTTCCCAATCCCAACCCTTTCCAGGTCCCATCTTGACTCTTCACCACCCAGCGAAGTGATGGGAACCAGGAGACTGTAACAGATTCTCCAGTGTGCCCAGGGCACAAAGAATCCCAAAGAATCTGGGGGGCCGACACTCCCCCTACCCCGCCCCACTACTCCCTACCCCCACCCCCTGTCTCCGGGATCTTTAGGGAGGCGGGAGCTCCCTGTGAATGAATAACAGCTTTTGGGAGTCGGAAGTCTCAGCTGCCTGTTTGTCTGGGCTTTAATCCCCCCCAGGTTCCTGCTCCGGATGTGGGCCTCTGTCCCTGCCACTCCTGGCAGGCCTGGTGGCTGCAGATGCGGCCATGTCACTCCTAATCGTGGGGGTGGTGTTTGTATGTATGCGCTCACACAGCAGGCCTGCCCAAGGTGAGCCAACACTGGGGCGGAGCCTGAAGAGTAGGTCCCCTAGCAGTCCCTGGGGAAGAAGGGGGTCCCACGAAGGCGGTCCCGGGGAAGCCCTGGAGGAGGTGCTTGGGAAACCCTGGTGGAGGTGTCTGGGGAACCCCTGAGGAAGCCCCTGCTGAGGCAGGGGGTCTCCCAAGAAGATGGAGATGTGGGAAGAGTGGTGGGTGGTCAAGCTTCATGCTCTCTCTACTCCACCCACCAGAAGATGGTAGAGTCTACATCAACATGCCTGGCAGAGGCTGACCGCGGCACCTTCCACTTCTGTCTTCTGACCCTCTCATCCTGGATTGCGTGGGGGTGGGGGTGGGGTGCATGGGAACGCAGTTTTTTCAGGACTGGAATAAAGCGGTTCAAATACCTCTAGACTTGTTCTTCCCAAAGTCTGACTTGCTCCCAGGTAGCAGTTTCCTGATTTAAGACCATTTTTGGGGGCCCCCACTGTTAACCAATGCCTCTGCCCAGTCTAGCATAACTCAGTCATTGTTTTTGCTCCATCTTTTATTTGGGGACAGAAATGGTACGAGGTCAGATATCTCAGGGAGGACACTAGGTAGATGTGTATTCCAGCGGGAGTCCCGATCACATGGGGGGCTTGTTGAGTAGGCATCTGGAATGACTGGATCCAGGCATCAGGTTGCTGACAGGCATAGGATGGGCTCATCTGTAATACTGCCTCTGTGTGTTGAGGTCACTATATACTTCCGGCCTCTGACCCTGAAGCTCCTAAAAAAAAAAAAAAAAAAAAGACAGAAGCCATCATTGGAGGGAGCCCAGCAAGTAAAAACGAATCTCTAGCCTCTTAATGACCTTCCAGGTCTCTGGCAGCTTTTTCAAACTTAAAATCATGAAAAGGTTCAGAATTTATTCAAATGCACTCAGAGTTTCCCTGGCTTCTCTGCCTGGACATTATGTGCCAGTCCCAGGGCCTCTGCACGTGCAGTTCCCGCTGCCTGGAGCACCAAGCCCACATATCTTCAGCCTGCTCACTCTTTGAGTCTCGGACATGTCTCAGGTTCCCCATCTTTAGTTTCTTTCCTAGCCCACCATTATATTGGCTTACTTCAGTCTCTTCATAATGTCACCCCAAATGATGTTGTTAAGTTGCTTCAAATAAACTTCTCCAACTGGAGTGCTGTGTTGATCCATGTAGGCCTCAACCAAGCCACTGAAGGATAAATAAATCAGACTGACATTTGCCCTAAAGTTTCCTGGATCTCAGAGACTAGACAGCCCAGGGTCTTCTGGGTGTCAGATAGCCAATATTGAGATTCTTTTTTGTTTTGTTTGTTTGTTTGAAGACGGGGTTTCTCTGTGTAGCCCTGACTGTCCAGGAACTCACACTGTAGATCAGGCTGGCCTCGAACTCACAGAGACCTGCCTGCCTCTGCCTCCCAAGTGCTGGGATTAAAGGTGTGCACCACTTCTGCCCCACACCAAACTCAAATCAAGAATCAAGAGATTCGTACACTTTCTTTTTTTCTTTTTTTTTGGTTTTTCGAGACAGGGTTTCTCTGTGTAGCCCTGGCTACCCTGGAACTCACTCTGTAGACCAGGCTGGCCTCAAACTCAGAAATCCACTTTTCAAATAAAACTTTTCTCCAGCAAGGAGTCAGTGGAATAGGCAAAACTGGCTACACGGAGGGAGGCAGACTTCCAGAAAAGGGGTCACAGAACACACAGAGCAGGTGGCTCCAAGGGGCAGACTTTCTGAGAGCACATACCAGACACCAGCCTGGGTGTGTGTTTCCCTAGAGACGGAGTTTCATAGCCTCACCCATATCCCAAAGGTTAGGAAGGAATCTTGAGGCTGGTGGGATGGCTCAGTGGGTAAAGCACTTGCTGCCAAGCTTGTCAACCAGAATTAAGAGTTCAGAGATCCACAAGGTGGAAGGAGAGAACTAAGCCCCCACAGGTTGTCCTCTGACCCCCACATGGCTGCCAAAGCATATGCACACCCATCTGCTCCACATGCACCCATAAATACATAATAAAATAAGGTAAAGATAGGATTTGATGTCCTCCTATAGCTCCCCCCACCCCCCCGAATAGAATCTTGACAAGAGACTCATTTGAAGCTGAGCATAAAGGTCATGGTTGACTATAGAATATGTTTGACAGACGCTCCTTTGCCTTCAAGATTGGGGGAGCTCCTGAAGAAGGGACTTTAAGGTTCTGGGAAGGGTAGTGTGTGTGTGTGGGGGGGGTGTATATGTCTCTGTGTGTATTTATATGTGTGTCTGTGTATCTGTGTTGGGGGGAGCTAGGATGGGGCAGGAGCAAGGGTAGAGAAGAATTTGGCATTCTTACCTGATAAGGTGACTCGGTCTCAGCAATGTGCTGTTTCCGGGTCCCTGTAGAGGGATAGAGAGTGACATAGGGTGTAAAGATGGACTAAGCTGTGAATTGGGACTATTTTTTTTGTTTTAAAACCAGCCCTTCTGAGCAACTGGAGAGATAGTTCAGCAGTTAAGAACAGATACTGCTCTTTCAGGGGACCCAAGTTCAATTCCCAGCATCCACACTGGTGGCTGGATCACTTATAACTCCAGTTCCAGGGGATCTGGTGCCATCTTCTGGCCTTCGTGGACACTACACTCAAATGCATGCACACACACACACACACACACACACACACACATTCTCTCTCTCTCTCTCTCTCTCTCTCTCTCTCTCTCTCTCTTTGAAAAAATATATAAAAAAATAAATAAGAGGAGGAAAAAACCAGAACCTTCCCCCCCAGCCCCCAGCCCTTCTGGCCTGAAAGTGTAACTCAGCCGGTAGAAAGCATTTGCAGTACAAATGTGAGGCCCTGTTGTATCCTCAGCATTAAAGGAAGAAAGAAAAACAAACAACAATAACAACAAGCCATCCCATCTCCAGCCCTTTTGATATTTTCAACCTTGAAGCTTCCAACGTGTCCACCTCCCACCAGGTCAGGTCTCAAAGTGTCCCAGGGCAGCCCCCTCCAGCCCCACTCACCATCTGTGGTCCCTCGGCCTCGAGAGACCAGGCGGCCCAGAGAGTACACAGCCAGCGCAATGAGCAGAGTCAGCACCAAGTCACCCAGTACAATCCCGACCAGTATCCCCGGGCTCACGGAAGAGCATTCGCATCTTGGGAAAGTGTCTCAGGAGGATGAAGAGGGGGACACAGATTAACAACCAGGGCTCGGTGTTAGCAGAGCGAGGGCTAGAGGAAAAGGGGTAGCCTGAGGAGGTCCCTGAGAGAAGGGAGAAAGACTGGGGGTGTTATGGCTTACCACTCTGGGCCTGTACGGGATTTAATCCTAAGGAGAAAAAAAAAGGTAAACTGAGAGAGGTGGAGGCAGAGAATAGAAAGGTTGAAGTTATCCTCAACTACCTAGCAAATGTGAAGCTAGCGTGGGCTATGTGAGATTCTATAGTCAAAGGAAAGACGTAAATTGAGGCACAGGCAGACAGTGGATGTAGAAGCTGGAGAAGGTAGAAAAAGGGCCGGTGTAGACAACAGGCCGGTGTAGACAACTGACCAACGTGTGATCTATCTGTGAGCTTCAGTGCTCTCCTACTGATTTCACCAGGTTCCAAATCTTGGGGCCTGTAGCTCAGGGAGACCCACAGGCTCTAGAGGAACCGTCTTCCGCCCAGCCTTCCCCTTTTCTGTGCTGTCCCTTCCTGCTCTCTGTCCAGCCCTGGCCCCGACATGAGCTGGGAACGCAGGAGGCAGCCACAGAAGTCCCCCCAACTCACCTCCCACAGTCAGGAGGACAGGAAGGAACAGAAGGCACCAGGAGGGCTCCAGGGCCCCCATGGTGGCCAGACGCGCACTGGACACCACCGTCCAGGGCCTGGTGGGACGTGGTGTGACATCCAACCAAGTGAAGGAGGAAGTGTGAGGTAGGTGGCGGCAGCAGGAGGAGGGTACAGCAGCAGGGAGGAGGGACACAGACATGCCACAGGAAGAATGCAGCCCAGGGGCCTGTGCCACGGTCCTAATGGGCTGAACAAGAAGGACAAGAGATACGAATGGCAGTTCTTAATCTTCATCTCCAGATAGAGGGCAAATCTTGAATCGGGAGGGACTGTGGTTGTTAATAATTGGAGTCAGCTCAGCCTCTTCCTGGCTGGGCAACCTTGAGCAAGTGGCTTAGCCTCTCTGGGCCTCCATTTCTTCATCCACAAGACTGAGAATAAAAGCATACTTTCTTTGCAGGATCACGGTGTCGCAGTCAACTGACACTACTAGAGCAGGGTCCGATATGCACTGGTCTTGTAAGTCTCCGCTTTAGTTGTTGTTTGATATCTACATTCTTGTCATGGTCACAGGCTTTCGGGGAGAGAGCCACCAGCAGGAGCACTCATGACAGTGCTCCCAAGTGTGAAGTCCCTGAGTCCTCACAGTATTCACCAAGGGGTGGTGACTTTCTCCCATTTTACAAAGAGGTAAAGACATTTGCCCACAGCCACACAGCAAAGAAAGACAGACAGGACCCAGGACCTAAAGATGGCCACTTTACTGTTAGAAGAAAAAGAAGAACGATACAGAGAGAAAACAGCCAAGCAAGAGGGTGAGAACCCATATCACAGATGTGCACACCACAGAGACAGAGCTGGGGCTTTGAGGGGAGGCAGGTGGTGGCCATGCGGTGACTACTGGGCTGGGCTACACTGGTGAAGGGGGAAGCAGCCAGGACAGAGGGGGCTCCTGGGGGAGGAGGTTGGGACTATTTTAGTCCCCAGTGGGAGCCTAAGAGAGGACTGGGGAAGGAGGAACCTGAGGTTGGAGCCCTTAGGCAAGAGCCAGAAGAAGGAAGCCTCCCCTACACTGCAGTCACACCCTGTAGCACCCTGGGTGCAAGAGAAAGGGGAAGCTGGAGGTGGTCATGGGGCAGAAGCTAACGCCACTCTGGGAGGAGGAGACTCTAGAATTGGGGGTGGGGGAGGTGCCTCTGATAATCATAGCCACTACTGCCCCAGCCAAGCTGAGGCCAGTTCCTAAACAATCCAAAAGTTTCTTTCCAAAGTCTAGAGCTAGAAATGGGGAAAGTAGCCCCTGGGCAGAGTAGACCTCTTAATCCAATTCTGAACTAGCCTGAGCTAAGTCAGTGAAGGACCTTTGTGTGGCTATGGGAAGGGGGAACCTGGCCCTGCTGGGAGTCAAGGTTCCCTCTGCCTATGAGCAGAAGTAGGGGGGGGAGGGGACCTGAACCAGAGAAGGGCACAAGGTCAGTATCTCCGGAGGACTTTGTGAGGATCTTTAGAACTCTGCTTGACACATTGTAGGTACTCATCACGTGGCAATCACTCTCGAGTGGTGTTAGCATGTCCAGAGGTGAGCTATGATCTCCTCTTTCTAAATCTTTCTCCTGTTTTCCAGCTTCCCACCATGAGCCTTCTGACCCCCTCCTCCAAGCCAGCCATGCCTGTCCTGTTTCCAGAACACATGCAATGGAACAGCCAAGATACCAGAGCACCATCCAAGTCAGAGCAAACGTGGTCTGTGGGAGGAGGGACTGGGCTTTGCTTGGAGCTCTGGTGTCCTCGTTAGTTGCTAAGACATGGGAAGTTTTGAGGGTTCCAGGGGAGAGGTGTTGATGGACATTTGTAGACTATGAGCCAAGGACAGGCTGAGCATGTGTGTGTGCCTCGGGGTGTGTGGTCAGAGGACAAACTCAGGTGTCATTCTTAAGGATTATCTACCTTTTTTTCTTTTACTGGTCTGAAAAACATCAAGTAGGCCAGGCTGGACACCTCCCTTTCAGAAACCCTCCCAACTCTGTCACCCAGGTTGTGAGATTACAAGGCCCAATCTTTTCTCTTACGTGGGTCCAGCACTTTTGCCAACTGAGCGATAGAGGACACGTTGTTTCCTGACCAAAAGACCGATCATCCATCCATCCACCCATCTATATTGCTTTTGCTTTTTTCAGATTTATTTTATTTTTATGTATATGTGTGAATGCCTAAATCGACATGCATGCCTGGTGCCATCAGAGGCCATCAGATCCCCTGAAACTGGAACTGAAGTTCCAGGTTGTTATGAGCTACCACATGAGAACGGGGATCCAAGTGAGGCTTAGCCACGGAGCCATCGCTATAGCCTGCCCCTCCCCCCCAGATATAGTCATGCCATGTAGCTCAGGATGGCTCAGGACTCTAACTCAGCTGGCCTTGAGCCCACAGTCCTCAATGCTCTAACCTCCCGTGTGCTAGTATTAAAGGCATAAGCCACCACGACCAGTTCAGAAATGACAGCTGTGCAGGCCCAAGCCACAGAAAGCAGATCTCTGCTGGCCTTTGGGCAGATGGTGGTCAGGTTCTATCTTTGGGTGAAGAAAGAAGATGTGGTGAGAAACATCTTCTGATGGGCTGTGCTCTGCAATGGCGCCCTGCTGTAGGAAGCTGGGCTGAGGTCAAGAAGATGACCACCTCTCTAGGTGCAGGCCAAGAGCTGCGGAAAGCAAAAGCCCACAGTCCCAGAAACCCAGCACTCTGTTGGGTCTGCAGCTGCCACAATCTAGCTGCCCCAGAGCCGCCCTGTGAAGCTTTGAAAAACAGAAAAACAGGCCCATAGGCCTAGCTCAGTGGTAAAGTGCTCATTAACCATGTTCAAGGCCCAAGTTTCTGTCTTTAGCACTGAGGAAGAGGAAGAGGAGGAGGAGGAGGAGGAGGAGGAGGAAGAGGAGGGGGAAAACCGATTTTCTTTTTTATGTATTCTGTGCTGGCCTTGAACTCATTATGTAGCCAAGATGATTTTGAACTTTCTGATCCTTTTGTCCCCACCTCTGGAATGCTGGGGTTACCAGCATGCACCACAATGCCTACGTACTGGTTTGAGTCAGTATCTCAACCTACATAGCCCAAGATAACCTCAAACTTAGCCTGACTGTCCCCATGCCTGCTTCTGATTCCAAGAGTAAAGCCTGGATTTACCTGAGTGGCCAAGAGGTTTGTTTGTTTAGTTGGTTGGTTTGGTTTTTGGTTTTTTGAGACAGGGTTTCTCTCTGTAGCTCTGGCTGTCCAGGCTGGCCTTGAACTTCCTGAGTGCTGGGACTAAAGGCAGGCGACACCACCCACTGCACCTCCAGTTGAAAAGCAGACCCACTCAGTGGCAGCACAGCTGTGTAACTGGAAGTCTCACGCTGGCAGGAAACAGAAAGAGAGCTAACACTTAGGGGGTGTTAGCTTAGGAGGTGGCTTAGGAGGTGTACTGGCTGGTTTTGTGTCAACTTGACACAAGTTGGAGTTATCACAGAGACAGGAGCTTCAGTTGAGAAAATGCCTCCATGAGATCCAGCTGTAAAGCATTTTCTCAATTAGTGATCAAGGGGGGAGGGCCCATTGTGGGTGGTACCATCTGTGGGCTGGTGGTCTTGGGCTCTCTAAGAGAGCAAGATGAGCAAGCCAGGAGAAGCAAGCAAGCCAGTAACATCCCTCCGTGGCCTCTGCATCAGCTCCTGCTTCGTGCCCTGCTTGAGTTCCAGTCCTGACTTCCTTTGGTGATGAACAGCAGCATAGAAGTATAAGCTAAATAAACCATTTCCTCCCCAACTTGCTTCTTGGTCATGATGTTTGTACAGGAATAGAAACCCTAACTAAGACAGGAGGTTTTGTTTTGTTTTGTTTTGTTTTAAATAATGTTAAATATTTGCTTCCCCAGTGATCCTGAAGTCCCATACTGTTTACCCAAAAGAAAATCACAGGGTCACATGAGGAGTGTAGAGTCAAGTGGGTGCATGTCGAGCACCTGTAATCCGAGGAGGCAGAGGAAGGGGAATTGAGAGTTTGACTCTGTAGTGTTCGGGTTAC
This sequence comes from Uromys caudimaculatus, assembly GCA_028551405.1. NCBI lineage: Eukaryota > Metazoa > Chordata > Mammalia > Rodentia > Muridae > Uromys > Uromys caudimaculatus. Next base: position 49,763,157 of record CM052717.1, read on the forward strand.
ACAGGGAGACTTTGCCTCAATGGGAAATGGGGGCAATGATCACTAAAGACACTAGTAATGAGATGTCACAGGCTGGGAATGTAGTTTAGTTGGTTAAATGATTGCCTAACAGTTACCAAGCCTTGCTTCTGAGCCTAGCACTACTAACTGGGTGAGGTGGAGTAGACCTCAAGAATCAAAGGCAGGAGGGTCACGAGTTCAAGCTCACCCTCGGCTACCTTGCAAATTTCAGGCCAGCCATGAGACCATATCTCAAAACAAACAACAGACCAATAGTCTAAAAATTCCGTTAAGGGCCTAGAGAGATGGCTCAGTTCTGGCTAAGAGCACATGTTTTTTGCAGGGAACCTATTTTTGTTTCTTGTACCAACATCCAACAGCTCACAACTGCCTGCAGCTCCAGCTGCAGGGATCCCATGCCCTCTTCTGGCCTTCACAAACACACAGATGCATTGAAGTGGAGATTTATGGGTTCTTTGGAAAGTCACTTGTGTCAAATCATGGTTTGCTGGGGCACACGGGTGAAAGGATGTCTTGCTAAGGCAAATGCGTGAAAGAATGTTTTCCTGAAGCAAACACAGATGAGAGGATGTTTTGATATAGCTAACATGTGAAAGGACCTTGGATGAATATGAGATAAATACAACCCCACAGACAGTGGGAGACTGAGCATAGCACTGAGCATTGGTTTGGTTTGCTCGGCCGCACTATTCTTCGCTAAAAACACACATGTATTGGTTCGCCTTACATGGTGATGTTGAGCTCAATTTGTGGTAATGCCCCACCATTGATAGAAGCTCACTCAAGAACTGCTCATGAGGTTCCTGCCGTAGCTTATGGCTTCCGTGGCCTTGCCTCAGGCCAGTTGTCAAGCCTGAGGGTTACTTCAGGATTGAACTACAGCTGCCTGGTGTCTGCTTTCTGGAAAGACTGGACTGTAGCTGCCGGTTCGTGCCTGGTGTCTGCCTGCCTAGGGGACTGGTCTGCAGCTGCCGAATCATATTTGATGTTTGCTGCGGGACTGAACTGCTGCCAAAGAGGATCAAGCTCACCCCAAAGAACAATTGCTGAACAGGTCCCCTTCCCCCACATCCTCATAACTTTTCTCTTCCACTACCTCTGCTGGGTGGTGGGCTAGAGGAGAGATTGAACCCTCATTAAAAGCAGGCTACGAAAAATTTATACCTACAGATGCACGTAGAGATACATAATTAGAACATAAAAATGAACCTTAAAAAATAAAGTCTTGCAGAGAACTAGAAACCAGAAAAAGCAGAGGAAATGCAAAAAAAGCAATTCTAGAAACAAAAAGTACAATACCAAGATTAAAATTCAATGGATATATTTAACAGAAATGAAAGCTCTTTTTTAAAAAGGCTAGTCTAAAATTCAGTAGAGATAAAAATATGAAAGCCACATAGGATAAAAGAGTATGTCTAACTTTTTCTTTCATAGCTCTAGAAGAAGGAGGTACCTACAATACTCAAATAGATCATAGTCAAGTTACAGCAAGACTGTAAAGCTAGAAGGCCAGGTATGAGCTATCCCCCCACCCCGAGTTCCTCACCAGGGAAGCCCCTGAGGCCCCCCCAAACAATACAGGCTATTACTATTGCTCCTGGCTGGCCAACAGAACTGTGTGCTAAGACCCTGTTACTGAAGACACCACACAATTTGGCTGCAGGACAGAGAGAGACCAGGTTATAACGGAGTTGGAAGCTTCCCCCCTGCTGGCTTGCTTTCATCGGGCCAAAGAGTGCTGTGTCATAGGCTGCTGGGACAGAGGGGTCATCAAATGTCTCACTCAGCTGTGGGTCCAACATGCCACGCTATAGACCTGCCACACGAAATGTGCCGTGGGTGGGATCTCGGCACGGCTGTTATGTGAGTAACCAGCTTCTTTCGGATTAGATTTGGTATCCACTCCTCGGGGAGGATTCACACCGTAAAACCTGTTCAAAACCAGGAGAGGTCTCAGGCTGTAGTAAGTCATGCACTGTTGTTGTTTTGCTAAGTGGACTTTATGTGCTCATTAAATTCCCTTCTGGATCACTACGTATATGCCCACAAACTGGGGGTCAGAGTCCGTTTCCTTCTGTAGTGGGCTATAGGTTACTGAAGAGACTTATAATTGATCAAAGTGTTGCGGTTAAGTTGACTGCTGAATGTTCGGCCTATATTACCCCGTCTAAGCCAGAGAACTTTACTGAAGAGGGAGCGGAAGGGATAGAACCGCTGGGGGAAGTGTCCTGTTAGACTCTCAGCTGCTTTGATTACCTGCACAGGACTTGTACAATATTTGGCCCCGGACAATATTCCATTCTGAAAGAGGGAGGATCGTGAGACTGCACCCTTCCTTGAGAATCTAAGGGCAGTTAATGGTTTCTGGGAAAGGAGAGACATTTTCTTCAGTGTTGTAGCCTCTGGTAAGGTGCCTGTAAGTAACTCCTCTCCAGGCTCCTGTTAGTAACCCTAATTAAATTCATCCAGGATGGATGGGGTGGGAGAGGGAAAGAGAAGTGGGAAGGAGGGAAGAAGAGAGAGGTAGAAGAGGGCTGGAGAGATGCCTCAGTGGTTAAGAGCACTTGTTGCTCTTACAAAGGACCTGGGCTTGATTCCCAGAAACACACGATGGACTACAGTCATCTGGTAGCTACAGTCCACCTGTAACATCAATGCTCTCTGCAGGCTTCACGGGCATCAGGCGCGCGCACACGAACACACACACACACACACACACACACACACACACACTGTACTGGCTGGCTTCGTGTGTCAACTTGACATAAGCTGGAGTTATCACAGAGAAAGGAGCTTCAGTTGAGAAAATGCCTCCATGAGATCCAGCTGTAAGGCATTTTCTCAATTAGTGATCAAGGGGGGAGGGCCACTTGTGGGTGGTGCCATCCCTGGGCTGATAGTCTTGGGCTCTATAAGAGAGCAAGATGAGCAAGCCAGGAGAAGCAGGCCAGTAAGTAACATCCCTCCATGGCCTCTGCATCAGCTCTTGCTTCCTGCCCTGCTTGAGTTCCAGTCCTGACTTCCTTTGGGGATGAACAGCAGCATGGAAGTGTAAGCCGAATAAACCCTTTCCTCCCCAACTTGCTTCTTGGTCATGATGTTTGTGCAGGAACAGAAACCCTGACTAAGACACACTCGAAAAGCATACATACACGTAAAATAAAATAAATCTTTATTATTTTTCTTTTGGTTTCTTTTGAGGCATGGTCTCTCTACATACCCCCAACTATCTGTTCTGGAATTCCCTGTGTAGACCAGGCTGGCCTTTAATTTACAGAGATTCTCCTGCCTCTGCCTTCAAGTACTGGAGTTAAGGTTGTGCACTGCCATGCCCTGCCCAAGTAAATCTTAAAAACTAAAGTAAAATAGAGGGACTAGCTGGGAGGAAGGGTCAACAGGAGTGGGGGAGGGGCAAGAGAATGGGCTGAATATCATCAAATATGATGAGATGAAAATATGAGATCCATTGTTTTATATAATTAATACATCTAGTAAAATATTATTTTTAATTATGTGTGTGTGGATCTTGTCTGCATGTATGTCTGTGCACATGTGTGTGCCTAATGCCCACAAAGGTAATGAAAAGGGCATTGAGTCCCCTGGAATAAGAGTTAGAGACACTTGTGAGCAGCCATGTGGATGCTGGGAATTGAACTCAGGTCCTCTAGAAAAGCAGCCGGTGCTTTGAACCACTAAAACATTTTATTTTTACATGTATGTATATCTGTATATAGGCTTGGGCACTTGAATACAGTATATCCAGAGGTCAGAAGATTCCTCTAGAGCTGGATAGGCAAGCAGTTGTGAGCCTCCTGACTTCCTCACACAGGTGCTAGGAACTGAACCTAGATCCTCTTTGAGAAACTAAGTAGGTTTTTAACTACTGAGCCAACTCTCCAGCCCCATAATAAAGGCTTTTTATAAACAGCATAAGCTTGGTTAAACATTGGAAAACCAATTAATGAAAATCAGCACATTATCAGCATAATGAGGGGGAATCACATGCTTACCTCAACAGATGCAGAAAAAAGTAAAAGTGTCAGATGAACTCAACAGTCACTTGCGATTAAAATTCTGAGCAAATGGACTGAGCTCAATTGACCGAGGGGCTCGCCCAGCATACACAAAGTCCTAGGTTTGAGTTCCAGCACCTCATGCAACTGAGTGTAGCAGCAAATGCCTGCAAGCCCAGCAGTCTGGAGATAGAAACGGGAGGATCGTTTTATGGTTCCTGTTGCTAGAGAGTGAGTCTGAGTCCAGCCCAGGATGCCTGAGACCCGGCTTCAGAAATAATCTCCGCAAAGAGAGAACAGATGCGAGCCTCTTGCTGCTTAGTACTCTGAGAGCTACAACTTGTGCTGCTATGCAAACATGACGGCTCAGTCCTAACCCCTTCTAAGAATCAGAATGAGGTCTGCGATGTCTGTTAATCCTGAACACTTTAAGGTTGCCATAAAGCAAGATGGTGAGAGTATGGCTCAGGGGTTAAGAACACTGGCTGTTCTTGCAGAAGACCCAGGTTCAATTCCCAGCACCCACATGTTAGCTCACAACTATCTGTAACTTCAGTCCCAGGGGATCCTTTGCCCTCTTCTGGCCTCCACACACGTGACGCACACATGGATGTGCAGACAAAATACCCACATACATAAAATAAAAAATAAAAACAGGTGAAAGTTATCAGCATCATTATTCAGAGACGATAAGGTTCGGGTTATAGAAGAACTTACAGTAGGCTCAGTAGACCAACTTCTTAATTCATAGCTGAATTTAGGTGGGTTAATGAAATTCAAAAATCAATATATAAAAATCAATTTTATTGTTATGTACTGGCCACAAACCAAACAAAAGCAAAGAAAAATAACCACTTATATGACTACAAATGGTCAAATATCTAGTTATAAATCTAATAAACTAGATGAAAAGCCTGTACAAAGAAACTTTATTAAAAAAGACTTTTAAAATTAAAAACCCTAAATAAATAGTGTGATATATCATTTTATTGGGTTGATGTCAGTTTCACTCTATGTATTTGGTGGCTTTGTAATCCAAATGAAAAACTCTTTTCTCCTCTCTCTTAGAATTTGTATTTTACACAGAAATATGGAGTCAAGTAAAACAATGGTGCTTTGAAGAAAGAACAAGGCAGGAGGTCTCACACTACCTGATATCAAGACGTTTTGGAGGACTGGGAAGAGGACTCCTTGGGCAAAAAACATGGCATGCAAGCATGAAGACCTGAGTTCAGATCCCCTTACCCATGTAAAGCCAGATGAGGTAGTATGCATCACTAATTCCAGCTCTCCTATGAAGACATGGAGACAGAGACAGGGACAGGAAAGTCCCTGAAGTCTGTAGACAAGAAGGCAGTCTTAGGGGGCTGGAGAGATTGCTCAGCCCATGCACTGCTCTTGTGGAAGACCAACATTCAGGTCCCAGAATCCACTTCAGTGGTTCACAACCACTTGTAACTCTAGCTCCCGGGGGTCGGACATCTCTGGCCACCACAGGCACCTGCACTCTCATGCACACACCCACACATAGATACACAAATAACAGTGAATGCTGTCTTGTGGTAGAAAGCAAAGACTGACACCCACTGTTATTCTCTGACTTTCACACGCATGCTGTGGCACGTGTATGCCTAGGGCTTTACATGCATGAATACACACATACGTGTATCATATACAAACACACATACACACTCATAAAATGAAAAAAAAAAAAAGACTACAGTAAATCTATGGGAATTAACATGGTTGTTGGTGACCCTGTACAGAAGAAAGTCTAGAAATATCTTTATATGTGGCCATCTGACCTGGGGGGGAAGATGGTCTTCTCAGTAAATAAGTGTTTTAGTTAGGGTTTTGTTGTTATGAAGAGACACCATGACCAAGGTAACTCTTATATAAGAAAGCATTTAACTGGGGCTGGCTTACAGTTTCAGAGGTTCAGTCCATTATCATGGCGGGAAATATGGCAGTGTTGAGGCAGACTAGAGAAACCAAGAGTTCTACATCTTGACCCAAAGGCAGCCCCAGGAGACTGACTCTTCTGCCGACCTCCACAGTGACACACTTCCTCCAACAAGGCCACAACTATTCCAACCAGGTCACACCTCCTAATAGTACCACTTCCCGTGGGCCAAGCGTGTTCAAACCACCACAATAGGTTAAGCTAATTTGGACAAATGGTTAAAAATGACTCTAGGGCTGACAAGACGGCTCAACAAGTAGAGGTACTTGCTACCAAGACTGAGGATCTGGACCTGAGTTCAATCCCAGGACCTACTCAGTGGAAGGGGAAAACCAACTCCTGCAAGTTGTCCTCTGCCCCCACACTTGTGCTGTGGCCTATGTCCATACAAAACATATATTAATTATAGGTAGATTATGTAGAATACGTTAAGGAAGAAAAACAGTTCTGAGTCAACCCCCCAATACTGATTATAATAAAGTAGTAAGTGATATATTGACTGATTAACATTGGGAATTCACAGATGGGTGTACCGGTGCATGCTTCTAATCACAGCACAAGTGGACTTCCGATTTGGAGGTCAACCTGGTCTACAAGGCAAATTTCAGTATAGCTAAGGCTATACAGATCCTGCCTCAGGAAAAAAAATTTAAAAAAGAAAGAGAAAAAAAAAAAAGAAAAGAAAAAATTGAGAATTTGCATTCATCAAGAGATCTCTAGGGGCTAGCAAGATGGCTCAGCAGGAAAAGGTGCTTATTGCTAAAGTCCTGACAACCAGAGTCCAAGCTTCAAGGCTCACACAGTGAAAGCAAACTGACTCCAGTGGTTTTCTGACCTCCACATGTGTGCTGGGGCATGCATGCTCCCATGAGCACTCACATGCAGGCTACACCCCACCCCGCAATAAAGAAATATTTTAAAATAACGTAATAAATATAATTTTTAAAATGATTTCTATGCTGGCCAGGATTATATACCTGCCTATAATCCCAGCAGAAGCAGGAGGATTGCTATGAGTCTGAGGCCAGCCTGGGCTCCATAGTGAAACTGTGTCTCAAAAAACAAATGGCCAGGAGTTGACAGTTATTGAAGCTGGTGGCAAGTCTATGGGATTCCACTTCTGGGTGGCAGGCAAGTGCTCTGCCACTGAACCATGTTTCCAATCATTTCATTATTTTTATTTTTATTTACTGAGGCAAAGTGTCACTATGTAGCACTTGTTAGCCTGGACCTCTTTATGTCGACCAAGCCGTCCTCAAACTCACAGAGATCCACCTGACTCGGTCTCCCGTGTGCTGGATTACAAGTGTGCACCGCCATGCTTAACTTTATATGTGGCTGGGGAATCAATCGTAGGGCTTTGCGCATGCTAGATACACACTCTATCAGCTGAGCAGCTCCGAAACTTAATTTTTCCAGGCTGGAGAGATGGTTCAGAGGTTAAGAGCACTTACTACTCTTGCAGAGGATCTGAGTTCAACCCCCACCTCAGGAGGCTTATGAAGTACCTGTAACTCCATTTCCCAGGATTCAACGCTTTCTTCTAGACTCCTGGGACACTTGTACTCATGCATATACAGTCACAGAGACACACGCATGTGATTTAAAAGACTAAAAATAAGTTTTTTTTTAAAATCCCAATGTGTATTATTAAAAATGATGCACACAAAGAAAGTATGAATTTCAATGATTTTTAAAAGGTGCTTGACTTCAATGAAACAGAACCACTTCCGCCCTTCCTTTTGTCCCTACAGATGACACACTGTGTGATCTGATAACATCAGTGTGATAAAGATGCAAAGACAGAACAACCGCAAAAGGCTGAAGAGCATCAGCAGCATAGCACGTGTGTGTGTGTGTGTGTGTGTGTGTGTGCACTCATGCACATGTGCATGCATGTGTGTGTATATGTGTCTGTGTGTACATGTGTGTGCACTCACCCATGTGTGTATGTGTGTATGTACACTCAAGCAGGTGTGTGTATGCGTGTGCGTGTGTACTCTGGCACGTGTGTATGTATACACTCACCCATGTGTGCATGTGCAAATGTGTGTATTATGTACATGTGTATATGTGTGTAAGTGTGTCTGCATGCGTATATGTGTGCACTCACCCATTTGTGCATGTGTGTTGCATGTGCACATGTGTGTATGTGTGTATGTACATGTATGTACATGTATGTACATGTGTATATGTGTGTAAGTATGCCTGCATGTGGGTGTATGTATGTATTGTGCACACACCCATGTGTGTACAGGTGTACATGTATGTTTGTGTGTACATGTGTGTATGTGTGTATGTACATATGTGTACATTTGTGTGTGTGTGTGTGTGTGTGTGTGCACATGCTCCCATGCATGTGGAAGCAGAGGTTGACGTCAGATGTCTCCATCTTATTTTTTGAGTCAGTCTCTCACTGAACCTGGCACTTGCCTGGCTAGTCATTAAGCCACAGAGATCTGTCTGTCCCCACTTGCTCAGCACTAGAATTTCATACATCCACCCCCATACCTGGCTTTTCTGTGGATGCTGGAGATCCAAACTCAGGTCCTTAGCCTTGCACAGAAAGCAGTTTACTGACTGAGCCTTCTCCCTAACCCCTGCCACTTTCAAAACCAACTTGGCATTGCGCTTCTGCCCCATCTGTACCCTAGACAGATGGGTGCTATGGACAGCTACAGAACTGACATCCAGCCCAAATGACCATTGCAGAACGCTGGGGATACTGTGACATAGTCACACAATGGGGCACTGTATGGTAAGTAGAATAGAGCTCTTTACCACAGCCTGGATTTATCTCCCAAAGGTAATGTTGAAAGGAAGAAGAAACTAGGCCAAGAGGTGGTGATGCACGCCTTTAATCCCAGCACTCAGGAGGCAGAGGCAGGATCTCTGTGAGTTTGAGGCTAGCCTAGTCTACAGAGTTCCAGAACAGTCAGGAATATACAGAGAATCCCTGTTTCAAAAAACCACCACCATCACCATTTGGTTGTTTGGTTTAGTTTTTTGAGATGGGCTCTCACTGAATAGATCCCAGAAAGGCTTCAAACTCATCGTTTGAAGCCTGCCTGAGTCTCTCGAGTGCCGGCCTTACAGGTGTGCACTGGGGCGCCCAGCACTATCTGTTGAGGGTTTGTTGTTTTTGTTTGTTTGTTTGCCCCTCCCCCAACAAATTGTATTAACCTGAAAGCACAGCTTCATCCCCTTTGGCTATTCCTCCGTGAGCTGGCCTCTCTGTTTTATATTGGTTCCAGTTTGGAAAGTAACCAGACAGGCGACCCTTTCAGTCCTGGGGGCAGAATAAATTAAGGCTAAGATTTCATTTTTCAGTTGTCTGTGTTTAGAAAAGTGGTAGACTTAACTGGACCCACTTTCTCTCTCCACTTTCTACTGCCTGCAATACAGACATGGTGAGAGCCACCCTATCCCAGACCAGCCAGGGCACTAGGGATGGCAGGGCCAGAGAGGGACGCAGGCCAGACCACTGACTGTATGCAGCTCCTGTTCGATGCTTCAGCTGTTTGCCCTGCAGCTGTCTCTTGCCTACGTGGGGACACTTTCCAAGTCCCCAGGAGATGCCTGGAAACTGAAATAGTATTAAACTCTGCAGTTTATTTAATCTTTCTCTCCCCACCCACCCCCGTGTGTGTACGTGTGTGTGCGTGTGCGTGTGCGTGTGTGCGCGCCCGTGTGCATGCTTCACAGCTCTTTGTTAAAGGCTAGTAAAACTGAGAGTTTATTTCAAGTTTGTAATGGGTGGTTTGGATTCGCAACTCTCTGAGATTTAGAATCCCCTAGGAGACATACCTTTGTGTCTGTGAGTGTGTCTGTGAGTGTATGGGCATGCCTGGGAAGAGAGAATCTTAATTGAGGAATTACCTCCGTCAGATTGGTCTCAGGCAAGTCTCTGAGGCATAATCTTGATTAATGATTGATGTGAGGAGGCCCAGCCCACTGGAGGCGGTGCCACTATTGGGCAGGCCTTCTGTGAGGCTGAGAACAAGCCAGCCAGCAACTTCCCTCCATGGTCCACAGCTCTGCTCCTACTTGAGTTTCTGCCTTGACTGCCCTTAATGACAGACTGTGATCAGGACGCATAAGCCAAACAAATCTTTCCCTCCCCAAGTTGCTTTTGGTCATGATATTTATCTCAGCAACATGATCAACGTAGGACAAGCAGGAGGAGAGTCCTCTCGGTCAGCAGCACCCACCAGCCGGCAGCCCACTATAGAAAGATCATAAAGGAAGCATCCTGTTCCCGCGCGCCTCCGGCAGCCCACTATACAGAGGAAGCAGCGCGTCCCGGCTCGCCTCGCCTCCTCTTCTTTTCCCTGAATAATCGCATCTGTTGTTACTGCTGCCATTTGGTTCCAGCGTCCTCAGCTTCCAACCCAGACTCGATGGCAGTGACTTTCCAGGGATCCAAGCCTACAATTCCGGATTAGGACCCCTAAAGCGGACGGCTCCCTGGACTGAGTAGCCACCTGATTCTTGCCTCTTTTTGTGTGGTGAAGGCTACTGTTGAATAAATCTCCTTTTACAATATATTATATGCATCATATATGTAAACACATTCTCCGGGTCCTGTTCTGTCTAAATAGGTTGTTTTAAAAATAATATTATATATTTCGAATATCAAATATTTTCATTTTAAAACGATACATGAACATCTTTGAATGAGCTCTTTCCTTTTGTGTGGATTACTCCCAGAGACCGGCTTCCTGGAAACCTAAACAACAGAGCGACAGGTGTGCACATCTTTAGTCTTTGTTATTTTTCTCTTAAACAGCAGCCCTGGGAGCTGGGGCTTACTTCCTGAGCATCTCTGGGCTGTGCGAACCACATTATCAGTGACAAAGGATTATCTCAGTATCTGTGTTACCATTATTTGAGTATCACTGAGGGTTACGCTCAACTTTGACCTTTCAGTCTGTGTCTGCGGCTCTCAGCCTGCCGGAGGCCATGACCCTTTGACACAGTTCCCTCATGTTGTGATGACCCTCCACACACACCATAAAATTATTCCATGCTACTTCATAAAAGTAACTTTGCTACTGTTATGAATTGTAATGTAAATATCTGGTATGCAGGAGATCTGATATACGATGCCTGTGAAAGGATCAGTGGATCCCCTAAGGGTCTCGGCCCACGGGTTGACAACCACTGTCTATGTGTTGTCCAAGCAATCACTATTTTGAACATCTGTGCACGGGAGAATTATTTATATTTCTTTCGTGATCTTCTAATTTGTCCATTTTTATTTTGGGTCAGTGGTTTTTTAAAATTAATTTCACATCAATTTATTAACATCGTCATTATACTTAGAGTCTTAGTCATTTATTTCCTATTTTGTTTTCCTATTATTTATTAACTTTATATTGTTAAGCACGTTCTTCTGAGACATTTGGAAGAGTCAGCTCTTCACACAGTCCAATGCATCCATCTTTTCCTTAGCGATTCATTCTCGCACTTTGAAGTACAGAAACTCTTCTGTACCCAGAGGTTATTAAATATTTATTTCATCTTCAGTGCTTTTATTGTGCAATATTCTACCCACATTTTACCCAAGTCCATCTGGAATTTATTTTCATTTATCATGTTAAGATGACGCTCCAAATTGATACTGTTCTCCCAAATGGCTCAGACATAAATCCGACCCCGCGTGACAATGCTGTCTCTTCTGTACCATAGGATCAAGAATGGCTACTCTAAGGCTGAAACTGCACTTTAGGGTATATGAGATCCATCTGGTTTTGGATGAGATATTTTTGTTTTTTAAATTTATGTGTTTTTATGGTATGCGTATGAGTGTTTGCCTACTTGTATGTCTGTGCATCATATGTGTGCAGTGCCCAAAGAGGCCAGAAGAGGGCATCATATCCCCTGGAGCTGGAACTAGACAATTGTGAGCAGCCATATGGGTGCTGGGTTCTGAATCTGAGTCCTCTCTAGAAGCAAATAGTGCTCTTAACCAATCAACCATCTCTCCAGCCCCTCAATAAAGTCTTGATGTATTGCCTATGCTGACCTCAAACTCCTGGTCTCAAGCAATCTTCCTGTGTCAGCCTCTTGAGTAAATGGAACTACAGATATGTGCTACTATGTCTAGCTGAGTTTCCTGATTTTACTGTTTTACCATCTGTGTGTATGTGCACAGCACTGGGAGCCTGAGTGGCTGGTGGTGAAAGAAGAATGGATGGATGGATAGATGAATGAATGGATGGATGGATGGATGGATGGATGGATGGATGGATGGACAGATGAAGGAATGGATGGACAGATGAAGGAATGGGTAAGTCAGCAAACAGACAAAGGACTATAGGATCTTAGCCTTGATCTGGGTGATGATGATATTCATGTTTAGAAAGAGTCTTGGGGCTGGAGAGATTGTTCAGTGGTTAAGAGCACTGACTGCTCTTCCAGAGGTCCTGAGTTCAATTCCCAGCAGCCACATGGTGGCTCACAACCATCTGCAATGGGATCCGATGCCCTCTTCTGGTGTGTCTGACTTCAGCCACAGCGTACTCACATACACATAAAATTAAAAAATAAATCTTAAAAAAAAAAAAGACAGTCTTCCCTTCTGCGAAGTCCACAGATAAAGATAAAACAGTTTACTCCTCCTGTGCTAGGTGGCCTTTGTTGTATTCTGAAACACTCAAAAACCAGTAGTTTAAACAGCATCCATGGGCCAGTAAGATGGTTCAGGAGGTTAAGTCATTTGCCCCAAAATTTAAATATTAAAAAAAAAAATAGTAGCCATATTCTTTTGTTCACTATCCTGTTGTCTTAGTTAGGGTTTTATTGCTGTGAAGAGACACCATGATCACAGCAACTCTTATAAAGGAAAATATTTAATTGGGACTGGCTTCCAATTTGAGGTTCAGTCCATTCTCATCATGGCGGCAAGCATGGTGGCCTGCAGGCAGACATAGTGCTGGAGCAGCTGAGAATTCCACATCTTGATCCAAAGGCAGCCAAGAGGAGACTCTGATTCCACCTTGGCAGAGTCTGAGCATAGGAGACCCCAAAGCCCACCTACACAGTGACACACTTTCTCTAACAAAGCCACACTTCCTAACAGTGCCACGCCCTATGGTCAAACATAGTCAAACACGTGAGTTTGTGGGAGCCAAACCCATTCAAACTACCACAACTGTGTTTCAAGAATTTGGGGCCTGGAGGTGTGGCTCAGTAGTAGCCTAGCATGCATAGAACCTTAGGTTGTAGTCTGAGCAAGCAAGCACACTGCTATTGAACACGGCCTATCCCCTTACCTGGGTTCTAAAAAATGAGAAAGGTCTTCAAGTGGAGATCTATGAAAGGGTCAAGCGATGACTCATCAGTTAAAAATGTTTGTTATTATTGAAGAGGACCCAGGTTCAGTACCCAGCATAGACAAGGTAGTTCACAGCCTGCGTCTACAGTTCCAAGGGATCTGATGCTCTTCTCTGGCCTCCATGGGCATCAAGCACAGACATGGTGCATAGGCACACATGCAGGCAAGACACTCATCACAAAAGAAATTTTTAAAAAATAACATTTTTAAATGCAAGGCACATGCAAAATATATCAGCAGAGACCAGGAAGGCATAGTAGAATGAGAACAGAACTGGAAATTACAGTCATATAATTAGTAAACATTCATCAAAGCTCTAAGAATGGAGCAGGAGGCATGGCTCAGTGGTAGAGCCCCTGCCTAGAATCTCCCAGTGAGGGGCTGGGGGCATGGCTCAGTGGTAGAGCCCCTGCCTAGAATCCCCCAGTGAGGGGCTGGGGGCGTGGCTCAGTGGTAGAGCCCCTGCCTAGAATCCCCAGTGAGAGGCTGGGGGTGTGGCTCAGTGGTAAAGCCCCTGCCTAGAATCTCCCAGTGAGGGGCTGGGGGCATGGCTCAGTGGTAGAGCCCCTGCCTAGAATCCCCCAGTGAGGGGCTGGGGGCGTGGCTCAGTGGCAGAGCCCCTGCCTAGAATCTCCCAGTGAAGGACTGGTTATGGTTCTGGGGAGAGCACTTCCTTATCACGTATAACACTCTGGATTTGATCCTCAGAATAATTTTCTAAAAGGGAAACAACTAGAATGGAAAAGATTATCTGAAGAGAATGCCTAGTATCAACAGAGAAAAAAAATCATCCCAGCAGTTAAATAAATATCTTTTTTGAAATAAGTTTTATGGCTCATACTTGTAAACCCCAGGACTTGGAAGGCAGAGGCCAAAGAATTGCCTTGAGCTCTAGGAGAGCCTGGGTTACGGTGTGAGAACTTGTATGATGGCTTCGTTTTTATAGCAGGAGGAGGCCGTGCATTCCTCTCATTGATAGATCTTATGAAGCTTCATCCGGGGTGGGCTTATAGCTGTCCATCAGAAAGAAGCAGACTGACGCCATGTGAGTCTGAGACTGCATCAGAAAAGGCTACAAGCACCTCTGCTTGAATTGAGGACATCTGCTTGGGGGAGGCCAGCTGCTATGCGGGCTCTTCATGCTGGAGTGGCTGTGGGTAGTGGCTCTGGTCAACAGAGCTCTCAAGCAACAGCGAGCCACACATGTCCGTCGTGTGAGCGAGCAGCCTTGAACCTCAGCCCAGGGCTGGCATTTGACACCAAAGCAAGAAGAGACTGAAAACCTTTTTGAGCCTTGGAATAGTAATGGCAGGTGGGAAGAGTGTGGCGGTTCGTGCCTGTCATTCCAGGGCTCTCGGAGGTAGATGAAGGAGGGTCAGAATTCTGTTAATTATCATACTTGGTGTCTTAATTAGGGTTTTACTGCTGTGAAGAGACACCATGACCAAGGCAATTCTTATAAGGACAACATTTAATTGGGGCTGGCTTACAGGTTCAGAGATTCAATCCATTATCATCAAGGCAGAACATGACAACATCCAGGCAGGCATAGTGCAGGAGGAGCTGAGAGTTCTACTTCTTCATCTGAAGGCTGCTAGCAGAATCCTTCCAGGCAGCTAGGACTAGGGTATTAAAGCCCACTCCCACTGTGACACACCCACTCCAACAAGGCCACACCTTCAAATAGTGTCACTCCCTGGGCCAAGCATACACAAACCATCACACTTATCAAGTTTGTGGCCAGCCTGGGTTACATGCTATATTGTCTCAGTCAATCAATCAATCAATCAATCAACCAACTCAATGGCTAAGAGAACTCACTGCTCTTTCAGAGGCCCAGGGTTTGTTTCCCAGAACCCACACATTGGCTCACAATCCCAAGATATTGGACGCCCTCTTCGGGCTTCTATGGACACCACATGCGTGTGGTGCTGTACATACATACAGGCAAAAATACTCATATACATAAAAGAAAAATAAATAAGATCTTTTAAAGATAAAATAAAACTTTTTTTTTTAATTAGAGGAAAATAAAAGAAGGTCTCAAGATGCTACTCTGGGGGATAAGTCGCACAGTTGCCATAGGCAACCAGAGACTGAGATTGCAAACCTGATTTAATCCTAAAGGGAACTGACAAAGGATGAAAACCGGGAACCGATTTGGGAGAGCCGATGTGGTCAGACCTCTGGTTCATTGGGGAAGGTCCGGGGCCGCTCTGGGATGCATCTGCCTGAGACTGGCCCCTCAGCCTCTCTTGTGTCTCAGGCTACAGTTTACCCCTCAGCTGGGACGCACAGGAGGATGAGGAAGTGGGTGGCCATAGTGATCCTGTGTGTGTGTGTGTGTGTGTGTGTGTGTGTGTGTGTGTGTGTGTGTGTGTGCGCGCGCGCACGTGCGCACACGTGCAGGAACGCCTCGGGTTCTACTGGGTGACTTCCTTTCTGGCCTCTTGTGACATGTCTTCTCTTTGTTCCTCCAGCCTTGGCGGCGGCAATTTCCTGTGACTATTCATTTCCGATTACTTCACCGGCTCCTACTTGGCCCAAAGGAAACGGTGATATTTCTCCCTTAAACGCTGAGGCTGGTGGAGCTGAGGAAGGTTAGCATGTGGAGGGACTTTCCTCACTGTCTTTGACATCTGTCCGCCTCAAGGCAGAGCATAAATCCTCCTTTACCAGAGACAATTTTCAATCAACTCAGAACCAGGCATCAGGGAGCTGCTAAATTCTCTCCACATATTTTCATTGCATAGGCTCAGTCTTCAGTTACCCTCTGTTTTGTCTCTGCTCTAAGACTTAACCATTTGTCTAAAGAATAAAAGCCTCTTGCTGTGGTAGATTTCTTCAGACTTTACTTTCTGGGGAAGAGCTCCATGAGAATGTAAGTTTAATTAAATTTACATATCTTAGCTGGGTGTGGTGGTGCAGTCCAGTAAGCCCAGTGCTCGGGAGCTGCAGGCCAAAGGATCAAGAGTTTGAGGCTATCCTCAGCTACAAAGGCCAGCCTGGGCTATATGAAACTCTGACTCAAAAATAAAACAGATGAGAAACATGAGCAATGCTTATGTGAACAGCAGGAGGGAACTGAGCCTTGGCTAGCAATGCAAAGGCAAGTCTGAGATGAAGGAAAAGAGGGAGACAGCTCTGTAGAGGACAGGGAGATGAGGACTGTGGTAGCCTTATGTTCTGAGTTCGGATCCCCGGTGTCAGTGTAAAACGTTGGGTGCGGCATGTGTGCCTGTAGCCCCAGCACTAGAGAGGCAGAGACAGGCAGAAGCCACAGGCTCACTGGCCAGCCAGTCTACCCCAGCAGTGAGCTCCCGGTTCAGTGAAAGATCCTGCCTCAAGGTAAGGTGAAGGGGGCGGACAGACGGCTCAGCAGTTAAGAGCACTGGCTACTTCCCCAGAGGACACAGGTTCAATCCCCAGAGCCCATATGGTGGTTCACAATGGTCTGAAGCTCCAGCTCTAGGGGATCCACTGCCTTCTTCTGGCCTCTGAAGGAACCAGGCATGTACGTGTAGTGGAATGAAAAAAGGAAGAAAGAAAAAAAGCAAGAAAGAAAGGAAGGAAGGAAAGAAGGAAAGAACGTGACTGCTCCTGGGTATGGTGTAGAGAAGGATTTTTGTAGATAAAAGGGAGAGCATAGCCAGAGGCAAACACATCTGAGAGAGTACAGAGGGGTCATGACCCTTAGCCAGGCCATAGGGGAATAAGGGAGAGGGAAGACAGGGGAACCAAATGCAGCACCAGAAGGCCTGGAGGGCAAGGGAGGGAGGGAAGAGTAACCAAAATGGCTGGATTATATAGGGAAGGGAAGCTTAGCCCCTGGGTGGGAGAAGTTTAGGGTAGGGGACTGGACCAGTGTGCCAGCCATCCCCTGTAACAGGTAGGGACGGAGGGATGGGGGAACCTGGAAGCCAGGTCTGCTTTGATTTGTTCCATATGCACCTGAGGCTTTTGTCTCAGGGTTTGAGACTTAACATCCCAGCTTTTTGTTGGCTCTCAACAAGTGATTCCAACTTCTCTATGTGTACTTCCGGCTGACAACAGGGCATTATTGGGGGCCCCAAAAGCTGGAATGCTGGCCAAGTCCAAAAAGAGCAGGCTGTTTTACTTGCTGTCCAGGCTCTGAGGGGTCTTCTGGGGCTAAGGAGGTGATAAAGACTTTCTGGCTGCCTGGACCATCACCCTAGGCTCCTTTGTGATAACTGTGGGCAAAGGCCCCAGGGCAGGTTCAGTCTTCAGCTGCCAGGCGCAGAAGATCCAACAGACAGTCCTGTGGAGGAGGGTCTTCCTACTTGTCTAGGCAGAGGGCAATCACCTCCCCAGTGTCCTTGTCCACAGTTTGGACAGGGTCCCAGCAGCGGACAAAGTGAAGTGCAGTGCTTCACCCAATGGCTGGCTTTGCCACATGGAAAGCGAGTTCTAGGTGAAGTTCTTCTGTACCCCATCATCTTCTTTGGAGAAGATTAGGGGTACTGCCTGGAACTGGCATGTCTCTTTTCTATCTTTTTCCACTCCTCTCTTCTATTAATCATCGTAGTTGCCATATTCCATATTACAATAAGTTAGTAGTCTTTTTGTAAGACTAGAACTTTCCATTCTATCCTTGTTTGGTTTAGTCTTAAAAAGTAACCATCTTTGAACGGAAACTTTTTTTGTATCAAAATAAAACTATTAATCATAGTGTGTATCATCATAGACTATCACAGTTTTTAAAATAACTTAGTTTATCTCAATATATAAAGCTTAACAAAGCAAGTAAAAACAAAGACACTAGAAAAATATTACTGTGAACCTGAGTAGACCTTAGGAATTCACAAATCTTATTTAACAAATGTATGCTGAAACTTAGCTTAATTTTCTAGAAGCCTGGTGTTGAACAGTTAGCAAAGACATAAGTAGCTAGACACACTTCTTAGATCAGCTTTTGTTAATTTGAGTAGACTTTTTTTGTTTGTTTGTTGTTTGTTTGTTTGTTTTCAAGACGGGGTTTCTCTGTGTAGCCCTGGTTGTCCTGGAACTTGAGTAGACTTTTCTATCCTTAAATTTTTATCATTTTACAAAAATCCATACCAATCCAAAATAATTTAGAGACTTGTTGCTTCCTTAGTCTAAAAGAGATACAACGAAAAATTAACGGCTCAGTGGGACTGAGAAGTTTTATAATTGCTGTTTTATGCCACATGATTATGTTTGGGTTGGTCATGTGCACTGTACATTCAGATGCTGAGTCTATGCCCAAAGATTGGGTTTCAGTCTGGACGTGGGCAATGCGCTGTAAATAATGTTCCCTGCCAGGCAGTGGTGGCCCACGCCTTTAATCCCAGCACTCGGGAGGCAGAGGCAGGTGGATTTATGAGTTCGAGGCCAGCCTGGTCTAAAGAATGAGTTCCAAGACAGCCAGGGCTACACAGAGAAACCCTGTCTCGAAAAAGCAAAAACAAAACAAAACAAAACAAAACAAAAAACAAAACAAAAAAAACAAAAACAAAAACAAAAAAACTCCCTGATGATCTCTGATTGGGTAATAAAATGCTAGAGCCTGTGATTGGGCAGGAGAGAGAGGAAGGCGGGACTAAGGGGTCTCAGGTAGAGACCATGAGAAGGGAAAAGGGAAAAGGAAGAAGAAACAGGATGGACCATGAGCACGTGGCCAAGAGAAGCTCACCCTGAGGACTCACATGGAGCAGAACTACCCAGGGGAGACTCAAACAAGTAACACGGGGCTTATGGCTGGGATGTAGGTAAGAATAGCTCAGAACCTGCCCAGCACAGTGCCAACAGCTTGCAAATAAAATACCAGGTTTCTGAGTCAATACTTTAACACATCTTAAGATAGTGACGTCACACAGCATGTACTCTTTCAGCTCAGTAAAGATGGCTGCCAGTCACCTGGTTGCTTCCATCTTGACAAGGGCATTACCAAGATGGAGGAGAGCCATACCGTTGCTGTTTAAAACATGTTTTCCTAGTAGATCAACATTTCAAACAAGAGTAGAATCAAAGTTAAGTCTACAGTATATACGAAGTCAGAGTTGAATCACATATATAGCACGTTATAGCAAATTAAAATCACCTATGCATAGGTTTTAACTATAAGCCTTTTGTTTTGTGTTTTGAGTCAAATTTTGTTACAGATTTTACGGATTCTTTAACCACACCCAATGAATTTACAAATCCTGAGATAGAGACTGCTTGCACAATAGATTTCCTGAGAGCTCAGCACAGAGAAATCAGAGATGAAAGATTTAAGAGTAGGAATGGACCTTGGGATCATCTCCCTGTGCAGTGGCAGAAGTTGTTACGATCTGTGAATGTATGGAGCTTGAACATGCCACCTTTGGCCACCAAGCTAGGCGGGGCCAAGCAGTAAGGCTTTAGGAAAGCTGAGTCCTCATTTAGTGGTCGAAAATCGCTGAAGGAAGACCCCAGTCTCAAATAGTTTGCAAAGACAAAGAGTATTTATTCTGCAGAAACAACCAGCATGTAGGGGTCAGCCGTTTTCCAAAATAGCGACCCCAGACAAAGGTGTGTAGGCCTTCTTATAGGGAACCAGGGCATCGCTCTAGAAGGTTAGGTAACCTCTAATGTGATTGGCAGGGGCCAAAGTGGTGGCATTAGTATAACTTTGATTGGCTACTATGTTAGTTCTTGTATATTTAGAGACTGAGTTAGGTAATCTAAAATTTCATTGGTGGGTGCTGGGGAAGTCACAGGGGTTGGCTTCTTATTGGCTTATGCTGGGTGGTCAGTGCTCTGCATTCCTACCTCATGAACGTCTAACTACAGGATGAGATAGGGCCACCCAGCACAGACGGCCCATCCTGGGATAAGATATTTTCCCATTCTTGGGGTTATCCCCAGGCTGTTCTTTGGGAGGTAGTTTTATGACCTTGTTTGTGGATTTTATGGTCTGTTCCTGGAGTTGGTGCCTCACAGCCTTTTTCAAAATCAGGCCTGGTCCTTCAATGGAGACAAATGGGGTTTACAATGTCCTTTCATCAGAAAGGAATTGAGTCTAAGGAGAAATAGGAGGAAGACTTGCAAAGAATTCTGCCATAGGAAATGTTTGTAGGCATACATTTTTCTGCAACCTACTTGTAATAAGGGTTCAACCTCCCCTCTAGCCCACCACCCAGCAGAGGAAGTGGAAGAGAAAAGTTATTAGGATCTGGGGGAAGTGGACTTGCTCAGAACAGTTCTTTGGAGGTGAGCTCGATCTTTGGCAGCTTCAGTCCTGTAAAAAACACCAAATACAATTCAGCAGCTACAGTCCAGTCCTTTCAGCAAGCAGACACCAGGAAGCTGTAGTTCAATCTTGAAAAAACAGCCAGGCGGGGCTGGAGAGATGGCTCAGCGGTTAAGAGCACTGACTGCTCTTCTGGAGGTCCTGAGTTCAAATCCCAGCAACCACATGGTGACTCACAACCATCTGTAATGAGATCGGATGCCCACTTCTGGGGTGTCTGAAGACAGCTACAGTGTACTTATAAATAAATAAATCTTTAAAACAAAACAAAACAAACAAACAAAGCCAGCCAGGCTTGACAACTGGCCTGAGGCTGCAGACTGCAGGAACCTCAAGAGCAGGTGTTGGGGCGTTTCTCTCAAAGATGGTGTTATCACAAATTGAGCTCAACAATGTTATGTAAAGTGAACTAACACATATCTGTCTTTAGTGAAGAATAACGAGGTGGAGCAAACCAAACCAAAGCTCGGTCTCCCACAGGCTGTGGGGTCACATTTACACTCCTTCACCAAGCGTCCTGTCACATGTCTGCTATATCAAAACATCCTTTCACCTGTGTGCCCCAGCAAAACATCATTTGATATAACTAACTTTTCAAAGAATCTAGACGTTTCCACTTCAAAGGCTAGGGAGCTAAGAGACAGAGACAGTGTAGCCATAAAAGACAAGGAGGAAGGTATAAGTGGGAACTCCACCCAAGGGAGGTTCCAATATTGTAGAAGCCATGGGGACACAGGGAAGTTGCAGGACTTCCAGGAGGGAGCCCAGAGACCAGAGGGAAGATCACAAAGTCCTTGAAGGACTTAGGGAAGCCAAGGAGCTTAGTAGGCAGCTCCTAGGGGGAAGCAAGGAAACTCACAATGTATGGGCCCAGGAAAGCACAGGGAGAGACCCAGCAGGTGGCTGTGAGGAGAAGTGGCAAGGGAAGGGTCACAGACCCAGGAGCTGTAGAGAAGCTGTGGATTTACTAGGCAGCTCCTAGAGTGAGGCGAGGAAGTTCCAGGAGGGAGCAGAGAGGAGCTATGAGGAAGCAGAGTGGGTACGTGTTATGCTAGCAAGAAGTTCAATCTGGGGTGTCCCCAAGCAGACTGGGGGACTTGTTGGAGAGAAATGTCCCAAACCACAGCGGAGAGGCACCCCTTTCCACATGATGGGCACTCATTAGGGAGGATGGAGCTTCCTGGCACACCAGTGTGGGTTTTGTAGTAAACGTAGACAAAGCAGGGAGCTCTGTAGTGATGCTTAACCAGTAGAAGGGAGGAGACAAGTGGTCAGGGCAGGTAGAGGAGAAAACAACTGGAGAAGTCCAAGTTGAACCGCCCATGTGGGAGAGCCTAAAGGGCATAGAAGCAGGGAGACGCCCACACGGTGGGTGCCCAAAAGGGCCCATGTTTTACGCTTAGATCCCCAGGCAGCAGGAAAGGAGTGTGAGCCACTAGGCCTGGTTGAACGTCTGAGATCTCAAAGCCCATCTCCTAGTGACACACTTCCTCCAACAAGGCCACACCTCCTGATGGCACAAGTCCTTATGGATCCATGGGGACCCTTTTTATTCAAGACACCACAAAGTTCCTCAGTCATTTGTCCCAGGGTCTGAGACTTACCAGTGGTGAATAGACATATATGCAGGAAAAACACCCACACATGTAAAATAAATAAGTACATAAAATGCTTAAAAATAATTTTTAAAAAGTAAGGGAAAGAAGTGACTGAGGAACCAGCTGACGTTGACACATGACCTCCACACATGTATACTAGATGAACACACACACACACACACACACACACACACACACACACAGTGCAGAGTGTTCACAATAGCAAATGCTTGTCACAAAGGCCCTGAGGCCCCAAGCTGAGGTTGTATAAAGAACATGGGGTTGGTCCAAAAAAGCAAACAGAAGCAACGGGGGCCAGAGAGGCTGCAGAAGCTTTGTACCCCTTCCAAAGTGATATGGATCAGATACAATAGGGAAGACCCCCTGAAGATATTGGCTACAGACAGGAAAGAAAAATTCAAGAAGACCAAACAAGACAGACAACATGAACTACTGACCCCTCCACATGGGGACAGCCCTAAAACTTGCTTAGAAATACAAATGTTTCTAGCCAAAACTTCAGCTAAAATTAGCCAATAAATCTTGTTGGCTACAAAATTCTTAAGATTCATCAAGCCATCCTTCACATGGCATGAAGATTTATTACAATGGTTATTGATCAAACTAACTCATAAAAAAGTTGCCTTTCACCTGCTCAAACAAGGAACCAAAATTATCCTTAACTGATCTGTGCACCTTACACAATCCATATAAATATCTTTATAGAACTAAAATTTGGTTATAAGACTCGTATGTTACAAAATGAAACACCAGGATACAGCTCTGACAGAATTCATCTTCAGGGATACTGAAATTACCTGCTGCCCCAGCGCCCTGCCTCACCCGAAGCTGTTTCCAGGCATCCCAGAACAGCCCCAAAAATAGCTACTGATTCCTGATGCCTGTTCAGCCAGCCTTTCAGATGGATCCAGTCAGAACTTCAGTCAAACTCCAAGCGTTCTAAACATTCAGAGACTGGAAAACAAATGCAAAAGCTAACTTCCTTAAGTCTAACCAATCTTTCGAATTTTCCTACTTCTCCACACACCTTAAAAAAAATTATCACCCCTATTCAGCAGGAAGAAACTATGGAGAGTTGTCATCCCGATCCTTGGGTTTGGGTGTCTGGTTATGGTTATTTTGTAAATTATAGGTTGTCATTTTAAGAGATAATTTTTAAAGGGCCATAATTTTAGACAGGGGGGAACTAGAGAGCTTAGACTTGGGGATTTCTGTCTTTGCTTTTTTCTTCTCTATCCTTTCTTTCTTAGGTAAAGGGAAGGGGGTTGAAAAAGGAAAATGGGGATAGAGTAATATTATAGTTAATTAGATATATGGGATGGATTGCTAAATTTACTCTTATAAAAAACATTTTATAGTCATAATCTTACATTGGTAGAAATCTCTCAATTTTGATGCAGAATTGAAGTTATATTTTCTTACATTGGTGCAGAATTTATATATTGAGGCAGGTTTAAGGTTGTCATTGGTATAAATTTTTGTGTATTGATACAAATTTAAAATTAATTTGGTTACTTTTAGATAGGCATTGTGCCTATGCAACTCATTCATGAATACAAGGCCTAGACCCAGTCCAATAACTACTATTACAAATTGTTTAGGATGCTTAAGTACTACAAGTAAAAGACCAGATAGTAAACTCATGATAATATTAGATTCTGAATTAATTATAATATGTTTTCAATATTATTCAAATAGTAAATAGCTAAGAATATATAGATAGATAGTCTTCAAAAACATCAGAAATCCACAGAATATGACATTTAAAATCATTACTAACAGATCTTTTGACTAGGAGACACGTCTGTTCCTGACGGCACCCCCATCCCGCTTCAAAGAATATTCTGAGCATCACTACCTCCAGGCAGAGTTGCTACATTTGTGGCAAGGTAGCCACTGGGCAAGAATTGCCCTAATTCATCTACAGACAAAAATACTGTCCAAGAAAGGACACACAATGGGAGATAGGCAACAGCTTAGCTCTGCCAAGACGGAGTAAGATGGAGCTAAAAGGCTGAAGACAGATGCCCCAGTGTGATCAGGAACATAGGAGACTGTCCAGGCACCCAGCTGTCTCTACAGTTTGTTTAAGTTTTGAAAGCTATGTTTTTTTGTGCTTCCTACATATTCAGGTAATGTTTAATCTCTTCTCAGATTTCTGATGGAATTGAAGGCTAGTTATAGTCTCATAATCAAACTTAAGTTGTTTAGCATAAAGGAAGATGATCTAGATTTGAAAGGATAGTTTTCAGATGGTAATGCAAGTTAAAATCAACAAAAGCTGGACACAGAATTGTAAACTCTTTAAGTTAGGGTAGATGGTAGAGTATTTTATTGTCAGACATGATGGGCTGGATGCTATTAAGTACATATAACGTACTTTACAATTAAAATAATTGTTACTATTATGTTCAGCGTATATCTGAGAGGAAAGGGCCTTTTTAAATGGAAAAAAAGGGGAAATGTTGTGGGTTTGGTCTAATGCTGCTTGTACTATGTTAATTTGGGTCCCTCAAATCAGCACATCTGCACATAAGACACCGGGAGGACCCTGCCCCCAGTTGGTTTTGATTGGTAAATAAAGTTGCTGGCAACCAATGGCTGGACATGGAGACAGAGGCAGGACTTTTAGGGTGCCTGGGCAAGAAACCAAGGAAGGAGGAGGAGAGGGAGATCCACCATGCTGGGAGAAGGTGGAGGAGAGGAAAAACCACACCTGAGAAGGTGCAGGACAAAGAACATAGCCGCCAGGTAGGAGCCAGAGAAGAACAGCCCCAAGAGCCCCACCCCCCCATGACTGGGTCTAGGGCAACAAAGATGGAATATAGATTTTAGTAAGTAATAATTTGGGAATGTCGGAGGGAGGTAGATTAGCCATGTGGATGTTAGGAAGTGGCCCAGCCATTGGGCTGTTTAAGGCGTATAAAAATATAAAGGCTGTGTGTGTATATCTTTCATTCAGGAGCCCAAAACATTAGGGTGGGTAGTGAGAAACGCACTACTGCCGCCGCTGCTGCTGGAGTCGATTTGAGTAATTAATTGGGTACTGCTACGGCGGTGGGAGTGGGGGTGGGGGATCATGGGCATTTGTTTTATTCAGAGTACAATGAGAAGCCAGTGGAAGATTTCCAAAGGGATGGGAAAGTGTCTGGGTCGGGATGAAATTTTTCCTTACAAACCCTAGGAAGGAGGTTTGAACAGGAATGGCTTGGGAGGCATATTAAGGTACAGATTCCTGGGTGTCATGCCCACAGATGTGGGCTCAGTAGGTCAGAGATATTCATTTCCTACCAGGTGTCCCACGATGCTGATGATGCTGGTCCAGCAGTCCCTCCCATGAAAACCACTGACCTGGAACAACAGCAAGCAATCGGGGAGCTACACACATGATTGTATTGTGTCTGTACACGTGCGTTATTGGCTTATTCTCAAACTGTCTTAGTTTGTAGCCCAGGCTGGCCTCACACTCCTCATCCTCCTGGCTCTACCTTCCAAGTGCTGAACTACTATGCCTAGCCACTCCTGTGACTGAAGTTCTGATGATAGATAAAAGAAAATGTCTGCAGGTTTGTAGAAGGAAAGAAAGCTAACCCTGAGGGCTGGAGAGATGGCTCAGCGGTTAAGAGCATCGACTGCTCTTCCAAAGGTCCTGAGTTCAAATCCCAGCAACCACATGGTGACTCACAACCATCCATAATGAGATCTGACGCCCTCTTCTGGTGTGTCTGAAGACAGCTGCAGTGTACTTACATATAATAATAAATAAATCTTTAAAAAAAAAAAAAAAAAAGGAAGCTAACCCTGAATTGTAGAGATTTGGCCTTCTGTAATCCTAAGTGTGCTCTTCCCTCACCCCGCCCTGCCCCAGACCTGGTTGTCCCGGAGACAAGAAAGTCTGCACATACACCTTGGTCCCAAGTTATTTCTGATTGGTAAATAAAAATGCCACTAGCCAATAACTGGGCAGAATAGACACAGGTGGGTTTAGGCTTCCTGGGCTTTGGGATCAGAGGAGACCCTCAAAGTGAAGAAGAAGGTGAACTGAGGAGAGAGAAGCCCTCATGGGAGAAGCTGCCGTGGTTAGGAGTCAAGAGAACATGGCCCGAGGGCTGGCCGATTGGAGTTAAGTAATAATAACTTGGGGTTATTGATAAGAAAATGAATTCTAATAGCATAGAGGCTAGGCAGCTGCCCAGTAATTGTGCTGTTTAAGGCTTATTGTAAATATAAATATTGTAAATATAAAATGTAAATATAAAGATCGTGTGTCTTGCCGGGCAGTGGTGGCACACGCCTTTAATCCCAGCCCTTGGGAGGCAGAGGCAGGTGGATTTCTGAGTTCGAGGCCAGCCTGGTCTACAGAGTGAGTTCCAGGACAGCCAGGGCTACGCAGAGAAACCCTGTCTCAAAAAAAAAAAAAATATATATATATATATATGTGTGTGTGTGTGTGTGTGTGTGTGTGTGTATTATATATATATATATATATATATATATATATATATATATATATATATATATATATATATATATATATATATTGTGTGTCTTTTATCCCAGAAATTGGGGTAGAAACCTTGGGTCAGGATTAAAATATTTTACAACACTAAATGGCACCTCAAATGAACTTTATGAGGAGAGAGAGCCTCGTGGCTCAGGGCAGCCATGATTGAGCCTTGAAGTAGAAGAACATTAAGAGAGACTGAAGCCATGTATCAAATGAGGAGGGTCCTGAAGGGAGAGAACCTTCAGTTCCAGAGTTCACAGGGAGGTTCCAACTTTTACAAGTTTTCTGAAGGGGAGGCTAACCTCCACACTACAGGGCCTAACCTGGCTTAGCTTATAGCTGGAAATCACAAGGCACAGGTTAAAAGTCAAAATTCAAGACCGCCTTGAGCTTACAGCTGCTGCATACTTACCAGCACGTTCCCAGAGATCTACAGGGCTACCTAGCCTGACTTCTGAGGGGGGGGGGGAGAACGAGCGCACCAGGGGTTCTGTGATCTAATATCTAATAGCTACAATAAAAGAGACAGAGTCAATAAAAGGGCTCAGCAAGTAAGAGCCATGCTGCCAAGCCTGACACCTGAGTTCAATCCCCAGGATTCACAGTGAATACAGAGAGTAGACTCCTGTAAGTGGTTTGAGCAGTGGTGCACGCACGCACATGCACACACTCAAACTCACGAGCACACACAAACACACACACAAATGTTTTTAAAGCACGAAAGAAACAGATGAAATTAAATTAGATATTTCCCTTTTCTTTGATTACTTAATTAATCATTCACAAATTAAGGTGGGTGCGGTGACTTGTACCCAGAATCACAGCACTTGGGAGATAGAGGCAGGATCATGAAGAGTTCAAGGTTATCTTTGGCAACATAAAGAATCTGAAGCCAGCCTGTGCTACATGAGCCCCACCACTAGCATTTTATCATTGACGATGCTATCAGTTGAACATGTCATCCACATTTTAAGTGATTAAGACATTTTTTACACTGTTTTTCATATTAAGTCTTTAAGATCTGGGCTACATTTTTTCCTGGCAGCACATCTCAGTGAGGACTCAGGGCTGGAGGCAGACAGGGGGAATACAGCAACATGGGGGGAAAACGAAGCCACTCACCCTGGAATCTGGTTGAAGCCTCCCCATCAGCTGAGACGCAAGAACTTCCCCACACTAACATTTGCTGTGAAAGCTCCAACATGCAGATAATATTGTTTTCTGTATCAAAACAGCAATGGCCAGGCCCAGGCCTAAGTGTGTGTGATCTCCCGCACATTTTCCAGGGTTCTCAAGAACAGTGCTATTAAATGTGTTTACACTGAAGCTATCCTAGCTTCCTGTATCCCTGACATCTAGAATTTACCTTATTGATTGAAATTCTGCCAGGTGCCTCTTGGGAGTTGCCCTTAGCAACTCTTTAAAGATAACTTCAATAGTCACCAAAGTCCTGTATGTGGCTATTGTAAAGACGGTGACATGAGACTCATCTTTGAGAAGCCCACACTCATGCCATCGGGTAGGTCTCACTTCATTCCAGAACACCTCTCTTGCTCTTAACCTCTATTTTAAAGTATATTTAAAAAATTTTTAAACAAACTCCAATTCTGTTTTATCCTGAAATTCTTTTTACTGATAAAACAAAAGACTCAATTTCCCCAGAGTCGAGGTCCCTAAAAGATTAAGGGAACTCTTCAGGCTGCTTTGAGGAACAACATGGAGCTGTTTCTCCATCTTCATTTCTGGTTACCATGTGGACTGCATCCAGCAAGTCTAGTATCTGCTATCATTACTGGACCAATGAGCTGGAGATGGAAACTCGCTCCCCTCTGGAGTGACAAGTGAACATTAGCAATGAAATATGTAAATGACGGGGTCCTTGAGGACAGACCAGTAGGTAAAGTATTTGCCATGCAGGTGTGAGAATCAGAACCTGTGTAAAGCTGAGTGTGGTGGTGTATGTTTGCAGTCCCATGTGCTCCTATGATGAGTAGGCAGGCAGAGAGAGGGTAAACCCTGGGAGCTCTCAGGCCATCTAGTCTGTATGCTCCTCAGCAAAAACCAAACAAACAAGCAAACAAAAACACACAAGCCAGAGAGAGCTCATTTCAAGCTAAGTCAAAAGTGAAGACCAATTCCCAAGGTTATCTTCTGGCCTCCACATGTGTACCCTGGCACATGTGCACACATGCATGCACACACAGAGGCATTCATTTCTGTAAAACAAGGGAAAGAAGGAGAGGCAGCAGGAAATATTTCCTTTCTAAAGTTTCACTGTAGTTTTATAATAACCAGGCTAACAAGACTCAAAGCCAGCATTGACTATTAACAGTACAGAAAAATGGCTGGGGGGCGGTAGCACCTTTAGTCCCAGCGCTCGGGAGTCAGAGCACGCCTTTAATCCCAGAGTTTGGGAGGCAAAGGCAGGTGGATCTCTGTGAGTTTGAGGCCAGCCTGGTCTACAGAGCTTTAGGACAGCCAGAGCTGTTACACTGAGAAATCCTGTCTTTGGGTGGTGGGGAGGGGAGAAACCCAGATGAGAGTGGGAGGACACTGTTATACAATAAAGGACATGAAGAAACTCCCAACACATACAATGTACAGACTCTGGATTATAATCTGAATTAAATCAGGAATTGATCGTGTATAAAACGATCAGAAATTGTTGGTTTTATATGTACTAGGGTTTTTTTGTTTTTGTTTTTTTAAGAACCCAATGTTTTAGAGATACGTATTTATAGATGAAATTATAGGCTGTCTGGGATTTGCTTTAAACTAATTGGTTGGGGGAGGTGGAATAAATAAAATAAGATTGGCCATATGTTGATAATAATTGAGGCTGGGAGATGGGAACTTGGAGGATCGTTATATAATTCTATTTTTGTGAATAGCTAAACATTACCATAATAGGGTTTTAAAGTGGAGAGGCATGGTTGGAAAGAGAAAGGAAAGAAAGGAAAGATTTTTGTTTGTGTTTAGTTTTTCTTACTTTGACGATCCGAGAGCCACGGCTCTCAGAGAACAGGCTCCAGAGCTAACAAGTGACAGTTTGAACACCGGAGAGCGAGGTGACCGCTAAGCTGGCTAAGGGATATTTGCAATGGTGCAAAATGTTGATCTCCTTTATTTGCTCCAGTAAAGGATGTCTTAGCCTCTCCGAACTAATCGGCAGCTTTGACATCTGCAGTTCCTAAACCAGTACTTGGGTCTAATTTTACAGCTAAGGTCCAGTGGGATCAACAGGCTTCCTGAGCAGCGCCACCCTCTTGGGCAAGGTGCTCGCTCAGTCTCCAGATCCCCTAGCTACACATGTACTCCCTATGCCGCACCCACTCTGTGCGGTTAGTGAGTGAAGCCCTAAAGGGACGAAACCAGAACAAGGTGAGGCAGAGGGTGTCTGCGATGCCTTCTGGGAAATGTAGTTCTTCTTTCACGCCGGAGCCGACATTAACTCATAAGCAAGACTACATGTCCTACAATGCGCTGCGCGCACGGCAGCCCCGTGATGTGTTGCTGCCTCCTGGTGGCAACTAGCAGTTAGGACCATGTCTGAAAATTCAGAAGACAGCCATAGGGGCGGGGACAGTGTTGGGACTGCAGAGTCGTCCAGGAACCTCTGGGAAGCCAGTACAGAGGATGAGGCTGCGAGACCTGAGCCAAGAAGGGGTTGTAGTAATGAAATTGGAGGAGAGCCCGGTATGAGGATTAAATGAAATCAGGACAGCAACTGTTGGCTGTATGTTGGTTATTACAGAATAAGCACTTTTCATGTGGCAAAGAACTGCTTCAGAGCTTTACACGTATTAGCTAATTTAATCCTCTCAACGGCCATTCGAGCTATTATCAAACCCTTTTACGGAAGTGATATTGAGCCTAGAGAAGAGGCCAGAGACGTTCAGCTGGTCTGTGACAGAGCTGGGATTTGAACCCAGGCTGTCAGGCTTCAAAGTCTGTGTCCTTTTGACTACGAATATCTTACTGCCCTTTTGATCTCTTTAAAAATAAAGTTATGGTGTGTGTGTGTGTGTGTGTGTGTGTGTGTGTGTGTGTGTGTCCAGGATCCCCCTGTGTCTGTCTGCCCAGAACTGGAATTAACAGGCCTGGCTTTCACATGTGTGGTAGAGATGCAAACTCAGCTCCACATGTTCGCATAGCAAGTACTCACTGAGCCATCTCCCCAAACCCCTTTTAAATTATCTTGAGGTTGTCGTTGGCACGAATTGCATCAAGATGGCCATTAGCTTATGAATCTCTGAGTTGGGAATTATCAATGCTCTTCCTATCCATCCCAAGGACAAAGTTTACAATCAACCCACATTTATAATTAGCACATGAATCCACACAGGTTCTATCCATACAAATCAGATGTCTGATTAGCGTTGGATCTGCGGTGGTTTGTGTCGGGAGATGGAGTCATTATGATTCCATAAGCACACAGATCTGCACACAGACGCTTCCTTGCTTAGAAGCTGATTCTCTTTTGGTCTAGGTGTTTTCCTCCCATGTAGCTTTCATCATGTCTCTGAAGCCCATCACCGTTATCATCAACAGGAAGGCCCTTCCTGATGGAATGCTTACCATCCTCTCTCAGCATTACCCTAAAGACTAGTAATGGTTAATTGCCATCATCAACTTGACTGCGTTTGGAAGCCCCTGGGAGACTGGTGAAGCACACACTTCTGAGTGTGTCCATGAAAGCATCTCCAGAGAGGAGTAACAGGTAGTCGAGCTATCCTGAATTGGGAGCATCATTCCACAGGCTAGGAGCTCAGAGGGAATAAAAGGAGAGAGAAGGAGAAGCCAGGGTTCCCGAATTCCCCTGCCCTGGGCCACCTTCAACAGGAGCTAGTCTGCTCTGTCCTCTCTGTCATGGTAAACTGGACCCTCTGAAACCAAGAGTCAAAATAAGTAATTCCCTCAAGTCCTTTCTGGACGGCATTTTGTCATGAGCTAGAAAACCTGTAACTAACATATCTACAAGTCAAGTCTGGCTCACCTTGTCCTCAAAGGGATCAAGTTTGAGGTCATGTACTCCAGAGGCAGGTGGATAATCAGGGTGGAACTGGAGACTTGTCCCTGGAGCAGGACTTGATATAGCAGATGGAGGGAGAACCCCCAGCCCACTGGGGTTTGAGGTCTGGGGATGTTTAGTGATAGCTCATGCTCTGCTTGTCGACCTGTGGCTGAGCAGGAGCTGGGAACAGTCTCAACTCCCTTTGTATCTCGGATAACTGTGTGACCAGTTCTCTGCAGTAAAATGCAGCAGGAGGACAGTCGGTCCCTTCTGGACAACTTGAAGAAGCCGGCAACTCTCCATCCTACTCCCTCCCGTTGGCCAGGTGGAAACCAATAATTCTGAGCCCCAGGAAATAGTGGGGTCACAACATGAATGAGAGTGGTGTTAGTCACCAAATGGAGGACACTAGACACTTGTAAGAAACAAAATACAGTGCCTGAAGAGATGGCTCAGTGGTTAAGAGCACTGACTGCTCTTCCAGAGGTCCTGAGTTCGATTCCCAGCAACCACACGGTGGCTCACAACCATCTGTAATGGGGATCTGATGCCCCCTTCTGGTGTGTCTGAAGACAGCTGCAGTGTACTCATACACATAAATAAACCAAAACAAAAAAGAAAAGAAACAAAATTTGGTACTGGTGAGATGATGCAGCAGGTACCATTTGTTGAGCAAGCCTGAGGACCCAAGTTCAAACCCCGGAATCTACACAATGGTAGACAGAGCAGCTAGATGCAGTTCAGTGATAGAGGAATGGCCTGCTTCGGTAGAGCCCTGGTTCCATCTCCGATACCACCAAAAGAAAAATGAAAATTTTCTGGGCATGGCGGTGCACATTTTTAATCCCAGTACTCAGGAGGCAGAGGCAGCTGGATCTATTTCTATGAATTCCAGGCCAGCCTGGACTACAATGCGAGTTTTGGGGCAGCCAGAGCTACATAGTGAGACCCCAAATCAAAAGAAAAAAAAAAAAAAACAGGTGGAGTCAGAGAACCAATTTCACAAAGTTGTTCTCTGACCTCTACACAGGCACCTAACCATGTGTGCCCCCCATGTGCTCACACACACAATCGTAAGTAAAGTTTAGAAAATAATAAAAGAAACATGATATTGTATAAAGTCACTGGACTCCAGGAAGCTTTGTTACAGCAGCTAGCATTGCATGAATACACTGACTTTTTCCATGTGGGCCTCTGGTATTCATAAATCTTGAGTAGCAGTCGATGTGGGAAATGAGGTTGTGATACTCTGCGATGCTCTCTGCCTGTGGGGATTGGGGACCGTTAGCTGCTATTGGTCCAGGAAGGCAAGGGGTGCAGGGATGATGACGGGGGGGGGGGGGGGTTGGAAGCCCTGTGAGTGCATATGGTGAATGACCTCACCAGGACCAGCCTTGGGGAGTCACATCAACTTTAGTTGGGGTGATTCAAGGCTTATACAATTTGGGGAACTGGGTGTAGGAACTTCCAGGATAGGCAAAGGTCATTGTCTGCGGGCTTAGGGTACGGAAATGTCTCATTAGCGTGGGGAAGGAAGAATTTTGGAATCTCAGCTGCTATTTGAACATGTTCTCATCGGGAGAAAGGAAGTTGATCCTGTAATCTAACCAAGGCTACATGACATCCTGCAGGTAGAAGGTTTTGAACTCTCCAGACAAGGTCAGAGAAGCCCCGTCAATGAAGGGAGTCCTCCGTATTGTGCTGAGCCCAGAGGCTATCTGGCCAGTGGTAGACTTGGACATTAATTAGCAGAAGTTTCACACAATATTCAGGTTTTCATGCAATAGGTCTCTGCCAAAGAGTGTGTGCTTGCTAGTTAATGGGTGACAGCGGAGGGCTGGAGAGATGGCTCCGTGGGTAAGAGCACTGGCTGCTCTTCCAGAGGATCCGGGTTCAATTCCCAGTACCCACATGGTGGCTCACAACTGTCTGTAAGTTCAATTTCAGGGGATCCAACCCCCTCACAGAGACATATGAAACACCAATGCACATAAAATAAAAATTAAAAAAATCATTTAAAAGTAAGAAAAAATCCTTCTATAAAAAGAAATTTCCCTTTGTTCTTTGCACAAATGCGAACATTTTTCCCACATGCTTGTAGAAGGCGCCTTCCCTGTTACCAACTGGAAGCCATTAAAACTAAACACAATGGCTATTTGCATCCTCCACCCTTGTGAAGCCGAACCTCATACACTGGTTTGTTTGTTTGTTTGTTTACCTCCATGGAGAAGATGGCATTTGCCTGGGACCCCTCAGTCTGAGTTAGGGTGGTCAGTATTGGGGAGAGGAAAGCCCACCTTCTTCCTTTCTCTTGACCACACTGTGAAGGTGAGCCTTCAGGCTCCATCTTGTAAATAAATCTCTGCCACTCTAGACTCATGTTGAGTTCACTACAGTGAAGCCCAGTGGCTGGTCTTGGGTGGGTAGGTACTAACTGAGGCATAGGAGGACACAAACTTTATCCTCTTTTTCCTAAAAGCCCCGACTCAGAATGAGCCAAAACGCCCTTATAAAATAACGCCCTTCCTTTGACAGATTGACTGACATCATTCATTCATTTTACATATGCACACACGTGTATGCATGTACGAGTATATGCATGTGAGTGTGAATGAACATATATACATGTGTATATTC
The DNA here is from genome assembly GCA_028551405.1 of Uromys caudimaculatus. Classification (NCBI taxonomy): domain Eukaryota; kingdom Metazoa; phylum Chordata; class Mammalia; order Rodentia; family Muridae; genus Uromys; species Uromys caudimaculatus. The sequence continues at coordinate 49,797,525 of CM052717.1, forward strand.
ATCCTTGTGGGTATTTAGGGTCTGTAATTGTTGCTGTTAAGATTTACTTGCTGGCTGGATAGTGGTGGCACATGCCCAGCCCTCAGAAGGCAGAGGCAGGTCTGTCTGTGAGTTCGAAGTCAGCCTGGTCTACAGAGTGAGTTCAAGGCCAGCCAGGGCTACAGAGAGAAACCCTGTCTCGAAAAAACAAACAACAAACAAAAACCCACAAAACAAAACAAAGATTTATTATTGCTTTTGCGCGCGCAGGTGACTGAGGAAGCCAGAAGAGGTAGTCAGCTCTCTTCAAGTTGTAGTTACCTGTGGTGGTAAGCCATTCAGTGTGGGTGCTGGTAACTGAACCTCAATCCTCTAGAAGAGCAGCAAGCATTTTAAACCATTATGCCTCCTCTCCAACACTCTTTTTATTTTTTAAGACAAAGTCTCATATAGCCTGGACCAGACTTGAGTTAGTGATTTAACAGAAGAGGACATTGCACCTGCTCTTCCCACCTCTACCTCCCAAGTGCTGGGATTAAGACAGGCACCATTATATCAAGTTACATGTGGTGCTGGGGCTGGAACCCAGGACCTCGTGCAAGCACCCTGCCAACCAGCTGAGCTACATCCCTGGCCCTTTGCGTTTTATGTTTTGAGACAAGGTCTCCTGCAGGCAGGCTGGCTTCAACTTTACCATGAGGGTGACCTGGAACTCTTGATTCTCCTGCCTCTACCTCCCAAGTCCCGGGATTGCCAGCGTGTGTCTGTTGCAGATGTCCAGTGTTTCTTGTGGGGTGGATGGAGGTGAGTGGGAGAGAATCTTCACGTGGAGTGTCGTTCTTACGTGTGTGCGTGACTGCTCGTGTACTTTATGCATGGCTGTGTGTTTCAGAGGTTCATGTCTGAGTGTGTACCTGTGTGTGCCCCTGTATCCGAATATATGCTAGCACATGTATGTATGTTCCCATGGCCATTACGGTACATGTTGAACAGGTGTGTGTTCTGGTGTGTGCCCTGGGTAAGCCTGAGCATAACAGGGCAATGTTTGCGTGCACTGAACTGTGCTTGGATCTGAGCAGGCTCCTCCCCCCCAGGGCCTCCTCGGCTCTTGCAGTTTAACTGTCTCCATCCTGTCTCCAGATGTTGCAATTAAGCAAATGCAGCAATTAAGCAGAGTCCCCCAAACAGCCACCCCACCAGGACCCCCTTCAGGAAGTAATGAGGGTTACAGCACGTGCGGACACACATGGTCCGACGCAGGCACCCAGCGACCCCCAGGCTGCACGTGTGATGGCGGAAAGGCTCAGGCGAGCACGCACAGCACAAGGAATCCTCTGCTCACTCGGGCCTCTCTTCTAGGTCTCCGTGCAGTGATCCCTGATTCCAGGAAGCCCGCCAGGTGTAGGGGCGTCCTTAGGAGGTCCTGGACTCTGCTTATGAGACCCCGTGCCCCTCTGCTTTCCTAGTCACTGGATCATTCTGGCCCCTGCTTTGTCACCGCGGGCCTCATTGTTTTGCTCTGGCTTTCCTTGTCACAGCCCAGTTCACCTTGACCTCATCCCAGGCTCAAGCCTTGCTAAGCCAGGTTTCTCCCATCCCAGCCCTGATGACTCTGGGCTGCTTGAAAATATGACTTCTCTCTTCTCTTTTGGGGTGTTAGTTTATTAAAGGCAGCTAAACAATGACCTGGGTTGTCCAGGTCATTGCTTTAATTGCAGCCTTGTGTTATTAGTTAGCTTTCTCTCTAGTGACTCAACACTTGAACAGGGCAACTTGAGAGAGGAAATACTATGGCCTGGAGAGGTGCTCAGCAGTGAAGAGCAGCAATGCTAAAAGGCAGAAGGCAGATCCAGCCTATGATGACCGCCCCCAGGGACCTATTTCCTCACCCAGGCCCCCTTTCTGAGCTTCACCACCTTCACACACACACACACACACACACACACACACACACACACACACACATAAAAAATAAAATCAAGGTGTGACAGAGATTGCGGTCCTCCCTTCTTCCCGAGGTTGTTGGCTACCTGCACATGAGAATGAAGGGAGCAAAGTTTTGGACAAACCATGAGCATGAACAGAAATGGCGACATTCCAGGATCAGCTTCCATGAGACAGATCAACTTTACTTGGGGTGAATCGAGGATTATATAGTTTTGGGGAAGGGGGTAGGAATATCCAGAGTGGGCAAAGGTCATTGGCTGGAGGGTAAGGTCCTGAGATTCCTCATTAGCATGGGGAAGCATTCCAGGAATCTCAAGTGCTTGCTAAAGGGGGTTCTTATCTGGAGAAAGGAAGCTGAACCTGTGATCTCACCAAGGATGTGTGACTTTCTGCAGGTAGAGGGTGTGGGGTTTCAAGCTCCCCAGACAAGGTCAGAGAAGGAGAAGCCCTGGTGGTAAAGGGAGTCCACCATTTTGCACTGAGCTCAGGGCTTTCCGTTAATGTCAGACTTCAACTTTAACAGCAGAGTTTCCAGACAGAGATGGTTCAGCTGCTATAGGGACTGGTTGCTCTTGCAGAAGACCCAGGCTCTGTTCCCAGCACCCACTTGGTGGCTTACGCCATTTGTAACTCTAGTTCCAGGACATCTAAAGCATACAAGCAGTGTGTTCACATACGTGCATGCAGAAGAAACACTTGTATTTAAAACTTGTAAACACTTTTAAAAACATAAAACGCTTGTAAAGTAAAAATAAATAAATCTTTTAAAATGAAATAAGTTTAGAGAAAAGACTTAGTTGGGCTCATGGTCTTAGAGAACTCAGTATCTTGGCTCCATGTGTTTTTGCAGAACATCATGGTGGAAGGAATATTGATTGACAGGAAGCAAATGGTGGACAGGAAACTTCAGGGCTATAACAAGAAGGAGGGCAGGATACAGCCCTGATGACAGGCTCCCAGTGACTTACTTCCTCCAGCCAGGCCCTGCCTATCACAGCTACACAACTTTCTAATCTTCTCACCAGAGGATTGGACCACTCGTTAACCCAGACCACCACTAACACACTAACCTCATCTCTTATCAGCTCTTTTAAAGACAGGATCTCCAGGATAGGTTGGGAGTCACTATGTTGCTCAGGCTGGCCTTAAAATTTCAGCAGTTCAGTCTGCTTACCCCAGATTCTCAAGTGCTGGAATTACAGATGTTAGCCACCATAACTGGCTAAATTCTCCCCACTCCGCTCCTCCTCCTTCTTCCTCTTCATCTTCCTCTTCTTCCTCCTCCTCCTCCTTCTCCTCCTCCTCCTCCTCCTTCTCCTCCTCCTCCTCCTCCTCCTCCTCCTCCTCTTCCTCTTCTTCCTTCTCTTCTTCTCCTCCTCCTCCTTCTTGTTCACCACACTGACTGTCCTGGAACTTGCCAAGTAGTCCAGGCTGACCTCGAACTCAAAGAGATTCTCCTGCCTCTGCCTTCCAAGTGCCGGGACTAAAGATATATGGCACCACACCTGGCTTATTTACTTTATTTGAGTCAGGATCTATGAGGTCCAGGCTTCAAACCAGTACTCTTCCTGCCTTAGTCTTCTTAGTGCTGGTATTATAGGTCCGTGCCCTTACACCTAGTTCTCAGGAAACATTTTTTAAAATATTTGTTTACTTTTATTCTTTTTGAGTGTTTCGGTGTTTTGTTCTTATGTGAGTGTTCTGCCTACATGTATGTATGTGCACCATGTCCAGGCCTGGTGCCTGCAGAGGCCAGAAGAGGGCATCCGATCCCTGAGTGCTGGGGACCCAACCTGGGTCCTCCACAAAAGCAGCAAGTACTCTTACCCAGCGAGCCATCTCTTTAATCTCTCGTGAACATTTCCAAATCCAATCAGACTAACGCTCAAAAGTGACCACCACAAGTGTTAACTACCATAACCGTGGCCAGACAGCCACAGTAACTGCCGAGCTAATGGCAGCCTCCTTGCCTCTGTCTCCCTGCTCCTGGCATCCCCTGCACCACTAGGGCTCTGCAAAGCTGTGGCGGACCGTTCTGTGTACACTGCAGATGTCCCTGGTGTGTCCCAGGGAGCCTCCAAAGGTAGTACCCAGATCAGCAACAGTTTAGCTTTGCGATCCTGATGTATTCTGAAGATTCTTTCAAGTTCTCCAGCAGAACTGAACCCCAGCATGCCAGAAAAGTTACCTCAGTGCCACTAAAGCACTTCTGTATTGTTTCTCTTTCCTACTGCACTCTTCCCCCCCCCCCATTACCAGGAATGGTATCAGCCCCCAGACCCACCAGTTCCACCGAATTCTCCTACTCGTGGGACGACCTCATGTCTTGCCCAGTCCCAACATCTCCACAATGTCTCTGAAACTTCTGCAGCCTTTTCCTGGGCTTTCAAGTGTCCGGTATCCACCGCGCTGAGCCAAGAGCCCTGATGAACTTTGCTAATGATCTGGAAAGGCAGGCCCCAGGGCCGAGTTAATTTTAGCTGCAATTTTTCAATAGACAAAAGTGAAAGGGGCCAAAAGTGTATTGTGAAACCTACATCAGAGCTCAGAAACCGCTGGGGGTGGATAGACATCCACATGCCACCTCCAAGGTCACTCTGCTCCTCTGTTCAGATGGTTTCTTAGCTCTATGCCCACCTCAGGCCATACAGGCTGGGTCTCCTTTGCAATAGGGCTACGGGAAGAACATGCTTCCCACATGCTCACATCCAAATACCTAGGCCAGGCTTGTGGGCCATCACCCACCCACCCACCTCTTCCTCAAACACTATCTGTAGAAGAGTGTGGGACCACCCACCTTTACCTCTTTGTTTCCTCCCACCTCTCCCCTTTAGTGTGTGATAACACAAGTCCGACCAGGGTCTTCTGTGGGAGTAAGCAGCAGACTCAGTTCTCTGGGTCAACCTGTCCAGTCTCCTGACTCTGACCCATTTCCTATCTGCTCTCCCTCTCCCCCACAGGACCTCTGCTCAGTGTGTCTTGAGCTCCATCTCTAATCCTAGGAGACACAGGTCTTAGTGTCAACTTTCCTCCTTCCAATCGGTGAAATGATTCCCTCTGGCTTGAAAAAACAAACCTGTTACTGGACGGAATTGGGAAAAGAAGACTTCCTGGGAAGGCAGTGCTGAGACAGGGGGACAGGAGGCAGATGAGTGGGCATCTAGCTATGTGCAAAGATATGAACAAGTGCTGGAGTTGTCCAGGCGCTGCATCTGGGGTGGTGGAGGAGAGAGATGGGGAGATGGATGGCATGTCTCTGACTTGTCCTTGCTCCTCCTCTCTATTTCTGAGTCTCTCACTGTCTCTGTGTATTCACCTCTCTCCTTCAATGTATTTCTGCATCTCCCTTTCTACTCCACTCTCTCATTCTAAGCCTTTTAGTCTCTCTCATCGGTTCTAGCTCTGTGTCTTTGCCTCAGTGTCTGTCTGTCTTTATCCAGGGATATTCTTATTCCCAGCAGCTCCAGGGCGGCTCCATGGTAGGTGGTGCTAGGGGCGCGTCTTTGCGAGGAGGGAGGAGGGAAGAGGGGGCTGCCTACGCCTTTAAGCGCGGGCGCGCGCGGGGCCTGCGCCTTTAAGCGCGGGCACGCGCACGGCCCTGGGTTCCCGGCGAGGAGGCCGCGGGAGCACCCGGACCCGGCCCGCCTGCCCGGCCCCCGCCCGGCCCCCGCCCCGGCCCCGGCGGGGGAGGGGTCTCTGAGCGCGACCCCTCCCCCCTGCGCCCCCGCCTGCGTTGCGGTGCCCGGGTCCCCGCGTGGCCCTGTCTGTCTGTCCGTCTGTCCGCGCCCAGGCCTCGCCCCACCCTGGCCCTAGAGCTGCCCGGCTGCCCCCCTACCCGCCACAGCAGACCCCCTCTTTCTCGGCCAGTCTCCTCCGCAGGCCACGAACCCAGCCGCGCCATTGCTGCCCCAGACCCTGGGCCGGCACCCCGACATCGGGGGCGCTTGCAGCCGGCGATCGGATCCAGATATTCTGAACCCCCCGAGCGTGGGATCCTGACTTGGGATCAGCACCCTGAGCTCCTGCCATGGAACCCTAAGACCTGGACCTCGAACCTCAATATCTGGGGCTAGAATCCCGACATCCGTCCCTGGGACCCCAAGATTTGGAAACTGAACCCCATGATTTTGGAGCATGGACCCCAATATTTGGACCTGGGACCCCAAGATTTGTCATCTAAGACCCCAAATTTGGAGCTGAACTCTGAATTGTCTGGCTGATACGTTGACATCTGGGAGCAAATTACCAAATCTGTACCTGGGACCCCACTATTTTGGGAAATAAACACTGGGATTTAGGCCTTTGATTCCAAGATCTGAACTGTGGGATTCCGAGGGGCCCGAAGTCCTTGCTGCAGACCCGAGTGCTGAAGTCTGGATCTAGAGACCTCCAAGTCTTGACTCAGCACCCTAGTATCTGAACAGGATTTCCATTTCGGATGCCAGGACTGGACTTGGGATTCAGACCCTAAACTTCCCCATCTGGCTGTTCTTGGCATTGAGAGAGCCTGCTCCTAAAGAACCACTGGGGCCTTGGTCTCCAAACCTGGAGTCTAGAGGCCCAGTTTTAGTGGTCTGGGACCCTGAGAATCAAGTTTGGAGACTCCATAACGGCAGACTGGACCTGGCACACAACAGTTCCTTCCCAGAGGCTCTGGGGACAGGGAAGGCTTGACCAGATGCCCCCTCCAGAGTTCTGATCTCACCCCCTTGGAGCCTGAGGCTCTGCTCCCTGGGGTGGCTTCCAGTTCAGGTAAGGCCATTGAGAGACACCAGTGGTGAGAAGGGACTTGGGGTGGGGGTGGGAGTTCTTGGGCTACAGGTGGAAGTAGGTAAGTACCAGGTGCCCTGTGGCATTCTAAACTGTTTTCGTTGTGAAATGTCTGTCCCGAGTGTGTCTCTGACTCTCTCTGGACACATGGCCCCAGCTCTGCCCCTCTCTGACCTCCTTGATGAGATTGTAGATTTCATGTCACCACCGGTCTAGCTTCTGACCGTCTGTCTACCTCAGCATCCTCTCCGGCCCCTTTCTCCACCCACCCACCCCCAAGGACAGTTTCTGCTTGCTCTCTGAGCCGCCTTGACACCCCTGATCACTGTCCTGTTATTCCACAGCCTCTCTCACTGACACTTCTGTCTGTCTCTCTGATCCACTGGCTTTCTCAACCTTTACCCACTCCTGACCCCTCGGCTGGGTCTGTGACCATTCCTAGCCATATCTAACATCTGTCCAGTCTTCCCCAGTTACCCTGCCCTCCTCTCCTGCTGTTTCCTCTGTCCACCTCCCACCGCCTCTCTTCTCTCCCTCCTACCCTGTGCTAACTCCCAGTCTACCCCCACCTGGCCAGCTCTGACCATTTCCACCTTGGCCTTTCTACCCTTGCTCCATCTCTCTCCACAGCCTTTTCTTTGACCGGTTGTCCTGGTCCCCTGCTGACTCTGTTATATCTGTCCTTTCTCCTCTCTCTGGTTTTCTTACTGGCTTTTGACCAGGTCAAAACTCTTTTGTCTCTCTTTGTCCAGATCTAGAAGGACCACTTTGACCTGCTCCCCTCTCTTTGCTCAGTTTCCCTCTTTAGTCATGCCTGACCTCTACTGATTGATAATCTTTGCCAACTGCCTGCCTCTTCTCTGTGGCTGTGTCTAGACCCTACTGCTTACTTTCTCTCCACCTTGACCATCTGTCCTAGCCTCTGCCCACCTGTGCCCATCTCTAGCCAGCTTTCTGACCATCATGGCTCATGCTCGACTCTCTCTGCCTTCATGACACATCTCTGACACCCCGCCCCACAACCGTCCCTACCTCTCTGAGCATGTTATGACCATCTCTCCCGGTTTCTGGCCCTAACACTGTCCTTCTCTACAGGCCACCCCTGCCCGCGATGGCCGTCCTTCCACTACTCCTTTGCCTGCTACCGCTGGCCCCCGCTTCATCTCCACCCCAGCCGGCCACATCCAGCCCCTGTCCCCGCCGGTGCCGCTGCCAGACCCAGTCGCTGCCCCTAAGCGTGTTGTGCCCAGGAGCAGGTCTTCTGTTCGTACCGCCATCACTGGATCGCCGCGCTGCAGAGCTGCGCCTGGCAGACAACTTCATCGCGGCAGTGCGTCGACGAGACCTGGCCAACATGACAGGCCTGCTGCATCTGAGCTTGTCTAGAAACACTATCCGCCATGTGGCAGCTGGCGCCTTCGCTGACCTACGTGCCCTGCGTGCCCTGCACCTAGATGGCAATAGACTGACCTCGCTGGGCGAGGGTCAGCTGCGCGGCTTAGTCAACTTGCGCCACCTCATCCTGAGCAACAACCAGTTAGCAGCCCTGGCAGCTGGTGCCCTAGACGACTGTGCCGAGACCCTGGAGGACCTCGATCTCTCTTATAATAACCTTGAGCAGCTGCCCTGGGAGGCTTTGGGTCGCTTGGGCAACGTCAACACGTTGGGCCTTGACCACAATTTGCTGGCTTCAGTGCCTGCTGGAGCCTTTTCCCGCCTACACAAGTTGGCACGACTGGACATGACCTCCAACCGCCTAACCACCATCCCTCCTGACCCACTCTTCTCCCGTCTGCCACTGCTTGCCCGGCCTCGAGGCTCGCCAGCCTCTGCTCTGGTGCTGGCCTTTGGGGGAAACCCCCTCCATTGCAACTGTGAGCTAGTGTGGTTGCGACGCCTGGCTCGGGAAGACGACCTCGAGGCCTGTGCCTCGCCACCTGCTCTGGGGGGCCGCTACTTCTGGGCCGTGGGTGAGGAGGAGTTTGTGTGTGAGCCACCCGTGGTGACCCACCGCTCACCTCCCCTGGCAGTGCCCGCAGGTCGGCCAGCTGCCCTGCGATGCCGGGCAGTAGGGGACCCAGAGCCACGAGTGCGTTGGGTATCGCCCCAAGGTCGGCTGCTGGGCAACTCCAGCCGTGCTCGTGCCTTCCCTAATGGGACCCTGGAGCTACTGGTCACTGAGCCGGAAGATGGTGGTACTTTCACTTGCATTGCAGCCAATGCCGCTGGCGAGGCCACTGCTGCTGTTGAGCTGACCGTGGGTCCCCCTCCACCTCCCCAGCTAGCCAATAGCACCAGCTGTGACCCCCCGCGGGACGGGGAACCCGATGCCCTTACCCCGCCCTCTGCGGCTTCGGCCTCCGCCAAAGTGGCGGACACCGTGGCCCCTACCGACCGTGGCGTTCAAGTGACTGAGCACGGGGCCACAGCGGCTCTTGTCCAGTGGCCAGATCAACGGCCTGTCCCAGGCATCCGCATGTACCAGATCCAGTACAACAGTTCGGCCGACGACATCCTTGTCTACAGGTGCAGGGGCCTGGCAGTGGGGGAGGGGGGCAGGGCATTGTGGGTCCACCCAGGAATACCCCTTGTGAGCCACTGCAAGGATAACACTGTAGGTTCCAAAGCAAATCAGAAAGTGAAGGCAAATGAAACCAGGAGACAATGATAACCAGGGTTGGGCAGAAAGGATAAAAGAAATATAGGGTAGATGTGGTGAAGGCAGTTGGGACAAGGAGGGTGAATCAACCAGACAGCAGGCTAACACACTCAACCAAGGACAATGAGTTAAAACAAAACAAAACAAAACGAAACAGGCTGCAGAGGTAGAAAGAAACAAGGCTGAGAAAATAAATGGTAACAAACATACAAAGAAATCAGGCAGTGAGGGGAAAAAAAATCAGGTGAAACCAATAAAAAGTTAATGATTAATGTGGTTCGAGTGTAGTTCAGACAGAGTGCACAGAGAGCGAGCCTGCAGCCCGGGTTAAGCCCAGCGCTGAAGGAAGGGAGAGTTGACGAGGTTATGGGAGGGTAAAGACAAATTGTATCAGGAAGTTTGACTTTTCACGGGAGGCTACAATAGGGAGTTTAAAGCTGGCCAGAGATTTATAGTAAACACTGTGGGGGGGGGGGAGAAGAAAAAAGATAAAGAAGGGGAGGGGGGAGAGATTGGGCAGAAATGTACAGAGATGGCAGGAAAAGGCAAATGAGGCAGGCAGGGGAAATAGGGCAAAGGTTAAGTGGGAAATTGAGGGCAAGAGGCTAAATAGAGAGTAGGGCTTGGGTTCATTCAGTAAGAGCCCTACCAGTCAAAGTTCTGGCTAGAGTAACATCTTAATTTTTGGTTTACTAAATCAAATCTAAGCTAGGTCAGATATGTCAATGCATGGCCGCCCGTCTTCCCAGCTCTCAAGAGTTTGAGTCCAGAATAGCAAGTTCAGGGGCATCCTGGACTATACATCGAGACCTTGTCTCAAAAAATGAGCAAGCAGCAACCTAGTGAGCTATGTGGGCAGAAATGTCCAGTCTGGTGCTCCTGGCATCCCCCATGGCTGCAAACACAAAGCCCGGAGTTTACACACTCCAAAAGGGCAGTCATTGTACCTTCTGTCCATCTGCTGTCACCGTAACTGGGTAGAAATGGTGGTGGCTGGCACTCCCCCACCAAAGTCTGACCTTGTATGGGCAGCTGTGAGCAACTCCCTATCCTCGATGCCAGGCTGGGCCAAGAGTACAGCCCCAAACTGACCGTGACTTTTCACAGACTGGGTTAGCACCTTGCAAACCCAGTGCCTGGATCCCTCCCCCTTCCCTGGCCATAAGTCAAGAGTCCTCTTCTCAATCCTAATTTCCACTCTCTGTATCCCTCCCTCTCCCTCTCCCTCCCTCTCCCTCTCCCTCTCCCTCTCCCTCTCCCTCTCCCTCTCCCTCTCCCTCTCCCTCTCCCCCCCCCCCTTCTGTTTTAGACTAGAGCTCATGTAGCCCTGGTTGGCCTCGAACTGACCATGTAAGTCAAGGACAATACTGAACCCTGAGCCTTCCTGCCTTCACCTCCCCATCTGCGGGCCACCACATGTGGCTTCTCCACTCCTTTCCTGAGATGCTATTCAGGAGATTGCATGGAGGGTGGGCCACCTTGCCTGGTGGGAAGTGGGACAGTCTGGAGACAGGTGGGGGCCTGCCACAAGTCATTATGGGTGTCCTTGTGTTGCTCTCCTTAAAGCCGTGTAGGGGTAAAACAGATTCTAAAACTAGCCCAGTCTCTATCAGGGCGCCCCGAGACAAAAGAAATGTGTAAAGTTGGGTGGGAAAGGCAGGGAAAACTGAGAGTAGTGGCTCAGACCTAATTCTCAGCCCTGGAGAGACTTGAGGCAAGGGACTGAGAGTTCCAGGTCAGCCTGGGAGCTACATAGCCAACGCCTGGCTCAACACTCACACCACACGCACACACCTGCACACAGACACGCAGGCACATGCATGCACGCGTGTGCCCACAGGTGCCTCACACACAAAAAGTAAGGCTAAATAGGAACCAGGAAATCGAGGTAAAAGGGAATGAAGAGATGGTCCTGGAAAGAAAGGCAGTAGAGGAGAGGGAGTCTGAGATGGAGGTGCTCAAGGCTCGCTGGAGACACTGTAAAGATGGTGATGGTAACACAGGGCTGGGGCTGCAGGGAAATTCACTGGCAAACTGGAGGGAAGCGGGCTACAGAGGTCCAGGGGAATCAGTGGTTAGGGTAGGGGGTCGGCCGCTGCACACTAGGGCTGTAACACCAGCACTTGGAGTTACAGGCAGGACCATCAGGAGTACAAGGCCAGCCTTGGCTAAGCTCCCTGTCTTGAAACAAACAAGTAATCACTTCCCGGCTTTGTGGCTAAGATCGAGTTAGTATCTGCTCTTACCAGGTTGATGTCTGATATGACCTCTATCTGAGGACAATATACTGAATGGATTTTGGAGCTTGCTGTATCAACGACACTCACTGACCTGGTGTTGCAGTAGTCCAGGAATGGTGCCCTCACCTCAAGGGCATAAAGCAAATAAAAAGGAAACAGGAGTCACAGGGCAGAGAGAAGGCAGGAGGCTGGAGAAAGGGGGCCATTGGTCAGGTGTTCCAGCACTCTGGAGGCTGAGGCAGGACCGTCGCAAGATATGAGCCAGCCTTGGCTACATAGCGAGACTCTAGGATGTAGGGGGCAGGAATCAGACAGGGTTAGAGTAAAGCGGAGCAGTGAACTGGAGAGCTTCAGTGGTGAGGCTTGGTCAAACAGGGCTGGAGGCTAGGTACCAAAAGGGCCTTGAGAAATGTTAGCAGCTCCTTAAAAGGCTTAGGGAACAAATCTCTGAAAGAGGAATGTAATATCTTAGACTTCGGAGAAATAGGGTGTGGGATCCACAGGAATGTAAAATAGGGGACTTGGGTGGGGAGAATGAAGTTGGCTAGCCCACTGGACAGACATGCTAGGTGTTAGCTAAGCAAAATAAGTCAGGATGCTGGTTAGAGGGAACTGGGGTGCGATGAGGGAGCCGGACTGCGGGGAACTTAACTGGAGGGAGGCACAGGGTGGGTGGAGCACGGTCCCGGGTGACCACAGTTCTGACCCCACCTGCTGCCCTCCCACAGGATGATCCCAGCGGACAGTCGCTCCTTCCTGCTGACCGACCTGGCGTCAGGCCGTACCTATGATCTGTGTGTGCTCGCGGTCTATGAGGACAGTGCCACCGGGTTGACAGCCACACGGCCAGTGGGCTGCGCTCGGTTCTCCACGGAGCCCGCACTTCGGCCTTGTGCTGCACCGCACGCACCGTTTCTGGGCGGCACCATGATCATCGCGCTGGGAGGTGTCATCGTCGCTTCCGTTCTGGTCTTCATCTTCGTGCTGCTTCTACGCTACAAGGTGCACGGAGGCCAGCCGCCTGGCAAGGCCAAGGCAACAGCACCTGTCAGCAGCGTTTGCTCCCAGACCAATGGAGCCCTCGGCCCCGTGCCCAGTGCGCCTGCCCCTGAGCCTGCTGCACCCAGGGCCCATACTGTGGTCCAATTGGACTGTGAGCCCTGGGGGCCCAGTCACGAACCTGCAGGACCCTAGCCGAGGGCCCACCTCTATGGTTCCTCTGGCCCCAGGGCCAGCCCTCGGAACCTGGCCTCAGACTCACCAAATTGCTCACGGTTTTTAAAACTCTGATGGGGAGGGTGTCGGGGGCACCGGGGCACAACAAGAAAGTCCTATTTTTCTAAGCTTGGGCTGTGCCATTGCCCTTGTCTCTGTCTGTGGGGACTGAGGGGTACTGCGAGGGTATCGGGGTGGGGGTTGAGGAACCTCCCCTGAGGAAGACACTTCCTGTAGTTCAGCTTGGGGTCTCTGCAGAGGAGTTGAGGATAGTCATCTATAGTCATCCATTCCGGCGACAGATGTTCTGGGGACCATGCTTGCTGTGGCTTGGCTTGCTGTGGCTTGGGCTGGGGACTCAGTGACCCAAACTGCCCTGCCCTCAGTCCAGTGGGAAACATTTCTTCAGACAGCCATACTCCAGAAGACAGGGTTGAGGGAAGCCCAGGGGATTGTGTGCCCTCAGCAGAGGTGCCTGGCTCAGCCTGAAGTGTAGTTCAGGGAAGGCTCCCTGGAAGAGGAGGGATGTAATCTAAGTAGCATATCTGAAGAGGAGCATTGATCAAAGAGCAGAAGGGAAGGTTCCCAGTGGAGGGCATAGCATGAACAAAGGCTGAGTGTTACCAGGCATTGGGTGGCTGTGGTGCAGGTGAGGTGGAAGGCCCAGCACCTCAGTGAGGTACTCAGACTCTGGCTAGCCATGGAGGATTTTATGCCTGGGGTCGGGGGAGGTTGTGGGGTTGGTTAGGTTTGGACTTTAGGACGATCTTTCTAGTGCTGCTTGAGGAAGGTGGACCAGAAGCAAGGAATCGTGGGAAGCCAATGTCGGAGTGTGGGTGGGTCAGAACCAACCTCAACCAGGGCAGCAATGGAAGAGAAGAAGAGTGGATGACGGAGCCATTCAGGAACGTGAGTGGATTACAGAGCTCAAAGACCATGAGGGAGGGGAGTGTCCAGAGTGAGGCTCTGGGCTCTGGCCAGGGGAATGTCCTCCAGGCTGCCCTGGCTCAGGACCAGGGCGTGGGGACACAGCTGAGAAGGATGCTCTGTGGTCGGTGTGGGACTCCGCAGATGAGAGCACCAGGGGATGCTAGTGGGGAAGAGATGGATAGGAAGCAGGGCTTTGCAGACAGAGTCACTCACAGCTCTAATCCTCACACCTGGGGAAACTGAGGCAAGAGATCACTAGTTCAAAGGCTGAAGCTTCAGCATGAGACCTCGTCTTCCAAAAAAGAATCCGGGAGCAGTTGCAAGATTGAACTATTGGGGTTTCGGTATATAAGGAAGAGAGAGAAGGCTTTTGACCGCTGCAGACAGAGGGGCAGGTGAAATTTCTCCCAGGAGATCATTGTGTTTACTAGGGGAAAGGCCGCAGTGTTGGTGGGGGGCTGCTGCCACACCGAATGGATCTAGCAGATATGAGTGTGGACAGGGACTGAGGCTGGTTCAGGGTGAGTCAGATCACTGGGCCTCATGTCCTTCCTGAGCTGGTCCCCACTGTGTCACTACTCCAGGCCCCCTCACACAAGTGTCCTGGAAGTTTATAGGATCAGACACTAGGCACGAAAAAGGCCTAGAGGTCCAGGAATGGGGTCGGTAGCAAGAATAGCATTCCCTATGCAAGTAGCTTCTCTGATGGCAGGTCCAGGTGGGGCCTGTCAGTCGCCTGAGGTAAGATGATGTTAGGGTCAGGGTGAAGACAGGCCGAGACTAAACTGGAATTCTCTCGGTTTGGTACAAAGAATGTTCTGGTGAGATGACAGAACCTATTTTCCTGGTAGAATGTGAGACCTTCAAAATGTCCACCATTAACCATGGAAAGGAGGCACCTGGCTCCCCACTCTGCAGCATCCTGAGGTCCTTTGTTATTTTGTTACTCTTGAGTAGCTAAGAGCATGTGAGGTTATCAGCAAGTGAGGGCATAGGTGGTGGGTAATGGGAGCGAGCAAATGGGAGGGCTGGCTCAGTGCCAGCGAGGAAATACCCACTCCCACCCTGAGGGGGAGCCAGAGTGCACCGTTCCTAAACCTGCCTGTTAAAATGTGAACTGTGCTGGGTCATGGGGCAGATTCAGGCACAAGTCCTGCCCTGCCCTGGTACCATTTGTGACAGGCACAAATAGATATGCAATTGAGTCCAGCTGGGGAGTTAAGCCCCAAGCTGAGCTGAAGTCCATGCTGGCTGGAGATAACTAGCAAGCGGTGGGAACAGCGTCCCATGGACATGGAACAGCATATGATAAAGTATGCATTGTGAGAAAAAGGGGGAGTGAGGGAAACCAGAGATGAGATGGGGTGAGGGAAGGGACTTGGCATAATATCAAGGCAGGAAGTGGGTGATATAAAAGCCCTATAATTCACGAGAGGAGAGTGGATTTTATTCTAACAGGCATGAGAAGCCACTGAAGGTTTCTTCTGTTTTGTTTCTTGAGTCGGGGTCTTACAACATTAGCCCTGGTTTGAACTTATTGTGTAGCTCAGGCTCCTTGACCTCACTCATGACCCTCTGCCTCGGCCTCCTGAGCACAAAGATTGCAGGCGTGCACCATCACACCTGGCCACTGGAGGATTTTGAGCTATGAGAAGAGACATCTTCCTGGATCTGAAGGAAGCTCCCGTGGCAGATCTTGTATGTAGAGGACCAAGGGGGAGCAGGGAAACTGAGGAGGAAGATGATGCAGTAGTTCTGGCAGAAGGCTGACTTGGACCAGGCTAGACCTGAGGTGACATGTAAGCTATCAACAGGCTCCATTTTTCCAACCCAGAAGAGGACAGTGTGAACTACTAGAAAGTGACCCAGAGCAGAGGGAAGGGAGATTGTAGGAACTAGGGGAAGAGGGGGAGACCCAGTCTCCATCCCATAGAGCTGATTTGTCTGTAATATAGAAAGAAGAGACCTTTGCCAAACCCAGCAGCCAGCAGATAGACCAAAAGAGGCTGAGGCTGTTGAGGTGGATCCAGGCCCGGTACATGGAGCTAGAATGGAGATACAGACCCAGTGACAGCCCACCACAAGTGTGGAAGCAGTGAGAGTGGGGGGTGATGCAGTTATGAGGACAGGCCAGTCCCCATAGCAAGTCCCCTGGAACTTCACAGGACACCCAGACCACCCCTTACCCCTGTGCAAAAACAAACACCACCAGCATCGAGGATTTAAAGCTAAACAGCCTTGCCCAGCTGAAGCCACCGACTCCCTGAGGTCAGGATATGATGTCTACTGCCCTCTGGTCAATCTGGGAACCAAACCTAGGCTGCTGAGGCACTGTCTCCTGGTGACTGCTGTCTCGATTCCATGCTCCCCTGGCACCATGCTGCCACGCCTAACCACAACTCTTAGGGTGACTGAGGCTGGTGTGAATCTATAACATCAGGAGATTCCCGTGATCCTCTGACAAGCCTCCTTTGAGGCCAAGCTTCTACCGCCCTTTCCATGGGCTCCTAGATAGGAGAACCTGGTGAGGTGGGGTGGGGGACCCCTCAAAAAACAGCAGGTCTGCTCTGGAGAGTGGGACCCAGTGATCCATCCTGAGGTTCCTCAGCAAAGTCTGGACCCCCACATGTCTAGAGGGGTGCCAGTGCTTGGCATTGTCCTGGCCTTAGTGGGATTAGAATTGGGAACATGATATGACAAACGGCCCAGGCCCCTGCCAGAGGGGGGGGGCAGTTGTTGTAGAACAAGTAGATACAAATGGTAGCCAGTGTGGGCTGGGCTGAGAATGTACAGGCAGGGAGGATGGCGGCCGCTTTTGTTCTCTGGTGTTTTGAGCAGGGTCTCATGGAAGCCAGAGTGTTCTTGAACTCTTAATCCCTTTGCCTCTACCTTTCAAGTGCCAGGATCATAGCACTACCACATCCTGCCAGTCCTGGGAGATTTGGGAGACTATGAGGACTCCTAACTGAGACTGATGTGCTGAAGTCGGGACTTTTTAATGTGTCCTGTGCTTACAATGGCTTAATGCCCTGCTGTTACTGTCTTTTTAAAAAAAATAACCAGTCTTCCTGCCTCAGTTGCCTCAGCCGCTGGGATTATGGGCACAAACTAGCCACACCCAGCTCTCACATCGAAATTCCTAATACATTTTGAACAAGCTCACTACCATTTCCCTCTTTTGCACCCCACCCTTCAGAGCATGTAGCCAATCCTGCCTGAAGAAGATGTTGAAGGATGGGAGAGCCAGGGCAAAGGCTTGCCCAAAAGGACCCACAGGTGGTGATGATGGTATGCGGTGGCGCACGCCTTTAGTTCCAGCACTCGGGAGGCAGAGGCAGAGGCAGGTGGATCTCCAAGTTCGAGGCCAGCCTGCTCTAAAAGTTCCAAGGCAGCCAGAGTTATTATACAGAGAAACTGTGTCAAGAGAGACAGAGACAAGAAGATAGGGGCAAGCTCGAGGGAGCTGTGGATGGAGCTTCACGTGGGAGGACGGGCAGGCTAACAGGCAACCTTGGCTGCCCCAGAACACTCACTATTGTGCCGAGGAGGGAGCTGAGCAAAGAAAGACAGAATTCAGTCTACGCCTCAGAAAGCCACCTGACCCCTGTGGCAAGGGAAATCGAGGCATGTGGTCAAGAACAACGTGTAGGGGAGGAGGTGGCTCTGCTTCCTTTGAAGGGAACCGAAAGTGTCCGTGATTCTGAAGAAGGACTTGGGAAGGCCCCAGGATCAGCCCTGACCTTCATTCTCAACTGGGGGGGGGGGGCGTGGGCACAGAATGGCCACTTACACAATGCCCAGGCTAAGTGCTGGAAACTCTTAGACCCTAAGAACACACACGGGTGCACTGGGAGCAAAGCTGACAAGAATGTGAGAACATGGGGTTTGAAGGATTTTGCTCAGGATGTGTTCTGGCCCCTACTCCCTGGAACCCCTGGGGCACAGAGCACTCTCCTCAGCCCCATGGGTACATCAACACTTCCACTTCCTTCTAAATGTGGTCCCTGCCCCAGGGCTGGGGATGGACCCCCCTTCATCTTCTGTTCTCAGCTATCAACCTGAGCCATGTCTGGCGTCCTAATTTCAGATCTGGCCTTTCCACAGCTTCCTGGCCCCCTTTTCCTAGATGCAACCTGCCTTAGCATCTTCCTTGGCTATCCCCTGTGCCCAGTTTGTATTCTGGCAGCTCCTGCTTATCCACCCCACCTCCCCGTCCTCCCACCTCCCCCTCCGTTCACGTGTGGTCTAACACTGGCTCTAACTACCTGGATCCCTCCATGGGCCTCCCTCTGGGATCCTGGCCATAGCATTCATCTCTGGTCCAAACTCTTCTTAATGCCAAATCTGTCTGCTGCATAAAAGCCTCCATGGCTGGTCAGGTTCCTGGTTCCGAGTCAGAGCTATTTGGGAGACTGAGACAGGAAGGTCGCATGACTTTCATGAGTTTGACGCCAGCCTGGGATACATTGCAAGACCCTGTCTTTAAAAAGCAAACCAAACCCTTCACTTTAGGGTATCTATAGCACCCACCTTCCTCGAGCACCGTCTCCGACAAAGCGCTCCTTCAGTTTAGACAGAATACTAACTATTCCCATCATGCCTTTCTTCCCACACATTTACCCCGCTTTGGATGACGAGCCAGGAAAGCGATAAAGGATGCTGTGGAAAGAAAACCAGGTCCATCTCCCATTATGTCTTACCAACAGCAAAGTTTCTAAGGACAAGAGGAGTAGGATGTGGGGGAGGAAGTGTCAAGAATCCCCCCTTGCCTTTCCCTGTCTGGAAAACCCAGCCCTTCCCTGCCCTCCTAGCTCTCCCAGCTGCTCTCCTGAGGGGCCAGGAGAGGGGGAGGCAGAGGCTATCCCTTGGAGCCTTCAGCTCCCCACCCTCCAGATCTCCACATCCAGTCTTCCTGGTCCTCTCTCCTCCTTCTGTCTCCAGTCGCTCCTGCAGGCGAAGCTTGAGGCCTCCAGATCTTCTTCCCTAAACTCAGGGGTTCAAGTCTCCAGGTCCTTAGGCTGCAGCAGTGATCTCTACTCCCTTCTTCAGAATCCAGGCTCCCACTCCAAGCCTTCCTAGGGCCTCAGAACTTCTAGCAAAAAGCTTCTTCCTCCTCAGCAGGCTATGGTGGCTGCTCCTCTTTTCTAGAATGTACTTCGGGCGTTGGCTTCCTCACTTTGCCCCTTTGGTCCATTCTTCTGTTTACAGGAATATAGAGCCTCCACTCCCCCCCAAACACGACCAAACCAATTCTCTGTACTCAGAGGCTCTTTTCTGGTCCTAATGTCTCTCAAACACGCTCTCTGTTCGCTCTCCTCCCCACCCACTCTCCTCCTTCTCGCCCTTCCTGACTCTCTCCCCACTCCTCCCTCCCCGCCCTTCCCTCACACCTTCCTCCCCCACCTTGTAATCCCTCGACATGTGCCCGTTCATCTCCAACGTGTCTCACCTCCTCAACCGATCCCTCTTCCCCTCTTTTCAGCCAGCTGCCTTTGGTCTCTACCTCCACAATTCCAACCCGATGGCAGCAGGTCAGGCTGGAGGCACATATCCCTCGCTGGCTTAGGGAGTGTGATGAGAGTCAGGACCGAGCTTAAAGATGGTACACAAGGGCCTGGTAGTGTACCCAGCTCCCCCTGGCTCCCGATAGGCAAGCCTCCCAAGCCCGCCTATCCCAGGGGCTCAGGGGTCCTATCCCTTTCCGGCAGTGTGCCCACAGGGAAGAGGGTCCAGAGGCCCCCTAACACTCTGTCATAGCTGCCTTCAATACCTGCCCTCACCCCTTGATGCTCTGGATTTCCCACAGGCTTAGTGATCCCTTGTTGATATAGAAAGAAGATGGCTGGTGACCTCCCAGCCAAGGGTGGAAAGGCTGCCTGACATGGCTCTGTGATAGTGGAATTTCTCTAGACAGGATCCTGACTGGTTAGGACAAGATCTATTGACAGTCTGTGCCAGTGATAGGGCAAACTGGTTCTGGAAGCAGAATAGGGCAGGCAAACCAGTGAAGAGGGACCCGAAGTCCACAGAAGTTAGGTGTATGGTGCAAGTTCCCATGGCTTGAAAGAGGCAGTGAGGATTCAAACCTGGAGGAATGGCCTCCCAATCCACCCAACTATTCTGGTTCCCTCCTCTGCGCTCCCGGTTCACTCAGACTCAACAGCTGCGTTTGTGGGTTTCTAGGGCCGCTGCTTCATCACAGCTTTCTTGGAAAACGGGGGCGCTGAGAAACCCGACTTCCGGCTGTGTGTGTGTGTGTGTGTGTGTGTGTGTGTGTGTGTGTGTGTGTGTGTGTGTGTGTGTGTGTGTGTTGCAACCGCCCAAAGGGCCCCGATGGTGGTGCTACCGACAGTATCGGTGAGCCGGCGCCCAGTGCCCGCGGGCTGGTGAGGAATCCACGTGGGCGAGCCTGCGTGGACTCAACACAGTATCGGTGAGCCGGCGCCCAGTGCCCGCGGGCTGGTGAGGAATCCACGTGGGCGAGCCTGCGTGGACTCAACGCCGCGGCGCCACCTGCTGGGCGCTCGCAGTGATGCCGCGGCTGCAGCCCGGCGACTCGCACTCAGCTTTCTGGGGTAATGGGCCTCCTGCTGCACACACCACTCTTACATCTTGAACCCTTCCTTCCAGGAACGGCAGGTGACCTACCAAGTTCCCATGATATGCCACTCATCCGGTGGCACTGTTGATTGGACATCGTTGTCAGCAAGCAAGGCCATATGTACCAACAACTGCTGCTCAAGGGTGGCAGGGGCCACCAGGGCCTGGAGAAGTGAGCAGACCTGTTGAGGATCAGAGTCGGGAAAAATTACAAAACTGCATTCTATTCCTCATGAAGCTGCCCCGAGACCGTTTTTAAAATTCAAATCATGTCCCTTCTCTACTCAAAATCCTCCAGTGCAATCACCCCACCTGCCAGCAACACCAGAGTCCTGACAGTGATTTATAAGTCCTACATGAGGGACTGGAGGTGGAGCTCGCCCCATTGATAGAGTGTTTGCCTAGGATGTACAAAGCCCCGGGTTTGATTTCCGGCACTTGCTTATACCCTCAGCACTCTGGAAGTGGAAACAGGCACACAAGAAGCTCATAGTGATATGTGAGGGAAGCATAAAACCCTGCCTCAAAATTAAGTAAGTAAGTAAAATTTAAAATTAGGACCGGTGAGATGGGTCTCATCTCACTAGTCGCTAAGCCTGACGACCTGAGTTTGAGTCCCCAGGATCCACTGAGCAGGAGAGCATTGGCCCCTACAAGTTGTCTTTTGCTGGGCAGGTCCACAAGCCTTTGACCACCTCTTTGACAGCAGTAGTGGCTGTGTATAGTGTTGGTGGTGTGTGCACACCTTGGTACTGCTGCGTCACAGGCCTAAAAATAGGCAAGGCTTTATGGGCTAAGTGGTAAGTGCTTTTATATATAATGTATGCACATTATGTAATATATTCCTCACAGTCACCCTGGAGGCAGGTCTTTTTATTATCCCAATTTTATAGAGAAGCCAATTGGAGGTCGAAGGCGCTAAATCATTGCCCAGGGCCACACTCAGAGCAAGTAGCTGCCTGTACCCAAAATTCTCCGGGGCTATTGGAAAGGAACCACTTTGCCTAAGCTGCACAAAGCTTTGCGCAGACTCCAAACGTGGTCGGCGCTGGCCGTGGTACTGAATTGAATAGCGACAGCTTCTCCATGTGAGGTTCTCGGGTAACCTTGAAATTAAGGGGCTCTTTCTCAACCATGGAGATAAAAGAAAAGTAAAAGTATGTTCGGAAAGAATATGGGGTTTCTCAGCAACGAAGACATAAATTTGCCTCTGTCTCACAAATTCTGGGACCGAAGTATTTACTTTTATTGTTTTTTAAAAATTATTTATTTATTTATTTATTTATTTATTTGGTTTTTCGAGACAGGGTTTCTCTGTGTAGCCCTGACTGTCCTAGAACTCGATCTGTAGACCAGGCT
The DNA here is from genome assembly GCA_028551405.1 of Uromys caudimaculatus. Lineage (NCBI taxonomy): Eukaryota > Metazoa > Chordata > Mammalia > Rodentia > Muridae > Uromys > Uromys caudimaculatus. The sequence continues at coordinate 49,819,224 of CM052717.1, forward strand.
GGCCTCAAACTCAGAGATCCACCCGCCTCTGCCTCCCTGGTGCTTGGATTAAAGGTGTGTGCCACCACTGCCCGTATTGCTGCTATTATTATTATTATTATTATTATTATTATTATTATTATTATTTGTTGTTGTTGTTGTTGTTGTTGATTATTATTATCTTCGAGCTGTACTCTGGAGTGGGGAGGCTTGGAATCCTGACCCAAACTGCATGACCTCTCACAGGTCACTTCACCTCTCTGACCTTCTGCTTCCTCCCTTATAAAAGCGGAGCACAACACCAACACACCATACATTTGTGGCATTTTTGAAAGGAGGACCCAGCACAGTGATTCATGATTGCATCCTAGTACTTAGGAGATGAGGCAGGAGGATTTTTCTGAGTTTAAACAAGCCTGGGCTATATACTGATTTCCAGGCCACAATAACCATGCCTAGCATGGTTATTTGCTCTAAACAGGGTCTCATTGTGTAGCTCTGGAATTTGCTTTGTGGGTCATCCTGGCCTTGAACTCACAGAGATCTGCTGGCCTCTGTCTCTTCGGTGTTGGGATTAAGGATGTCCACCACACTGGACTCTCCTTTTACAGAGGAAGTAGATGATCACCACTTTTACGTGAGAATTTATACTTTTTTTTTTGAAACAGTGTTTCTCTGTGTAGCCCTGGCTCTCCCAGAACTGGCTCTGTAGATCAGGCTGGCCTTGAACTCACAGAGATCCTGCTGGGACTAAAGGCATGCACAACCTTTGCCTGGCTAAGATAACATGTCTTAAGTTACAGTCAAAAGACTAGCAGAGCTAAAGAGATGGCTCAGCACTTAAGAGCACATGTTGCTTTTCTAGAGGCCATGGGTTTGAGTCCCAGCATCAATTTGTCAGCTTACAACTGCAGTTCACTGTACTTAATGTGATATACATTAGTGACAAACAAATCTAAATAACCACTCAAGCTGAAATTTGTACCTTGGGAGCCTGACAGAAGAGCTCGCACCTTTACAGTGCCTGAGAGGCTGAGGCAGTAGGATTTCTCTGAGCGTGAAAGCATCCTGGGCTATACAGTGAATTCCAAACCAGCCTGGACTACAGACCTTGACTAAACACATAAATAAATAAATAAATAAATAAATAAATAAATAAATAAATAAATAAATAAATAAGAAAGAAATCCTGCCTTGTCCAAAGGTCTTGGAATACAAGCCCTGATACTCATGAGAGCACCCCTCCCCTACCACACACAAAGTCTTCTTGCCTTAGTGATCCATCATGATTAATAATATCAATTTTGGAGAAAAAGAAATGTCAATTTTGATACTAAGCACCATAAAGTTATGTGCAGATTATACTAAAACTGATTTCTTTGCGGCAATAAATAGATTATATATATTAAGTTTTATGTCTCGGATTTTTCTTTCTTTTTTTTTTTTATTTTTTGAGACGAGGTCTCACCATATAACCCTCTCTGGCCTGGAACTCTCTATGTATACCAAGCTAGCTTTGGACTCACAGAGATCTGCCTGCTTTTGCCTTCATCAGGAGGCTGGGATCAAAGGTGTGCAGCACCACAGCCAGGTCAACACTGGTTTGTTTTCTGCATTTGGCACAACTTAAGCCCTTAAGACCTGGATTCAGGGGCTGATCCTCTGCTTGTGTGCTTATTTGTGTCAAAGTGCTGAATTTCATTTTGATACAGAATGCACAAAGCTATTCAGGCCTGGTGCCACACTCCTAAGAAGGCCCCATCTCAAAGGAACAAGAACTAGGAATATGGTTCAGCAATAAAGAAGTGGCCTAGAATTCACTAGTGAAGAGGTCTGGGGATATGGCTCAGCAGTAAATCATTTGCCAGCATGTGTGAAGCCCTGGGCTCACTGCCACCATTAAGAGGGAAACAGAGAGGGAGGCAAAATAGTCTAGAGAACAAACAAGATTACCTACCTACTCATGCTGACTTCAGGTACCAATAGCTATGGAAAATGAGTGCCTCTTCCTGGGAAGCACAGTATGCATGCACACACACATACACACTCACACACGCACACGTATGTGCACGTACACACATGTGCATGGATGCACATACGCAGAGACATGCACTCTCACACACACACACTCACACACACATGTGCATGCATGTACATATACACACATGCATGCACTCGCACACAGGCCTGCACATGCACATATGGGCATACACGCATGTGCATGCATGCACACACAGGCATGCCCTCATACACGCATTTACACACACGTGTGTATACTCACACATATACACACACATACACTCACACAGACATGGATTCACACACAGGTGCGCGCACACACACACACACACAGACACACACACTACTCTCAAGGATGCTTGATGTGGCAAACTAAGCCCTCCCAGGATATGTTGTGCTTTGAGCTGCTTGTCCCTGGGCAGGGCATGTGCGACAGTGCTTACATGGAAGTCAGAGAACAACTCGCATAAGTGAATTCTTCCCTTCCACCATGTGGGTCCCCTAGGCTCAAACTCAGGAAGCCAGGCTGGGTGGCCTGTGCCTTTCCCCCATCTTGCAGGCGCTCCCCCAGATTCCTAAATAATCGAATCCAGCTGTCCTCACATGAAGCTGGTGCTCTGCAGCTGACTGCTGCCCTTTTCTTTAGCCAGGCTGTGCTGAGCACTGCCGTATTGTTCCTCAGTCCTGGCCTTCTCTTTCTGCTGATGCACACAAACCTACTTGATTCACAGCTCACAGACCTGCTGACTTCTGAATGCTGAGGAGCCAATGCCAGGGAGCCTGGGAGCCCAGATACGGAGGCAGGTCAGCGATGAGGCCAGGTACCTGGATCCAGCTCTGCTGTTCTCTCTCCATCCAAGCTCTGTGGACTCTGATTAAGGGGAAACTGGATCCTTCCCAGGTATCCCTTTCTCTTCTGGCAATGTCATCTCAGTCCCCTGCAATGTCTGTGCACGTTCTGATGGGACCACCTGTCACCTTGGAAGGCACAAGCCTAAATGTGTGCCCATCACGCAGGCCATCTGGACCCATGACCAGTTAAAGATGGTGTGGTGTAGTGTGGGGTGTGTGTGTGTGTGTGTGTGTGTGTGTGTGTGTGTGTGTGTGGTGTGTGTATGTGTGTATATGTGTGTGTGTGTGTGTGTGTGTGTGTGTGTGTGTGTGTGTGTTTTGTCTTCTCTCTCCCACACTTCTGTACTCTCAGCACTCACTCGGAACCAAGCCTTCTCCTTCCTGCCTGGCATATGGATGCCCTGAGGGGACCCCTGTTCCTAATTCCCAGAGGTACCCAGCAGTGCCTGGGTACACACAGGACTGGGGACCACAGCAATCTTCCCAGCCCCACTGTTTTCCAACCGGAAAAAACACGGTCTGAGGACCTCCATTACAGACTGCATTCTGCCTCCCCTGAGTGGTATGCCAATGTTCCAGGCACTCAGTCACACAGACATGCAGCCCAGCAGCCCAGCATCCATAGGCAGAGGCAAGCAGATATCTGTGAGTTCAAGACCAGCCTTATCTACACAGCAAGTTCCAGGACAGCCAGAGTTTCCTAGAGAAACCCTGATTCAAAAAACAAACAAGCAGAGGCAGAGGCAGAGGCAGAAACTAAAGAAGGAGGAGGAGGAGGAGGAGGAAGAGGAGGAGGAGGAAGAGGAGGAGGAGGAGGAAGAAGAGGAGGAAGAGGAAGAGGAGGAGGTGGAGGAGGAGGAGGTGGAGGAGGAGGTGGAGGAGGAGGAAGAGGAGGAGGAGGAGAGGGAGAAGCCGCTGCCCTCTCCACCACTGCTGCCACATATGACTTCTGGACAGCTTGTGCCACCAATTGAAGGGGTTGTTTGTGTATGTATATGTGTGCACAAGTTCACGCACATGTGTGTAGGACACAGAGTAACATAGGTGTCTTTCTTGATCTCTCCCTGAACCTAAAGTTCATCGATTAGATAGACTATCTGGCCAGCATGCTTTCATTTTTAAATTTCTATCATTACATGTGCACATACGCAAAAAATCATGAATGCAACCTGCTGAGTCTATTTAGCATTGCTCCTGTGCGTATGGTTTTAGGGCTGGCAACTTGACATCGAATAACCACTTAGAGTAGTGTATTTAATTAGCTTATTTTAAGTAGGGAGAGCAAATGGGGAAAATAGGCCAGGCATGGTGCACACACCCATGACCCCAGCACTTGGAAGGCAGAGACAGGACAATCAGAAGTTCAAGGTCAACCTTGATGACACAGTGAGTTCCAGCTTAGCATGTGAGGGTCCCCTTCTTTGGCACCTATGTCCCCCTCTCTGCCCCACACTTCTGGGCAGCCTCTCTGAACTCTATAGCCTCTTGAACTCTCTCTTAGACATTCTGTAACCTGCATATCTGTATATTATTAGGTGAAGTATTGATGTGTGGTCTGAGCAGTAATATTAGAAATTAAGATTAGAATAAAAACCTGTTTGGGGCTGCAGGGCATAGCTGAGCTGGCAGAGTGCCTGCCAGTATGCACAGAGCCCTGGCTGGGTCCATTCCCTACTTCGGTGTACTCTGGGCGAGGTGGTGCACACCTGTAACTCCAGCAGTAGGGCATAGAGGCAGGAGGGTCAGAAGTCCAAGGTCATTAGTGGCTATGTAGCAAGTTAAAGAGAGGAAAGAAAAGAATGGCCAGCTATCAATGGAAATCAGGACAATTTGACAAATTGCAGCCAAAGTAATCAATGGAGCTTGTGAATTTATTGGTTAGTCAATAAATCCTGACATTGTGGGAAGATACAAACCTGTCCACCTATGTTTCTTTCTTTCTTTTTTTTTTTTTAGTTTTTACAGTTTATGTGTGTGAGAGTGTATGTCTCTCTGTGTGTCTTGTTTGTGTATGTACATATGTATATCTGTATGTCTGTGTGTGCATGTATACGTGCATGTGTGTGTGTAGATAGATGCATGCCTCTGTATGTATGTGTCTTGTGTGTATGTGTGTATGTGTATATTTGTGTGTGTGTGTCCATCTCTGTGTGTGTGTCTTTATGTATATCTTTGTGTATATCTCTCTCTCTGTGTATGTACCTGTGTGTGTATGTGTGCCCTGTGTGTGAATGTGCATATGTGTATCTGTGTGTCTATGTGTTTGTATGTATGTATATGTATATATATATATACACACATATGTGTGTGTATGTGTATACGTATGTCTCTTTGTGTGTATGTGTGTCTTGTGTGTGTATGTATATCTTTGTTTGTGTTGTGTGTATATGTGTTCATGTATATCTGTGTGCATGTGTGCCTTTCTGCCAGGTGAGAGAGTGAGGTAGCCCCAGCCGTGGTGTGCACAGCCGTGATGTGCACAGCCGTGACGTGCACGTGGAGCTCAGAAGACAAGTTGCAGAAGAACTTTCTCTCATTTCCCCACTATGCAGGATCCGTGTAACAAACTCAGGCTCGCAAACTTGGCAGCAAGCACCTTTGCCTGCTGAGCCATCTGGCCAGCCACCATCTATGTTGCTAATAGAACACACTCACGACACAGGCAAACACTCTATCTACCGCTGAGCCATAAAGACCTCGGTGTCTTCATTGTGGGCTCAATCTGATAAGAAGGCGTAACTGTAGGGCTGTAGTAGGGCTCAAATAGCTAAGTCACAAAGATCTCCGAAGACCTAACTTCCTCAGTAACCCCAGCCCCACTCCTCCTCTGTCAACTCCAGCTTTTGCCCCACACCCATAGGTGAATCGGTGGCTGCAGCTAGGTGACTGCAGGATGCAGTTGTAGCTGTCCTCATTGGCAGCATGTGGTGGTTTGAGCTGTCCTGACCAGTGCACCTCCCTACCACGCAGTGGTCATCTGAATCGTGTCCCTTAGACTGGCCTCTGTGCCGCGTTTTACTTTAAACTTGAACTCATTCTATGCCCAGGCTGGCCCCAAATGTGAGGTCCTCCTGCCTCGGTCTCCTAAGGCTGGGATTACAGGCATGTGTACCACACTTGGACGCTGCACTGTCCTGGCACCTGAGCTACAGTCCCCAAATTCCATAGCCTATGTGCTTTGAGGACAGACGCAGTGCCTGGCATTGCGGTGCTGGATTTTACATGACCCTGCACTTGTGCATGCCTGTCTTCCTCTGTGTCTGTGTTCACCCTGCAGGTGTCCAGGGAAGGAGATTCTTGGAGCTAGGTGCCATGTCCCTTAATTCCAGAGGCTTATTCTCCTACCTGGGGTAGGACAGCCCATATGTACGGGGCAGGATGGCTGAGTCGTTGAAAAGAGCAGGTTAGAGGTATATGTCGTTTTCTTGTCACTGTAACTGGATTCCTAAAGGAAACAACCAAAGCGAGGAAAGGATTGGGTGGACTCACCCCCATCATGCCAGGGAGCACCGTTCACCCTGCCAGGGAGGACCATCCATCACACCAGATAAAAACAACCTAAGCGAGGAAAGACTCACGTGGACTCACAGGGTGGGAGCACCATCCTTCGTGCCAGGAAAGGCAAGGAAGCGTGTGCATCTTGGACTGTGGCATCAGGAGGGTAGGGAATGGCTTGTTCAAGTCCTCATGAGTCAGGAAGGGGAGAATCCAGGCAGGAAACAGAAGTACGTATCATCTTCAAGGCCCACGCCCCAGCCAGGGCTGCAGAGATGGCTCAGTGGCTAAGAGCACATGCTACTCTTACAGAGGATCAGGGTTCAGTTCCCTGCACCTGTACAGTAGTTTGCAACCACCCTTAACTCCAGTTCCCGGAGACCTGTTCACCCTCTGACCTCTGCAGGCACCATGCATACATGTGGCACCACATACATACGTGTAGGCAAAAACACATGCATCAAATAAAATGAATTCATCCAATAACAAACTTAAAAAAAAAAAAAAAGACTCACACCCAGCTACTCACTTATACTAGCTAGGCCATAGTTCTAAAGTAGCCGAGCCAGCTGGAGACAGCATGTTCAAATCCATGTGTCACCTATGGAGACATTTCACATTCAAGTTGTAGAGTGATATCTGTGGTCTGGATTTAGCTCTTTGGAACTAGGGTGGGATGACGATCCCCGGCTCCTTTGGTTAAAGAGTTGTTGGTTTAGGACCAGGAATTCTGAGTTCTTGATCTCAGGGGACTAGAACACTTAGGGTCTAGGTTCTAGGACATGGAGGGGTTTGTTGGCCCCGGGACAGTGACTTCTAGGGACTTGGAGTTAATACAACTCCACTAAAAAGATATGGTTTTCTGGCTTGGTGGGCTGTCCATTCTAGCAGGTGGGAATTCTGGGACAAAAATTCTGACTCCAGGAACAGTGAGTTGCCTCAGAGGGTAAAGGTGCCTGTCACCAAACCTGATGGTCTCTGCTTGATCCCTGGAACCCAAATGGCAGAAGGAGAGAACTAGATCCTGAAAGTTGACCTCTGACCTCCACATGTGTGTTATGACACGTACAGACCTTCCCCCATCACCACGTATGCTGATCGTGGTGTGTACACTTCAATCCCAGCACTCAAGAGGCAGAGGCAGGCAGAGCCCAGTAAGTTTGAAGCAAGCCTGGTCTACAAAGTGAGCTCTAGGCCAGCCAGGGCTACATAGTGAGACCCCATCTCAAAAAATAAATTTTTTTAATTAAAAAATGAATTCTGAGTCTTACAGCCAGGCTAATGAATGTTTTTATTCCCAGAGGGGTGCCCATATTTATTTTTTAATTGGCTAGTTATTACTTATAATGTCTTTGTTTTTGTGCATGATGCGTACATGTGTGTGAATCCAGAAGACTCATGTCACAGAGCACACCCAGTACAGGTAGGGGTGTGAGACGACAACCCAGTCTGTGGGTCCTCGCCTCACACCTCTTTTGAAACGCAGTCTCTCTTTTGTCGTCAGCCTCTGCACACACCAGGTTAGCTGGCCTGTGACGTCCAAGGTCCCTCCTGTCTCTGCCTCCCATCTTGTAAGGACACTGGGATCACAGGTGTGTACTACCACACCTGGCTTCCCCGTGGGATCTGGGAGTGTGAGCACAGCAAGTGCGCTACCCACCGAGCCACCTCCCAAGCCTGGGAATCTTGGTTTCTTAGGACATAACTTCCTTATTCTCTGAGATTTTCCAAAGAATGCTGGTCAAGATGGCAGCCCCAAGTATGTAAAGGTGTTGCATGCAAACTCCTGGAGCTCAGTGGGGCCTCCCTGAGTCCCTGGACTTACCTGGGGATCCAGGAAATTTGGTAACACTGATTCCCCAGAGCTCCCTCTTGTCCACCCTCACCCCTGTTTTCCCAACATGTGATTGAAACTGGAAGAATCCACAAAGCTTGACCTCTGTGGAGAGACTTCTCTGCTACACCGCCTGGGACTGAGCCGTAGGATGCTGGCTTTTCCAGCAGCATACAGACGCCACCTAGTGGAACTTTGTGCTAATTGCAATGGGCGATCCCATAGAAGCCCCCTCCGCTGTCCAGAGGGGACACTTAGCTACATGAAGACACGGTGCTGGTGTTGCCTATAGCTGCTTGGTCTGTTCTCCTTCAGCAGGTACCAGATACTGCTGGCAAGAGGCTACTACTGGGGATTAGAGATCGCTCAATGGTTAAAACGTTTGCCTTACGATGTGAGGGCTAGAGTTTAAACCCACTGGAAAATGCACGGTGGCCCACCTGTAATTACAGAAGAGGAAGGCTGGGGCTCGTCAGAAAAAGTTAGTGACACTATCCATAGTGACAAGCTCTGGGTTTGACTGACAGATCCTGCTTCAATGAATACAGTGGGAGCGCAATCAAGGGTATTCGCAACATCAGCCCCAGGCTCCCCACATGCACACGCACACAGGAACATATACACTCCCCCACGTGCCCAACACATGCAAACATGCATATACCCACATGCACACCACGCTCATGCATGAAAGTGGGCAGAAGGAAAGATTCGTTACTCCCAGCATTCCGTACCACCCTGCCAGTCACCAGCATCCCACCAGCTCTGCCTGCATTTGTGACATTCTTCTGGCCCTCCTGAGGTCCTTGAGTCAGTAACATGAGTTGCTGGCATTGAACCCCTATTTCCAAGATTTCATGACTGATGCGTACTTTCCCTAGACACGCAACTCTGCTGTGAAACCTGCCAGGTACTGAGTGGGCAAGACTTTCCCTGGTGGAAGCTAAGCCTGTGGCATAAGTGCCGAGGGCCTCCATCCAACCACTTGGTTGCTCATCTGGAAAAGCTGGCTCCGAGTCTGCCTGGGCTCAGCTCATGATCCATCTTAGCGTGCCATGCACAAATTAGTCCTGAGACCTTATGCTTCCTCCTGGTGCCAACCTGACACCCACTCACTCTATTATGAAGCGTGTACTCTGAAATCCAGTTCCCAGTTCATGCCTGACATGGGCAGCACTGACGTAGCAAAGGCAGAAGGACTGTGAGTTCCACTCCAGCCTGGGCTGCATGGTGAAACCCTGTTTCAAAACAAAACAAAAAGAATAGATACAAAACAGAATCTTCCAGCTCTCATATCCCTAAATCCCAGCCTTCCACACTTAGGGACTCAGAGCCCATTCCTGATCTAGCCTCAAACCCTTACTCATCCTGGAGACCTATGCATGCAATGATGTGATCAGCCACCGCTTTTTTAAAAAAATATAAAACAATCAGTGTGTATTTATTTAATATATACTGTTAGTGCTCAAGCAGACTTTTTTTTTTTTTTTTTTTTTTGGTTTTTTGAGACAGGGTTTCTCTGTGTAGCCCTGGCTGTCCTGGAACTCACTCTGTAGACCAGGCTGGCCTCAAACTCAGAAATCCGCCTGCCTCTGCCTCCCAAGTGCTGGGATTAAAGGCGTGCGCCACCACTGCCCAGCAAGCAGACTTAATTTAAAAAAACAAAAAAACAAAACAAAAAACAAAAATAACACTACAGCTTAGTAATCAAGGAAAAGATAGACCGCCTAAGAAGAAAAGATGACGCAAAAGAGTCTGGACAGTTTGAATCAGGTCTCTTGACTGGAGAGATGTTTCTTACAGGTACTTCTTAAATGCTGTGGGTTTGTCCAGAGCTCAGCAGCACAATGTGTTCATATGGCTACTGAAACTGAGTTGTCCTAACGGCTCTGGGTAGAAAGCGAGATAGCCCTGACATCGTACAGTGGAATCACTTATCTCTGAGGATGTCCAGGCAGATGTTGCCCTGGGTGTCCACGCTGGGCGGTAGCAGGATGTGAGGAACTTCACCAAGGGTGTGTCGGAAGGGAGAACTCCAGGGAGAGTTCATACCTCAGGTCTCCCTATACTGGGCTGACGGCTCCATGAACGGTCCGTACCCATTTGAACCGGGTGTTTGATTCAGGGAAGGCAGAAAGTCCTTTGTCACCAGGCATCATGAGGGTCCTCAGCACCTGCTGTAGCCTCTTCTTGCCCACAGGGCCCTGGGTGGCACCCTGCTGGGCTCCACTACCTTGAGAAAGGCCCTTCCTTTAAGACAAGGTGCTTCCTTGCAGACACTTGGTACGGAGACCAGGGACAGCTACCAGCCACCTGCTCCTTATCTGCCTGAGGCTTCTGGCTTTGGTTCTGCCCAAGCTGAACCTCCTTGCCTTGGCTTCCCTGTTGCCTTGTATCTCCCGACATGCGACTCACTCCTCGAATCTCTCTTCTAACTCATCTCACCCTCCAGGTCCCCTGTGCAAAGGCATCAGGTACCCTTGCCCTCCGTCTTGGTTAAGGTTTCTATTGCTGCAATGAAACACTATAACCAAAAAGTAAGTTGGGGAGGAAAGGGTTTATTTGGCTCACACTTGCACATCACAGACCATCAATGAAGGAAGTCAGGACGGGAACTTAAACAGGGCAAGAATCTGGAAGCAGCTGATGCAGAGGTCATGGAGGGGTGCTGCTTCCTGGCTTGCTCTCCATGGCTTGCTCAGTCTACTTTCTTATAGAACCCAGGACCATCTGCCCAAGGGAAGCCCACACACAATGGGCTGCACTGACCTATAATAATCGCTAATTAGGAAATGCCCCCACATGCTTGCCTGCAGCCTGATCTTACTGAGGAATTTTCTCAACCGAGGCTCCCTCCTCTCTGATGACTCTAGCTTGTGTCAAGGCATCATAAAACTAGCCAGGATACCCTCTAACCCCAGACCTGTACAGGCTCCCTTACTCCGAGATCCCCTCACCCCTAATGCAGGCAGAATGCATATGAAATCACCTGCTCTTCCAGCTGACTGGAAGTGGAACATCTTTGCTCACTGTCCTGAGGCCTGTGGTTGCTATTCTCTAGGGACGGCTACCCAAGTACTGCACTGCCTGTGACCCATTGCAACCTCCTGTGTGACCTCTGCAGTCACATCAGTAGTCATACAGCCAAGACTCACAACTGCTAAGGCCTAAGTCCTGTGCTACCTGGTATCCTTGCCCATGGTTAGACCATCCCGTGGCCACCCACAGCACAGGTGCAGGCACAGCATAGCATAGTGTCTTCAGACTCTTGAGAGGGCCCAGCAAGGGGTGCCAACTGGCATCCATCCAGATACACTCACTGCTGAAGCTGCTTCCGGAACCGCATGGGCAAAGTGGGCCTCACTTTCTAGACTCCAAAGTGCTCTGTATCTGCCAGGAAGCATGTGGCTGCCAGCCAAAGAGTCGGTGCCAGTGTAGCTCCTTGGCAGATATCCAGCTCGGCTGTGAGTCTTCCCCTCAAGGGTGTCCGGAGTCAGTGGGGCTTGGGGCAGGAGGAGACCTGGGTCTGGCGCTGAGTTATCCTAGGTCCTGGGTGAGAACCTTCTAAGTGCAGACAGGATAAAACAAGACAGGCTCCCATACATGGCCTCCTGGAGAAAAATTGGATTTCATTTCTTAGTGAACGCTTACAAAGCACTCACTCTGCCTGAGGTGCTATTTTAAGACAGCAGTTTTCAAAATGCCCCAGGAGCATCAGCAACACCTGGGACTTGTTTTTAAAAGGGAAGGTGGGGGCGGGGATTCTCAAAATACAGAGTGAGACGACAGATCAGTTGCAGAGTGTTGCTGGATGCCCACAAAGTCATAGGTTCTACCTTTCCCAGCAAACACACAAGCACATTCAGATACACACTCACACACACACTCACACACATACTGTTATCTCAGCACTCAAGTAGAGGAGGATTGTGGGTTTTGAAGCCAATATAGGCCACATAACAAATCCAAGGCTTTGTCTCAAAACCAAACCACAGATACCGAAGTCTTTGGGCTGAGTTTGTAGCTCCGTGGTACAGCATGAGGCCACAGAGGGTGGTGGAATCAAAGACATATTCCATTTCACAGATTTTCATCAACTTCGAGTCTTTATTTCCACTTATTCCCTCCACGTTCCCTATGTGTTCTTGAACTCATCTTGGTTTATCTTTCCTTAAAAATTGGGACAACTAGCATGAGTCGGTTCTTTCCTTCTACCACGCGTGTCCCAGAGCCCGAACTCAGGCCATCATGCTTGGCAGCAAGTGCCTTTACCAGCTGAGCCTCCTAGAGGTCCCCGCTTATCTTTATTGGCGGGGGATGGGGGGTTGCGGGGGGGGGGGGAAGAAGCAGTATTTTCTGCTCCCTCTTCAGGACTTTTCTACATCTAGGTTCAAATGCTTCTAAACAAATCCTGACTTGCCCTTGAATACAGAATAATGACCTCCACACACACTTTCTGTCCAACTCTGACCCAACCAACCAGCGTTGTCAGTGGTGGAGTCTTGGGGACTCACTATTCCCAGGATGTCGGGGAGCCTCCACTCCCAGCACAGCCAGGACACTCGTGGACCACTGCGCTCTGAGCGAGATACTTAACGGCAGCGACAGGGGTCCCACTGAAACTAAAAAGAGGAAGTCAAATGGCTCGGGGAGCAGACATAATTTCAAAGACCACAGGGGTCCGGGATGTAGTCTTTTCTTAAGGCTTCTGTAGATGTAGAACTATCTACCACAGACAAGAGAAACCCGCTTCGCTCCGTGCCTCAGCCGGTCTCTTCCTTTCAGGCTCTGCTTGTTAGCTTCACCTCGGAGGAGAGTCTCCCCCTAGTGGTGCAGCAAAGGCTCCGACAACTTCGTAGACAGGCCCGACATCCTCTTCCCATTGGTTGTGCACATACGCTTGGTTGGCCAATTATAATAGCCCAGGGAGGAAGGTGTAATCTGATTGGCCAGTCTTGGACCCTTTGGTCATTCCTGCCTAGAACCTGGTTGTCTGGAATCACTTCGATCCACAGGCTGAAAATAAGAACCCGGAGGCGTGATGGTACAAGGTCGACCCGTCACCCCGGAAACGGAGGTAGGAGGATCTGAAATTCCAGGCCAGTTTGGGTCCTATACAAGTTCTTGTTGAAAAAAGAATTTCAGAGCTATTGCTTAGCATGTGTAAGTCCCGTGCTGAATCCCCGGGATCTCAAAATAAAATAAATTAAATGATGGGAGCGCGCGGGGGGGGGGGGGGGGACCGGGGGGCCG
>CM052717.1:49839279-49893183 GCA_028551405.1 Uromys caudimaculatus
TCCCTCCCTCCCTCCCTCCCTCTTCTCTCCTCTCTCGCTTCTCCCTGACTCCCTCCCCTCTGTCCTTCTTTCTCTTCTATCTAGTGATGGAAGGGGTGGAAATAAAGGATGGGGAAAAAGAAGAACCCACAAAATAACAAAGACTGGCTACACTTAATAGCTGATCTATCTTTCTGTCAGGTCCAAGGGAAACTCCAATCCCCTAAACTCCCTCCAGCTCACGGGCTTCCCTCCCCCAGACACTTACTCATTCTCCTTATTTTCCTGTTATTATTCACAGTTCTATGTTCTCTCCTACTTCTCTGTTTTCTCGGCTCACTATCTCCTGCTATTTGTTAAGTGTTAAAACCTGACAATAGTTCTGCCACATTGCCTCAACCTTCATTTTGTAGCTCATGACCTTAACGTGACCTAATGTTCCTTGACCATAACATCGTGTTGTTGTATGGAGCCTCGAAATTCCCTAACCTTCCTGCCTCTAGACCCGGCCAATCAGCTGAAAAGTTGGACAGTGCTACTTTGTCTAGTTAGCCAGATGCACCTGTTCCTGGGTTTTCCCATATAAAATCTGGCCCTGAGAACTGCCTGGGGCCTGCATCCCTGATTAATCGGTCTCGGTATGTGTGTTCAATAAACCGTCTAGTTACCCTACTGACATTGGTGTCTCCCAGTGGTTTGTGTGGCTACACTCCAGCTATTCTCTCCTCTCACGCAGACAGCCCTGGCTATGTTCAGTCTACTTCCTCTCTACTCCAGACTCTTCTAGGTGCCTCTGGCTGTCCGCTCTCTCTCATATCTACAACAAACAAACAAACAAACAAACAGCTTCCCCTTAACCATACCATGGAGCGGTCATGTCGTCAGTTTATGCACTTTCCAGCCCCCAAAATAGTAAAAATCTTTTTAAAAACTGCTCGTCCCGTCCTTATGCGTCACCCTCTGGTGACCCGCGCATTTGAACCCTTCGCTTTCATTCCTCCCAGGACTCAGAACTATCTCCTCCTACTTTCTTCCAGAGTCTAACCGCTTAGGCCCTTCCCCTTGATTCAACTCAAGTTCGGAAATATCCAGGACTGTAAGCTACTTAAAGACTACCCTTTAGGGTGGACCGAGCACCCGAGACTCCGCCCACCTCTAGAGCCGCCACGACGTACTGCAGTACTAGCCAATCAGATGCGGCGGCACCGGATAAGAGGAGGCGGAACTTCTGGCGGACGTGCCTGTTGCCCAGCCCGTTAGCTTCTCAGCATTGTATGTCGGGGCGGTCCTTCCGGCCGATGTGGGGCGACTGACCGCCACACAGCGGTCATGAGCCGGCCCAGCCGGTTGCAGAGGCAAGTTCTGAGCCTGTACCGCGAGCTGCTGCGCGCCGGGCGCGGGAAACCGGGCGCCGAGGCGCGGGTGCGGGCCGAGTTCCGGCAGCACGCCAGTCTTCCGCGCTCCGACGTGCTGCGTATCGAGTATCTGTATCGCCGGGGACGGCGCCAGCTACAGCTCCTGCGTTCCGGCCACGCCACGGCCATGGGTACCTTCGTGCGCCCGCGGGGCCCGATTGAGGAACCCCGGGACGCGACAGCCCCGGGGACCAGGATGGACGATAGTGGTGCCCCAAAGAATCCTTGTGAAGGCACAGGAGCACGGGAGACGCGATCCGATGGACGGTGACAGACGGACCCAGAGAAAGGTTCCTTCTGACAGTTTGGGGAGGATCGGGAACTCATCTAAATGGAAGCTGAGATGTCTTGAGAGACAACCGAATTTTCTCGATGCATACTGAGAGATCAGATACTCCTCATCAAGGAGGTTCTGGGCATCCTGTGGCACCGGCGGGCTGCAAAATGTATGCTGTGGTAGATCAACCCAAAGTCAAAGAGTGGACGGACCCACTTTCTCCCCTCGGGGCCATGACATCTCTTTTGACTGACACCTCTCTTGACTTCTAAGAACAAACCCACCTTCCCACTCCCCTCCCTTTGCTGTTTTTAATGCCGATAAAACAGACTTTTTTGCCGCGCACGTTTAATAGAATATCCTGATGAACCGTGAGAAACTTTGCGGTCTGACTCGTTGTGAAGAACCAGGATTGTAAGGGAGGTTACAATAGCTCATCCCACCTGATGAACCTGAGACTCCTGGAGAATCCCTAGTCCCTACCCCTGTTGCTCTTCCTCAGGATTCTTATATAAAAGAAATAAATGTGAGGTGTGCTCACTTCCTTGTTGATTGTCTTAACAATCTTGTTGATTCTTTCATTAGGTGTCTTTGCTTTTTCTTTAGAAACAGAGTCTTGTTATAATATGCCTAGGCTGGTCTCAGCATTCGGCTTCTTCTGCCTCAGCCTCTAAACTCTGGGATTATAGGCATGTACTGCCACGCCAAGGTTGGAAAGGCAGGTGGGAACAAAAGGGAGGAATGTGGAACCCCAGCCAAGTCTTGGTATGTGACAGACTCTGTGACACTATTTACATATGGCTTTTACCTCACTTTGTTACCCCCACCACAGGATGCTAGCTATCTGCTCATCTCTCAGCTTCAGTTTTATTTAGCAAGGTGATCCTGGTTGGTTTAGTTTTTGTTGTTTTTAAGACATGGATTCAGTTAACCCAGCCCGGCCTCAATCTGGTCAAGTAAGGGATAATGGCCTACAACTCCTCCCTCTACCTCCAGATCCCAGGCATGTTCTACCCCAACACATGCTGGTTTGTTATTTGCTCTGTTTGTGGCCTTGTGTTTGCTAAGCAAGTGTGATAACCACTGGGATTCACCTCCAACCCCGAGGTGACCCTGTTAATCTTGGTGCCATCTCAACTCTAGTATTCTGAAAGTGACTACAGAAGTCCTACTCAGCCTGTGCCCTTTACATATCCCAGCCTCCTGTCTCATCTCTTCCTGGTCCCAAAGGCAAAAGGAAGGAAAAGGGGCCAGAGAGATGGTTCAGTGGATAAAGGACCTTGGTGACAAGCCTGACTAGCTGAGTTCAAATCCTAGGGACCATATGGGAGAAGATGAGAACTAACTACTGCAATTTGTCTGATGTCCATCTGCCTGTGTACACACACAGATAGATAGATAGATAGATAGATAGATAGATAGATAGATAGATAGATAGATAGATAGATGTATTTAGGAAGACAGACCATAATGACAGATTTCCTGATACATAATGACAGATTTTCCTTAGCTACTGGTTTGCACTATCTTAACGTGGGCTCTCCTAGACGCTACTGCTCCCCAGACCTCTTCAGTACCCATTTTTGCATTTCCGGTAGCTATTCCAATTTACTTTGAAGACACATTCCCTTCCCCATAGTTGACCTCCATGATTCCAGCAGACCTGATTGTGGCCCCTCCTGAAGGTGGCCTAAGCCAAAGGGGCCCTTGGGAAGTTTAAAGGGAGAGCTATCCCGTCGATGGTAAATTGATAGGACAGTCTGGTCACTAGGAAATGGACAAAGACAAAATGGGGGCGGAGGGAGCAGATACGAAGACATCATTTAGGATTTAGTTGTGCCAGAAGTCCTAGTGTCTCAGTTACCACACAAACTCCCGTTTCCATTAAGTCAAGGAGGACTCGGCCTTAGTCACTCGCTCCCGTGTGGCCTCAGCCCTGACTTCTCTTTGCACCTGGCTACAGTGGGGCCTTGTCAGGGGATAGTGGCAATTCAAGGAGATGTAGACTCTGTGTGCAGCTTGGAGACCAGCACAGGGAGGAGGAGCTGTGTTCACCGAACATCTGGCTAGCACAGGGCTCTGCCTTGTTCTTGTATTTGTTCGTTCTCACCTCTTCCCGCACACTTTAGATTTGAGGGGATCAGGCTGCGACCTGGTGGTGTCAGCCTCATGAATTGGGACTAGAGATGCGGATCAATGGTGGAGCCCTCGCCTGGCGTGCTCCAGGCCTTGAGTTTCATTCTAGGCAACATAGAAGAGAAATATTAGCCAGGCCCAGAGACACGCACCTGTAATCCTGGCCCTCTGGAGGCTGAGGCAGGAGTTTCACCTGGACTATGTGTAAAACTACCAAGGGGAAAAATTATTCTAGGAAGGAGAGTGGCTGTCTCAGCCCTGAGCTAGTGATTACCCAGCCTACAGCCATCCCTGTAGAATATGGGAACATCTCCAGAATGGATGAGACAGGTGTTGGCAGCGCACCAGCAGCACCTGCCCCAGCCTGGCACCTGCTTACTTGGCAGGTGCTGTCTCCACTTTTCTTCCCTAGCCCCTAGAGACTGGTGTTCATGGGAAGGATAGATAAACAGAAAGTGTTAGGGAGTCCACCTCCCTAGGAGGAGACCATTTTGAGTGTGCTCCCGTGGTTCCCCAGGGTCTCCAGCCATTTGGCACTCCAGGTACCTACTGCAGCCAATGGTGGCCTGCTCCCATCCCTGCATCATATCCTAGTTCTTCTGCCACTCAATCAACAGCTTGGGCTAAATTTAATCTTTGTATTACAATTTGGGGACCACAACTAAGACAGGCTTTCTGCATCCCGCCCTCAAGACAAAGGAGCACAGAAGGGGCTATCAGAGCACATCTGGGCTGTATCTGTTTCCAAGTTCTCAAGCACTGATATTCTCAGACATCGCTTGAAAGTGACCATTTAATGCACATGTCTGGGCTGGTGGACTCAGATTGGAGGGAGACCATTAACATAGCTGAGCACCAGGTAGGGCGTCCTGGCCAGCCGGGCATGAGAACAGCAGGGAACCCCCGACAAGGGCAGCAACAACGTGGCACCCACCAAAAGGAGGAAGAGAAGGAGAAAGAGGAGGGTCAGCGGCCGCCTGGATGCAGGAGCTGGGACCCTGAGAAGACACACAGTATTAAAACCAAGGGTGGGCCGCCACCAAGATCCCACTCTCCCAAACCCCCAAGCCCAGTCTTTCAAGCCTCTCACCCACGATCCACTTCCAGCATCACATCGGGCAGACTGGGAGATACTTGCCTCTTCTTGTCCTGAGGGTAGACAGCAGACAGCAGCAGGATTGTCAGCGGCACTTAAGTGGGGACATTTTCTCACTATTCCAGACCAACAGGGCTGGCCTTATTTCTCCTCCTCTCCGGGCACCCTTGCATCCCACATAAACGTATAGAGTGGTGGGCATCTGTACCTGTCCTTCAGGCATCTGCTGCCCTTTTCCTCACACCACTGATGTGATGATGTGTGCGTGTGTGGGTGCCTCTACAATTCAGACCTTCAGGGTCACTTGAAGCTGGCTTCCACTCTCCCCTCTTCCATGAGGGGGCATGTGACTCAGACCTGGCTAACCAGAGCACTCTGACTAGGTCAGGGTGCAACTTGTGACCCAAGCTGAGCAGGTGAAGTCAAGCCTGGGACTTGGCTACAACAAGTAGGTCAGAGGTCCAAGGGGTAGGTTAGTAAACCAGGGAAAAGAGACTCCAGTTGGAGTTGGAGAAGAAACCAAAAGACAGAGACAGAACCATGATGCATTTTAGGTCCTGAATCCGTGACATCTAGACTTTTCAGTCACAGAGGGAAAAGAATATTCCTTCGTATGTGTGACTGTCAGTATGGGTTGGCTCTCTCTCTTTTTTGGTTTTTTGAGACAGGGTTTCTCTGTGTAGCCCTGGCTGTCCTGGAACTCACTCTGTAGACCAGGCTGGCCTCGAACTCAGAAATCCGCCTGCCTCTGCCTCCCAAGTGCTGGGATTAAGAATGTGCGCCACCACTGCCCGGCGGGTTGGCTCTCTTTTACTTGGATCAACATCCCCTGGTGCACGTATCTCACCTGAGGCTTCCGGAGACGCCTTCGATGGTGACCAAGCCCCAGTGAGAGCAGGTCCTGGGGGAAGAGAAAGATTCCTGTTTCTTGGAAGATTGGTAGCATGGTTGTAGAAGGGTCTGGAAGGAGGTGCCACAGAGAGGAAATGCAGATACACTCAGATCTCATGGGAGAGACAGAAAGGGGCGGGGCCAAAGAAACCAAGAGGAGAGAAACTTCACTTATTCATTCAGTCCACAAATGTTTAATGAGTGTCTATTACATGCCAGGCACAACTCTAGGAGACTTGGTGAGAATGGAGATGGGCAACATCTCTGGTCTCTGGGGAGCTTAGCATTCCACCCAGAGAGGTAGGGAGCCAATGTACGAATATATCAGGCCCCGGGGAGGAGCGTCAGGAAGTAGTGGTGGGGCATGCTAAGTTGGGTCACGGCAGCTCTCTGAAGAGGTGACTGGCCTGAACTGGGAGAGGTGAGCTGGGCACATTGCTTAGAGAAGGGTCGGGACTGTGTCCACAGCCCAGGGAAGAACAGAATGGGGGGACAAAGACAGAAGAGAGGAGGGAGGCAAACGGGGATTCATGGAGACAAGGAGATACGAAATGCACAGGAGAATCATGGTGACAGCTAGGGTGGGCACAGGTAGGCGGGTGTGCCTATAACCCCAGCGCTGAAGAGACTGAGCCAGGAGGACTGGGAGTTCAAGGCCAGCTTATACTGAAAAGCGTGAATCTATCATCATCATCGTCATCGTCATCATAAATCAAACAAGAGAGGCTTCGAGGGAGAGACAGGGCCAAGTCGTCCTTGAAAGGGAAAGGCCATACTAGAAGGGTGTAGAAAGGTATCCTGTGGGCCCAGCCAACTAGGGAGCCTTTGAGGGGGGCTGATCTCACCTCAAGGCCCTGTCCACTGCTCTGGGGTCCCCTGTAGCCACACAGCTCACAGGGAGCTCCTGGTATCCGAGATATCTTTTGCCCTGAGGGCCCAAGACCCCCAACATCCCCTGCTGGGTCCCACTCCAACTCTGCAGCAGTGGGGAAGGTACTGGGTGTCCAGGGCCCCCAGACTCCACCAGCTGCTGGCCCGTCTGAGTCTCCCTCAACTTCCAAGTCCTGGTCCAGGAGGTTGGCCTTCTCAAGCACCTGGAGCAGAGGACAGATGTCATGGGAGTTGGGGGAATCAGGGTCTGGGCTGGGGACTACCAGGGCAGGTCATACCAGGCTATAGCTGATCAACTGGGCCTGCAGCTGCCAGAGCCTTTGGAAGATGGTGTCTCGGTGGGTACCAAGGGCCCTCAGGACCTGCTCCAGGGATGCCCAGGCCCTGGGCTCACTCCTCTCTGCCAGGCCCTCACCAAATGCAAGCAATGCATCCACACGCTCAGCTGCCCCCCGTAGCTCTGCCTGCAGGGCCTGGAACACATGGTTAGACACTCTCACGCACATGACAGTGATACCAGATCCCCCCCGCCCCCGAACTTGGAGTTATTTTGTCTTCCATGTCCTGTGCAGAAGTCAGAATATGCAATAAACCCACTTTCTATGCAAGAAAGCTTACACCCATACCAAGGACTCTACCCACTCCCCGGTATCCTGGCCTCCCACTGCCTACCTGCAACTGGACAATCCTGTTGTGGGCCAGTGTCCAAGATCCAAGGCCTTGTTCCAGGTCCTGCAGCCGGAAGTTCAACCTCAGCAGACAAAGATGTAGGCTGTCCTGTTCAGCTTCTAGTACTTCTAGACCAGAGTCAGTGTGCTGCAGAGTCCAGGGGCCAAATCAGGGCCAGTGGGCCAATACACTACCCCTACTCCCAAGCCACACCCATCTCCAGATCAACACTTAGGATGCTCTCACTTGGCAGCTCTTCACCCCAAGGTTGGAGACATCTAATTTAAGATCTTCAGGTTCCTGAGCCTTCAAGAAAGCTCTTTATATGGTCTAAAACTAGGAGGGATAATAGACCAGAGTACCCCCAAAAGGAATGGGGCCATTAATAAAATCCTATTTCCTCCTTGGAAAAACATGGAACTATGTCCAGCTTGGAGATAGTAAAATATACTTATAACCCCAGTTCTCTGAGACAAGAGAATCAAAGGTTCATGGACAGCCTGAACTACACAGTGAAAGCCTGTCTCAAATAAGAAGGTTGGAGGAAACTGAGGAGATGGTCCAGATGATAAAATGTTGGCTGTGCAAGTAACTACACAAAGAACCAAGCTCGTGGCACGGGTCTGTGATACCAGTGCCGGAGCGCTGGAGGCAGGCAGATCCGTGGTGCTCGCTGGCCAGTGACCTGAGCCAGGTTCAATGAAAGACCTTGTCTCAAAACACATGGTGCAGAGTGACTGAGACACACTGGCCTTCTGGTACCCGGATGCATGCCGTGTCTGTGCGTCTGCTTGCACTTAGGCACACACACAGCAAATACACAAAAGATTAAAAATAACTGAAATACTTCCATATTGATTGGCAAACAGATGTCCTTACGGTGTCCCTTCCTCCACAGAGACCTAGCCCCCCCTCAGAATCATCATATCATCCCTAGAGAAAGAAGCAGATTTAGGGGGACAGATAAGAAGTGGGACTGGGCTGGGCAGTGGTGGCACACACCTTTTATCCCAGCACTTGGGAGGCAGAGGCAGGTGGATTTCTGAGTTCGAGGCCAGCCTGGTCTACAGAGTGAGTTCCAGGACAGCCAGGGCTACACAGAGAAACCCTGTCTTGAAAAAAAAGAAGTGGGACTGGAACAGAGGGTGTGCTCAGCTCACCTCACAGGACTTGCCCCCATCTTGATGCTCAGGGGAAGAGGCCAAGGGTAGTTTTGAGGGGCTGGTGGCAGACTCAGTGCTCTTCAGTTCACCCATGAAATGCTCTGGTGGGCCCAAGGAGGCCTGGACCCGCTCTGGCCTAAGATAAGAAATGTTGATTGTTGGCCCCCTGGTGAGTCACAGTGCCTCCTTTTCTACTTACACTCCACCCCCACTTTTCTCCATGTCCTTATTCTGTCATGGTCACCCATGGTCCATCCCAAGCTCCCTCCCTTGGAAGCACTGTCCAGCCCCAATCCCCACCTGCTTGTCTCCTCCTCCGGTGCAGGGCAGAGGGTATGTCCGGCAACATCCAGCTCCCTAGGAGCTCCCAGGGGACGATTCACAGGCTCTGGTGGGAACCCGTGGCCGAGAGGAGGAAACAGGGCCATGGCTGTGCACTTGGGGATAGTCGGGTGAAGATGCCCAGGGGCAGCCTCTTTTTTAGACAGTCCCCCAAGTTTTCTCAGCAGGACTTATCCAAGCTGGAGGCTACTGAGAGGCCCAGGGGCCAGCCTAGCTCCACCCCTTCCTGGAAGAACCTGGACCTGAGAAATCTGATGCCTTGCTGAGGTGCAGAGGCAGTTAACTCCTTCTTCCCCAGCAGGAGAACCTAAACCTTCCAACACCACCCCCACGCCATCCCGTGGAGCTTTGAGATGGAAAACTCCACACATTCCCTCGAGACCCTAGATCCTGTCATTGTCAGGGACGCCTGTATCTGAGCGCCAGGGCTCATCCCGTTCATTTAAAGCCTCAGGTATAATGATACTGAAAAAAAGCCCAAGCACCTGGCAGCTAATGCCTGTCATCTCAGGCAAAAGGGTCTCAAGTTCAAGGCCAGCCTAGGCAACTTATGGAGGCCCTATCGTAAAACTAAAAAATAATGCAATTGTTGCTGGGGTTATAGTTTAGTGGTGCAGCATTTGTCTAGCATCCAAGGGGCCCTGGGTTCTAGCTCCAGTATTGACGAGGGGCAGGGGAGGAAGAAAGAAACTGAAGCATCTGTTCCCACCTAGTTTAAAAAAAAAAAAATCCAAAACGAGTGAGTAAAGATATTTTCTGTTTATTTGGAATGGTGTCTTCTCCATGGTTTCCACAGTTACTAGGAACATAAATAACCCTGGACAGCTACCTCTGCCCAAGGGTTCCAAGGTTATGGGTTTTGAGCCTGGTGGTCACTTGCTCAGCAGGAGGCTGGCACGCAGGACTCGGGGCACACGGCGAATGGTCAGCGAGACACGGGTGCCACGCACCAAATGGGCTCCGGGCAGCGCCGACTGGCAGGCAGCGGCATTGGGTGGCAGTGAGGTGGCACCCAGCTCATCCACATGGGTAGCTGTGATGCCGTGGAGCAGGCGTGTATAAGCTGTGCCCCGGAGCACCAGCAGGCTCCGCGGTTCCACCAGCAGCGAGGTGATGGGCTGTTGAGGTGGCCTGGGCTGCGGGAATCAGTTGATAATGGTTAGTGGATATCCGGAGCTTGGGAGGGGGTGAAAAGCCATCACGCATCAGCAGTTGGTCAAGGGACAAGGGTCAGCAAGTCCCCAGGAGAAAAGGAGTTTGCTTTGGGGGATGGAAGCTTTGGTGGCTGAGGAGTGGTAATCTATAGGTTCTGGGGACAAGGCTATTGGGCCGTGTGTGTGTGTGTGTGTGTGTGTGTGTGTGTGTGTGTGTGTGTGTGTGTGTGTGTGTCTCCAGTCCTTTGGGAGGAGCCAGGGCCTATGCTGCAGATAAGGACATAAAGGGTCACTACACTGTGGGAGCTTTAGCTGACATCTGAGGGGCTGGGACAGAAATGGGCAGTCCTGGGGATACCTACACAGAGCTAATCTGGGGGTGCACTGCTGGCTCTAATAGAGGTTAAAGGTAGTGGCCTATCCCCAGACTCTGGATGTTAGGGAGGCTTTAGTCAGGAATGGTTATGCAGCAAGCCTGCCTGGGTGAAGGGATGGAAAAGAGGGAACTTTAGGGAGTGGAGCTGAGAAACATCCGGCCAGGGCGTTCAGGGGGAGACTCTATGGACACTGGGGTATCAAGAATGCATGACTTAAGAGCTGGAAGTCAGAGATAAGGGTGCTGGGTATTCCCAACAGACTCGTGTGAGGTTAAGGAGAATCTAGGGGTCATAGAACATATGACTAGAGTTTCAGGACACTGGTGATAAGGTGCCCTGTGCAGTCTGGGAGGACACTGGAGCACACATGACTAAATGACACATTGGGATATCCTGAGGGTATGTGTCGAAGCCAAGCATGGGGGTGCACGCTTGTAACGCTGGCACTGGGAGGATGGGACAGGAAGACAGCAAACGTGAGGCCAGCCTGGGCTACATAAACCTGTTCTCAAAAATTAGTAAATAGTAATTTTTTTCCTTCCCCCCCACCCCGTTTTTTTGAGACAGGGTTTCTCTGTGTAGCCCTGGCTGCCCTGGAATTCACTCTGTAGACCAGGCTGGCCTCGAACTCAGAAGTCCATCTGCCTCTGCTTCCCAAGTGCTGGGATTAAAGGCATGCGCACTCCACCACTGCCTGGCTAAATAGTAATTTCTTTAAAAAGTTTGTTGGAATTCTGTGTTGAACTCAAGCAGTCTGAGGGAGGGTCACAGTCATTCAAATCCTTAGCCATCCGGTACCACAGAGAAGTAAGTATCAGTACCCATGGATATCATGGTGGCTGAGGCACCAGACAAGCAGGTTGGTTGGGTATGGGCCGGGTATCTAGGAGAAAGTAGGGACACCCAACAAGGGGCAGGGGAACGGGTCTGGGTGTCAGGAATGCTCTAAATATAGGTAGGGTCAGACTGTCCTGGAGTATGGGATGTCAGATATTAGAATGCCCCCAAATGCTTGGGACAGCATCTCAGGACTCACCTGTTCTATAGGGACGTCATCATCTGGCTGTCGAGGCTCATAGAAATCAAGGACAGTATGGGAGCCCAGGCTGATGGTGCTGACAGTTGGGTAGTACAGTGGTCCATCTTCATGAGGCTGGGGAGGAAGGGGGCACCAGGGCTGGCCAGGGCAGGAGCCTACACCACTCCACTAAGTCAAAGTGGGGTTGACAAGCTGGGGCAGGGAGGGACGTGCCTAGGTGGAGTGTGGGGAGTGAGGGTAGGCAAACATGATGGCTGGCCTCCTCTTAATGACTTGGAGATGGGGAGGCACTTAGCAGGGGAACTGGGATGAGGATGAGCAGTTACCATGATGCCCTCCCCAGGCAGATATTGGTTCACAAGGACATGGTTAGCTGGGAGACCCCCAAAGAGGCTGAGGTCAGACACTTTGTCCACGTAGCGTTGAAGCCATGGAGGGAGTCGCTCAGGGACCATCCCCCGGGGATGGGGGAGCCCACCTGCAGAGTGCAATGGAGGCTTGAAGGTACCCAATCAAAGAGTCTTGGGATCTGGTACCCCCATTAAGGATATTCCAGAGGTTGGAAGCATCCCTACCCACCGGGTTTTGGAGACTGCCACTGGGTCTTTCTGAAGTTTCCTTCAAAGCACTTGGCCCTGAGAGATACTCCCAACTAACTAATAGATACCTAAATCCCTCAAGACCACCACCAACCCCCGAATCCTCCTTGCTCTGGGACCCTGGGACCCTCGGAGATGGCCGCACATATTTTGAAACCATTGAGCCTGAGTCCTTCCCATCTTTCCCAGATGACACTCCCTGGCCAGGCACACTTACCCCAGTTCTGAAGCTTCCTCCCAGACAGCTGGGTCCACTTTGGCTTTGGGGCATTGAAAACCTAGGAGGTGAGGAATCGGGTTTTCAGGACTTTCCTACCCATGTCAACACAAGGGCCTTCACACGGGGTGAAAACGGGCTATCTAGAGTGTGTCTGAAGGTTCTAGTTGG
Organism: Uromys caudimaculatus; assembly: GCA_028551405.1. Classification (NCBI taxonomy): domain Eukaryota; kingdom Metazoa; phylum Chordata; class Mammalia; order Rodentia; family Muridae; genus Uromys; species Uromys caudimaculatus. Next base: position 49,851,696 of record CM052717.1, read on the forward strand.
GGAGAGCAGCTATTCATACATTCTTGACTGAAAGATGGTCCTCCTATCCAGGAAGGCTCATTTATCAAGAGTTTAGCTTTGAGAAGGACACTCATGACAGTGTGGGGAAGCACAGGGACACATGACAAGCCCGACAGATCAGCTGAATCAACTCTGGCAATCAATGGGGTAACAAATGTTCTATCCAGATTGCACCCACAGCTGCAAATGGGATTTTTCTCTTCATGTGGTATGGGCCCAGATTTTGGGGGACGGGGTGGGGAGGATAGGGTCTCATGTATCCCAGACTGCTCTCAAAATCCCCACATAACTGAGCACGGCTGTGGATCCCTGACTCTCCTGCATCCTCCTTCCCAGGGCTGGCACTGCAGGTGTGGGCCACCACATCCAACCTGGGATGTCTTAACATCGGGAAACCGAGCTCTGATACTTTGTTCCCAAGGCTCTGGGGTTGCACTGGGCTATTCCTGTCAGGAATGTGATCTCAATAACACCCTTGTTTAGAGGTTAGACTGGACTATCTCAGTGTAGAGAACGTGAGTTTTGTAAGTGCACCCTTAGACTGGCAGAGGTGGGTCTTGATTGTAGAGTGTGTGCCTAGCATGCACCCCACAGCAGGAGTGAACGCACACACACATGCACACGAAAAGTGCATGCCTCCACCAATACACACATGTGTGCACAAGCACACACACATTCTGCTTTTCCTAAGCCTCTAAAGGAACCTTCTTGTTTATTTTGTTTGCTCTGTTTCAAACAAGAGCTCATAATACAGGGCTGGAGAGTTGGCTCAGTGGTTTAAAACACTTGCTGCTCGGGCTGGGGAGATGGCTCAGTGGTTAAGAGCACTGACTGCTCTTCCAGAGGTCCTGAGTTCAATTCCCAGCAACTACATGGTAGCTCACAACCATCTGTAATGGGATCTGATGCCCTCTTCTGGGGTGTCTGAAGATAGCTACAGTGTACTCATATAAATAAATAATCCTTAAAAAAATTTTTTGAAAAAACAAACAAACAAACAAACAAACAAAAAAACCACTTGCTGCCCTTGCAAAGGACGCAGGTTTGCTCCCTAGCACCCATGCGGCCGCTCACAACAACTACCTGTAACTCCAGTCTCAGGAGACCCAACACCCTCTTCTAGACTCCTTGGACACTGTACAGAGGTAGTGCACATACATACCTGCAAACAAAACATTCATACACTCATGAAATTAAAAAAAAAAAAATCCAAAAAACCAAAAGACCTGACATTGGGATCCTCCTGCCTCAGCCTTCCTAGCTGGGATTGCAAGTACGTGCCACTACACCTGGCTGAGAAAGCTCTTTCAGACAGACCTAGAAATGTCTGAAAGAGGAACAGGGAGCATAAGGTGTGCTAAGGTACTCTCCTTGCCACAGTTTTCACAGAAGTTCCAGGGTTCTCCTACGGGGGCTGAGTTTTGGAAATGAATTATGGGAAGACAAGAAAGACAGGAGAGGGAGTTCTGTTCAGGGCCCACAGGAGAGCAGCAGCCATGGCCCTGGGCCTCAACAAGGGCCACAAGGTGACCAGAACATCAGCAAGCCGAGGCACAGGCAGTGCCATGGCCGCCTCACCAAGCACACCAAGTTCATGCCAGACATGATCTGGGAAGTGTGCGGCTTCGTGCCCTACTAGCGGCATGTCATAAAGCTGCTCAAGGGCAAGCAGGCACCCAAGTCCATCAAGAAGAGGGCGGGCACACACATCCATGCCAAGAGGAAGCAGGAGGAGCTGAGCAGCCATGAGGAAAGCAGCAGCCAAGAAGGACTGATGCCCTCTCCCCCAATAAATATTTGTGCCTTGTGACCGCACAAACACACACACACTAAGAAACGAGAGGCACCGGGGTCACCTGTCGAAGCAAATACTCCTCCTCTTCCTTGGAGATGAAGTCAGGGACATAGTAGATTAGAGGTGGCGCCTATAAAGGAAAGACTGCCCTTAGGAGTGTGGTTCTCAACCTGTGGGTCGCGACCCCATCGGGTCAACAGACCTGATCATCAGGAGACACAGACATTTATTTACACTATGATTCATAAAATAATTACGCAGTAGCAACGAAAATAATTTTCTGGTGGAGGGGGGTCGCCACAACATGAGGGAGGAACTGTATTAAAGGGTCCCAGCATTAGGAAGATTAAAAGCAGCTTTGCCCAACACAGAGATCTTATCATGACTAGGCAACCTTTCCCTTTGGAGAGGGACTTCGGATGGCCTGTGAACCTCCACGTTGGAAGTGGGCAGAGGACTAGACTCTGAGGAGAGAGAGCTGGGGTAGTCCAACCAAGAGACCCACGGATCAGTCTGTCACTCCACCCACCTCACACCCCACATCCGTCTGTTCCCACACCCCTCCTCTACACCCCAATCTTGTCAACCTGTTCCACCCTGAATGGTTCCAGTGCTGGGACCCTGGCGTCCTGCTCCTCCATGGATACCAACTCCTTGTGTGCCGTCCTGTGGGGAGGGGTAAGTCACTAAGCCTCCTATGCTGTGACCAGCCTTCCTTCCACCCTATCAGGGGCCAGGCCCTACCCTCAGACTTCCTATAAACTCCAGTCTTTAAAGCTGGAGTCTTCAGTTTCTCAAAGCCACCCAAGATCACTCCCCGTCCCGCGACCCCCCAGATCCCAGCTCTGATATCAGCAGTCACTATACTCCTCCATCGCTCTGTCCACCGACGCCCACCAAAGTATACTGAGTCTTCCCAAGCCTCACAGAGAAATTCTCTGAGCCCACACATGAAGCCTTTCTCGAATGCAAACGTAAGCACAGGTCCCTCAGAGCCTAAGGACCCTCCTCCCACCTCAGCTCCTTCACAGCTCCCATTCTGCGCACCTCCGTTCCCCTAATCCGAGCTTTCTCAGACTGAGACTCCCACCCTCCTCTTACCTCCCCTCTCGGAATTCTCTCTGATTCCCTTTGCCGAGTGCCCCCTTCACTTCAGCACCCTCGGACCTGAGCCAGACTGCCAACGCTTCTTCCCCCGCAGAACCTCTCACACTCCAGACCCTGGGTGTCAGGATTCCACACTCTGAGCCCCCTAGAGCTCCCACCCTGAGTACCCTTAGATCTCCACTTTCAGTCCTTTGGACCCTCACCTCTACAGCTCCCCCCGAATCCCCGTCCCAAAAATAAATCTGACCGTCCACAGCGTTTTCTCCAATTTCCAGACTCAACAAGGGCATCCTCACACGCCCCGCCCCCCGCCCCCCAGCCACTTCCGCCCAATATTACTGACCTGCGTCAGTTTTAGACCACTGGGCATACTCAGAGAACCTATGGGCCCGCCCTCCAGCCAATCCACGCTCTCACTCGGCGTCCGCCATCCTCGCTTAGGCATAGGCTGCGTCCTAAACTCAGGGGCGGGACTTCGCCTAGCTCCTACCAATCAGGACTCCAAAACCTAACACGTGCACATCCAGTGTGGACTCAGATGAGACTCACAGCGAGGGAGACTGCAGGAAAGCCGGTAGGACTTAGCTTTCTGCAGGCCAGGCTGTAGGTCCTATGCCACTGACACAGGGAAAGGACATTTAAAAAAAAGAAATAAAGAAAAACTTCCGCTGTCCTTACCCAGCAAGAACACAGGGTCAATGCAGTTACCCCCCCCCCCCCCAGAGACCTGACACAAGGCGGCCATAGAAACGTCTTTATTGAAGAGGACAGAAGTCATGCTGAGCTTAGGGACATGCAGTGAAGGGGCAGTCGTGAGCTGTCCTTGGTGGTCAGGGCCCTAGGTCTGCTCTGGACCTATGGGGCCCTCAGGTTCTCCCTCAGGCTGTTGGTCTGGCCCAGTTGCTGTGAAGTCCTTTGGGGCCAATGACTCAGATTTAGTGTCTTGGACCTGTGACCGGAAGGTAGATTGAAGTAGGGACTCCATGACTTGGGGTCCTGTTAGAGCCCTGGGGCCCTGTACATATTAGCAATCGGAGATTTGGGACTTTGGGTTCCCTTGAGGCTGGGGCCCATGGAATTTGGAGGTTGGGAGATAGAAGATCCATGGACTAAAGGTATTAGAGTCCTCTATTTTTGTTCCAAAGATGGGACTTCCTGTTTGGGGGGTCTCCTGGTGCCTGGGAGTCAGGTTTGAGATGCCCTGAGAGCCTGGGATGTTCTCCTGGCAACAGGTTCCTTCCTCCCGGTCCTAAGGACCTTGTGGTTGGGGGTTTCCTGAGGGTTTGGGATTGGGGTCTTAAGTTTGGGATTCCCTGGGGATTTGAAGATTCTGTCACTTGGGTAGGGGAAGTCCTGGGAATTAGAAATTTGGGGTCCTCTAGAGATTGTAGGGCTTGGAGGCATGGGGAATTGGGGATAATATATAATATATATTCTCTCTGGAATGTGAACTCCCCAGAGTTCTAAAATGGGGTTTCCAAATTTGGGGATTCCCCCCCAAAGGGGGGGAGTTATTACTTTAAAAAATAGAGAATTTTCTGGGAGCCTTGGCCAGCACAGAGACTGTGGGCCATGTGGGGTGGGCTACATCAAGGCACTGGGGGTTTCTCAAGGGTGCAGAGGGCAGGAAGACTTGCTGTCCTGTAATTCATGCTTCCAGGACGGTTTTGGTGTTTGTAAATTGGGGTGAGTGGGCCGGCTAGGTGGGTGTCTTGTTCAGGGGTGAGGACAGGGACTTCAGTGAATGGAGGGCATCTCTGAAAAGGAGACTAGAGTATAGGGGCTTTCTGGTGACCGCGGGGTCACGACATTTTGAGAAGACTGATGTTAGATGGGGAGAGTGATGTGGCTGGCTATTCTGGAGGTATGACCTATGCTTAAGGAGAACCAAGGTAGGGGTCTTCATTCATGGGACTCTAATCCACTGGTAACTCAAGAACGTCCTGTTGTGGAGAGGGTCAGCATCCCTTGGGTGATGTGGAAAATGTTTATTGGGGGAAATCTGCTCTGAAGGGTAGGGGACAGGGACTAGCTTGAAGGTGCTACTCAGGGAATCTCTTTTGGGGTAACACGAGGTCTGTATTTGGGGAGTCGTCATGGGAGATCTGTTAATAATGGGACCTCAGTAATCGAGGGCTGGCTAACAGGGGTTTCTATTCTGGAGGTGTCACTGGGAATCTCTATCTTGGGGTGACTGGGGGCTCCTTGTGTCAGGAGATCCTAGAGGGGACCCTGTCTCTGTGTTAGGTATCCAGGGCCTCTAAGACTGCATCTCCGCCCTCAGCATCCAAGGAAACCAGCAGCAGAAGAGTAACCTGAAAGAGGAAGAACGGTCAGGCAGAATACAGGTGTAGGAGGCGGGGTACAGGTGTAGGGCATCTGGCTCCCTCACTCCACTCTGTGCCTGGCGTGCTACCTCTGGCTACACCTGTTTAGGCTTGTGCAGTGTGTGTGTGTGTGTGTGTGTGTGTGTGTGTGTGTGTGTGTTGGGGGAGGGTGGTCTCCGCTTCCTCAGCTGAAGTCTCCAGAAGCCAGGCAAGCCCTCCTTTCTAAAGATGCTCTCCCTCTCTCCTTTCCTCCTTCCCTCCCTCCCCATTCATTGTTTTTGAGGGACAGGGTCTCACTCTATACCCCAAGCTCTTCTCAAACTGAGGGCAATCCTTCTGCCTCAGCCTCCCTGTTGCTGCATGAGCCACTGTACAAGACAAGGATGGCATACCGTGTCTCTGTTTTTTTGGTTGGTTGGTTGGTTTTGTTTTTTTCAAGACAGAGTTTCTTTGTGTAGCTTGGGCTGTCTTGGAACTTGCTCTTTAGACTAGGCTGGCTCTGCCCCCTAGTGCTGGGACTAAAGGTGTGCACCATCACACCTTTTGGGGGGGGGGGGGTGTTTCTTTTGGGTTTTTTTTTTTTTTTTTTTTTTTGTACAGGCTTCTCTCTTGTGTCTCCCTGTGTCCTGGAACTCATTTTGTAGACCACATTGCAAGATGTCCTTGAACTCGCAGAGATCCACCTGCCTCTTTCCCCTTTCCTTCTTTCTCTTTTTTAAAGTGAGTTTCATGAACGAGACAGCCTCAAGCCACGTGGCTCAGGAAGGCATGGAATCCTTGCCCGAGGGGTGCTGGGATTTCAGGCATCACCATCACCTCCACTCCACTTACAACTAAACTTCCATTTCTAACCCACGTAGGGCCATGGACACCACAGCCAGGGGCCTTGACACCACAGCCAGTGGCCCTGACACCATAGCCAGTGGCCCTGACACTGCAGCCAGTGGCCCTGACACCGCAGCCAGTGGCCCTGACACCATAGCCAGTGGCCCTGACATCACAGCCAGTGGCCCTGACACCACCACCACCACCTCCCCGGACACACACACTCTGTCATATCTACCCATGTCTTCAGACCTTGACTGGATTCCTTCATCTTCAATCTCTCTAACCTTCTGCTAGAAGGTTAGCCACGCACCTGGAGATAGAGTTCTCTGACGCAATGTCCTTTGGGGTCCGGACTGTCGTGAAGGTGCGTTTGGGCTGTGTCACTAGAGAGGAAGGCAAGGTCTCAGGGGAGGTGACAGTAAAGTGACCAGTGTTATCGACGACACACACTCTCTGTCTATCTGTCCACGTCTCCGACCTTGACTAGATTCCGTCATCTTCAATGCAAGCTTGGACCTCTTATTAGTATTTGCCTCTCCCTCCCACTAATTACCTGTGCCTGCAGTTCTCCCGTCGAATCCCACTTCCACAGTGCCTGCTTAGACCCTGCTTTTGTGAGTTAGGTTGGATTTCATTCGTTTTAAATAGTCTCGCTATGTAGTTGAGGTTGGCCTAAAATTCTTGCAATTCTTCCACCTCAACTCCAGGAATGTATTGGTATTACACATCTTTAAATTTTTTTATGTGCATTGGTGTTCTGCATGTATGTATGTCTATGTAAGGGTGTCAGATCCCCTGAAACTGGAGTTACAGACAATTGTGAGCTGCCATGTGGGTGCTGGGAATTGAACTCTGGTCTTTTGAGAGAACAGCCAGTGCCCTTAACCACTGAGCCATCTCTCCAGCCCCACAGATGGTTTTTGTTTTTTTCCTCAGTGCTTAGGATTGAACCCAGGGCCTTATGCATATTGAGCTATGCTCCACCCCTAATCCCTCACTGGGGGATTCTAGGCAGGGGCTCTATCACTGAGCCACGCCCCCAGTCCCTCATTGGGGGATTCTAGGCAGGGGCTCTACCACTGAGCCACACCCCTAGCCCCTCACTGGGGGATTCTAGGCAGGGGCTCTACAACTAAACTGTATTCCAAACCCTCATACCCTTGTTAACTTCCCCAGGATAGACAGTACCTATCTTTCTTGGGGCCCTGTCTCGTATTTGTCTGGCCACATGTATCAGATTCAATGCCAGAGACTGTCACTAACATACAGCTGAGACCCCACAGCCCTTCTCCCATCCTAATACCCACACTCCTCCCTGCATCCCAGCCCCCACTCACTTGTCACTTGATGCACTTTTTTGGCTCCAACACTGTCTCCAGGGGGATCAGTGGACCCACCAATCCTGGGAAGAGACAAAGAAAATTCAGAACCATGAAGGGCTAGGAGCTGAATGAATCCAGGAGCCCAAAGGAACATGTCCAGTACAGCAACCAACCATGTCATGCCAGTCCAAAAGGACCATCTGAGGGGAGACACGGGCTCTAGGTGGCTTCCTGCGTGGAGGGGGCACAGAGAGGCTCACCTCTGGATGCGAGATGCTGGTGCAAAGACCCCATGCCTTGGGGCACAGGTAAAGTACCGGACGCCGAACACAGAGCCGTCATGTTTGCCTGTGGGCTGGTCCAACTCGATGCCATACCAGTAACCTGCAACAGGGTGTTGCCAGGGGGCCTCAGCCTCCGTGCTACGCATGCAGCCCAGGGCCTTATGCATCCGAGCCACCTCCCAGCCCAGAGCCCACCCTCACCAGGAGCAAAGTCAGTCTTCCCATAGAAGCGCACAATCCCCTGCTTCTGGCCTGCCACAAGGACTTGGTCTCCAACTTCAGCTTTGGCCCCTTCACGCTGCTGCAGGCTTCCCAGAGATGGGGAAGATGGGGACTTCTTCTTCCCTGGGAATGAAAGGTAAAGATATGGAGACCAGAAGACAAATGGAGACAGAAGTCAGGAGCCCCAAATTTCCCCTTTGATAACGCAGGAAAGAAACCTGGAAGCGCGGCTCAGGGGCAGAGCACTTGCTTAGCGTGTATTTGCGTCCTGAGTACAATCACTGGCGTGACCAGACAGAAGAAAGGGAGTTGAAGGAGAGGTGAGGGTCTATAGTTGCAGGGCTCAGGAGATGAGGTAAGATCACTTGTGCTAAGGTGGGTCTTTTGCTTTTGTTTTGTTTTCTGAGACAGGGTTTGTGTGGCCCTAGAACTCGCTCTGTAGACCAGACTGGCCTCGAACCCACAGAGTTTCACCTGCCACTGCTTCCCTAGTACTGGGATTAAATGTGTGTGCCACCATCGCCCAGCGAGCCAAGGTATTGAAGATCAGCGGTGCAACCCAGTGGGACCTCATCTAGAAAACAAGTAGAACTGCGCTCAGCTCAACTTTGAGAGCCTGAGTTTGGATCTCCAGCACCCATATGAAAAGCCAGGTGCAGTCACAGGCACCAAGAGGGTGGAGACAGGCAGATCCCTGGAGCTTGTGTGCTGGCCAGTCTAGCCACATAAATGATCTTATTTGTTCAGTGAAAGATCTGTCTCACAAAAATTAAGTGGAAGCCGGCAGTGGTGGCAAACTCTTTAATCCCAGCACTCAGGAGGCAGAGGCAGGCAGATCTCCACACGAGCAGACAGATGTTTTTGAGAACACCCGCCAACACTTGTCCATACATGGACACATACTTCAGGGGGGAGGGGAGGGTAGTGGTAATGTAAGGTTGAATTTTAGTCTGAGAGTACCTCCATTCATAAGAGCCAGAAACTACAGTAACCCCTAGGGACAGATTCTTCCCTAAAATTGGGAGAGGTCTTGGGGCCTGAGAATAAACTAAGTCTCAGGAGGCTGGGAACCCCAGAAGTCCTTCTAAAAGCTGGGTTGGGCCAGTGGTGAGTCAGAGGAGAAACCAAGTCACTGAAGTAGGGAGACAGCTTATTCTCTACAGCTGGAGTTGAGGAAAAACAGCATCACAGAAGCTGAGCCACCCAGTGTCCCCAAGGCTGCCTCTTCCCACGCATTTGACTCCACACTCCTGACCTTTGTGTTCCCTTCGGCCCTTGCCAGTTACACGGGAGAAGTCCACCCGGGGAGTCCGGGGTGTGGAGGTAACAGATGAGGGGGGTGCGTCCACTGCCTTGGAGACCTTGGACACAGATGCAAAGAGACCTAGGGAGGAGGCAGAGATGGGTTTAGCGTCACCCAAGCCAAAAGAGACCCTTGGCCTTTGCTGTGTCTCCGCCCCCATCCCCTTCCCCCGACAGCAACATCAGAATTGAGCAGACCCCCATCCCACTGGCCTGGGCCCCGGTTAGAGACTGACCCTGCTTGGGAGGGCAGATGAAGTACCGGACACCCCCAACGCTGCCATCATTCTTGCCTTCCGGTTCATCTAGCTCCACGCCCACCCACTGGCCGCTGGCGAACTCGGTGGTCCCACAGAACCTCAGCGTGCCCGTCTGGGGAGACAAGGGTAACCATGGTGGACCACTGACAGACAGGCAGCATGGCAGAATGGATGCAGGAACCAGGTTCAAATCTCAGTTCTGGCCCTTATTGGCTAGGTGACTCTTTATGCCTCAGCTTCCTCATCCACCAAATGAGAACAAAGATTGCATCCACTTAATAAAGATGCTAAGGGGACTGGGATATAGAACTCAATGGTAGAGTGCTTGACACTATGCATAAGGCCCTGGGTTCCGTCCCCATAAGCAAAAAAGATTGCCTCCGATCTGTCTTACCTACTGCAGTAAATAGTCATAGCCACAGGTGACATACAACTAAAAATTTGACACCAGATCTGGTGACTCCTGTCTGCAACCCCAATACTTTCAATACTGAGGCAGAAGAACTGCAAGTTCCAGTCCAGCCTAGGCTAAAGAGTGAGACCCTGCCTCAGTTATTTCCACCCCCGCCCCCCAAGTTCCCCCTTGAGCTAGGCCTGGACCTCTTCCTGCTTTAGTCTCCCCCGGCACTGGGATTTCAGACACATGGCATCACACCTGGCTTCAGAGTAGGGGAGGGAACATTTTTTAAGACATACAGAGATGCCAGAGACATGGCTCAGAGGTTAAGAGTACTTGAGGTTAAGATGGAAGACGTTTGGTTCCAAGAACCCACATCCACCCAGGCTCCCAGGTTCCCAGGCTCCCAACCACCTGGGACTGTAGCTCCGGGGATCCAGTGCCCTCTTCTGGACTCCTGGGGTACTGCATTGCTGTGCACACATTTAAAAACACGTCTATACACATTTTTTTTTTTTTAAAAACATACTTAGATGCAGAGTCCTCAGTGACTGTGGTCACTATAATCCTGTAAGGCCTCCTGATTCTCACACACCTTGTATTCCTCCTTTTTTTTTTTTTTTTTTTTTTGAGTCAGGGTTTCATGTAGCCCAGGCTGGCCTTGGACTTCTGACTTCCCTGCTTCTGCCTCCTGAGAGCTAGGACTACAGGAAGTGCCACCACACACAACCATTTATTTTTTCTCTGCAGTGCTCATGCACGCTGGGCAAGCATTCTACCACTGAGCTACTTTGGCTCTCACTCCTAGCCAAGAGTTCTTTGTCTATAGAACAGGCTAGTTACAGCTGGGGGTGCCGCTCAGTGACAGGGTGCTTACCTAGTATATATGAAGCACTGGCTCTATCTCTGGCACCACAGACAGACGGACCAATAGAGCTAGCCTGTTAACTGTTCTATGCAGGGCTGGGGACTGTGCTCAGCACACAAGAACAGTTAGCATATACCAGGCTAAATTCTAAAAGTCTCAGACATTATGACATGCACCCCCTATCTGCCTGAGGTGGGCACCGCACCCCCTATCTGCCTGAGGTGGGCACTACCGTCTCATTTACAGGTGGAAAACTGACAGCCACAGGAGCATCACTACCCCAGGACAAAGTTGAACTGAACCTGGGCAAGCTACTAGGCCTAGGCTGGTTGTTGCTTTAACAGTGTTGGGTATCCCATGGCTAAGGACCAAGGGCCCCTTCTTTTGGAGCCTCTTCTGAGATATAAAATGGGAAGAGTCAGCCCATACCCTCAAACTGCCCAGTGCGTTACAGGAAGTTTTCTGGATGGGCCACGGTGAGCTCTTTAAAAATGTTACCAGCCAGGCATGATGGCCCACACCATTCCAGGACTGGGGAGGCAAAAACAGATCTCTGGGAGTCTGAGGCCAGACTCGTCTCACTGGTAATTCTAGACCAGTCAAGGCTACCTGTACAGTGAGACTCTTGTCTCAATAGAATAAAATGCAGGGCAGTGGTGGCTCACACCTTTAATCCCAGTACTTGGGAGGCAGAGACAGGTGGATTTCTGAGTTCGAGGCCAGCCTGGTCTACAGAGTGAGTTCCAGGACAGCCAGGGCTACACAGAGAAACCCTGTCTTGAAAAACCAAAAAAAAAAAAAAAAAAGAAAGAAAAAATAGAATAAAATAAATTATTGCCAAGTGTGGTCATGCATGCCTCTAATCCCAGCACTCAGAAGGCAGAGGCACATGAATCTCCAAGTTTGAGGCCAGCTTGGTCTATGTAGAGAGATCATGTCTCAAAAAAACAACAAAAAACCCCCAAAACAACAAAACCAAAAACCACTATTATTAGTAGTAGTAGTATAATTAGGGTGTATGCATGCACACGCATGTATGTATGCACATGTGAATGATGTGTGTATGGGGAGGTATGCTAGCGCCGTGGTCCATGTGTGTGAGTTAGAAGATAACGCCTTTGAACTTTATAAGGAGTCTGGTGTTTGAACTCAGGTCGCCCACACCTGCATGGCAGGCACCTTTACCTCCGAGTCCATCTCCTGGCCCCAGGAGCTTTGGGTTAGGAATATGACTGACAACAGTTTCTTGCTGAACAACAAAAAAAACCCCAAAATCCCACTTCCTTCCAGAGGTCTGCAGGTCTGGTGTGATCCAGCCCCTTCCGGTCTCTCTAGCATCCCTTCTGTCCCAGAATTCCTTTGCTTTCACACTGTTCCTTCCTATCAGCGGTCAGACCTGTGGGAGCTACTTCCTCAGCTTGAACATCACCTCCTCAGGGAAGCCTTCTCCGAGCACTCCAGCTAAAACCTCTCCTGCCTCCAGCCAGGGTCTGTTCCCTAAATCCAGGCTCAGAATGTTTGTCATAGTGCTGGCCGCCACTGGGAGTGACCAGAACCACAGCAGTACTTTACTGTCAGCTCCATTATCAGCAGAACTCAGAGCTGGGGTTGACACGACCCTCTGTGCTAAAGAACAAAGGGGTTTGGCATGAGGGACATCAAAGCTGAGGTGTGTGGAGGAAGCACATTTTCTCTGCCTCTTCCCCAGCCCTGTCTCCGCTTGCTTTAACCAAGACACTTCCTGCTTCCCTTCTCCTGGGTCACTCAGCTTCTACCCTGAGCCTCTCTGGCCCAGAACATGTGAAAGCCCTGACTTTGCACCTGAGGGTGAAGTGGGTCACAGGCCTTCCAGGAGGGCCACCGTGTGCAGAGAGCTATGCTAATCACTGTTTCAACTGTGACTGCAATGAGCTGTCACTGTCAGGGGATGGGTCTGTCAGGGCTCAGCACAGGGTACATATCAGACAAATGGAGTGTGTTGATAACTAACTTCTAGAAGAAATGAAGTACAGTGTGACTGCCAGTGACGTCTGTCTGCAGCCCATGCACCCAGCTCCGGGAGGGATGAGAGAGCTGAGTCCTCCCCACTCCTCACCCCAGCCCCTGACCTTCTGACCATCGAGGAGCACGCGGTCTCCTAGGCGCAGGCCCAGAGCGCTGAGCATGAGATTGCCTGGGACGTTGTCATAGTTGGGTAGTGTGACTTTGGGCAGGGTGCAGGACAGTGGCACTGCCTCTTCTAGCAGTGTCCGCAGTTCCTTGGCCACTAGGGCCGCTTCTGCTTTGTCAAGGGACATGTCCATGGGGTCTGGGACCACTTCGGCTGGTACCTGTCCCTTTCGGTTCTGTGGATCAAAGAGAACAGAAGAAATAGGGACTGAGTGGGACAAGCCATACCCCCTTGGAGACCACACCTCAGACCCCCAGATTGGGTAAAGCAGGAGTTATGCTAGGTTACACCCTAGGCCAATTTGGGAATAGGATGTGACCTGGGTGTAGTGGTGCATGTCTGCCAAGTATACAGACGGAGTTCCAGACCAGCTAGGGCTACATAGTGGAACCTTGTCTCAACAACAACAACAAAGGCAGAGAGTAGCGGTGCACACCTTTAGTTCCAGTATGTTAGGGTGGCAGAAGCAGAAGCAGGCAGATTTCTGGGGGTTTGAGGCCAGCCTGGTCTACACAGAGAGTTTCAGGCCAGCCAGGGCTATGTACATAGTGAGACCCTATCTCAAAACCAAACCAAACCAAACAGTAAAAAAAAAGACAGAGACTCCAAGTCAACCTCCAAGACTCTAGGCTGAAGCTTGTTACATCACTCCTCCTGGTCACCCAGGACTGAAGGAACACACTCCTCAGAGCACATCCTCAGAGCAATTCTTTTGATCTCTTCACCCCAGACTTCCCATAGTAAACAGAAGTGAGCTGTTACACAATGAATACTACGTGAATCTCAGGTGTGATCTCATGTGTTAAACGTGTAGAGGTGTCCTAATGTTTTAGGCGTGGGCTTGATCCTCTCTCTTCGGAGGCCTGCTGAAGGGAAGGGGAGGGCAGGAGGGAGGAGATGAAAGGGTGGGTGGCAGTACCCTCAGTGCTGGGTTGGCACCATGCTCCAGTAAACATTTGGCGGCACCCAGGCACAGATTCGAGGCAGCGATGTGCAGAGCTGAGCCATGGTTGAAGTCACTGCAGGTGGAGTTCACCACTGGGAAGTGGGCACATGAGGGAAGGTTAAGAGTGAGTGACCATCTGCCACATCTGCGTGGAGCCTCACACCTGCTCAAGGCTCCTGGTAAGCATCTTGCCCAACCTGCCCTTCTATGCTGTATAAGAGCCATCACCATATACCCCACCAACACCTCAGACTCTCGCCATCCTGTGGGTGCGTGCATGCCTATCTATCCCTTGTTTCCTGTTTGAATCCCAGCACCCTTCAAGGATAGGCCTCAGTCCTTTATCCTTTCATCTTGGGTTTTTTTCCCCCTTAACCAGATGGATGGGGGCTCCCACACGCTCAAAACCCTGGGCACCCTCCTCCCTCTAGGAAACTCCACCCCCATCTAGGCCCCTCCCCATCCCAGCGAGGCTCCACCTCCTCACCCCTGGGCCTCGCCCCCTTCAGCAGCACACGCACAAGGTCTGGTACATCGAAATAGGCTGCATAGTGAAGCGCGTTCATGTTGGTCCAGCGGCTGCGCAGGGTCACATCTGCACCTAGCGCCAGCAGCTGCTGTGAGAGACGCACAGCGGCCGCAGGGTCTCCTGCAAAGAGCCAGGGTCAGCTTGGAAGCCATTTTCCAATACAAGTGCCCAACACATCGGGAGGGACCCTGGTGTCTCAGTTATGCATTTTGGGGTCTTGGATAGCAGTCTCCAGATGTGCTTTTAGGGCCTAAGTCCTCGGTGGTTTTGAGAGTGTCAGGGCTGGGAGCCTAGGTTTTGGGGTCTGGACTCTCACCGACTCCATGGGCCCCAGCCTTGCACGCGTAATGGAGCAGTGTCATATCTGTGAGCCCATCACGGTCATTCACATGGCAGCCACGACGCAGAATCTGTGAGCACCAGGTAACAACATAGGATTACCCAAACATGGGGAACCAGGTCTCCTCCCTCCCCGGCCCCCCCGAAGTGCTCCTACCTCATTGCCAATGACGTCTATCTTGTGCTGGACTTGGGGAACCCACTGGCGTACAATGGCGAACAGCTCTGGGATGGTGGTCTTCGGGTCAAACAGAATTTCCTGGCACGCAGGGTCATTGGGATCGAAGAAGGTGAAAGCTGGAGAAAGAAGTCGAGATTCACCCTAGGCAATCTCCTCCCCTTCGTATGGGGGGGGGGGCGGGGGGCGGGGGAGGAGACTCCAGGACGCTGCCTTTAAAGAGTCTTGATTACACGGTTTGAAGTGGTGGTATGCAGGCCACAGTCAACCCACTGGTGTTTTCTGGAAAACCAGCAGGTTTCAACATAAAGAGGGCACCACATAAATAACATATAAACGCCCAGTGTCTTAAGAGATTGGACAATCGGGCAATTCCACCCTTTTAAAGAGAGTGGTTGCAGGCTCAGCACCTTTAGAGCTGCGTGTTCAAGGGTCCTGCTAAGGCTCTGGGCCCCAGTTACAGGTCAGACCATGGGCATAGTGAGCTGGGTGTGGTAGCACACACCTGTCATCTCAGTGCTTGGGAATCTGAGGCCACCATGGACTGACTGACTGCGTGGAGTCCACGTCAGCCTGATCTACACAGAAAGACCCTGCTCCACAGTGTAGCAGCTGGAGACGTAGCTCAGCGGCAGATGCTGGCTTGGTATGCAGAAGGCCCTGAATTCAGTCATCAACACCTTGTGTGTGTGCACGAGTGAGTGTGTGTGTGTGTGTGTGTGTGTGTGTGTGTGTGTGTGTGTGTGTGTAGAATGGACACAGCCTAGTCAAATTCCAAGAGGAGGTAAGTTTTTTAATTTTTATCCAAAAAGCCGGGCCAGACACATGAGAGCCAGAAGCAGATGGAGCTCTGTGAGTTCTAAGACAGTGTGGTCTAAAAAAGGAGTTCTAGGCTACCTGGGCTATACAATGAGACCCTGTCTCAAATAAATAAATATGCCAGAAATCTTTTGTATTTTTGTCGCTATTGTTTGTTTTTTTTTTTTCAAAGAAACTCAAAAGTTTCTTTAAAAAGTTCTGGAGGCTGAGGAGATGACTCAGCGGTTCAGGTCACATGCTGCTCTTGCTGAGAACTTAAGCTGAGTTCCCGGCACCCTCCTCATGTAGCTCACAACTGCCTGTAACTCTTGTTCTAGGGTGACCTGACACCTCTAGCACCTGCATTCATGTGCGTGTACCCCCACATACAGAAGCATATGAATACACACAATTAAAAAATAATAACAAAATAAATCTTTTAAAATTTAAGCTCTGTGTAGCATCTATAAAACAGAGCCATGAACAGGCTCCATCTGATCTGAGGCCAGCCAAGGCAGTGAGTGTTGCTCTGGGTGACACTCGGCAGGGGCCTCGGCGTGTGCTGAATGGACGAATAAGGGAAGACTGGATCCCACACACCCAGAGAAGTGACCAGGGACAGCGAGTCAGGAGTCTCTCCCCATCCACTCATGTCCCGGACTTTTTTGGCTCAGAACCTTTCTCTGGCTCCCATCCTTTGCACAGTACTGTCCACAGGCCTCCCTGTGGTGCACGAGGCTCTGGACAATCTGTTCCCCTTTATCTTTCGCACCTTCCTGCTCCCTTAGGCCCCTTCAGCCAACTGACCTTCTGTCCCTCCATTGTGCCAAGCTAATCCTGGCCCTCTGCGCTGCTGCTGTCCAGTGTCTTCCCTCAGGCCTTCATAAGGCTTTGCAAATCCAAATCCACAGAGAGGCCTCCTCACACCACCTGGTCTAAACCGCTAGCCCTGCCCTCCTGTCCGAGATGTCTTGGCGTAGCGCAAACCCCAAAAATGGTCCATATGTTCCTTCCCCAGTGTTCCTTCCTCTACCCCTTTCTCTCCCTTACCCTCTCTCCTTCCCTCTCTCCTAGTCCTCTCCCTGCCGAGGACAGAATCCAAGGCTTTGAGCTAAGCAAGCTGAACCACACCCCAAGTTTCTCTTCTCTCTTGTCTCTGTCCCTTTCTTGTCACCTTCACCGTAAAGACTTCCTGCAAACGTTTCTGTCCCACCTTCCGTATGCCTCTATCCTCACAGCAGGGTGTGCCTATAATACACCTGTCTCCTGCTGCACCACCATGCAGGAAAGGCCTAGTGGATCTCTTCAGAAGGAATATATGAACGGAGCAAACAAACACTACCTTTAGCTTTCTCCCTGAATAAGCCACATTTCCAGAGCATCTGTTCTACGATCAGGACTACTTCAAGGGCCCTGCCTAGGTTCCGTGACTCAATTTCTAAAGGGTTTCCAGTTTGTTGGGGTGCAGCCCAAACTCCCAGATGATCCTACTGTGTGTGGCTCTGTGTATGCACATATGGAGAATGTTCACCGTGAGAACAGAGGTCAATGTCGTAGGGTATCTCCCTGTGTGAGTCACCTTAGTTTTGAGACAGGATCAGCTCCAGACATCCTTCTGTCTCTGACTCCCCAGCACTGGGATTACAGATGCTCACAGCCAATGTCTAGCTTGCTGTGTGTATTGCAGGTCTAAATACAGCGGCATGCCAAGGACTTTATCAGTTGAGCAATCTCTCCAGCTAATATTCTTTTTATTTTTCTAACTAGACTAAAATTTGTCCCTCTGATCAATCCCTTGTAGGCGACATGTCCACAGGCGATCCCTCCTGCCCCACCCCCCAACTCTCTGAACCTAGCACTCGGTTCTGAATCTCACAGCCTCTGGGAGCAGCCAGCCAACACCTTCTCTGGAGAGGTCCTCAAACCTCTCTCCCACATCCAGCCCGGGCTGAGCTCCATCTCTCTCTGATCAGAAGCCAGAAGGAGCATTCAAGGCTGACAATCAAGAGCCAGTGGGATGGCTCTGCTGGTAAAGGCTTGTCACCAAGCCTGAAGATCCAACCTCGATCCCTGGGACTCACAGGGTGAAAGGAGAGAAAGATCCACAGAAAGGTGTCATCTGACTGGCACACACGTGCTGTGGCATGCACGTGCAAGCACACACAAAGTCAACTAAAATGTAATTAACAAGGCTGCCCTACTCTATTTTTAGATTACACATGCGCGCGCACACCGTCCTCTCCTTTTCACACTCAGGATACAGGGAAAGCCCTTGGTGTGGCCTGGAAGTCCCTCCCAGACCTGTCCCCATTCTGATTACTCCCTAAATGCAGTTTTGTGGTCTCCCCATTCCAAACCCATTTCTGCCCCCGGGCCTTTGCACACACTCCCTCTTGTTCAACTGGAGCTATTGCTCCAAGGTGCTTACAGCTGCTTCCCCCTGGTGCTCTGGCCTCAGCCTGCAATGCTCCTAATCAGAAAGAGCCAGCCAACTACCAGTGTTTTGCACTGGAAGTCTCTGCCTTTTGAGACTTTGACTGCACACACTCCACTGTACACTCAGAAGGTAGTGTGTCCTTTGCTTGTTGGGTCTCTCTGAGAGCAAGGCTCACGTCCTAGATCCTTCGTCCTCCACGAATGAATAGACACTTCGTTTCCCCAGTTACTCTCAGGTCCTTCCTCAAACCCTTCCACCTTAGACCCTTGACTCCTGTGTTTAATTCTCCTGCAGTCTCCTCCTCCCCACTCCAACCTGGGTTTTCCCCACATGCTACCTCTTAAGGGGAACCGTGTCTTTAAAAGCTCTTGCAGCATTCTGGGCTTGATAAAATCAATCTCACTGTCTCCAGTAATCTCATGTTTAGCCTCATTTGTGGGGCTGCGATTGGGGAGTCCATGCTCTGTGCTGTAGCTCCAGTTCCTACCCTAAAGTTAGGCTCCCAGTAGCTTCCAGACAGTGTTTGTTGAATGACTAAACTACTGAATTGATATGTCATGAATAAAGGACTAGAATTTTTCCAACCCCCATTCTCTAACAGAAGAATGTAATTAACGAAGGGGAGTGGTCTAAAGGGCTCATCAACTAAGTCTCCGGTGGACCACCTCCAGCACGCCTCCATCATCACCATCAACACAGCTCAGCCAGGCCACCCACCATCACCTAAAGCTCCAGACCAGATTCCAGGGTGGGGACTGTGGTTACCGTAGTCTTTGGGGAGCGGAGCAGGTGCTGAGGGGTGCACAACTGGCTTCTGCCGGCGCTCCTGGGTGGGGCTGGGGGCTTCTGGGACCTGTTCATCTTCTTCCTCTTCCTCTTCCTCCTCCCCTCGGGGCGGAGGGGCCAATGGGGCAGGATCCGTCTTAGTCATGGTCCTCGGTAGCCCTTGGGGGTCAGTGCAAAGTTAGGGGGTGGCCTGGAGGCAAATCCTTAAGATAGAGGTCAGCTAGAGAGGGCTCCCCACAACGCGGGGGTCCAAGCCCCACAGAAGCTCCAAGAGCCACAGGAGGCCTCCTAGTCTCCAGCTCTGGATTTGGGCAACCAACGGGATCCTCCTTACTCATTAGAAGGCCTAGGGATATGGGCCCCAACGCCTGCCACTTCCCTCAGGCCCAGCCTCCCATTCTTCTCTTCGGGTGCCAAGCCCCTGGGTCTCCGCCGCCCCCTCCCGGGGTTTGTTTATCTAGGGATGCAGGATGCTTCGCCCCTCCCCTTCTCCCCAGCCTCCCATCTTACCTCGGATGGCGCGGATAGGAAAGCAAGGCTGTGACTGAAGACAGCGTGCAGGAGTATCGGGGTATCAGTGTCGGGGGAAGAGATGGGGGACAAGAGGGAGACAGAGAGAAGGGGACGAGGCCCAGACGCTGGCGGGGGAGGGGGATGGAGAAGGAGGGGCGCTTGAGGAGCATGCGCAGTGGCAAGACGCGGGGGTGGGGGGGAGGAGATGCTGGGAGACAGCGCGTTGAGGCGGACGCTGGAGGCAGCGGGGAAAGGGCTAGACACTCAGGATCTCTAGAGAAAGGGGAGACAATCTCCTGGAAGGATGTGACAAGCATAGAGTTGGGACAAGATGACGTAGAGAGGAGAACTAAAAGGAGATGGGTGGGAAGGAAGGCACGGGTGTTTTCCTCCACTCAGCAAACCAGGCCGTTTAGGGCAGTGGTGAGTCTGGTACTGTGTCAGCTCTTTGTAAATCTCAGCCCTAACTCCGTCTGTGCTTGTCCCACGTAAGGGGAGGGCCATTTTCTTTTTAAATCATCTTCCTCTTCACTCTTACCCTCATCACCCAGGACAGAAATGTTAGTCAGCCACCTGCTCAAGGGTGGTGGTGCTTGAACCAAGCGTCGCGGTTGCGGTAGCGTAGAGGGTGCCCATCAATCTCTGGGTGCCATCTCTAAAAACGTGTTATCACTTCTAGCTCAGGGCCGCCTCAGCCTCACACCTGGCTGGCCTTGCCTGCTACATTCCAAATCACCCTGACTTGGGCCTTCCACCTCTTCCTTCCAATGGGCAGACTGGGAACTCCCTCTTGGAGATAGTTCCAGAATTTTATCCTCCCTCTCCTGCCTCTCCCAGCCTTCATTCAGACTGGTACTTGTTCCTCCCTGGCCTGGACTCAGGGAGTCTGACCTCAGCCTGGCTGAACTGGTGCCCTATTAACAAGCTCCGCATCTGGACCTTCCTGGACTCAGACACATTTGCTTGCCTGTCACCAACCGGGCAATAGCTAGTGTGAGTAGGGATGATACAGACCAACAATCCCTGCACTTAGGAGGCTGCAGAGGAAGGCCTTCGATTCAGAGCCAGCCTGGGCAACATAGCAAGAACCAATCACAATCCCTTTCTTCTGCTCCTTTTCTTCCTCTCCACCTTTATCACCATTACCAACTGACACAGATACGCAGCCTCTGCCTCCCTCTCCCTCCTCCCACCCCCCAGTGTGGTCCACCGCAGACCATAATGGCCTTATGGGAACTTGCCTGTCCCCTCTCCATCTCCACCTTCTCTTCGGATCCACTTAGTTCACTACAGCTGTGCCTCATCCCCACTGTCCCTTCTGCCTAGGAACTCTTCCCACGGACACCTGGATGCTTCCTTCCCTTCCCCCTTAGTATTTTACCCACAAGTACCTTTTCGGTGACCTTTGCTCTTTATAAAAATTGTAAATTTAAAAATTGTAATTATAAAACCCCCTTAGGTTTTCTCTAGGGCAATCCAGCCTTCCTTCCCGTGATGACCCAGATGGTAGGGGCTCTGCAGTTGTTCTTGCACTGGCCCAAGTGCCCTCCAGACAGGCTCCCTCTCCGCCCAGGTGCCACAGATGCCCTGCTGTCAACCACATGTCAGTCTTCCTTGGTTTGGAGTGATCTGGTTTATTAGTTTACTAGTTCACCTTCTACTTAAGCAGACATGAACTCAAAGGCAGGGATGGTTTAGGGCTGCGTCACCCGACAGCAGGTGTTAGCAGGTCTTAGTGCCTGTGCGTTTGTGACACGATTGCACATAGCTTAAGCTAGCTTTGAACTTGCTGTTATCCTCCTGCTTCTGCCTTCCACTTGCTAAGATTATAGGCCTACACCAACTCTCAAGGGCTGTTTTGTTTGGTGGGTGCTGGATGGAACCCAGGGGGTTGGCCCTCATAGGCAAGCCCTCTACTGCACAGTCACTCCTACAACCCCCACAGGTAGACAAGGCTCTTTAAACACTGGACTCTGGTTTAAAGCAGAGACCCTGCAGGTGGAGCCAGTGTCCTGGGTGCCAGTCCCAGAGGCTCTCGGGCGGCACAATGGACACTTGTGTGCACAGGCCAGCAGGCTCTCCCAGTGCAGCTGCTGTGCCAGCTGTTCCAAAGCTCACAGCTGTCCCTGCTGCTGCTCTTGGTGCCTCTGAACCTGTGAACTTGCTGCTGCAGCACCCCAAGAGTAGCCTCTAACCTGGCTTGTGGGTTCTGGTCAGGGACTCCAGGCCCTGGCCCTGTAGAGGGAGGGACAAGGGGGGTCAGGAGCATGGTGGCTGCTGCCTCAGGGTCTCCCCTGAGATAGAGATCCGGGCACCAAGAATACACTGGGCCAGAGGCTGTGCGCCGATGAAACTTCCTGTCTGGGAGGAAATGGTAGTGCCGCAGGCTTCTTGGGTGCTCCCGGTTCTTGGTTCTGGAAGACAAGACAGAGGGAGGTGTTAAAGCATCAGAGCAATACTCCAAGGGCAATCCTTTAGGTGTTCATGGCTGGGGTCAGCTTCTACAGGGACCTCCCTTGGAGGGGAAGACTGAGGGACAGAATCAAAGAGGGGCTTGCCTTGGTGGGTGGGGGGCTGGAGTCCAGACTCTGTGGTTATTTCCCTGGTGGGGAAGACTGGGATCAGCCTCTACAGTTGATGTCCTGGAGAAGGTGGAGGGTACCGCATCAGGCCGCAGGTAGTAAATTCCCAATGCCACTGGAAGCAGGAGGGTGTGGAATGCTCACTTTGCTCAAGTATTGGTGGCAGCTGGACACCCGGTGCTCACTGCCCAGGTGCTGCAGCCAGGCCTACAGCCTGGGTCCATCCTTCAGAACTTGCAACATGGTCGAGTTGCTGGTAAGTGCCACAGTTGCCTATACACACTGACCTGAGGATGTTCACACCTGCCATGCCCCCTGACCTGAGGATGTTCACACCCACCATGCACCCTGACCTGAGGATACTCACACCTGAGGACCCTGGGCATGGCTTCAAGTTCATGCCTCCCACCCAGGCTGGCTCTCTATTGCTCGCCTCCTATTTTGGGATTCCAGTATCAGCCATCTTCATTGCTCCTCTCATCCTGACTTGATTCCTTCTTCTTCCAGCTGGGATCTGCCATGGCTGCCCATTGCCAGCCTCCAGCTCTGTTCTTGTGCACGACTTTGAGGGAAGAGTTTATACAATTGAATATATAGAATACCAGAGTCTGAAGCCAAGGGAAAACATTTCTTTCTTATCTATACTACAGGGATTCTCCCACAATATAACCCTGTGTGTGTGTGTGTGTGCATACATACACACATACACGTCCCGGAAGCATCCACCTGCAGCTGGACATGGCGGAACACACTTATGAGCCAGCATTAAGGAAACTGAGTGTCTTACTTAAGGTTTTACTGCTGAAAACAGACAACATGACCAAGGCAAGTCTTATAAAGGACAACATTTAATTGGGGCTGGCTGACAGGTTCAGAGGTTCAGTCCAGTATCAAGGTGGGAGCGTGGCAGCATCTGGGCAGGCATGGTGCAGGCAGAGCTGAGAGTTCTACATCTTCATCTGAAGGCGGCTAGTGGAAGACTGGCTTCCAGGCAGCTAGGAGGAGGGTCTTAAGCTCATACCCACAGTGACACATTTCATTCAACAAGGCCACACCTCCTAATAGTGCCACTCCCTGGGCCAAGCACATAGAAACCATCAGTCTGAGGCAGTAGGATTACTAAGCATTTGAAACCGGCCTGCACTATATAGTAAGACCTGCTCTTATCCCCCACACACACCCCGAAGCCCAGGAAAGTAACTCACTTGGTAGGGTACTTGCCTACCTCGAACAAATCCCAGGGTTCATCTCCATCCCCATATAAACTGGGTGTGTGGTGCATGCTTGTAATCCCAGCACTCGGTGTGTGTGTGTGTGTGTGTGTGTGTAGGTAGGTAGGAGGATCTGAAGTTCAATTTGAAGGTCAAAATTGACTGCATAGCAAGCTTGAGTCTCTGCCAAAAAACAAACAAACAAAAGCCAGTGAGATAAGCCAGTGGGTAGAGTGGCTTCCCATCAAGCCTGGTGACCTGAATTCAAACCCCAGGACCCTCACGAACAGAGAACTCATTCTCACAGGTTATCTTCGGATCTCCCCATGTATACCACACGCGCATACATAAATAAATGTAATAAAAAGTTAAATCGAACATTAATCCAAATGCAAGATATACACCCCCATGTGCAATAAACTGTCCAGAGAAAACCCAATGGAAGACAAGGGCAGAAAGAAGTAATACACTATTTTGGATAGCTATAAGAATTTAATCCAGCGGGGCTGGAGAGATGGCTCGATGGGTAAAGTGCTTGCTGAGCAGCATGAGGATCTGTGTTTGGGTCCCCAGCACCCACATACAAGGGAATGGCGGAGCATAGCTGGGACCCCAGTGCTGGGAGACAGAGGCAGGTGGGTCCATGGGGCTTGCTGGCCAGCCACGGTCACCAAAATGGTGAGCTCTCGGTTCAGAGGGACCCTGTCTCAAAAAATAGAAGAGGACTCCTGATGCTGACCTCTGGTACCTGCACCTGAGTGTGTATACACACACACACACACACACACACACACACACACACACACACACACACACACTGAGAGAGAGAGAGAGAGAGAGAGAGAGAGAGAGAGAGAGAGAGATATCAATATTTCTAAGAATGGTTACTGTATTGGTTTCTGCTTTTAAAACAGTGTTAGAGTGGGTTTGGTGGTGCAAACCTGTGACCCCAGCACTTAGGAGGCTGAGGCAAGCGGACTGAGCGTCCAGCCTCCTGCTTTCCACGTGACTGAGTTCATCCTCTGGCAGCTGCCAGAAACTCTGAGGCATTAAATGCTTGTCAGTGGAAATGGGGCTAGTTTGCTACACTGCACTAGATCATTTATACAGGTGCTCACATACAAAGACCTTTGTGAGGTTTTCCACACTCCTTTCTTTAATGCTTTTCTTCAAATTGATCAATTTTAAGTGTTAAATAATGGCACATAGAAGAGAAATGACACCAGAAACAGAAAACTATGGTGGTGCATGCCTTTAATCTCAGTAGGCGGGAAGCAGATTTCTGTGAGTCTGAGATCAGACCAGACAGGACTACATAATGAGATCCTGTCTAAATGCAAGAAACAACAAACATAACTGCCTGGTGTGTGTGTGTGTGTGTGTGTGTGTGTGTGTGTGTGTGTGTGTGTGTGTGTGTGTGTGTGTGGTGAGTATACAGAGGGATGGTTGGAGCACTTGCTGCCCTTGCAGAGGACTGGAGTTCAGTTCCCAGCGCCTATGTCAGGTGGCTCACGCCTGCCTGCAACTCCAGTTCCAGGGGATTCTACGGCCTCTTTTGCCCTCTGTGGCCACATACACACACATTGGCATACACACACAGACACATACATACATTTAAAAAAGTAATACTAAAACCAAAGGGAAATAAGAATGCACATTTAAGTTTGCTTGTATTTACACAGAGAAACCATAGGAAGTGGGGCACAGTGACATACGGCTGTAATTCCAGAACTTGAGAGGAAAAGCAAGATTGCAGGCTTGAGGCACTAGCCTGGGCTACACAGCAAGTTATAGGCTGTTGCATAGAGAGGCCCTGTCTGAAAAACCTACATCAACCAACCAGAGGAACTCTGGGAAACATGAAAACCTAAAAAGACTAGCAGTGGGAAGTCGGTGGGACAGACAGATGATGGGACAAGACTTCTCTTACAAAAGCTGCACAGAGCAAGGACTATGGGTAAAAAGGACCAGAGGGCGGACTCAGAGGCACTGTGGCACACACACAACAGAACCCCAGGCACACAGCCAGGGAGTTTGAATGTCTCAGTCCCTTCAGCCTCCATCTGGGAGCCAAATGTCCTCACTAGCCCTGTGCTTCCTGGACACAGACACGAGACTTACTGACGCAACACCCCTTCCCTCCCTGCACACTGAGCCTGCTAGTGGACTATTCCAATATCTACCCTCCTTTTCCTTCCTAACAAAAGTCCAACTTTGAGGTCAGTAGCATCTATCCCAGGTAAGTCATGCCACCACGTTCTGGCCAACTTACTCTTTCCTGTAGTGTAGGATGCAGAACTGAGACAGGATACTCCAGCAGAATCAGATTAGTTCAAAGAACAAAAACGATTAGCATAACAAAACCTCTATACAACTAGGTCTGGTCTTTTTCTCTTGTATTCCTCTGGGTAGCAGCACCCATGATGCTGGGCCCTCCGTTTGGACACCTACATTAACTGGACAAGTATTCACCTTTCTGTCACGTAAGTTAGCCTGGCTGGTCACACTGAGAGGACAGAACATCATGCTCTAAAGGTCTTTTTTTTTTTTTTTTTTTTTTTTGGTTTTTCGAGACAGGGTTTCTCTGTGTAGCCCTGGCTGTCCTGGAACTCACTCTGTAGACCAGGCTGGCCTCGACCTCAGAAATCCACCTGCCTCTGCCTCCCAAGTGCTGGGATTAAAGGCGTGCGCCACCACTGCCCGGCTTAAAGGTCTTTTCTTATTATTATTATATTAACGTAACTAGCGATTTCTTCTGGGTGGTTGAATGTATAGCTAGAAGACCACACCCCAGCCTCTTTTGCAGTTGTTGGGAACCAATAATGACAAAGCCACCCGTGAATGGGGTTCCTTGTAAAGAGAGCTGGCTCAGTTTAGAGTTGAGACCTTTTTTGTGTTTCCTCTCTTTCAGGAATGCCAAGAGCATGGGAGCTGGGGCACTGGTAGCCATCTTGGAGCCACAGGCTAAGGATGACTGAGCAGGAGAGGACCCCTCATCTTGGATGTTGGTGGAGCTGCTACACCAGTGCTGGTATGCCAACCTCTGCTCTTGCTTCATACAAGAGAAACGAAAGGGTGCTGGAGACATGGCTCAGTGGGCAAGAGGGCGCACTGTTTTTATAGAGGACCTGACTTCAAGTCTGGTTCCCAGCACCCACCCGGGGAGGCTCACAACTACCTGTGACTCCAGGAGGATCTAATGTCTCTGTTTCCCTAGATACCTGCCCTCATATGCATGTATGACA
The DNA here is from genome assembly GCA_028551405.1 of Uromys caudimaculatus. NCBI lineage: Eukaryota > Metazoa > Chordata > Mammalia > Rodentia > Muridae > Uromys > Uromys caudimaculatus. The sequence goes on from CM052717.1 coordinate 49,878,163, forward strand.
TACATGAGGAATTAAAGATAAATCTTAGAAGCAAAATCCTGTGGTGAGTTGCACTGTTCAAAACCTCTGCTGCCTCTCCCCACAAGCAGGGTGTTCGTTCCTACGCCATCACTGAGCTGTTTACTACACGTAATTGCTGTGCCTGAAGAACGTGAGTTACAGTATTATGGGCTACTCCTACACATAAAACTTCCCAGGAGCCACTAAGGAGATCTCTTCTAAAGGTAGGTCCGTTGGCAGAGCAGACAATGCTCTTAACTGCTGAGCCACAAGAGATCTACCTTTGTCTCCCCTCGTAAGACCAATGTTCCAAGTAGGGACAGCTCCTCCAAGCTGAGTCTCCAACTAAAATACTGTAGAGCTGGGGTACCGAAGACCTACACAGCTCATAGCAAAAGCAAGGCCTATGCCTGGGCTGTAGTAAACCAGAGCTTGGGGCGTTTGTGACTACCGTGTAACTTCATGTTGCTGGTTCCATGGACTTCATAACTTGCGTAAGCCACTGTTCAGGACTTTGTGACTATTGAGAAGATGTAATTCCTTAACAACAGGCCTCTAGAACAAATCCCAAAAGGATCTAAGAAGGACTAATGGATGCTCTCTTTGGCTCCTAGGCAGGCTTTCAACTTACTTCCCAGAAGCCCTTTCTCATTGTGTTTCATTTCCTGTGCTTCGGCACCAGGCCTGCTCTTGAACCGCTTTGGGTAATATTTTTCCAATCATTTTTTGAGGTGCTGATGGTAGTAGTAGAGACAGGGTGTCTCTAGGTAGCCCTGGTTGTCCTGGACCTCGGCTGGCCTCGAACTCACAGAGACCCACTTGCCCCTGCCTCCTGAGTGCCGGGATTAATTAAGGATGTACACTATCAATCCTGGCTCCTCTTTCCTTTTAAAAAACTTTATTTATTTTAGTATTATTAATGTTGGGGAAAGGAATGCAGGTGGACAGGCACACACTATACGTGTCCACATGTGTGAAGGTCAGAGGGCAACTTCCAGGAGTCAGTTCTTTTCTTCCACTGTGGATTCCAAGGGCTGAACTCAGGTCTCTAGGCTTGCACTAAGCGCGTACCAGCCGTGTGAAGGACCAGAGTGCGGTTCCCAGTACTCAGGTCACACACAGCTTCCAGCCACCTCCTCTAGCTCCAGGACACCCAGTGCCCTCTTCTGCCGCTGCCAGCATCAGTACCAGATGCACATCCCTGGCATGTAATCATAATTTTTTTGTTATTTTTCAAGACAGGGTTTCTCTGTCTATCCCTGGCTGTCCCAGAACTTACTCTGTAGACCAAGCTGACCTTGACGTCAAAATCTGCCTGCCTCTGCCTAGTTCTGGGATTACCGGCGTGCTTCACCACTGCCCAGCATATATATGTATATGTATATGTATGTATATGAGTAAATTTTATGTGCATTGATGTGAGGGTGTCAGATCCCTTGGAGCTGGAGTTACAGACAGTTGTGGGCTTCCATGTAAGTGCTGGGAATTGAACCCAGATCTTTTGGAAGAGCACATAGTGCTCTTAACTGCTGAGCCCTCTCTGTAGCCCCCAAATTTAAAGTTCTTTTTAATTTCATGAGTTCAAGGTCACCCCAGGCTAAATAAGACCTTATCTGAAAACATGCAAGCAAGACAAAACAAAGCAGCCTGAATTTTATGATATCATCTGGCTGATGCAGACAGCTGCCACCATTCTTCTCACTGCTATTGCGGTCCAGGCAGTACTGGGCACAGAAGTGCTCTGCGTGCGTGTCACTGTTGGAGGGCAGGTGTGGGCAGCTGTCTGGGGCTGTGTCTGGTTAGGAGGTGATGAGATGCTGGGGATGGTGGGTAGTTTGCCATGTGTTTTCCTTTGCCCTCAATTTCCTAATCATTCAGTTGAGATTTTTCCATTTGTAATTACAACTGTACAGCTGAGGTCTTCTTGACTTTGCTGCAGGTGTTGCTGGCAGGGAGTGTTTCGAAGGACAAGCTAAAGGATGGGTTAATGGTCCAAGTTGTACTGACAGAAAGAAAGGATTAGTGATGCTCCCTGTTTATGTATTCACTTCCTCAGTGTTCGGTTCACCTGTGCAGTTTGCTTTTTGTTTGTTTTTGAGGCAGTCTCATGTCACCCATACTGGTCTAGAACTTGCTACATAGCTGAAGGTGACCTTGAGCTTCCAACCTGCCTGCTTCCACCTCTCAGCTAGGATTCAGGTGAGTACCAACATGCCTAGCTACCTGTCTAAAAGATCTGCCATAAGCCGGGTATGATGGAACACACCTTTAATCCCGGCACACGAGGCAGAGGCAGGAAGCTCTATCTCTGTGAGTTCCAGGAGAGCCAGATCTATAGAGAAGCCCTATCTTAATAAAGAAAAGATTTAGCATAGCAGGAACAAGATTTGTCAGGACCTTTGTGTGCCACTGTGCTATTTATTTATTTATTTATTTATTTATTTATTTATTTATTTATTTATTTATTTATTTATTTATTTAAAGTCTTTGGTTTTTGAGACAGTCTCTCACAGCCCAGTCTGGCCTAAAACTCTTTCTAACCTTCAACTACTGATCCTCCTGCCTCCACCTCCGTGAACTACCACAACTAGTTTTCATTTTGGCTTTTTGAGATAGAGAGACTTGTAGCCCAAGCTAGTCTCTAATTAACTGGTGTAACTTTTAATTTTTTCAAATCTTATTTTTAATGATGGTTCTTAAATGATTTAACCTCCCTTGTAGCCTACCACCCACCAGAGGTAGTGGAAAAGAAAGGATTCTGGGGAAGTGGACCTGTTTAGAAAGGTTCTTTGAAGCAACTCCCATCTATGTTGTCCGGAAACTGGCAGTTCAGTTCTCAGGCTAGCAGTGGCAGCTCGATCCACTTGAAAACACTTTATGGATACACCAGCAGTCCCTGTTAGGTAGAGTTGAGTTAGCAACAGTGGTGACACAACCTAGCAGAGACAGCCAGGCCTCAGCCTCGGCTCGAGTCAGCAGGAGGCACCAGCAGGAACAGCAGGAGACGTTCTCGGCTGTGCCTCTCTAAAGGGAAGCTAAGATCAGAGAAGATGAGAAACCCACAAGCGTTGCACAGCTCACTGCACCAGCTAAGCTGTCTCTGTCACTCCGTGGAGTCCTGGTTATACCCTCCACACATCACGTGTCCTCCACGTGCCGTGCCTCAGCACGGGCTTGACTCAGCACTGCACCCAATCAGCCTGAGTCCGAGGAAGCGGCAAGAAACTGCAGTACATCACCAGAAGCCTGTTGGTGCGTTTCTCTCCATGGAGTCCCGACAAATGCAGCTCAACTCTGCGGTGTAAAGTGGACCAATACACGGTCCTTCGTCACGCGTCTTTTCATGTGCTTGCTTTAGCGGGACATCCTTTCTCCAGTGTATCCGTTAGCAAAATGTTCCTTTCATGCGTCTGCCTTAGCCTTTCTCTCCTGTGTCTGTTTCAGGAAATGTTCCTTCATGTGTTGGCCCCAGCAAAACACCATCCAACACTACTGACTTTCCAAAAAACCCTTAAGTTTCCACCTCAGACCGGAGCTGAGGATGACCTTGAACTCCTGCCTTCACGTGCTTGGATTACACGTGTGAGCCAACATGCTCACAGGACACCCAGTGTCAAAGCAATGTATCCAAACACATTCACTGACCTTCCCTACCCTGCACAAGCATCCCTCAAAAGAGAGCTGGGACATGGGCTTGATGAAGCTGCTGGCTTAGCTATAACTCGTTTCATGCCTGCCAGTCATGGCATTCATATTGCTGACATAAAAGCAACTGGACTGTAGACACAGAAAAATAGTTTGGCTGAGAGCGAGGACAAGTTGACCTATATTCTGAGGCTTCCCCTTCTCCTCCTCCTTCTTAGAAATTCCCCAACTGCAGTCTTCACTCAGGACCCATCAAAATAGAAGTCAGCCTGAACTGTTATGTCCTTTTTAAAAAATTATTGTATATATGTGAGTACATTGTCACCGTCTTTAGACACACCAGAAGAGGGCATCAGATTCTATTACAGATGGTTGTAAGCCACCATGTGGGAATTGCTGGGAACTGAACTCAGGACCTCTGGAAAAAGCAGTCAGTGCTCTTAACCGCTGAGCCATCTCTCCAGCCCTGAACTGTTATGTCTTAACTACTAAAAAAACTTGGGAAAAGGTCAACCACCCTGCAGCCCCCTGCACCTACTTATCAGATCATTATGCTTTTTTCCTCCTATATAAACTGACCCTGGAAAATGTTCAGGGTTATAGCTTACAGCTCCAGGGTCTGAGTGATCAATCTTGGGGGGGGGGGGGTCAATACACCAGCCCTGTTTAACTGAGATCGGTTTCTGCGGCAATTCCCAAACCCCAACAGACTTCTGGGCTAAAAATCAAACCCTTCCAACAAACATTTGATGGACAATAGTATGTGTTAGGCACTAGTCTAGCGACCTAGGAATAACAGGAAACGAGATAAAATTTGTTGGCTTCAGAGAGCTGACTGACATTCTAGTGGTGGAGACAATGTTGCATACCTCAACCTGTGATGCCACAGAAAACCGGTTAAAGAGAAAAATAAACCAAAGATAAACAGGGAGAATGATGTGTCTGCACATCCCTCTCACCGTCCCACACGTACGGTAGCAATCAATGAACTATCTACACCACCAGGACCTTTATAGCAGTAGCTCCCAGGACTCAAAACCGGACCAACCACGCCCCTCCAAGAGCCATGACCCATGCTTGCGCTCAGGGGTCGAATCTCCTAGGCCGGTTGTCCGTGCCCAGGCGCCCTGCAGTGCTGGAGCCCTGCTGTCCTACCTCAGCCAGTACTGCTCAGTCAGCAGTAGCACTTCAGTCTGGGCCGAACCCCGTCCGACCCCGTGTAATCTGTCCGCCTCACATCATCCCACCGAGGAGCACACCGCAACACATGACGGGGAAACTGAGAGCGCATGCGTGCAATATGTTCTTCGTGCTACCGCGGCTACGCCCCAATCACGGGGACAGAGAGCAACTGACTACAACCTTAGCCGTCCTAATCCTCACCATTTGCATAGACAAGAGTAGGGCGGTGGTGTTGCCGAGCCCGCGCCAAGCCCACGGCTCTCTGACTCCACCCTACCCCTATATCCAGGAGCCTGGTACAGCTTGAGTAACCTCCCTGGACTGTGGCAAAAGACAGGTTGAGGTCTTAGCCTCATAAAACTTAAAAGCTGTATGCCTATGAGCGGAGAAAGCCCAGGCTAGTAGAGAAACCCTGCAAGGCTCAGTAAGCGTGTAATAGACAGGCCGTGGCCCCACCCTCCCTTAGCTCCGCCTCTTAGTTCCCATTGGTCAATGAGCCCCCCTGGCAGCCTCGCGATTGGCCAGCCGGGCTACCGGCTGCGTCCAATGGGCGGCGGCGCCGGCTTTCCCGCGGCCATTCGCTATTCGAGTGGGTGCTGGCTACTGGAGGCTGTTAAGAAGGGTAACGGACGCTGGTCTCCGACAGCATGATGGCTGCCTTAGCGGCCGGAGGTTACGCGCGGAGTGACACGATAGAAAAGCTGTCCTCTGTCATGGCGGGAGTTCCGGCGCGGAGAAACCAGTCCTCCCCGCCTCCTGCCCCATCGCTCTGCCTCCGGCGGCGGACGCGACTCGCGGCGGCTCCCGAGGACACTGTACAGAACCGGGTGAGAGGCTGGTCGCCCTGTTTACCCAACTCCGGGCTTATCTGTGCCACCTTGGTCCCGCCTCAGGGCCTCGGTCCCTCCCATTACTTCTTTACTTGTTCCCTCCGTCGACTTCCCCGGTCCTCCTGGTCCGGAAGCTCCGCCCTCTTGGCAAAGGCTCCCCCCACGTTCCTGCTGGCTTCAGCGTTTGGTGCCGCCCATCTTCCTGGCTCCACCCAGAGTTGGCTCATTGCTTTATTTTAGTTCTAATTCCCGGGAAATGTTTTGTGTTTACAAATCATCCCTAGTCTCACTTTACTGTCCAGTGACCTAAGACACTTATCCATTTCATTCCGATGTTTCTTTGATTTTATTGGAATAGTGCTGTGGACCACAACAGCAACAAGAGTGTACCGGGGTCTGAGGGAGAGGGTGGGCTGTTGGCTCTTGCCCCGCCTCCTCTGTGGCGCCTCAGGGTAAGGTGTGCTCTTCCAGGCCCTTATGTTGTTAACTTTCCCCTGGGTCTTTTGTGTTTGTTTTTCCTTTGGAGACAGGGTTTCTTTGTGTAGCTCTGACTGTCCTGGAATTCATTCTGTAGACCGGTAAGGCTGGCCTTGAGCTCTGAGATCTACCTGTCTGCCTTCCAACAGCTGGGGTTAAAGGCTAGCCCGGCTCCCCTGGGTCTTTAAGGCTTATTTCCTCAACATTTCTGGTTTTCCTTCCTTTTTCTGTTCCTGATTTCTTTCCTGTTCCTTCACTAGAACTGATTTTTATTCTATTTACAGCTTAAATTTATGGAGAATGGGAGTAATTATTTGTAAAATAATTACTTAGCAGCACTGCCTAGGGAGGAGGGTGTATAGAAAGAACAGGTCCACAAAATTTGAGTCACAGAAAGAAATGACTTTAGATAGAAGGGATGGCTATTAGTAAAGCTTTTTTATTTTTATTTATTTATTTATTTTTGGTTTTTCGAGACAGGGTTTCTCTGTAGCCATGGCTGTCCTGGAACTCACTCTGTAGACCAGGCTGGTCTCGAACTCAGAAATCCGCCTGCCTCTGCCTCCCAAGTGCTGGGATTAAAGGTGTGCGCCACCACTGCCTGGCGCTTTTTTTGTTTTGTTTTGTTTTGTTTGGGTTTTTTTTGAGACAGTGTTTCTCTGTGTAGCCCTGGCTGTCCTGGAACTCACTCTGTAGACCAGGCTGGCCTTGAACTCAGAAAACCACCTCCCAAGTGCAGCTGCTGGTGGCTCTTTTTCCTCTCTGGTGGGTTTTTGATGCCTCAGATAATGTGTCCCTCTCCCCAGACTTCTTCTGGGTTCTAGGCAAGCCACCCTTGCCCACCAGGTCTCTCTTATGTAGCATTGGCTATCCTGGAACACTCTACATAGACCAGGCTGGCCTTGAACAAACAAAGATCCACTTGTCTTTGTCTTTCAAGTGCTGGAATTAAAGGCCTGGGCTACTAGACCTAGCCCTAGCTGACCTTCCTGGCCTTATCTTCTATGTTCTCCCTCTCATTGAGATCATACTAGCCTGCTTTCTCTTTGCCTAAAGTTGCAAGTTCTTTTCTGCCTCCTGGATTTGTATCTGATGAGTCCTTTGCTTGGGTGTTTTGCTGTACTCTGTCTCCTTCCCATCCCTCAAGTCTCAGCCTGAATATTGTGTCCAGAGAGGTGTTCTTGGGTCTCAGCCTAGACACGCCTATTTTAACTCTCTCCCAGGGCCCTTACATGCTCCTGAAAGTGCCGTGGAGTTTGTAAACTGTATGTAGGAGAAGACAGAAGTACATAGAGAAAGAGGGCCCAGTAAGGTGGCCTGGAGCATATCCTCCGAACTCCACTGCCTGAACTTAAATATTAATTCTGCTCCTTGTAACAAGTTAGGAACTTTCCCATGCCTCAGTTATCCAGCTGTAAAACAAGAGTAATGATGTAGAATCCCCCACAACACATCTTATTATAACCCAAACTGCCCTTAAACTTCTGCTCCTCTTGTTTCCCAAGTGCTGCAATCACAGATGTGTGACATCTTACCTGGCCTCCTCATCGGGTACCTGTGAGATTCTGTGGTTTCCCGTCTCTTAAGACTCAGAACAACACCCGGCAGGCCCGCTGCAGGCGCTGTTAGTGCCAGCACCGTTGTCACTGTGCTTTGGGTTATGTCACAAGCACATCCCAGGGATCAGCTGGCTTGCAAACGTTGCACTGCAAAGACTTCCGAAAGCCCAGTAAAACTAAGGAACCATGAGTGCCGTTGCCTGATTGTCTGCGCCAGAATCCTGGCTGTTGCTCCTTCTGGATTGGTAGCTGCTCTGGGGCTCTGTTTGCTCATCTGGAGGGTGACAGTGTGGTTATATCTTAGGGCTGCTATGAGTGTTGAGGAGCCCCCTACTCAGAGGCTGAGCACAGTGTCTGATTGTGATAAGAGCTTAATAACATTAGCACTTACATTCCTGTGTTTGCTTGTCAATTCTGAGGCCAGTGACTGGAGAAGTGTGGTGAGAATTTTGGTTTCTTGAAAAATGCAGAAATGTTATAGGAATAGTTTTGTTTTACTCCCAGGTGTGGGATATGGTGATGCTTCAGATTGTCCGCAGCAGCAGGAGGGTGGTTTTGAGAGCTGCAGATAATTTGTGTGAGTGTGTGACATTCAAAATTCTGGGAACTTTTCAGAAGGTATAGAAATGCTAGAGCCCTTATAGAAGGGGCTGGTTGGCCGGTTGTTGGTTGGATGAAGTTGGTTGCTGCTGGTTGTGGTTGGTTGCAGTTTGTCAAGCAGTCCTGTCCAAAGAGACAAAAAGAAGAAATTAGCTGTCCAGACAGTGAAGATCAAACTTGCCCCAAGGAATTGATGCCTCTAATCAGCAGGAAATCATCTAATGATATCTCCCTTTTCCCTCTGACCTCTTTTTCTCTCCTGCCCAGTGTCAGGGGGTTGAAAGGGTCGAAGAAGAGGGATGGAGAAGGGTGGAAGAAAAAGGAACCCACAAAGGAGCCCAAAGGCTGGCTACTGAGAATGGTTTTCTCTACAGTAATTAGAAACCAGTATATTTAACATATAAAAGTTCCACAATTCTGTCAGTCTGTAGTTTCTTATTGTAGCAAGCATGATGGAATTCTGGCACATAAATTTTATTGTAAGATTAAAAATAAAATCTTTTAGCTGGGAATGGCAGTACAGGCCTTAATCTGAGCACTCAGGAGGCAGAGGCAGGTCGAGCTCTGTGCGTTTGAGGCCAGCCTGGTCTACATAGTGAGTTCCAGAACAGCCAAGACTACACAAATAGACCTTGTCTCAAAATTTAAAAAAAAAAAAAAAATGTTTTTTCTTTCCATTTCTTTTTTCAGTGCTGGGACTCAAACCCAAGGCGTTATACACACTAGGCAAGCATTCTATTATTGGGCTGTATCTTCAGCCTGTTAATTTTTTGTTTGTTTGTTTCTTTTTCAAGACAGGGTTTCTCTGTGTAGCCCTGGTTGTCCTGGAACTCACTCTGTAGACCAGGCTGGCCTTGAACTCAGAAATCCACCTGCCTCTGCCTTCCAAGTGCTGGGGTTAAAGGCGTGCACCACCACTGCCCGGCTTGTTTCATTCTTGAGACAAGATTTTAAAATATAGTCCTGACTGTCCTAGAACTCACTTGGTAAACCAGGCTGGTTAGTGTGACTTGTTTCTATACTTGTTGGAAACTCGAGACTGAATTGGATGAGGGAACACTGCTTTTGCTCAGTGTTGTGTCTGCCCTGTGTGGCCTGAAGGGCTGACCTTTGTTTGAACTTCAGTGCCTTGGTTTGCACTCCAAGCCTGCTGGCAGGACTTCTGGCTTATCTGTAAATGAGGGTGATTGTGATGCCTTCTTCTCCATAGATGGTCAGGATTTAGCTCTTTCACCCACAGCATCCTCTGATGCTTAGTCAGAGGTCACCTTGTCACCAGGCATTCTCCCTCCCCTGCAGGCCCAGCTTCTTCCTGGCTAGCACTTGTTCCTCTGGGAGCAGGCAAAGGCATGCTGTCAAAGGTCGAGTGCTAGTTGCTGGTAACCAGCATGACTTCAGAAGCTCAGAGTGTGTGTGGCATGCAGCAAGAAATTAAGACCCAAGGCTGAGGCATCTGTGCCATGTGGGCTGCTAGAACAAATGTTTTTCTGACAGCCCTTTTCTTTGCAGGTGACACTTGAGAAGGTGCTTGGCATCACAGCCCAGAACAGTAGCGGGCTAACCTGTGACCCTGGCACAGGCCATGTGGCCTACTTAGCAGGGTAAGCACATGTGTGGGCTTCAGTGGCTGGTCACTGGTTAGGGATCTGGAGTTGAAGTCACATCTCTCTGGGCCTTGGGTTTTCCATCTGTAGAAGGCTGCTCCCTGTGAGGGCTGTAGAGGGGACGCCACAGGCCCACCTGTGTCACGAGTAGGACCCGGCAAGGCAGTGCTTAGAAAGCCTTTTAATCAGATGTGAGGTGGTAGCAGTTATGGGAACCTCAAGTGGCTAAAACCCAAACTTCTGTCAAGCTCGTCTGCATGTGCCCTTCTTAGAGCCTCTGCTTCTCTCTAGGAATACACTCCATTTGGGTAGTGCAGAGAACGAAGGGAATCCCGTTTAGTCCAGAGATACTTTTGAAAGAGCTTCTTCGCCTCCCCCAGCAAGATAGGGCCCAGCGAGTCATAACGACAGACGGTGTCTGTTATGGAGACCTTGGGAAACAGTCTGAGATTGAGGACAGGCTGAGCTTTTAAACCAGCCGGCACACATTCACATCCCCACTCCTCTAAATCAGATATAAATAAATCAGATATAAAGCACCCTGGCCTCATCTGGCAGCTGTGAGGATTTAAGACACTTGTAGCCATAAGGTCTGGATAGGCCTAGGGCCTGCCAGAATAATCCTCACAAAGGAAGTGCTTGTTTTTGTTTAAGGATGTATTAATACTGACAAGTGCCCAAGATTCCTCAGCATTAGTATCTGGAGAAAGGGGAGGCAGAAAGAGACTCTTCTGCCCAGAGGAAGCCTTATAAAAGCTGGAGATGCAGCTTAGTTGTAGAGTGCTTGCCTAGCACATTTAAGACCTTGGGTTCCATCCTCAGAAAAAAAACAAAAGCTTCCTGGCACAGGAACCGGAAGCTGGAAGAGTTCAGAGCCAGCCTAGGCTACATGATGAGACGAAAAACCAGCAACAAAACCAGGGGAACTTTATTGACACGTGGGTTTTTCTTTGGGGAGAGAATCATCCGTGGACCCAGTGCTTCTCCCAAACCCCCAGTTTAGACTTGTTTTCTTCTTTTCCCCAGCTGTGTGGTGGTGGTCTTGAACCCCAAGGAGAACAAGCAACAACATATATTTAACACTACCAGGTAGGCTGGGACTAGGCATGGGGCCGGGTGGGGGGACCAGGGTGCTGGACCAAATCCCCTTCCCCTCAGAGCCTGGAGGTGTTCATGGGTGGTGACTCACTCCCTCAGCCATGTTCACAGGACAGTGCTAAATACTGTTCCAGGTGTTGGTGACCTAGCCGTGAGCAGAGACAAGGATCTGTCCTCTAGAGTTCTAGACTGCATGGGAAATAGACTGTAAACCCACCAGCAGATTACTAGCTGATTAGGAGAGGAAAATGCCTGCGGGGGCGTTAGGAAAGAGAACTGGAAAGCTATATTGAAGGCCTCCCAGAGTTTGAGGGCAAACAGAAGTAATGATACTCACGTACAGGAACACTAGCCAGGGCAGAGGCGCAACAGAGATGAAGAGTCAAGTAACAGCAGAGTAGTCATGGGCCCACGTGCTGGTGCAGGGGAGCAAGACAGGGAAAGGAAAGCTCCCACAGAAGCTGCACCACCCCTCGCATCTTACGGAGGGAGCTAGATGTCACGTGGACTGCAAAGAGAAGTAACTAGGTGGCATACACAGGCCAGGGAGGGTGGTAAATCATCTGTGGGGTTGTCAGGCTCACATAGAAGCCCGGTGGGTGGCACACGAGCCTGTAATTCCAGCACTTGGGTGCTGGGGTAGGAGGATTGTGAAATAAGGCCTGAGCTACACAATGAGATCTCGTCTAAGAAAACAAAAACAACGTGTAAAAACAGGATCGAAGCGAAGGAGGAGCTAAAGCTGTACAATCTGGGCATGGGCTTGCTTCCGAATGGCGTGCCAGCTAGTCAGCCCGTGCTCAGGCCAGTTACGGTATCAGAGGCTGGCTGGAGACAGAGCCCAGTGCAAGTCCTAGTCAGCCCGTGTCCAGGCTAGTTACGAGCATCAGAGACTGGCTGGAGACAGAGCTCAGTGCGAGTCCTAGTCAGCCTGTGTCCAGGCCAGTTACGGTGTCAGAGACTGGCTGGAGACAGAGCCCAGTGCAAGTCCTAGTCAGCCTGTGTTCAGGCCAGTTACGGTATCAGAGACTGGCTGGAGACAGAGCCCAGTGCAAGTCCTAGTCAGCCCGTGTTCAGGCCAGTTACGGTATCAGAGGCTGGCTGGAGACAGAGCTCAGTACGAGTCCTAGTCAGCCTGTGCTCAGGCTACTTACGGTATTAGAGACTGGCTGGAGATAGAGCTCAGTGTGAGTCCTTGCCATGCAAGTATGAGGATTAAACCCAGTACCCACAGAAATGGTTAGGTGTGGTGATATGCTTATAGTCCCAGTGTGAGAAGGGTAGAGATGGGGACCCCTGGGATCTCAGTGGCCAGCCAGCCTAGCCTAACTGGTTTGCCCTGGGTCCTAGTGAGGGACCCTGTCTCAAGAAAATAAGGCAGCTCCTGAGGAGCCACACTGAAGATTGACCTCTGCCATCCATGTGCATTCATGCACACATAGTATTAGAAACATTTTAGTTGTTGGGGTTTCTAGAACACTCAATGAGCTATATCTATGCCCTGTCTATCAGGGTCCACCCATGAGCACCCCTCCTCTAGTTAGGCCAAGCCTGTACCATTTCCTGCGCCTGAGCTTCAGAGCTCTGTTACAGATGGATACGGTCCTGGAAAGCTCACTCCACACTGGGGGAAGGAAGCAGAACCTCCATTCTGGGTTTGCAGTGGTTGGGTTTGGTAGTGAGGTATTGCTCCATTCCCTGAGAGCCATGCAGGGCACACAGGCTACAGTGGCTGTGTGGGAGCTGCTGGCACTTGTTTCCCTCGGGGACCAGGAGGGTATAGAATGGCAAGAGCACAGTGCTTGGTGGAACCAGTGATGACCCCTTTGCTTGTCCCCAGGAAGTCCCTGAGTGCTCTGGCCTTCTCCCCAGATGGGAAGTACATAGTGACAGGAGAGGTGAGTCTTGACTGAGCAGGTGGGAAAGGTCTGAGAGCCACTGCTTCTGTTTCCAGCAGGCTTAGGAATCCCCGAATTGGCTCCTGGTTTTAGAAAAGCCCTGTGTGGTAGGGAGGTTGTTGCAGAAGTATTAAAAACGATGGAATGTAAGGCACATTCCCCACACTACGCCCTGGTTCTCTCAGCCCCGGCAGGCTGGCCAGCCATGCACTGGCGGGCAATGGCCAACCTGCTTTTATCTTGTGGAGCTCTGAGCTCTGACTCAGAGCTCCACGATCTCTCCACCCAGCTCACTAGGTTCCCACTGGCGGGTCGCTACGACGCCAGCCCCATGCTTCAGTACCCCCATGGCCCCTGTGGTGCACATCAGGCAAACCCACACTTTGCCGCTGAACCTTTCTCTCTGGAACCCAGACGAGCCGCTGCATGAAGGAAAACACAAAATAAACTTAGCTTAGAAACAATAGTAACTCAATCTCTGGGCACAACAACTGAAACCTAATCTTGTAAACGTTATCAAAGTCTGACTCCTCTGGTGGCGAATCCTTGCAGATCCGCCATACCAGGAGACTCTAGTAGCTACATTTTACCTACTACATGCTGTCTCCGTTCCAAAGGGACCCTCTCTCTCTCTCTCTCCTTCTTCCTCTCTCCACTCAGAAGTCTCCCTGCACCCAATGATTGGCTCCTTTATTCATTAGGGGATTGGTTCACAAGAAGTCACAGGTGTAACTCACTCCTTGTCTGAGGCCCCTCCCAGGGGGGCAGAATTAGCATCAAATTGCAATCAGCCCCAGGGCCATCCATGACAGGAGGTGGCTTTTGGGAACAAGTTATAGCAGTGCCAACTTCAGCTTAAACAGCCCTTCTAACCCGGCTGTGTCTGAGTCAGGGTTTACTGCTGTGATGAGACACTATGACCAAGGCAAGTCTTATCAAGGACATCATTTAATTGGGGCTAGCTTACAGGTTCAGAGGCTCAGGCCATTATCATCAAGGTGGGAGCATGGCAGCATCCAGGCAGGCATGGTGCAGGAGGAGCTGAGAGTTCTCCATCTTCATCTGAAGGCTGCTAGGAGACGACTGGCTTCCGGGCAGCTAGGATGAAGGTCTTAAAGGCCACACCTACGGTGACACACCTACTCCGACAGTGCCACTCCCTGGGCTGAGCATATCATATACAAACCATCACACCCTGCCTTACACATAGTTCAGCTATAGTGATGGCCTCGCCTCCTTCCTCCAGAACGGGCACCGGCCAGCTGTGCGCATCTGGGATGTGGAGGAGAAGACTCAGGTGGCAGAGATGCTGGGCCACAAGTATGGTGTGGCCTGTGTGGCCTTCTCACCCAATATGAAGCACATTGTGTCCATGGGCTACCAACATGACATGGTCCTCAATGTTTGGGACTGGAAGGTGAGAACTGAGTGGGCATGTGGGCAGGCAGGGAGTCACCAGCACCCTTAAACTTGGGCATTAGGGAGCACCACTAACCTATTGCCTGCTATTGGCACCATGCTTACAGTGAGGCTTCTGTCCCTGAGGTCACCTGGTGATAAGGTAGAGTTTGGGCCATCATGTCTTATGTTGGTATAGGGAACAGATGGGGAACCAAGCATCCACACTGCAGGGTTATGATAGAAGTATTTGTATGTTGACTAGCCATGACTGTGGAGAACTGCCTTGGCATTTTCACCTATAAAATGGTTTTCCTAGCATCTGCCTCCTGTGTAAGCTGCACATGCACTCTAAGGCTGGGCTTTGGCACACAGTTGTAGCAGGACTTGAAGTCCTGGTTCTGCTTCTAACCCACCATGTGACTTTGAGCACAGCCTGGAAGGGTGGAGGAACACCTCCCTCATGATCTGGGGCTCACAGCTTATTCTGTGAGGGGCTCAGGGCAGGGCCCAGAGCAACACCCCTTTGTGTGGTAGCCACATATTGTGTGGTCTTTACCTCCAGCTGTTACCATTCCCAACATGTGGCTGCAGAGCTTGGCCCTTGGTGGGAGTTCTGAAACTTACCCTTCCATAGGGACCTTTCTCTGTCTGCTCTTCAGGGCACTAGGAATGACCAGAGTTGTACACAGTTTTCCCTGGAGTTTAGACCACTGCCAGGTCCAAAAAA
>CM052717.1:49893683-49942357 GCA_028551405.1 Uromys caudimaculatus
ATCTGTAATGGGATCTGATGCTTTCTTCTGGTGTGTCTGAAGAGAGCAATGGTGTACTCATATACATAAAATAAATAAATAAATATTTTCTGAGTTCCAGGCCAGCCTGGTCTACAGAGTGAGTTCCAGGACAGCCAGGGCTACACAGAGAAACCCTGTCTCGAAAAAAAAAAAAAAAAAAAAAGAACAGGATCTTTTTTCTTTAAAGATTTATTGTATGTATATGAGTACATTGTTGCTGTCTTCAGACACACCAGAAGAGGGCATCGGATCCCATTACAGATGGTTGTGAGCCACCATGTGGTTGCTGGGATTCGAACTCAGGACCTTTGGAAGAGCAGTCAGTGCTCTCAACCGCTAAGCCATCTCTCCAGCCCCCAGGATCTTATATAGTCCTCAGAATGTTTTTTTCTTTTTTTCTGTTTGAGCCAGGCTTCCTGTAGCCCAGGCTAGTTTTGAGCTCAGTATGTAGCTAAATCTGAAGTGACTTTCTGACCCTCCTGCCTTAGCTCCCACCTGGGCGTAGTTCAGCACCATTCCAGCTTTAGCTAGTTTTTCACCAATGCAGCTATCAGTCCATCGTCACCTGTCATTGCAGTGTTGCCTTGTTCTCTGGGACTATAGGTGTACCCTGAATTTGAAGACCAGAGAGCTTGCCTGCCATCCGGGACTTTTCTGACTTGTTCCTCAGACAACACCATCCGCTTCTGGAATATGGATAGCTGCTCTGACACTCAGTGGCAGAAAAACATCTTCAGTGATGTAAGTGGCTTCTCTATACTCTGGTTCCTGGGAATGTACTGGCTTCCCTATGGACCAGAGACGTTAGGCCTCCCCAGGCAGGAAGCAGGAATGGGGCACTCTTGTCCCTTCCTGTCTCTCTCTCTCTGTTCCTCCCCCCCTACTGTTCTGTGGCATGCTCTCTCGTCTCTCTTTCCCACCTGGCTCTGTGTGTGTGTATATCTGTGAACGGATCCTCTCCTGGCAGCCCAACTAAAGATGATCTTGCTTCCAAGTCTTGAGTAGCAACTCAAGGAGAGCACAGTAGGCAGACCCAGGCAGGGACTTAGCTCATCTAAGTGGCTGTCACACAGGGAACCTCAGCTGGTATGCTAGATGGAGCATAGGAAGAGGCCTGACGGAGGCCGGAGAGAAACAGTTTGCTGAAGAAGTTTTGTTCAGTACTGCTAGGTCAGCAAGGGACCTTTTCTGGGGAGCTGAGAACTGAATCATTTATTTATTTTACATTTGCTGAAAGACCCTTCTGCCACTGGGACACCTCCAAGTCTATAGTGGAAAACAGACTGTGATTCAATAATTTCAAGTCATATGCAAACACAACTGCAGGAAGCACCATAAAGGAAAGGGCAGGATGCTAATACCCCGTGTAACACCGTCACGCTAGCCCAAGAATCCGGCCAGCAGAAGTAGCTTCTTCTGAAGAGAACACTTTAGCCACAGTATGGAGGGATGGTGTGAAAAGAGGAGGGAACAGACTCCATACCTGGGGAAGAACCTATGCAAAGGCCCTGAGGTAACATAAAACTTATTGAATGGAGAAACCTTGAAGGGTCAGCGTGGCAGCTGCTCCCTTGTTCTGTCACCTCCCCAGCCAACAGCACTGCCCTGCATGACAGGAAGTGCAAGATTTGCCAGGCATGGGGTCAGACACTTATAACCCAGTGACTGGGAAGTAGAGGCAGGAGGCCAGCCTAGGCTACATGAGACCCTGTCTTTAAAAAAAAATAAAGTAACACCAGAAAAAGAACATCTTAAAATTTTTGTGAAAGTTTGGTTTTCTCATGCATAAAAGGGGTGTGGGGGCTAGAGAGATGGTGCAGCAGTTAAGAACACTTGTTGCTCTTCTAGAAGACCTGGGTTCAGTTCTCAGCATCCTGTGGTAGCTTACAACCAGTTAACTCCAGTTCCAGAGTATCCAAAGACTGATTCTGGCCTCCTTGACACAGCACATGCATGGTGCACAAACACGCATGTAGCAGAGCACTCACACGTTCTTTCAGAAGGTCTGGAGACAACTTATCAGCCCCAAGAAGCTCTTAGAGACTCGGGGGTCCTGCATCTCCTCATTCTGTCATGTGAGAAGTTAGCTGTCATCCTCATGCAGCCGGATGGGGAAAGGCCATCCAAGCGTTCTCTCAGTGCCTAGCATCTCCTCTAACCGCAAGGAAGCCCCCCCTCTCCAGCCGTGTTGCTCAGGAAGGTCTGTGCTGTGGGAGGCACTGAGCACTGAGCTGCTGTAAGCCCCTTGCAGTACTGACCGTAGCCTCTCTTCCACAGTCCCTGCTGAAGGTGGTCTATGTGGAGAATGATACCCAGCATCTGCAGGACATGTCTCATTTCCCAGACCGGGGCAGTGAGAATGGAACTCCCATGGATATGAAAGCCGGGGTTCGAGTCATGCAGGTCAGTCCTGATGGCCAGCACTTGGCTTCAGGCGACCGAAGTGGCAATCTAAGGCAAGTGGCCCTGATGGTGGTTGGTGTTCACCTCCTGGCCCCAGCTGGGGGTCTCAGGGCGCTGGGGAGGAGTCCTGTTCTTGGCACCTCAGCTGCTGGTTGGGAATAAGGGATCGTGGGTAGTGATCCAGTTATCAGCAGCACCCCAGGACTTCAACTGGGAGAGGCTTCCTGAAGGTCTGAAGTTATAGTAGCTGCCAGGACCTCAGTAGCTTCGTGGAACAGCTTCCTCAGTGGCCAGGGAGGTTTATGAAACACTCTCACATGCACTGGGCACAGAAACTTAAAGGTCGATGGGAGGAGCCAGCTCGTAAGGGGCTGGGTACTGAGAGCGTTCAGTGCAGTAGAGCACAGAAGGCCCAGGTGGTCTACCCACCCACAAGGTTGTTCGGTACTTTTATTTGGCTGTTTTTGTTATTGTTGTTCTCGTTTTGTGTGTCTCGTGTGTGTGTGCGTGTGTGTGTGTGTGTGTGTGTGTGTGTGTCTGTCTGTCTGTCTGTCTGTCTGGAAATGGTTAAAAGGATACCAGATCACCTGGAGCTTAAGTTCCTTGTGCTTGTGAGTCAGGTCCTCTGGAAGAGCAGTCAGTCCTCCTAACTGCTGCGTTCTCTCTCCAGGCCCTGGTGTGTGTGTGTGTGTTTAAACAGTCTTATATAGCCAGGATGGCCTTGAACTTCTAATTCTCCTGTTTCTACCTCCTGAGTTCCGGGATTACAAGTGTGCACTACCATGTCCAGATTTGTTGTAATTTTTATTATCTATGTATGTGGGTGTGCGTGCTTGTGCGTACCTGTATGGAGGCTAGAGGTCAAGGTTGGATCTCTGCTTCTGTCACTGTTACACTTGTCTTCTGAGACAGATCTCTCCCTGATCCTGAAGCTCACCGGTTTGCTAGACTGGCTGGCCAGCAAGCTCCAGGGATCCCCTTGGTGTCTGCTCCCAATTGCTGGACTTATAGGCACATTCTGCTATACTTAGCTTTTCTCTGTGTGTTGGGATCTAAACCTAGCTCCTCACACTTACACAGCAAGCACTTTACCCACTGGGCTATCTCCCCACTCTGTCTTAGTTATCGAGATTGGATTCCATACTACAGACATCCCAAAATGGCCTAGAACTTATCCAGTTCAATTTGTGTCTGTCCTGCCTCAGCCTTTAGAATGCTAGCATCGTAGGCTAGGCATGAGCAGCCATCATGCCTAGCTAATATGGGTGCTAGCAGAACTTGAGCTCTGTCCGAGGGAGCAGGTTTTAAGGCGGGACGTGGTGGCTATGGCCATCTGAGTCTTGAAAGAAACAAGCAAGCGGGGAAGAACCTGCAGAGCATGTGCCTCCACAAAGGGGCAGCTAGCCACCGCGGGGTGACTCGTGAATTGCTTCTAATTTATTTATGTATTGCATGTGCACGTGTGCATGCACACACATGTGCATATTACACAGTAAGTGTGAAAATCAGAAGACAACCTTTGAGGGTCAGCTCTTCCCAGTATGGCGCCTGGAGATTCAGATCATCAGCCTTGGCGGCACTCACCCTTGCCCACCGTCTCTTTAGCACTAGTCTGGTTTTTGTCCGTTTCATTTTTACTGTGAAATTCTGTGATTTTTAAATATTGGCAATGTGGTATCAGTCACTGCATTGAGTGAGGTGAGTATGTCATTAAGCTGCTCATGGTGACAGCGCTCCCTTGAATGGCAAACAGTAAAAAGGGCTAACATGGGCGAACACTATCGCCCCTGCCTGGTGATGGCCAAAGCACGTGATGCCATTGATTTAGTCCTCTAAGCCTGGCTGTGTGTAAGCCCTGGTTTGCCTTTGATACAACTCACAGCACACAGTAGAGGAGCTGTGGCAGCAAAAATGAGCAAAGTCTACATTTGAGAATGTTTAAGAATGAGGGATGAAGCCGGGCAGTGGTGGCGCACGCCTTTAATCCCAGCACTTGGGAGGCAGAGGCAGGTGGATTTCTGAGTTCGAGGCCAGCCTGGTCTACAGAATGAGTTCCAGGACAGCCAGAGCTACACAGAGAAACCCTGTCTCGAAAAACCAAAAAAAAAAAAAAAAAAAAAAGAGGGATGAGCCAAATGTGATGCTGACAACTTTAATCCTACCACTCAAGAGACAGAGGCTAGCCTGGTATACAAAGCAAGTTCCAGGACATCCAGGGTTCCAGAGAGAAACCCTATCTTTAAAAGGGGGTGGGGGGAGATGGAGAATGAACAAAGCATAATGGTGCCTTCTGCCTTAAAAGCTGGAGAGGGGGGGTCAGTTAGGGTTGCTTACTGTTCTCACAGAGGACCATGGCAGACAGCTCATAGCTGCCAGACTTTTAACTGCAGCTTTAGAGGATCTGAATACCTCTGCAGGCGCATGCACATGCGCGCGCGCGCACGCACACACACACACACACACACACACACACACACACACACACGAAGATGCACACGCATATATTTTAAAAATGGGCAAATGTGTTTAGTCTTAACTTAGAGACAGAGACAGGTGGATCTCTGTGAGCCTGAGGCCAGCCTGGTCTACATAGCAAGTACAAGGCCAGCTAGGGCTAAATAGTGAGGACCCTCTCCCCTCTAAAAGAATAAATAATCTGTTTTTATTTCCATGGGAGGCCTCCCCTCTTCTGAGAAGGGGAGAAACGGGTGTATGTGAGAGGGAGAGACTAGAGAAAGAGGAGGAGGAGAGGAAGCTGCGATCAAGAGAGAAAGAAAGAAAACAGCTGGGCCATGGTAGTGCACGCCTTTAATCCCAGCACTCAGGAGGCAGAGGCAGGCGGATTTCTGTGAGTTCCAGGACAGCCAGGGCTATACAAGAAATTCTGTCTCAAAAAAACAAAAAGAAAGAGAAGAAAGATAAATCCATGAATATGGTCTCTGATTCTTTGCCCTTTTCATCAGAGACAGCCTATGATATTTAGCTCTGTACAAATGGCTTTTGCTACAGAGGACTGTCCTCAATCCCCACGGTTATATTTTGGCCTGTGAACTACAAGAGGCCATGCCTGTGGTCTCCTTGGCGCTGCACTGCTCCCTTTACCACAACTGTGTTCTGGGTGGGAAGATGAGGGTGGGCACCTCAGACTACGCGACCCAATAAGACTGCAGTACTGGCCTAGAGCTGGGGCTGGGGGCTGGGGGCAGGGTACAGTGACCCAATAAGACTGCAGTACTGGCCTAGAGCTGGGGCTGGGGGCTGGGGGCAGGGTACAGTCAGCAGTGTGTGTCCCCCAGGATCCACGAGCTGCACTTCATGGATGAGCTGATCAAGGTGGAAGCCCACGATGCTGAGGTGCTGTGCCTGGAGTACTCCAAGCCTGAAACAGGTGAGCCCACAGCACGCTGAGGTCAGGCAGGCAGAGCCACAGAGAGCAGCGGCTGGTCCCAGAACCTCATCAAGGCCCTCTGAGATGGTGTGTGAGTGTAGCTGTGAATAAGCTCATTATCTGCTGGATGGACGGACTGCTAGGCTACAGAAAAGTTGCAAGAATATTATAGCAAATACATACAGCCCTTTCATCTAGAGCCAGGTTTTTCTTTTAAATGTAGTCTAACCCTTTGACTGTGCATGACTTCCTCTACTCTTCTCTCTCATTGCTCTGCATGTATGCGTATGCTGCATGCAGATCAAAATAAGAGCATACACATTTTGGTTTTTTGCTGGGTGGTGTAAAAGTTCAGGCATAATGCCCCCTGACCCTCCTCTACCCTCAGGAGAAGTCCATCTCCATTTACCTGACTGTGCCAGGGCTGGAGCTCAGGCTGGAGCATCACCTATCATTGTAGATGCCCTGGGTCTCATCTTGGTCACATGTATCCATACATGTATGCACATGTGTACATATTTATTTATATGCACACACATATGAAACACTGGACTATACTTATCAAATATGTGTATTCCAGTTTGATACCATGATGTTATTTATTTATACAGTGGTTCTTACTCAAATGTTGTCAGTTCCTCAGTATTGTCTCCGCTAGAACCCTTGTTTCTAATCTAGGTTCACATGTTTTAGCTATCTTGGCTTTATTGCTGTCTCTCGTCTGGAGTACTTCCCCAGTCTTAACTTGGTATTTGGACTTTGGCTCTCTGCAGTGTACAGGCCATTGACGTAGAATTTCCTTCCATTTGGAGTTTGTTTTCTTCATCTTTGGTTCAGACAATATACTTTTGGCATACCCAGTGTTGAGTTGCTGTTGTGCTGCTGTAATGAAACTGACCAAAGATGATGTAGAGAAGAGAGAATCAGCCGGGCAGTGGTGGCGCACGCCTTTAATCCCAGCACTTGGGAGGCAGAGGCAGGCCGATTTCTGAGTTCGAGGCCAGCCTGGTCTACAGAGTGAGTTCCAGGACAGCCAGGGCTACACAGAGAAACTCTGTCCTCAAAAAAAAGAGAAAAGAAAAAAAGAAAAGAAAAGAAAAGAAAAAAGAAAGAAAGAGAAAAGGGAGAATTTCTTTTATCTCATGGTTCCAGAGGGATAGAGCCCATTAATGTCAGGGAAGGCATGGCATGTGACAAGAACAGGAAATGGGCTGATGATTTTATCTGCACATAGGAAGCAGAGCGAGCAGGAAGTAGGGTGAGGCTGTAAACCCTCACAGTTGGTCCCCAGTGCCTAATATACTTCCAGCAACAAGGCTCTACCCCCTGGAGGTTCCGTTACCTCTCCTTGCAGGACTGCCACCTGGGAACCACGTGTTCAACACGAGAGCCTTGGGGGCGTTTCTCAGTTCAGACCACCCTATTAGCCAGTCTGGGTGGAGTTACATCCTGCTGTGACAGGATGGTTTTCCACACCAACCTCCGTTCTGTCATCCTGCACACTCTGCCCATCAGGTTCTCTTTCAGTGTCTCTTTCCTGAGCTAGCCCAGCCTCAGGCTGTGTTATTAAAACCCTACTAGGTGACCAGAGCAAGCAGAGTCTGAGGGCCAATAAGGGGAGGAGGCCCAATGAAAGGATTGGCTGAAAGTGGTCAGCCAGGCCTGCCTGGGTCTGGGTAGCCAAGACTCGGTGCTGGAGCATGGTATGAAGCAAGGCTAAGAGAGTGCCTGGGCTTCCCACGGCAGCCCACAGCAGGACTCACCAGGAGGATTGCCATGGTGTGCTGAGGTGTCTACTGCAGATGCGTGTGGTACACACACAAGACTTGCCTTTACCAAACTGGTGATAAGGGCGTGGGGGCTCTGGGAAAAGACCACCCAAAACCCAGGACTTAACCTTTCTTGGGGGGGCAGCTTAGCTGCAGCTCCGGAGCCACAGACCCTTTCTCCAAGCACTGGGCATCTCAGTCACCTGCTTATCTGGGAGACAGAGGCATCTAGTCTTTGTCAGCTTAGGCTTGTCCTCTCTACTCACAGGAGTGACTTTGCTGGCTTCAGCCAGTCGGGACCGGCTCATTCACGTGTTAAATGTGGAGAAGAACTACAACTTGGAGCAGACCCTGGATGACCACTCCTCCTCCATCACTGCCATTAAGTTTGCTGGTAAGCCCCTTCCTCCCGCCTACCGGCCTCCAGCCAATGGGCCTCTTGGTTTGCAAGTAAGCACAGTCATGCCCTGTGGCCTGAGAGAAAGGAGTTGCAACCAGGGGAATCTAAAGACTGGGCTCAGCCAGGCGGTGGTGGCGCACACCTTTAATCCCAGCACTTGGGAGGCAGAGGCAGGTGGATTCTGAGTTCGAGGCCAGCCTGGTCTACAGAGTGAGTTCCAGGACAGCCAGGGCTACACAGAGGAACCCTGTCTCGAAAAACAAAAACAAAAAAAAAAACCCAAAACAACAACAACAACAAAAAAGTAAATGGGAGGCCTCAGCACTGGTGGCTCACACCTTTAATCCTAGTACTTGAGAGGCAGAAGCAGGTGGATCTCTGAATGCGAGGCCCACCTGGTCTGCAGAGTGAGTTCCAGGACAGCCAGTACCACACAGAGAAACCTGTCTCAAAAAAAGACTTGTTTTGTTTCACGGTTTAGAAGATACAGTCTTTGGTAGGAAGGCATTACTGCGGGGTAGGAGACAGTAGCCACAGTCAGGAACAGAGAGAGGTACATGCTGAGGCTCCATACAGCGCTGCCCACATTCAGGGTGGGTCATCCTGCCTCGGTTAAACCTCTGCAGGTTTCCTCGCAGACACGTGGTATGTTACATGGGGGATTCCAAACTGAGTTGGCAGTGCCGATGTACCATCACAGAGGCTGAAGAGATAGCTCAGTAGGTAGAATCCTTCCATGTAAGCATGGTGATCTGAGTTCTAATCCCTAGCACCCACATAAGAAGCTACCTGTAATCCCAGTGTTGAAAGCGTAGAGACATGAGGATTCTGGGAGATGTCTAGCCTATTGGTGAACTCCAGCTTCAACGAAAGACGAAGACCTATGTAAAAAACTAAGGTGGAAGAGGCAGGCATGATGGCTCAGCTGGTAAAAGGTACTTGCCACCAAGCCTACTGACCCTGGAACCCACATAATGGAAGAGAGAACCAGTTCCTGCAAGTTGTCCTCTGACCTCCCCAGGCACACTGTGTATACAATAAATTAATAAATGGTTTTTTTAAAAAAGGTAAAAGGTGATAGGAAGATACCTGATACAGTCTTTTAACCTGTAGGAGCCTGGGTCTGTAATCCCAGGACTTGGAAGTAGAGACGGATCATTTAGGAGCATCTTCAGCTATATAACAAGGCTCCGAGTGCAGCCCACACGAGCCTCAAACTTACTGTGGAGCTAAAGATGACCTTGACTTGATCTCCCCACCTTTGTTTCTTAAGTGCTAGGATTACAAGCGCGCGCACACACACACACACACACACACACACACACACACACACACACACACACACAGAGTTTTCACTTGTTCTGATTTATCTTACAGTGCTGGAGCCTTGAGCATACTAAACAAGGGTTGTACCACTGAGCTACATCCCTGGCCCTTAGTTCCTTGTTTTTTGTGACAGGATTTCCTATAGCCAAGCTGACTAGAACTTGAGTTCCTCCTGCCTCAGCCGCCCAAGTGCTGGATTAGAGTGCTAGGGTTCCTAGCATGCACCACCACCCCCGTATCAAACGCTGTGCCCTCTGTGCCCTGTGTGCCCATGCTCTACCCAGGCCTGCCTCACACACTGCATCTTTAAAGGCCTCCCCACAGTAGGAAACTTTCTGATCCTAATAGAGTTGGTTGCTTGCCCTGAAGTAGGATTTCCTAGCTTCGCATTTCCTTCCTTCCTGTGTAGCATAGGGCAGGCCTGTCCAACCCCTTCTCCTCCTTTTCCAGGCACCAGAGATGTCCAGATGATCAGCTGTGGAGCTGACAAGAGCATCTACTTTCGCAGTGCCCAGCAGGTAAAGTGGGGTGGCCTCCTTGGGGACTAACTAAGGTCAGGAGTTTGTCAGGGGTACCCTCTGAAGGTCTTGCCTGCCCTACCAGACCTCGGATGGGCTGCACTTTGTCCGTACCCACCACGTAGCAGAAAAGACCACCTTGTATGACATGGATATTGACATCACACAGAAGTATGTGGCAGTGGCCTGCCAGGACCGCAATGTAAGGTGAGGAGTTCCCTGTGTGTGCCCTTCGTTGGCCTGGCCCCAGCTTGCTTCCAGCTTGGCCTAGTAAGATCTTACTTGCTTGCTAACTGTCTTCTCCCTGAGAAGAGACTACCTGCTTCTTCTCACTGTTCATCTGTCCCCTGAAAAGCTGGTGAGGCTGATGGACCCAGCCTTTGTTTCTTAGATGTGTGCTTCAAGCAGGCAGTACTTATGATACAGAAGTACTGTAATGGCAGGTTCTTAGGAAGCTGAGTGAGATCACCCTTCAAGGAGCTTTATTAGAAGAGCCAGAGGCAGCCGTGTAGATATGACAGGGTCCCCAGAATATAAGGAGGGGTACAGCCTCATAGTAGTGTGATGAGGTCCTTAGAGAGAGAGAGAGCTAGTTGGAGTATTAGAGAGTTAGGGCAGTATACTGTGGCAAGCACAGTAGAGTCGGTGGTAGGCCCTTCCGTTCCCAGAACATTAGGTCTAATATAGGCTGCGTTGAGGGGCCCCAAAAGGAGAGACAGGCCTTTCAGTTCTGTAAGACAAAGTAGGTTTCTGAAGGGCTCAGGGTAGGAAGACTCATGCCTTACAAGTTGCAAGGTACTGATAAAAGTAGTTACAATTCAAGGTTGTCTCCCAGCTGTCTGAGGGAGGGAGAGAACTCAGCTCTGTAAGAGTTGCAAGGTCAAAGCAGCACCACTCTGTAGGTGAGAGAGAGACTGCAAGAGGATGGAGCCTCTTCATGGGGGAGAGAGTGTCAGAGAATCTTGATCCTCATCATAGCAGTGCATGCCTGTAATCCCAGCACTGGGGAAAAGCATCGGGAGTTCAAGGCCAGCCTTAGATACATGGCAAATTGGAAGTCACCATGGCCTACATGAGACCCTGTCTCAAAAAGCCGGAGGAGGAAGAGGAGGAGCTCCAGCAGGCTTAGCCAGCAGCCCTGCAGAAGACTTCTGGCTCTTCTGGGACTGGGGACAGAGAAGTCACAAACTCATAGCTTATTTAACTGTCTCACTTGAGCTCCTATCTGGGCAGGAGAATGCTGCAATCACAGTGGGGGCCAAGGAAGCCCAGCTCTCCTTCATGAAGCTCACAGACCCTGAAAGGAACAGTGCATAGTGGTCAGGGCTGAAATGAACATACCCTGGGACAGTCAGTTCCAGCAGGACTAAGTACATCCTTGCCCACTGAGGCCCAACCAGGTAGTCCAGGTAGGGGAACCGGATCCAAAGGCAGGTAACAGGGTCAGGAGCTGTCAGGATTAGCCTGAGGAATGTGTTCTTCCTTCATGGGCTCCTTCCACCTGGGGCTAAGCCCTAAACTTGCTGTGTGAAAGGGAGCAAATACCAAATCAACAGTACTCCAGGACACAACCTCTGCCTGAGGTGGGGGCTCCCTCCTAGACATCATGGAGACAGGAGGAAGCGGAGGCTTCTAGAGGGCAGCAGGGCCAGGAGGAAAGGAAGGTGTCTTCTGCTCCCACATGGCAACCCCACTTCCCCAGGGTCTACAACACAGTGAGTGGGAAACAGAAGAAGTGCTACAAGGGCTCCCAGGGCGATGAAGGGTCCCTGCTTAAGGTGAGTGTGAGTCTCACACCTACCTCAGTACAGCCCCACCCTGCCTCTGAAGTCTGTCCTTGGTGCTTATTAAATCGATTACACTGAACGGTACCCACTCAAGCGGAGGGGGGGGTCCTCTGTTGCTGAATGGGCTCTAGTTTGGGTGACAAGGGGTGTGGCTGAAAGAAGCAGAGAGACTTTCACTCCTTTCCTGGCTTGTTCTCCCACATGATACAGGACAGGTGGGCACTTCTCAGAGACTCTGGCCCTAGGGAGTTGTTCTGAGTTCAGGGTCCCTAGCTGTGCCTCAGGCTGACTGCGACCTTGGGCAGGTGTTTAATCCTATTTGATCAACTGTTAAATGCAAGTGAAAACCGCTTCCATCCTAGGGTTGTTCTGCAGAGGATTAAGTTTGCAGGTACTCAGTCCTTAGCCCAGGGCCTGGCCACCATCATTTCTGCCCTGGTAGCTGCTAATTCTTTACCAGCAAAAGAGAGCAGAAACTCCTGCCCTGCCAGGGTGTGTCACGAGACTGCCCTGAGCTGATTCTCTGTACCAAGTGTCCAGAACAAGAGGGGTGGTCACTCAGGGTGGTACTGAGATGTTTGGCCCAGGCTTCCCAATAGGGATAAAGCGAGCAGCTCAAGGTAACATGTGACTCTTGCCTCAGGTCCATGTGGACCCCTCGGGCACCTTCCTGGCCACAAGCTGCTCTGACAAAAGCATCTCCATGATTGACTTTTACTCAGGCGAGTGTGTTGCCAAGATGTTTGGCCATTCAGGTAGGTGTTTGGCCATTCAGAAAGGTGACTGCCCATGCCCCCTTCCCTGCTCCCACAGCCTGACCAGAGTAAGAATGGCCTCTCCTTTGCTTACAGAAATTGTCACTGGCATGAAGTTCACCTATGACTGCCGCCACTTGATCACAGTATCCGGAGACAGGTAGGACAAGTATGGAGGCTCCCCTGGGTGGGCCTCACTCTAGGAGTAGGCGGGCATGCATCGTGGCGAGAAGGGCTTGGACCCAGCATGCTGTGCTTTTAGTCTGTGTGGAGAGTGCTTCAGAGCTCCCAGCTTACTCTCACTTCAGACAGTTTGCACCTTGAGTCATTTCCAGCCCTAAGTTCCACCACAGATCTGTCATTTCCTTGTGATGCTGGACAGGTCCTTTCCCCTCTCTGAGCCTCAGTTTGCTCTGTCTGAAAGCACGGTGCTGTACCCTATCCTACAGGATTGGTTGGTCCTGGGAAAGGAGGTCTCTGATTTACCAAGGTTCTGCCCAAAGCTGTTTTCCTTGAGTCTTGAGGCCCTAAAACAGGCTCTAGTTTGCTGAGCCAGGGTCCAGAGCCCTTAAACTAAGATGGCAGGCCATCTGTGGAGTGAGATCTTAGCTATGGTGATATGGGCACAGGCTCAGCCGTGGTGTGGCTCCTGCACGGACTTTCCTCTGCTTTGTGCCCCGGTCTCTGCAGCTGCGTGTTCATCTGGCACCTGGGCCCGGAGATCACCACCTGCATGAAGCAGCACTTGCTGGAGATCAACCACCAGGAGCAGCAGCAGCAACCCAAGGACCAGAAGTGGAGTGGGCCTCCCAGGTCCTGCCAGCCCCAAGACCAGTGATGCGGCCTAGGCCAATAAGCCCTGGCTGGGCCCTCTCTAGCCTTAGCCTCGTGGGAATGTCAGGCTTTGGAAACAGAGTTCCAAAACCACACATACGAAAGATTTTAAAGTGCAGAAACCTCATGCTTAGTACCAGAAGGCCCTTTCTTCCCATCAGTGGAGAGGGGTACTCAGGAGGGGAACCAGCGGGGACTCCAGTGTCACTGAGTGTCCCCTTACCCTTCAGCACAGAGCTGGTCGTTGACTTACATGAGTTCCCTGAGCACATTGCTTTGGTCTTTCTGCCTTTCTCAGACTGCTTTGGAGTGAACTCCCACAATGATTTTTAATACAGTTTTCCCAACTTGCCCAGGCTGGCCTTAAACTCAAGGCAGTTCTCCTGCCTCAGCCCCTAAGCATTAAGATTATAGGCACGAGCCACGATGCCTGGCTCAGATTCTGATTTGAGATTGAAGGTACTAGTGAGTGCTCATTTTAGCAGGAGTGTTGAGAGGTTTCTTTTCTGCTCTAGGTCTGTTCCTGTCTGCCTCTCACCCTGGAAGCTTTGCCAGGGCCTCCATCCACGCAGGCCCCCAGGTGCCTGTGAGGAATGCCTGGGCAAGGCACCAAGGGAGTGGGCCCTCGCTGGTGCTATAGTTTTGAGGATAATACCCTGAATAGCTGAAACTCTGGACAGACTCAGCTCTAGACAAATCCCTGCCTCACCCCATTTACCTACGTTTCTCTCCTTTCTGTTTTCCTTCCCGAAGCCAGGAGACATATGCATCCACACCAAGTGAGATTCGTTCCCTGAGCCCTGGAGAGCAGACAGAAGATGAGATGGAGGAGGAGTGTGAACCAGAAGAGTTGCTGAAAACACCATCCAAAGAGAGCTTGGACCCAGGTTAGGGAAGGGGACCAGTAACCTTGCGTCAAAACGATTCGTGTAATACTGAACTAACAGTTTTGGGTGATGTAACTGAAAAAATGAGCACTAGTCAAGGTTTGCTGGGTCCAGGTCGTCAAGTGATACTAAGAGGAAGATACTTTCCCACTGAGCACTGCACACCTGCCTGTTACCCCAGCATTTAGCTATGTAGCGAGTTGAGGCTAGCCTGTGTATGTCTTTAATCCCAAAAGATCTCCATGAATTCAAGGCTAGCCTGGTTTACATAGGAAGTTCTATACATAGCAAGTTCCAGGACAGCCTGTACTACATAGAGAAATCCTGTCTCAAAAAAAAATTTTGGCTCTTATCTCTTATCCCTTACCTCTCCCCATTCCCTTCCCCCCCCCTCTCTCCACGTGGTCATGGCCGGCCTCCACTCCTCTACTTCTCTACTCTCTCCCTCTCTCTGCCTTTCTCTGCCTCTACTACCCTCTTAACTCCCCTCCCCATGCCCTAAATAAACTCTATTTCTATCCAAAAAAAAAGAAAGAAAGAAAGAAAGAAAGAAAGAAAGAAAGAAAGAAAGAAAGAAAGAAAGAAAGAAAGAAAGAAAGAAGAAAGAAATTTTGCTGAGTGTGGTTGCTTACACATATATAATGCAGCATTTAGGAGAATGAAGAAGGATTGTAAGTCCCAGGCCAGCCTGAGCTACATAGTAAGAAAGACTTTATCTCAAAACCACAAAGAAAAGGAAGATCTTTTTCTCCATCCTCTGCCTCTGCTTTTCTTCATATAACCTTTGTGCATAGGCCAACTGTCCCTTTTTGAGGCCTGTATCAGCTGTAGGCTTATAAAACTCTGCAGAGAAATGAGCACTCCTTCTTAATTCTCAAACATAGTTCTGGAGTTGTGATTTGTGTTCCTGAAGTAAACTGTGGTTCGTGTCAGAATCAGTTGCTGTGATCGGCCAGATCCTTGCAGGCTAAGGCTTAGTTGGCTCTGTTTAAGAACCTGAACAAGTCGGGCAGTGAGTGGAGAACTAAGGGAACTTCCCCAAAGGTTCCCAGGAAAGGAGGGTGCTGTCATTCTGCATAGGTGAACACTAGCTCCATTTGATGAAAAGCTAACTGTGCGCCTGCTCCCTGCATCTGCCCTTATGGTTGCAAGATAGCTGCTCAAGCTATTCCAGGCATTAGGCTGGCTGAAGAGTGGAGACAGTCTCTCCTAAGAATCTCCCTTTAAAGATGCTCCTTTTCGACTTGTAATCATAGATGCTCAGGAGGTTGAGGCAGGAGAGCAGTAATCTCAAGACCAACCTGGTTTACAGAGTTCCAGGCCAGCCTGGGAACCTCTCTCACTAAAAAAATAAAAAAATAAAAAAAAAAAAAAAGCTGGGGAGGAAGTAGCTCTGTGGTTAAGCATTTGCTTGGTGTATGTGAGACCCTGGCAGTACCACACACAAATGGATAAAGAGGAAGCCTTTCTCAGTCACTTCCAGGCTTTCTGTGGATCTCATTATACCTCCAGCAAGAGAGGCTGGAAACAGACAGAACTGGGTGCCTGTAGGGTGGATCTCCCGAGGGACAGAAGGACTTCAACTCCCTGATACATATAGCAGTGTGAGAATTTACCTGAAAAAGCAGGTGTAACTCTTGTTATCTCCCACACTCCCCGTCTGCTATTCCACGATGACCATTAGGTTGTTAAGATTGTCAGCCTTTCCTTAAACACTAGTATTCTGTGTGCATTGCAACGCATCCTACTATGGATATAAGCCTTGGTGTGCTGTAGCTACTGTTCCCTCTCTCTCCTCTCAGAAACAACTTGTCCAACTGTGTGTGAGTAGAAGTAAAGCAGAAGCCCCGTCTTTCACAGCGTCCAAGCACAGTTATTCTCACGAAAGTGGATGTTTAGTTGTTTTCTTTTTTGCTTTTTTTTGGGGGGGGGGTTGAAGGTGGGGAAGGGAGAAAGGGTTTCTTTGTGTAGCCATGGCTGTCCTGAAACTCTCTGTAGACCGGGCTAACCTTGAACTCACAGAGATCTGTCTGCCTCTGCCTCCCGAGATTAAAGGTGTGTGCCATCGCCGCCCTGTTGAGTTTTTTTCTAATGTCACACCATGTTGTAACATTACCTGCACCCACCTTTCCTGGTCACCTACTTGGGTGTTGAGTATTTTTTCTGAACAGGCACACTGGATCCTGACATCAGAACATTTTTTATTTTAAAAGGGAACCCCAAGAGTACTCCAAATTCAGTTGGATGTTCTATCCAGAATGGTGTGCGAGGCTACGCTTCCCTTCCCCCATGCTGCGATAGAGATTGAACTCAGGGCCTGCACATGCCAAGCTGACACTTGCAGCCATGCCCCACCTAGGGTCTTGGTTTCGGTCTTTGGAAAACAGGCTGTCACTCTGTAGCCTGGACTGTCCTGGAACTTTAGCTTCTCCTGCCTCAGCCTCCTGAACGCTGAGATTGCAGGCATGCAGCAGTACACTCAACCCCTCTCCCCCAATATTTAGACTTGATGAGTCTTATAAGTAACAGTATACCTTATTTAAATTTTCATTTCTCTGACAATTAGTGAGGTTGAACATCTTTTGAGCCATCCATGGGTTCTTGGGCCACCCCTTTTGGAGAAAACTCAGTTGTAAGTGTGGTCTATTCATCTCTGAGGTTGCTTGACATGTCTTCATGTCTCCGTGTGTGTCTGTAGATCCTCGATGCCTGCTGACCAATGGCAAGCTGCCCCTCTGGGCAAAGCGGCTGGTGAGTGTACTGGGGGGATGGGAACCCCCCTCCCTTCAGGAAGTCCTTTTTCCTTTCTCTGTCTTCTTTCTGCGGAGAACCCTGTCATCCTGTCAGTCCCAGCTGAGGCAGCCCTTGGTTCAGGCAACCATCTGCCCCATGCCTGCTACTGTTCTGGCCATTGGAGGTTGGACAGGGAGCAGGAGATAGTCTTGCTCTCCTGTGAAGGGGTGGGAGAGGGTATATACCCCACATTAAGTAAGCCGTGTGCTGTGTGGGGTGGGTATGTGCAAGAGAGGGGACGACACTAGGAAGGAAAGATAAAGCTGCTCAGGATACCGGGTGAATGCCAAGTGGAGTCTGCTGAAGTCTCCGGAGCTTAACAGGCAGTGATAGGAAACAGGGCAAGGGACAGGCAGGAAGGAGGCCTGGAAGACAGGCTGGGGCTGGATCAGAAGGGAACGAGTGCGCTCTAGAGGAGTTTCAAAGGGGGGGGCCAGTCGGTTGGATATAAGAAAGAACTACTGCAGAGACAGTGGTAGAGGGGAAGGAATGGCTGTTGCCCACGGATGAGGGGCAGGCTAGGAGCAGAACCGGCCTTAGCCAGAGCTGTGGCCCCGGCCTGTCGTCCCAGGGATCCAGGAGACTGACACAGGAGGGTCATAGCGTGCACTGAGGAATGAGGAAGACCACCCTGGGCAGCTTAGTAGGACCCCTAACTGGGAGTGAAGCACTAAGGCGGGAACACCCCAGCATTCCGGAGGAAGGGGAGGGAATGTGGAGTTCTTGGGAGTTCAAGGCCAGCCTGGGGTAAATGCTATAAGTTGGAGGTGACAGCACTTGTTAGCACTCATGATGCCCTTGGCTGTTGTGAGGCACATCTCTAGCCCCAGAACCAGAGGGTAAAGACAGGATTAGGTCATCCTCTGCTACATAGCACATTCCAGGCCAGTCAGGGGTACGTGAGACTATGAGACCTTGTCTCAGAAACAAACAAAATAAGAAGGGGTAACAAGAAAGGTGGGAGGGCTGGAGAGATGGCTCAGTGGTTAAGAGCACTGACTGCTCTTCCAGAGGTCCTGAGTTCAAATCCCAGCAACCATATAGTAGCTCACAGCCATCTGTAATGGGGCCTGATGCCCTCTTCTGGTGTGTCTGAAGACAGATACAGTGTACTCACATACATAAAATAAATGAATCTTTTTTTAAAAAGAAAGAAAGAAACCAGGAATGGCTTATAACACAGTGAGGCCTTAGGCTTAACCTCAGTACTGCAAACAGCAAGAAAGGTTTATGACTTTATTTCATCCCCATGGCCATGCCTGTGGTCAGGCCTGCTGTTTGTAGGCCCCAGCTTTTCCTTGCCCACACATCATGGTACAGTGATATTCCCCATGGACAGGATACTCACTCAGTTCTCAGTCCTCACTTGTATGGAAATCATAGCTGTCTATTATTGGGTTGATTTATATTTCAGTTTCCTGGGAAACAATTTTATTTTACATTCTGAAAAGTTAGAGTATTAAAAACAAAAATTAGCTGAGCAGTGGGTGGTGCACAACTTTAATCCCAGCACGCAGGAGACAGAGGCAGAGGCAGGCAGATCTCTGAGTTCCAGGCCAGCTTGGTCTAAAGAGTGAGTTCCACGCCTTTAATCCCAGCACTTGGGAGGCAGAGGCAGGCGGATTTCTGGGTTCGAGGCCAGCCTGGTCTACAGAGTGAGTTCCAGGACAACCAGGGCTATACAGAGAAACCATGCCTTGAAAAGACAAAACAAAAAACCAAAACAAAACCTTCAGTGGGGCTTTTCCTATCACTATTTCACAGACAGGAAACTCGAGGCCCAGAGAAGTTAAGTGCCTATTCATCTGTCTCACGCTTGGACATTAGAAAATGTAGAATTAACACAAATCACAAATGTGTCCTCTCCAGCAACAGCTTTGGTAGGAGGCGCAGTTGGTAGATTAGGAACGGGGCTGTGTTTGGGTGTGTTTGAGTGACAGCTGACAGAATTTGTTGGTGAAATACAAGTGATGTGGGAGGGACAGACCACACTGGGAGGAGAATGAACGCCACTGCTTGGGGCTTTAGAAACTGCAAAGACTCATTGGGACTGGTAAGGCTTCAGGAGAGGCAGATAAGGGGGAATCAGAAGTAGAGCCCCAACATAGTACCTCATGTGGAGAGGTGGCAAAGCCTTGCTGGTAAGAGGTTCCAAGCCGGCCTGGTGGCTTCCACCTATAGTCCCAGTTCTTGAGAGCTGGGTCAGAAAGACTGGCTCTCTAGGAAGATCCAGCCACCATGGACTACAGGATAAGACTTTATCTGAAAGAAAGGAGGGGGGGAGAGAAAAAGAGAAGGTGGGGGGGTTCGGGGGGAGAGAGTTGATCTGTTCAGGATGATAGCTCACCATGTCTGGAAGCTGTTTCTTAAAGGGTGTAAAGCCAGGAGACTGCATGAGATCTGTGCCGTCCTTGTCAAAAGTAGCAGACGCATGGCTATGGCTCCCTGCCTGACTCTTGTCCCTGTCCCTCAAGCTAGGGGATGACGATGTGGCAGACAGCTCAGCGTTCCATGCCAAGCGCAGCTACCAGCCACATGGCCGCTGGGCAGAGCGGGCTGAGCAGGAACCTCTCAAGGCCATCCTGGATGCCTGGGCCCTGGATTCCTACTTTACACCCATGAAGCCTGAAAATCTAGAAGACTCTCTTCTGGACTCAGTAGAGCCACAAAACCTGGCAGGCCTGCTAAGTGAGGTACAGCTGGCCCCTAAGCCCACCAGCAGTCCCTGCACTGTGGCTGCTCACTTGGGTGAGAAGAGACGGTTACGGGGGGTGGGGGGGTGGGGGGGTGGAGTGGGTCACTCAGAGGCTTGACCAAGCTCTTAAAGCCTGGGCCCCAGGGTAGGCTTCTCTTCTAAATGGGGAGTGCTAGAGTGGGTAGAGCCCTGGACTAGCCCCTTCCTGCCTGGGACCTGAGGTAAGAGGCTTGCCTCTTTTGTCTTAGTTTTCCAAATAATGGTTCTGTTGCCTCAGAGGACTCAGATGCAGGGCTTGGCCCTTACTCTTCTTCTAGAGGGCAATCCTTTCCTATCCTAGTACATACATCTCTTCTTTCCTGTGATACAGTGTTCACTAGGTAACGGACACACATCTCAGGGAGAAGGCTTGGTGAGCTACCTGCGTCACTCAGAGGTACTTGCCACCTACATCACCACAGAGCATGTTCTACCTCCTGGAAAATCTCTTCTGACCCCAAGTCAGTACCCACCCACCCCACCTGTGGGAGCCCGTGTGCTCACCTCTCCTCATGAACTGGTTTGCCTGTTTTGAGACAGTCTGATCATGTAACTCCAGCTGGGCTGCAACTCATTACATAGACTAGGCTGGCTTCGAGCTCAGACGCTCTGCCTCTGCCTCTGCCTCTGCCTCTGGGTGCTGGGATTTAATGTGTGTGCGGCTGAACCTGCCCAGCTAGTGCTCTGCTTATTCTTGGTTGTCCTGTAAGCAGACAGGTTAGGCCTCCTCTGGTCTTAGGTCATACCTGCACCTCATCTGTAAAGGGGCTGCTGACGCCAGGGTGGGGGAGGAGGTCTGGCCGAGTGCTGACTTCACACTGTCTCTGATGTGGTGCCTGGCAGTGGGGGCTGTGGGATCATTCCTCTGCCACTTGTACATAACTGCTGACAGCATTCAAGGGCCTGGGTGAACCTGGCTACCTCAGAATGGCTCTGCTCTTCACTCCTAGTCAGGGAGTCCCAAAGAGGACAGCCGAGGACACCCCTCCTCCCTGCCTCTACAGAGGGAAGCCACCGAGACAAGAGAACTCATCCTTTGCTCCCCAGAGACAGAAGTGCCAGTTACCGGAATGCACAGGTTAATGTCCTATGCACCACAGGGAGCATAGTTGGAGAGAGGGAGTCCTGGTGAGAGGCCCAACCTGGAAAAACTCTTTGATCTCCCAGTGGCTTGTGGGAGTGGACATGGGGAAGTTGAGGGGCTGTCTCAGACAGACTCAGCTGCAGCCTCACTTTTCTTGGTCCCAAGTTGGATGAGTGGTTTTGTTTGGAGGTAGGAGAGGCTGGGGTGTGCGCTGGGAGCAGGGTGTGGACCTCAGGGTTCTGGGCTAGGGCCAGTTGTTAATTGCCACTTTAACCCCACCCTGACTGTGTCACAGGGAATATTACGAGGAGGAGGCAGAGGCAGGACCTGAAGACCAGCAAGGCGACGCCTATCTCAGGGTCTCCTCCGTCAGTTCAAAGGATCAGAGCCCCCCTGAGGGTGAGTGGGGAGCAAGCAGGCAGGCCCCCTCGTGTTGATAATGTCACAGAAGACAAAGGTGTTTGCTGCCACTACCTGAGGATGCTAAGCCACTAGCTAAGCACCCAACTCTGCTGCTGCTTGATTGGGGGACCTTGCTGGTCCATAAAAATGTGAGGGGATGCATATCACCCCATACTCCAGATGGGGAGACACATTTCAAAGCATCTGGGCAGTGCGCCCTGTCTCACCTCAGGCAGGCTCCTGACCCCCCTCTATCCCTTCAGACTCGGGGGAGTCAGAGGCTGAACTGGAGTGCAGCTTTGCCGCTGCCCATGTCTCAGCTCCTCGGACAGACCCTGGCCCTCACCTCACCCTGACAGGTAAGACAGGTCAATGTTCCTATCAGTCCTGAGCCTCAGTTTCCTCAATGCTCACTGCTCTTTCCTTCTCAGCCTGGTAGCAACCAGGTGTGTGGCAGGCGAGTGTGCGTGACTCATAGTGCTAACCACTCCTTCCACCCCGCCTCCCATCCAGAGCACTCAAATACAGAAGAACTCTCCCAGCCTGAGGTGCCAGGCTTGGGCAACGGCTCCTTACCCCAGACGCCTGAGCAGGAGAAGTTCCTCCGCCACCATTTCGAGACACTTACTGATGCCCCTGCTGAAGGTAGGACCTGACCTTGCACCACCGTGTGTGTGTGTGTGTGTGTGTGTGTGTGTGTGTGTGTGTGTGTGTGTGTGTGTGTGTGTGTGTGTGTGTGTGTGTGTGGTGCTAGGACAGTGTGGTGTTCTTGGGTAGTCTTCCATGGTAAGGTGGTGAAGGGTGGGTGGGAGAGCAGACGGTTTGGCCTCTCAGTTCATCCCTGAGGCATCTGAGATGTCAGCAAGCCTGAGGCCCATGGGTGTCTTCTTAGAGCTCTTTAATGGATCACTGGGAGACATAAAGATCTCAGAGGCTGATGACTATTTCTTCAATCCCCGGCTGAGCATCTCCACCCAGTTCCTCTCCCGCCTCCAGAAGACCTCCAGGTAGAAGCTAGTAACCCCTATGCTGCCCTCTTTCTACCCCTAGCCCCAGGTGGAGGCACGCCTCTCAGGCACCCCAGGGTAAGGCTATATGAGCGTGTCTTTCCCACCTGGCTTCCTCCCCAGGTTCCCTCCCCGGCTGCCCCTGTACCTTATGAAGTCTCCAGAGGTTCAGCCTATGGGCCAAGGGGGCAACCAGCCCAAAGCAGGGCCCCTGAGAGCAGGTACTGGCTACATGTCCTCAGATGGGACCAACGTGAGTATTGGGATCACTCTCTCAGGACACAGGGCTACAAGCCAGGAGGCGTGTCCTTACCAAGAACTGTGCTTGCAGGTCCTCTCTGGGCAGAAGGCTGAAGAGACCCCAGAGGCCTTGTGTCTACCAAGTAAGTCTCCCTAATCTTTTTTTTTTTTTTTTAATTTATTTTATTTATATGAGTACAGACATACCAGAAGAGGGCATCAGATCCCATGACAGATGGTTGTGAGCCACCATGTGGTTGCTGGGAATTGAACTCAGGACCTCTGGAAGAGCAGTCAGTGCTCTTAACTGCTGAGCCATCTCTCCAGCCTCCAAGTCTCCCTAATCTTAGAGGAACAGCCCTGGGTGCCCAGTGGAGCCATGGGAGTGTCTGTTCAGAAGCTTTTTTAGGGCAGGGCTCTGAGGCAGGGATGCAAGTGAACCATCTACTTCTTTTACAGACCCTCCCCTCGTAGGCCTGGTATCCTGTGTCCCTCCTTCCTCGGTGCCACCCATAGACAAGAAGTCTCCAACACCCACATCTGTACTGACCACAGGCTGGGAGCAGAATATCTCCGCCCCGTCTACGTGTTCTTACCTGGAGTCCACAACGAGCTCACATGCCAAGATAACACGTAGCATCTCTCTCGGGGACAGTGAGGGCCCTGTGACAGCTGAGCTACACAGGTCACTTCACAAGCCCTTATCCCCTGGCCAGGAACTCCAGGCCATCCCCACCACAGTGGCACTCAGTTCTAGTATCAAAGGCCACGAGCCTGCACTGCCTTCCTGGGGCAACCATGAGGCCCGAGCCAGCCTGAAACTGACCTTATCCAGTGTCTGTGAGCAGCTCCTCTCTCCACCCCCGATGGAGCCACCCACCACACATGTGTGGACTCAGGAACCTGTGGATGTCCCACCTAGTATGGCAGTCACAGTAGCCAGCTTCTCAGCACCCAGCCCTGTAGACATGAGCATCCTGGGACTCCACAGTTCTGTATTTCTCCCAAAGACCTCAGCCTCTGGGCCCCTCACCCCTCCTGCCCACCCTAACAGCTTCCAACTTCTAGAGACCAGGTCTAGGATGCCTGGCAGCACTGCTGCTCTCCTGGAGCCCAGCCCTGGTGAGTACTGCCCTTGGGACGTGGCTGGAACCCTAGCCCGTTCCTGTGCTCCTTGCCTCACCTCCCTCAGCCTGGCCACGGGCACTGCTAGGCTCACTCATTCACCCATCCATTCCCTCATTTACTTAGTTGATGAGCGCATGCTGGCCTTTGTTCTAGGTCCTGGGCCTGCGTACCTGAGACATAGTAGCAAACAAGAGAAGGTTGATTCCTACACTAGGGGAGAAGCCCAGACAAAAATCTTAAGTGTCAAGCGTATCACAAGGTGATACAGGCTAGTGAGAAAAATAAGAGAAGGGGGTGAGCAGTGTAACTGCAGTTTCAGGGTGGCAGCAAAAGGCTTTAGGGAAAAGGTTACATCCATCAGAGCACTGTGGGGAAGAGAAGCCTAGGGGCCTGAAGACAGTGGTCCAGGGCCAGCAGTCCAGCCCAGCTAGCTGACCTCTCTTGGGCCATCTAGAAAGTCAAAGTATCCTAGCCATTTACTTAACTCCTCTCTACCTCTAGATGCACTAAGTATGATCCCACACAGCCCTGGACACTGTGGGGAGCTTGGGCAAAGAGCTGAAGTCTCTCCCCCAGCACTCCTTGATCTAGGCAGTGTGAGATCAGTCTTGCACAAGCTGCAGACTGCCTTCCAAGAAGCCCTTGACCTTTACTGCATGGTAAGCCAAGGAGCCCAGGGCAGGGTGGGACAATGGAGAGGGCTCCGTGCCACCACCTAGATACCCTCTAATAAGCTTGCTATCTCTTACAGTTGGTCTCCAGCAACCAGCTGGGTGCTGAGCAGCAGCAGGCACAGACTGAGCTGGCCTCCACCTTTAACTGGATCTACAACCAGCTGGAAGCCAGCAACTGTATGGCTTCAGCTAACTTGGCCCCACCCCAGACACTGCCTAGCCCAGGTCCTCTGTCCCCACCTACACTTTGTCCCCTGGCCAGCCCTAACCTGCAGGCCCTGCTGGAACACTACTCAGAACTGCTGGTGCAGGCAGTGAGGAGGAAGGCAAGGGGTGACTGAGAGCCTGCAGCCCCTCTACCAAAGCCCTGCTGCCCTGGAGAAATAGATTTGTAAGCAAATAAACTGACAGTTGTTTCCTGGAACCCGTTCTGTCTCCTCAATGGATGCAGAGAGAGAGGGCAGAGGGCCCCCTACATGGATGAAGCAGCCTGCATGGATGAACCAGCCTGGAAACTCATTTAGCTATTCTGTGGACCTGCTGACAGAGAACATAGGACCAGCCATAACAATGAATGCATGACCTGGTTTCCCATGTAGACTGTCCTAGCAAACTGAGCTAGGGGTCATACTCTTTGTCCATTGCAGTCCAGCTACACCCTAGGAGGAACTAACTTTAACCTATGGGTGCTTACAAATCGATTGGAGCCACTGTGGTCACTTGTGACAGACCTGAACTTGTCCTCAGTACATATACTACTGGCCAGCAGCCAGCCCTAGACTAAATCCACACTGGATCCTGCAGAGTCCCATTGCTGTTGTCCTTTCTGCACCAGGGAGTAGAAAACAATCCCCACTGAACAAACACTGCTGGGCAGCAGACCCAAGCCACTCTGTGCTGAGCCCCGTTCTGCCTTCACTAGGGAGCGGACTGTCTATCCTCCTTCCTTGAGCCGCCAGCTCCCTCAGGCGGTATATTCCTAAAGGCCAGTCTCATGACCACATACACTGTCCCATGTCCCTGTAAAAGGGACTCTAGCAGAGAGCTCTAAAGCAGAGCCAACACACCCAGATTCATCCCATCCACTCTTAGAAGGCCTGATATGTGGGCAATCAGGGTAGCTCTAAGATAACAGCTGCCAGGCAGTGGTGGTGCACACCTTTAATCCCAGCACTCAGGAAGCAGAGGTGGGCAGATCTCTCAGTTCAAGGCCAGCCTGGTCTACAGGACACCAGGGCTACTTGAGGAACCTCAAAAAACAAAAAGCCAGCTTTGTTAGACCTGAGTGCTGCACAATAGCTTGCCTCTAGGTTTTTCCTAGCATGCTAATAGACATAGGGCGCCTGAGAGGAAAATAGCTCTCCCCCATTAGTGTGTCAGCTCGGCCACTCATTTCTGTGCCCCAAACCCACCCTTGGCTCCTGATACCAGGACGGTTCCTAGGTAGTGAGACACCAACCTGCACCAGGGACATCAATCATGAATTTGAGTCTATGAGATGGAGCCACTTCAGCCCCGTTTCTCAGCCAGCTCAGCTGACACTCAAGAGCCTGCCCAGCCACCTCAGGACTTCATAAACCTACCCATTTATATGTCCACCCTTGGCTGACCTCACACTGCAAATGTGACCTATGGAGATCAACACACACCATAATAGGAAGACAACACCCAAATGAACAACCTTTTTTTTTTTTTTTAAGATTTATTGTATGTATATGAGAACACTGTAGCTGTCTTTAGACACACCAGAAGAGGGCATCTGATCCCATTACAGATGGTTGTGAGCCACCATGTGGTTGCTGGGAATTGAACTCAGGACCTCTGGAAGAACAGTCAGTGCTCTTAACGCTGAGCCATCTCTCCAGCCCCCAAATGAACAACCTTAACACCCAAATGTATGGGGCACACACCTGCAATTCTGTTATTCCAGGCACTTAGGAGGTGGAGATGGGAGAGTCAGGAGTTCAAGGCCAGCCTCAGCTCCACAGTTTGAGACCAGCCTGGGTTGTATCAGACTCAGTACAAAAAATCCAACAGGCTGAGTTGGCTCCTTGGTTAAAAGTACAAACTGCTCTTCCAGAGGACCCGAGTTTATTCTCAACCCCCACGTTGGGTGGTCCACAACCACACTGGATTCATGTAGCTCCAGCTCTATGGGCTGCAATGCCTCTCACTTCTGTCCCACACCCACACGCACCTTTGCACAGATACATGCACACACAAAAGTAATATTTTTCAAAGGCTCATTGAGAAGTGGCTTTTGCCCAGGTCCCACGGAGATTAGGTGGCAAGTGCAGCATGCGGATGGAGCTCGGAAACTCCTACACTAATCAGCTCTCAATCCGATTCACCAGGCTTTAGCACATGAGCGTTTCCAGAGACACTTCACACTCAACACAGGAAATGCAAAGAAACCCGACCTGGGCAGGGGATGTAAAGAGTACAGGCCTAGCATACACCAAGCCCCCCAGGATCCAGCCCTAGCACCACATAGAATAAGTCTGGTGGTACATGCCTGCAATCCCACTACTTGAGAGGTGGAGTGTACGCATAAATTTTTGCAGCCTATTTTAATAAACGTTCAATCCACCAGAGGCAGTGGAAGAGAAAAGTTATTAGGCTATGGGGGAAGTGTTCTCTAGAGGTGAGCTCAATCTTCTTTGTCAACAGTTCAATCCCATAGCAAACAACAAATATGAAGCAGCAGCTGCAGACCAGTCCTCTCGGCAGGCAGGCACCACACATGAACCACAACTGTCGTTCAATACTGAAGAAACCTCAATGCTCGCCAACTAGCAGTGTT
Source organism: Uromys caudimaculatus (assembly GCA_028551405.1). Taxonomy (NCBI): domain Eukaryota; kingdom Metazoa; phylum Chordata; class Mammalia; order Rodentia; family Muridae; genus Uromys; species Uromys caudimaculatus. Next base: position 49,920,637 of record CM052717.1, read on the forward strand.
ACCACAAGAGGAGCTCAACAACGCTACGTAAGGCAAACCAATACATGCGTGTCATTAGCGAAGAATATTGAAGTGGAGCAAACCAGACCAATGCTCAGTGGTATCTCCCACTGTCTGTGGGACATCACACATCCTTTCCCGTGTCTGCTATAGGCAAAACATCCTTCACTTGTGTGCTCCAACAAAACGTCATTTGACATAACTGATTTTCCAAACAAACTAGAAGTTTCCACTTCAGTGGAGCCAGGAAGATCATGAATTCAATACCATTCTTGGCTACATAGTAAGTTGGAAGCCAGCTTGGGATACATACAACCCTCTTTTGTTCTATTTTGTTTAAAAAGAGGAGGGGTGAGATGGCTTAGCAAGGATAGGCATTTGCAACACGAGCCTGGCGCCCCTAGTTCAATCTCTTGGTTTCTATTAGTGTGATGGAAAGAAACAAAGCAGTCACAAAGACCATGAGTCACTTAGGGAGGGAAGGGTTTACTCATTTCGACATCATCATAGTCCGTCACTCAAAGGAGGCCGGAACTGATACAAGGGCCATAGAGGAGTGCTGCTCACTGGCTTGCTCCCCGTGGCTTCCTCAGCCTTCTTCCTTACAGAACCCAGGTCCATTAGCCCACGGGTGGCACCACCCAGTGATCTGGGCCTGCCCACATCAATCAAGAAAGTTTACCCAGAGGCTTGCCCACTGACCAATTTGGTGAGGGCATTGTCTCAATTGAAGTTCCCTCTTCCCAAATGACTCCAGTTTGTGCCAAGTTGATATAAAACTAGCCAGCACACCACATAAAGGTGGAAAATGAACCAATTCCTATGGTTTGTCCTCATGGGCTGTTGTGTATGCTCTCAAACTACCACCACCAGACTTAAAAAATGAAATGTACCTTTTCTTCCCAGCAAGCCTTTGTAATGACTATTCCCTGGAATTGGGGATTCATTTTCCTTCCCAGCTGTGTAAGATCATCTTGGGCTACATAAGACTTCTATTGAGCCGGGCAGTGGTGGCGCACGCCTTTAATCCCAGCACTTGGGAGGCAGAGGCAGGTGGATTTCTGAGTTCGAGGCCAGCCTGGTCTACAGAGTGAGTTCCAGGACAGCTGGGGCTACACAGAGAAACCCTGTCTCGAAAAACCAAAAAAAAGAAAGAAAAAAAAAAAAGACTTCTATTGAAAAGGCAGGGAGTATTGAGATGGCTCAGGGGTAAAGGCACTTGGCATGCAAGCCGGAGGGCAGAGTCCACCCACACCTATAGGCCGGGTTAGAATCTTTTGGTTCCAAGAATTCTGCTCTCCCTGTTTTTCCTATCCCAACTTGGATCACTCTGTTCTTCATGACTGACTATTCTGGGTGTCACTGCTGTCTCCCGCGGGGCCCCACACAGGGTGCTCATCTTCAGTGCTGAACTAAGTAAGGTCCATAGTTAGAAGTATAGGACTACATTCAGACAACTGCCAGATAACCCAGAGAAGGTAACTGTGAAGAGTTCACAATTCTGAACTCCTAGTTCAGACATCAGAGAAGGACCAATCCAGAACAGCCTACCCAGAGTGGATGGGAGGAGTCCCTGCACTCACTAGGAACTGGACTGTTGACAGACCAGCATTGTAATGCCCTGAGCCTGAGTGATACCGTGTCATCTTTGGACATCTAAAGAGCAGAGAAGGAGAGCTTCCAGCTTGAGGAAGCACAGCCCCAATCTTTATTTTTACCTTTAACTACTTAGTCTGCTGTCATCCTACACCAGTGGCACAGAGCAATCACAGCTGTCCCCACCCGCATCCTTGGACAGCTGCTGTGATTTGAATAACTAGGCAGGCTGATGGATGTCCGGGACTGATTTGCCTGGTAAACAGTCCCTAGAATTCTTTGCCCTTCCAGGCCTTGGGCCATGTGTCTTTGATCTCCATCTCCAGGAGCTGCCTAGGCTCTTCTCTCACTCAAGCCTCCCTGGGGGGTGAGCACTACAGGGTCTCCATGTCCTGGAGATGGCAGAGTTGCCTGGGAACCTGGCTTAGAGAAGGAGCCATGATGGCAGGCCCCAGCAGAGGTAACCAGAGACAGCTAAGGCTGCTCCCTAGGCTTGTCTCAAAATTTGCATGAAGAGAATGAGGCTTCCTTGGGTCTCCTGATTTTACCTAGTTCTGGGGCCAAGGTCTGACAGGCAGCAGGCAGAGGAGACAGCTCTGGGAAAAGCCATTTCACCATTCTGAAAGCAATGCCCCGGGTCTTTCTTGTGAGGAGTCGGCGTCCACAGCCACCTAACTGGAGCCACCTTCCTGACCAGCTCCGGGGAGATGCCTATGTCCCAGGTATGCACCTACCTGGGCCTGGAGGTGAGGGGCTCGGGAGGCACAGGGCATCACCATCTGGCCTCTCTTCCCAGACTGCAGCAGCCTGGCAGTGCCACCAGCACACAGATCTTCTGGTCTGAGAGACACCTGGGCAGGGGTGAGTCTGATGGCTTTCCACTCATGCATAGGAAGCTGGCTGCCCTGACCCCAGGTTCTCTGCACATGCTCTCCAGCCCAGGACCTGTTCACTTGGCATGCCGCTCCCTTCCCAACAGCCAGCTCATCCCAGTCTCAGTTAAGACCCATATTCCTAGGGTAGGTGGGCAGCTATAAGGCTCCAGGGATCTGTGTCCACTGGGCGCAAATAGGATTACAAAAACTAAGCAGAAGGATAAACAGACGGGTGGGGACTCTGTTACCTTAACCTCCCAGGAGTAGGTTAACTGCTGCCTTGGAAAGGAAGGACAATACTAGTCAGAACAAAGTGTGTGAGGTCACTTCTGTGTCTGAGAGGAAGGCACTGATTAGGTGTTGAGTACTCTGCAGGAAGGACAGAAGTCCACTTCCTCACAGAGCTTCCTGTGGGAGCTGGAGGAGACAATAAAACTAGGAAAGCTCGTATTAGCAAAGGGTGTTCTTGGGTACGGAGGGCCATGATGGTCGGAGTGGGCTGGAGTGATGGAGTTGGTTAGGGACGGTAGCCGTCCTTCACTCTGGGCACACCGCAGACTGTTTGCAGAGTAACAAAGACTGGACAAGACCCAGCTGGCCATGCTAACCCCACACCTTCTGACAGCCCTCACAGGGGACACTGAGCTCTGCTCCCAAAGGCCCCGGGACACTTGGCTGCCCCCTCTGCCCCAAGGCCTTCCCGCTGCAGCGCATGCTGACTCGGCACCTCAAATGCCACAGCCCAGCGAGGCGCCACGTGTGCCACCACTGTGGTAAAGGCTTTCACGATGCCTTCGATCTCAAGCGCCACATGAGGACTCACACTGGTGAGCGACAGCAGGAACAAAGTGGGTCTTCTGGTCGCCAGGTAGTGATGGTGATGGAATGAGAGGCAGACGCACGGGATGTGGGGTTTCCAGGGATCGGGGATATACAACAGGGGCACAGGTAACAAGAGTCACGGTGTTCCTTACAGGGGGTGAGTGTAAGGTGGCACCAAGGAAGAGGCCGGGCAAGGACAGAGATGGGTGCTGGCTACAGAACTCAGGTTCGGGGCCAGCCAGATGTCTCAGCTGAGTAAAAAGCAATTGTTGGCAAGTCTGATAAAAAACAACAACAATCCAGGATCCAGGTGGTGTAAGGAAAGAACAGTCTCCTGCAAATTGTTTTCTGACCCCCCACACTTGCACCATGGCATTTGTGCATGCACACATGCATGAGTAAACACACACATACACACACATACACATACACACACACCCCAAAATGCTATTAAAAAATAAGCCAGGCTTGTGGTACTTGCCTTTAATCCCAGCACTTGGGAGGCAGAGGAAAGCAGATCTCTGAGTTCCAGGCCAGCTAGGGCCTTGTCTCAAAATAAGTCCATATGATAAATTTCCAGGCTCCAGATTCAGAGCAGTCAAGGGATTCTCCATGTTGCTAAGGGTCCCTCCCTCTCTCAGAAGACACTTTCTGTTGAGGGATGGAGGAGACACACGGCCTGGCTCCTGTTGCCTTAAGCAGAGGTAGCAGATGGCTAGTGGGCCACAAACCTAAGTTCCTGCTTAGCTTGGAATAAAGATAGGGAGTGCAAGGTGGGACGCCTACACTCCAAGGCCCTTCCTGCTCATCCTAACAGGAATACGACCATTCCGCTGCGGAGCCTGTGGGAAGGCTTTCACACAGCGCTGCTCCCTTGAGGCTCACCTTGCCAAGGTGCACGGGCAGCCAGCCAGCTACGCTTACCGGGAGCGCAGGGAGAAGCTGCATGTATGTGAAGACTGCGGCTTCACCAGCTCTCGACCTGACGTTTACGCGCAACACCGCACCCTCCACCGCACAACCTGATACACTGGCTGCTTCCTATCCACAACACAAATAAACACGGAAACACTAGTGTAGAAACTGGCATTTATTACAGGTGGAGGAAGAACGGTCACTCAGTCCAGCGGTGGCCGCAGTGTGGGGCAGTGCATACATAGTACAGGCGCATGGCGTCCTGGCAATAAGAACGTTCAGTCAGGGTCTGAACCCAGGGGACAGTGTGAACTTTCCCAAACCTGATTCGAGGAAACAGGATCAACCCAAAACTGGAGTCCCCACCCCCTGGGGAAGCACCCAGCCACCAAGGAAGAGGTTGGCCACTCACCTCAGCTCGGGCACTGTGTGACTGGAAAAACACTGCCTCCTTGTGGCCACACCTGAGGGGATGGTTCAGTTACTGAAATGTGAAAGACCTCTCTGTGGACAGCCACTCCTCTTTCCCTATGCCAGCTGCGTACTCACTTCTGACACGGGTGATCCTCGGTCCGGGGCAACGTAGGGTCCTGGGACACGTCTGCGATGATCTGGGTCAGCTCACTGAAGGGATGGGGAAGTAATTACGGTCAGACCGGGTGTCATAAGAGGTTATCCGTGCCCCAAACCAGGGTGCCGCCACTCACTCCACTTCGTGCGTGATTTTGTTGACGTAAATGCAGCTGTTGTCGGCTTCCTGCTGGTAATCGCAATTCCGGCACTGCATACGGGAGAGCGTGGCGGGAAGAGTGTCACAAACAGTTCAGATCCCCAACAAGAGTGGAGGGGAGGGCAGGATGATCCAAGGAGGGGATGGACAAGATAGGAGAGAGGGTGTGTAGAGGGATAGTCAAGAGGTGAAAGCGTGGGGAGCGCGCGGGAAGGCGCGAACCTGCTGGCGAGAGGGCAGCCGGCACTCACCGCGTATAGAAGAATGCGATTCTCCTTGTCCTCCTTGGGGTACAGCATGTTATTACTGTGGGGGGGGGGGGATCAGAGATCAGCCCTGGAGCCAATTCTCACTGCCTTCCCACACCTGCTGCCCGGGCCTCACCATTCTTGGCAGAACCGAATACCCACGAAGCCAGGCTCGTACGTCCCGTCCGGTTCCATAGCGACTAGGCTGCTGAGCCTTCTGCGCTTGCGCGGCCGCGCTACGGACCGCGGGAAGGGTCTTTCGTGGCTGCACCAAAATAGGGCGGGGCTACGCGCACACGCGCGTTCCTTATCTTACGGATGTCTGGCTGACGGCTTGCGTCAATCTTTGATACCCTCTGGTACTCCCGATTTCGGAACCTTGCTTCCCACCTCCGAGTGGTATGACTCTAGGACAAGGGCTGGAACTATGATGCGCAACGTCATCTGCAAGGCGCTGAGCGTAAACGGGAGAAGACGCTGCTCTCTTCTTGGCCCAAGGCCAATGCACATGCGCCGAGCTTACATTCGGAGGACCGGGATAACTCCAGCCATTCTTCCTGGCATCGGCCTCCTCCCGCCCGCCTCGCCTGCTTCCCGTGCAGCTATTGGAAGATCCGAGAGCCACGGAAGGCCTCTCGGGATTGGTGGGACGTACCCGAGAATCCGCCTGTCCCTGGAGAAAGGACGATAGCGATTGGCCAGCCTTGTTAGGTGGAGAGCTTTCATTGGTCAGCTCCGGGACAAGGGGGCGGGACTTATATCCCAGAAGCAGCGGCGGCCACTGCGGAGCCGGTGTGAGACGGCTGAACCGGACAGCGGGCTACTACGGGGCGCGGCGAGATGGAGGTGACAGGGATATCGGCGCCCACTGTGACGGTTTTCATCAGCAGCTCCCTCAACAGCTTCCGTTCGGAGAAGCGATACAGTCGCAGCCTCACCATCGCAGAGTTAAAGGTGTGGCTATGGGGGCGGGGCCCACAGGGGCGGAGCAAAGAAAAGGGAGTAGGGGCTGAAAACTAGTGGGCGGAGCTGGAGGTAAGGTTGCTGATACTGGCAACCAGCCCCCGAGGCCTGGGAACCCCAGAAAACAGTCCCCAGAGTAAGGTCGGGACCTGGGAAAATCAGACGCTCCCGAGAGCCGAGGGGGCGGGTCCAGAAGGAACTGGTCCAAGGTGGATCTTTTGGAACATGGTTGTTCATACAAGTCTGAAAATGAGGCCTCTGACAGACTTTCTCCTCATCCTGTCTCCTTGCTGCAGTGTAAACTAGAACTAGTGGTGGGCAGCCCTGCTTCTTGCATGGAACTGGAGCTGTATGGAGCTGACGACAAGTTCTACAGCAAGTTGGATCAGGAGGATGCACTGCTGGGCTCCTATCCTGTGGATGATGGCTGCCGCATCCATGTGAGGCCACCCTACCAGGGACCCCGCACCACATTCATTCATTTACTTATTTATTAAACAAATACTGTGTTTTGCCCAGTGTGATAACCAGTATAGGCCCTGTCCTCATGGAACCCCCAGTTCAGCCTGGTAAGAAGCAAACGTTCAGTAGACAGTAACAGACCAGAGTGGTCTAGACTGGGTTAGGGGAGTAGTGAAATTCAGAAGAGGTGCCAGGCTTTTACCTGGGGATATCTGAAGAGGCTTTCTGAAGAAATGGATGTTTGAGCTGATATCTAGAGGAAGAAAGTATAGAGCTCTAGAGAACTGAGGTGAACTGTCATGTGCTGGCCCGACTGGGAGCGGCAAGAACAGAAGGCCTCTGTGTGTATCAGCTCATATCATTCTGCCCTCAGCCTCTCCCCACCTTCCCTACTCAGTCTGTACCCTGCTGTTGCTTGATAGTCTGGGTGAGCTCTGTCTCCATTCCTTTTTCTTAATCTTTACTGAAGGTATCACCTTCCACCATGGCATATGGTGGGGCACACCTGTAATCTCAGCATTCAGGAGGAGTTAGGAGGCAAGCCTAAGAGAGGCAGTGGGACTCTAACAAAAGAAAAAGATAGGAGCCTGTCATCTGAGCTCAATTCCTGGACCTACGTAAAGGAAAGAGAGAACAATTCCACGTTGTCCTTGGGCCCACACGCGCACACGCGCACAAAACCATGAAAGAGTGGATGTTTAGCAAATACAAGGCCGAAGTTTGGTTGTCAGCACAGAAAAAAATTCCCTTTGCAAGAGTCAATAATTTCTTTGTTTGTATTTATTGTGCGCCATGGTGAGAACCCATGGGTATGGTACCGCATACGTAGAAGTCAGCAGTTGCTTTTCTCATCCCACTGTGTGGGTCTGATGAATTGAACTCAGAGGACCAGGTTTGGTACAGGAGCCACCATCTCTGTCTCACTGCAGCTGTCCTTCTGACCTTCCTCTTTTTTGTTGTTGGAGATTTATTTGTTTGGCCCTATGTGGGTGAGGTTTGTGTCTGTGTGCATGTACATGCATGGGTCTGGAACAGACATTGGATCCCCGGAACTGGAATTACAAGTGTTATGAGCTGCCCTGTGGTGCTGAGAACCAAACCTGGGTCCTCTGCCAGACCAGACGGTACTCTTAACTACTGAGCCGTCTCTCCAGCACCTCTTTTGGGTTTTTTTGGGATAATTTCATGCAGCCCTGATTGGTCTGATTGGTCTCAAAACACTCTGTGTAGCCCTGGCTAACTATTCCTAAGCTTGTCTCTACCTCCTAAGTGGGATTATAGCTCAGTATAAAATTTGACCTGTCTTTTTCTTTTTTCTTTTTTCTTTTTCTTTTTCTTTTTTTTTTTTTTTTCAGAGTCAGGGTTTCTTTGGCTGTCCTGAAATTCTCTCTGTAGACCAGGCTGGCCTTACGCCAGGAGATCCGCCTGTCTTTGCTTCCTGGTTGCTGGGGTTAAAAGTATGCACCACCATCGCCTGGCTTCTTTCTCCTTTTTTTTAAAAAAGATTTTGGGTTTTTCTTTGCTCTTACGTGTTATCATGTTCCAGCAATAGTGTGAGTTTTTCCTCATTGGTTTGGTTTTACTGTCCCATCTCCCTGATTAGAATCCCAGGAGGGCAGAAGTCTCTCATTTAGTTCACTGCTCTGTCACCAGCTACTGGAGTGGGGCCCAGCACAGACAGGGTTCTCTATGAATCACTGAGTCACTGCTGAGTTGTTGAACCCCCAGAATAACATGGGAGGCGGGGGTCCTATAACATAGGACCATGGCTGGGTTGTCTCCATCGAGGAAGAAAAAAACTCACCTTCAGGATGTAATTTGGCCTTTGTTGTTTTGTTGCTCTTTTTTATGCAATTTGATGTGTGTGTGTGTGTGTGTGTGTGTGTGTGTGTGTGTGTGTGTGTGTGTCTGTCCTTGAACTCTAATCTTGCCTCCACCTCTAAAGTGCTAAGATTGCAGGCCTGGGCAACTCTCCCAACACTGGAATTTATTTATTTATTTTTTGTTATTGTTTTGTTTTTCTGTGTAGCCCTGGCTGTCCTAGCCACTCTGTAGACCAGGGTGACCTCAAACTCAAGAGATCTATCTGCCTCTGCCTCCCAAGTACTGGAATTAAAGGTGTGCGCTGCCACCATGGCTTGGAATTTACTTTCTTGAGAGTGAACTCTTGGTATAATTTTGACCTGGGTCTGCCTTGACTCCAGAAGTCTGACCTGGAGAACTGGTTCTTTCTCTGTCTTTCATTTATTCTGTTACTGGTTCTTCGAATGCCTGTGTTGTTAGATATAGTTGCAAGCCATGAAGCAGAAGGCCTGTTAGCCCTACCCAGTGTGTGGTAGTATTGGCTAAATAATCACAGAAACCAGATAGGACAAGTCTGTGGGGATGAGGGTGGTGCAGGAGACCTTGGCATCCCTGTGTGCGCGGGAGGCTGGCCTTCAGTCAGGTCAGTGAGCAAGGGAGCGATTCCTGGAGTGGTTGTTTTGTGAGCACCTCAAGAAGAGGTCTGGTAGCCAGGCAGTGGTGGCGCACGCCTTTAATCCCAGCACTTGGAAGGCAGAGGCAGGTGGATTTCTGAGTTCGAGACTAGCCTGGTCTACAGAGTGAGTTCCAGGACAGCCAGGGCTACACAGAGAAACCCTGTCTCCAAAAAAAAAAAAAAAGAAGAAGAAGAAGAAGAGGAGGAGGAGGAGGAGGAGGAGGAGGTCTGGTAGAAGAGGCAGGAGAGGGCATGGCGGGAGGGACCACAGCAACTGCTGGGAGCTGTTGGGGAAGGACTGTGCCTCAGGTGGTCATGGGCACCCTTGGGATGTAGGTGGGAAGTCAGACAGGACAGGCAGAAAACAGGGAGACCAGAAAGGAGGCTGTCGGGACCCAGATGATCCTGGTTCTGGAGGTCGGGGTCAACCCTGGAGTATCACAGGATCCAGAGAGGAAGGAGGTGAGCCAGACTTGAGCTCTATAGCTGGTTTCAGGGACAAGGGCACATCAGCGGTGTTGATGCCAGTGTGCGGAGGACATCTGGGGGCCGATGCAGTCTCCAAAGGCAAAGATGGGGTGAGAAAGGGAAGTGGCTCCTGTCTGTTTTGCTATAGTCTCCAGGCTGTGCCAGTGTGTGACTTCATGCCAGCATCCCATGTCTCCCCAGCCTGACCCTGGTCCCCACTGACCTCTCTCCTCTTACCACAGGTCATTGACCACAGTGGCGTCCGGCTCGGAGAATATGAGGACGTGTCCAAAGTGGAGAAATACGAGATCTCACCAGAAGCTTATGAACGGAGGCAGAGTAAATGCATGGGCGGAGCTGGGAGGGGCTTGTAGGGCAGACAGGGTGGGGCCATCACAGGCTAGGTAGTGGGGATGGGGCTTGGAGGGCAGAAGAGGGTGAGGTGGGATTGATGACAGGCACAGATACTGGGAGAGGAGGGGAATGGGGGTCACGCAGGCAGATAGGGCCTTGGAGGAAGGGTATTTGAGGCGGTGCGAGATTGCGTTGAGGGCATGTGACAGGGCAAGGGGGACGTATCCAGGGCAGTGTGGCACTGGGAGCTGGCATCTGAGGACAGGTCAGAGTGGGTAGGCCAGAGAGTGTGTAGAGACGTAGGGCCAAGGAAGGGGCTGGTGGCAGGCGGCATCCCTTCAATTCTGAATTGCTAGGAGATGCAAAGAGACGGGGAGAGGCCAAAGCCGTGGTGAGAGGCTTGAGGGTATCTGGTGATAGCTCTTAAACGCTCAGAATCTCTTCACGACCGTCAGCCCTTCGTGGCAGGAACATGATCTGAAGGTCAGGTCTGACCCCATCCCCACCCTGCCCACAGACACAGTTCGATCCTTCATGAAGCGGAGCAAGTTAGGCCCCTACAATGAAGAACTCCGGGCCCAGCAAGAGGCAGAGGCTGCCCAGCGTCTCAGTGAGGAGAAGGCCCAAGCCAGTGCCATTTCTGTGGGGAGCCGTTGTGAGGTGCGGGCACCTGGCCAGTCCCTTCGCAGGGGCACCGTCATGTATGTAGGTACGTGTCTTTTGTCACTGTGACTGGAAACTTGATAGAAGTCAAGGAAAGATGTCTTTTGGCTCATGGTTCCAGAGTTCAGAGCATAGCCATTTGGCCCCGTGCACTTGGGCAGAGCATCATGGCGGAGGTGGTATTCAGCAGAGAAGGGCCAGGGGAGGATATGCTCACAGACCTACACCCAAGTCTCCCAGCTTGGGCCCATTTCCTGTTGTCCCCAGACCTTATGCTTTAGGACAGTCTGTAGCCATGGCTGGCCTCACTTGCTGTGATCCACCTGCATCTGCCTTCTCCCCTCCCCACCCCCCATTGGGCTCAAAGGCCCTGCCATGGCCAGCCTATGTCCTAGACATAGAAGCATGAACTAGCCATGTCTCAGCAGGGCTGTTTCTCGTTGTTGTTGGTTGTGAGTTAGTTTGCTAGGTTGCCTTGGTTGCCCTGGGAACATCCCCTACAGGGAAGCTTAAACCTGGCTTCTGACCACTCCAGAGGCCAAACGTCTCAGTGTCAAACGTTGGCAGATCTGGGTTCTCCGTGGTCACATTGCCACATAAGCCTTTCTCTGTGACAACGTAGCAGTGCTGCCCTGCTCTGGGCAGGATCCTGAATGAATGGGGCAGAAGCAGGAAGGAAGACCAGTGAGGAGGCCGCCATCTCTTGGGGTCTAGGAATCGCTACACAAACCCAACTCCAATATCAGTCAGATAGTTTATTGAATGCCACAACCCAAGGCTGATCAATGGGACAGACTCGGGAGCTGAACCATGATCGAGTTAAGATCATGCAGGGCTTTTAAACCTAAAATCCGCAAACATCTGTGCCAAGTTAATCAGGATTTAAGGATAGGGGACTTCCTTAGGAACATGTCTTTGTATACTTATCCTGTCCCCATTGGTTGTGGTGTTCAGCTCTGGTGGGGGGCGTGCCTTGCCTAACATCCAGGTCTTAACTTGCCAGCCAGGATGTCAGCTACCCACATACATGGCCCTTCTGCCAAGTAGGGTGTCAGTTCCCAGGGAGGTCTTGGGAACTTAAATTTTACTTGACGCCCCCCTCAAAATAGAAGTCTTATTCCAAATAGCTTCTTATATTGGTGCAGGTGTCTCACTTATGTTGGGTCCATCCCAGGGGCAGCTTCTAAAAGCAAATACCGTAAAAGCTCATACTGTGGTGCAAGAAGTGCTGCCTGGCGGTTGGTTCAGGTCTAAGCTTATTGTGGCTAACTGTACAAAGCAGTTCTAACTGACTGCTGTTGTGATTGGTTTCCAAGAACACCACAGCAAAGGACATCCTAGTAACAGCAGGAGCGCACATGAGATTACAATATAGTAGCAGCACAGTTGGCGGGCTGGACGGGTAACAGTTCCCTAGGCCTTCACGCTGCCTTGGTCTGGGAGGAGTGTAAGCCGTGGAGGTAGAAAGGATTGTCTCCACGACACCTTTTCCACTCCCCCAGAAACTGTGAACAAGGAGTGAGCTCACTGGAGAGGTTTCACTGGGATTTCTCTCCCGGACAGGACTCACAGATTTCAAGCCAGGCTACTGGGTTGGTGTCCGATATGATGAGCCATTAGGAAAAAACGATGGCAGGTAACGTATTGCCGCTGAGGCGCGCTCGTGCGTGGGTGTGGAAGCCTGCCTGGGCTGCGCCTGCGCACACTGGCTCGCGGACTGGAAGCCTCCCCTCACCGCTGCCCCCATCTTGCCCACAGTGTTAACGGGAAACGCTACTTTGAATGCCAGGCCAAGTATGGTGCCTTTGTGAAGCCAGCGGCTGTCACCGTGGGAGATTTCCCAGAGGAAGACTATGGATTGGATGAGATGTGACACTGACAGACAGGAGACCCCGCCCCTTCTGGCCCCGCCCCTCACAGACCCTATGAATGCCTTTGGCTGTTTCCTCTGAGATTAGTGCATTAAATTAAGCAGAATCCAGAAGGTTGTGGAAGTCTCTTGATTCCAGGAAGATTATGATAAAGCATTCATGGTGAGGTGTGGCGGCATTCATCCCAACACTTCCTCCAGCACCAGAGATGGAAGCAGGCGGATCTCTCTGAGTTCAGTGTCAGCCTGGTCTACAAAGTGAGTTCCAAGAGAACATGGTGTACATAAAATGACCCTGTCTCAGAGAAAGAGAGAGAGGAAGAAGGAGAGGGAGAGGGAGAGAGAGAGAGAGAGAGAGAGAGAGAGAGAGAGAGAGAGAGAGAGCACCATCTCTTCAGCCCTCTCCTGTTTTGGTTTTTGTTTTTTTTTGTTTTTTTTACCCCAGTCCTGTAATTTACTCACTCTGTAGACCAGTGTGGTGGTTTGTATGTGCTTGGCCCAAGAAGTGGCACTATTAGGGGGTGTGGCCTTATTGGAGGAAGTGTGTCACTGTGGGTGTGGGCTTTAAGACCCTCATCCTAGCTGCCTGGAAGCCAGTCTTCTAGCAGCCTTCAGATGAAGATGTAGAACTCTCAGCTCCTCCTGCACCATGCCTGCCTGGACACTGTCATGTTACTGCCTTGATAATAATGGACTAAACCTCTGAGCCTTTAAGCCAGCCCCAATTAAATGTCCTTTATAAGAGTTGCCTTGGTCATGGTGCTACTTCACAGCAGTAAAACCCTAAGACAGCCAGGGTAGCATCAGATTCACAGAGATCCTTCATACCTCTGTTTCCTAAGTGCTAGAATTAAAGACATGGTGCAAACACACCCTGAAATTTCTTTTCCTTTCAAAGGCAAGAAGGGGGTAGGTAGCCTTTGCCTTTGAGGAACACCCACAGAGCCAGGCATGGTCGTTCACTTCAGTCCTGGCATTCAGGAGGTGGAGGCAGGGGGTTAGCCGTAGTGATTTCTACGACAACCTGGGTTGTGAATTCCAAACCAGCCTATGCTATAGTAAAAACCTGGAGGGAGAGGGCTGGAGCACTAACTGCTCTTCCAAAGGTCCTGAGTTCAATTCCCAGCAACCACATGGTGGCTCACAACCATGTGTAATGGGATCCGATGCCCTCTTCTGGTGTGTCTGAAGACAGCGACAGTATACTCACATACATTAAAAAAACAAAAACCAAAACCAAAAACCTGGGGAGAGGGATGAAGAGGAAGAAGCACAACTCAAAACTTGTTCCTAACTCATTGGCCACATGGTAAAGCTCAACTGTTTACTTAGCTGCCAAAGGAGCTACACTGGGGAAGTAGAGAAGGGAGGGGCTGGCAGACTTGCTGCAGACCCGGACCTGAGGGACCACTGCTATGTTAAGACTTGTTTGTAAAATGAGTTACGTATTGTAGTTAGCTCATATAAAACACGCAATCCAGGTATTTTCCTTATAAGCAGTAAGCCTAGGTCGGGCAGGTTTGGAGCTGTTCTAACGTACACCCCAGCCACAGGTCCCTTGTCGCTTGCTGTTTCTCCAGGTCACATTCTCGTGGTCCATCTGCTCTCATGGCGGCCTCCTCTTTTCTCCGTGCCCTTTTTTTTTCCTCCTCTCTATCTGCCACCTCCAGCCAGGTAACTGAAAATCTGCCTACCTCTATCTATTGCCCGATCATAGGCTTTAGCTTTTTATTGACCAATTAACTTTAAATTGGGAAGCAGGGTTTACATAGCATCACTTGGTATGTGTGAGGATTCTCTCATCTGGGGCAGCCAGATCTTGGGGTATAGAATTTAGCATTTGAATACATGGCAGTACCAGGCTAACCCCCAACACTTGTTTTGTTTTGTTTTTTGCCTGCATGCAGTGCCCACAGAGGCCAGAAGAGGGCATTATAACCCCTAGAACTGTCGTTTCGATTGTGAGCCGCTGTGTGAGTGCTAGTATTTAACCCAGGGCCTCTGGAAGAGGCCATCCTTCCAGCCTCCATTTAGTATTTTAAAGAAGTAAACTAAGCCAGATCTTATAAAGGGCATCTAATAAAATCTATTAGTTCTTAATATGACCTGGCCAGCCCCCCAATAATTGAGGCAGAGTCGTATGGATTTTTAAAATCAGTTTAGCACAATTACTGGATGAATTACCCCTAATCTAACTTCCTGTACACTAGACTGTCACCTTCCCAGCTGTGCTCCCAGTACTCGCTGTTTGAGACTCACCCAGGTTATTTCTGTTCCATCAGCCTGTCCGCAGGGGGCATTTCACTCAGCCATGTGCTTCTGGTCCATCACATCTAATGGAGACCTCCTGTTCTCGCCAGCCTTTCTCTCCTTTTCCTCTTCTCTTTCCTCTTGGTCCCTACCCCTGACTCCCAGCCAGGTAACCTAAACCCCGTCTACCTCTATTGTCCCCAGTAATCGGCTGTCAGCCTCTTTTATTTAACCAGCCAGAGAAGATAGGTGTACTGTCTGGTTTTGTGTGTCAACTTGACACAAGCTGGAGTTATCACAGAGAATGGAGCTTCAGTTGAGAAAATGCCTCCAAGCCGGGCAGTGGTGGCACACGCCTTTAATCCCAGCACTTGGGAGGCAGAGGCAGGCAGATTTCTGAGTTCGAGGCCAGCCCGGTCTACAGGGTGAGTTCCAGGACAGCCAGGGCTACACAGAGAAAACTTGTCTCGAAAAACCAAAAAAAAAAAAAAAAAGATTTACAGTCACAAAGTCCAGTCCATCTGTATATGGCGACTTTGGACAAAGTCCTCTATTATCTAGCCTTTCTCGGTGAGTTCCGAGTTTTGTATCTAAAACATTTCCTATCATAACTTGCATTACCATCCTAAAAACATTTTCTTAGACCTAAAGACATCTTAAATCCTAAACAACTTAAGCTTAATTGTGAAACTGTAACTCTCTGGTCTTCAACCCTATCAGAGACCTGAGAAGGAATAAATATTGCTTTAATGTGCAGGATGCAGCTCCCAGAACTACAGAAATCACAGAGGAGGAACTGTCTGGACATTTTTGTGAAGCAGGAATCGTGAAGGGCTAGCCTTGTCCTCGCAAAGCGGCCCACTCCCCTGCGCCTGTGTCTGTCCCCTTTGGACGTTCTCTCTGCAGATGAAGCAGGCCTGTTTCTTGCCCAGCAGCAGCTTGCCGCCTTTGAAGCAGACTCCATAAGGAGGTTCTTCAATGCTCATCATTTTATTTGAAGTAAAATTGGGGTGCTATGAGGACCAGATCTGACTCATTGTCCAAAAACGGCTTAAATTGATTTTAAAAAATACGTAAATAAAGTATCTACTGGAAGCAGATAAATACTATTCTATAGCCTGGCAGAGAACATCGTGCCCTCAGGTGTGTGGTGTCTGTGCGGCCCGTGTGTTCTGGAGAGTGTGAGTCACAAGACTTGGACCTGCCTGTAAAATAATAACCCTCATTAGCTCTGTGAAGGGATTCTTGGTAGAATGACTCTTTGGAAAGTGGTGTAATTGCTGTAATTGCTTAATTATAACTTCTGAAGGAGGAGGAAGCAGTAACGAGAGCAGCCACAGTAAGCAGGAAATGAAAGTGCGGGAGAATTGTGGGATCCTTGGGCACAGAGCCGGTGGTACCTAGCCCACCGCAAAGCGCATGCGCTCACTTTGATGGGACACTCAACCTATGGAAACTCAGGGCCAACCCCAAACACAGACAGGAGACATTGCATGCAGAAACTGCCCGCAGATTTGCACATACTGAGTGCCATCAAACATTACAAGAAATACATCCATAGAATACGTTACCGCTCCTGCCCCTACCCCCACCCTCAACCCCCGCTGCCCTCAATTCAACAAGCAAGAGGATTGCCCCAACTTTCCCACCGGCTTGTTAGCTTTCTGTTGTGACAAATACCTGAGATAACTTTTTTCCCATTTGTCTGTGTGTTGTTCATGTATGCAGGCTTATTTGCATGTCTGCATACACATGGGTATGCGTGCATCTGTGTATATGGCCATGCATGTGGAGCTCTGAGGTTAATGATGGGAAATTCTCTGTTACTCCGCCCCCCTCTCGGTCATCTAGGCAGACCTCTCAATCAAACCCAGAGCTCACTGATCTGCCTAGTGTTGCTAGGAAGCTTGCCCTGGAGACACTTCTCCCCGTTCCTGATGTTCAGTGGGCATGCAAATTCCAGTCCTCAGTTCGGCAAGCACTTTAGCCCTCAGCCTTACTGGAAACAACGCACAGAGGGAAGGAGGCTGGGCGCAGCTCAGTTGCGCAAAGTTGATGGGTCCTAGACCTGACCCATTACAAACGGCAAATGGGGAAAGGCTCCTGGTTGCAGGGATTTCCACCTGTGATTATGTGACCTTCATTATTCTTATTATCTCAGCCTGTGGTGATAGAATATCACACCAAAAGGAGCCCGTGGCAATGCTGCACCTCTCACAGGAAGCAGAGAAAGGGGCCAGGATCCCATCATCCCCTGCAAGCGTGCACCACCATGCACTCTTGTCCTTCAACTAGTTTCCATCTAGAGGTTCCACTGTCTGTCATAACAGCACAGACAGATTGTGAGCCTTTGGGGGCACTTAGGATCCGGACTGTAACACATGCCAACCTTTAGCAAGAGAGCTCATTCGGGAGCGCTGAGGACCAGACCTCAGAGTGCACTTGCTTATGATGAAGAAGAGGACCGCGTTTCGCCCATTGGTGCGCTGACCACTCAAAATCACACTCTAAGCTCCAGGTAAGAGTCACAGTCATTGCACACAAGATCTACCAAACATCAGCACAAACTTTCCAGGAGTTTCAAAAGCCTCCCATTAAAGTTGGGGAGATGGTTCGGGGTTACAGGTTAAGAGCACTGACTACTCTTCTGAAGGACCTAGGTTCGATTCCCAGCACACACACACACACACACACACACACACACACACACACACGTTTGTAACTCCAGTTTCTAGGGCTCTAGTGCCCTATTCTAGTCTCTGTGGGTATTACATGCATGTGCTGCACAGACATAAATGAAGCAAAACATATAAACATATTTTAATCTCAAAAAACATGAAAATTTTAAAGATGAATAAAAATAAAGACTCCAGTTGTCAAGTGGTAAACTGACAATGGTAAAGATGCTTTGTGCATGTGTACGCCACTGCTGGGGGTGTAATGCAGGCTCTCATGTACCGCCATCACCCACTGGACCACGGCACTATTCTCTCACGGATGGATTCTGGTCATGCGCTCTACCACGGAGCCACACTCCCAGCATCAGACTGGTGATTTTCTTATTTATCTGTTTACTTAGTTTTATTTGTTTGTTTTTTGTTTTGACAATGCTAAGTATCAAACCCAGGGCCTTGAGCATTCAAGGCAAACATTCTACCACTGAACCAAATTTTAAGACCTTCTTGGTTTTTTGTTTAAGATTTTAAAATGTTTTCATTATTTTTATTGATGTGTTTCTGTATGTAAGTATGTGCTCGTGAGTACAGGCCCTCTTGAAGGCTACAAATATCCAATCCCCGGTCCCTAGGCTATAGACAGTGGTTAACTGCCCAGGGTGCACACTGACAACCAAACCCAGATCCTCTACAAGTGCTCTTGGCTGCTGAGACATTTCTCAAGCCCCTACATTTGTTTGTTTGTTGTTTTGTTTTCAAGATAGGGTTTCTCTGTGTACCCTGGCTGTCTTGGAACTCACTCTGTAGGCCAGGCTGGCCTCAGACTCAGAGATCCACCTACCCCTGCCTCCTGAGTGCTGGGATTAAAGGCATGCGCCAGCACCCCGCCGCCTGGCTCTACCCCTACTTTTTATTATTCTATGAGTATTATATGAATTAGCTTATTATTTTAAGAATGCCAAGGCAGATCTTAAACTCCTAAATTTCTTGTCTTACCCTCTGACAAAACTTTGCAAATACTGGCCTACGCTACTGAGTCCAGCTTTTTTTGGGGGGAGCTGGGGGTGAGTAAGTTCTTTCTATCTATCTATCTATCTATCTATCTATCTATCTATCTATCTATTCCTAGCTATGAGTTTTTCGAGTCTATGAGTCCTAGCTCACTCTGTAGACCGGGCTGGCATTGAGCTCACAGAGATTCATCTGCCTCTGCTTCTCAAGTGCTAGGATAAAAGCCATCACTCCCTGCTGAGCCTGATTCTTAAATGTAATCTCTTAGCCGGGCAGTGGTGGCGCATGCCTTTAGTCCCAGCACTTGGGAGGCAGAGGCAGGTGGATTTCTGAGTTCAAAGTCAGCCTGGTCTACAGAGTGAGTTCCAGGGCAGCCAGGGCTACACAGGGAAACCCTGTCTCAAAAAACAAAAACAAACAAACAAAAAAAAATTAAATTAAAAAAAAATTAAAATATTTCATTTTATGTGTATGGATGTTTTGCCTGTGTTTATGTATGTGCACTATGTGTGTGCCTGGTACCCACAGAGATCAGAAGAAGATACTGGATCCCCTGGAACTGAGTTACAGATGGTTGTGAGCCTTTATGTTGGTGCTGGGAATATAACCTGGTCCTTTGCAAGACCAGCAAGTGTTCCCATGTAGCAGCTTCCTGGGAGATTGAAACATTCCACCCTCTAGGGGAGCTCATTGAGACAAAAAGTAAACAACTCAAAATATCTTCTGGAAGTCCCTGAAACTGACCTGATTCACTAGGCTCCTCCCACGAGTATATAAGGTGTAAAGCCTGCTGCTTGTCACTCAGACAAGCCCAGATTCCTGCAAAAAGCAGAAACCATCTGGCTGCCTGGAAGCTCAGTCCAACTGAGCCACCTGGAAAGAAAGTTCTCCAACCTGCCGAGCTCCTGCAGGCTGTGCTATGTGCTACAGGTTCCCAGCTTTTGTAAACTGTCATATATGCTAAAGTGGGCTTTGGTGATGCAGCTGTCTTCGAGTCATTTCTGCTCCTGTAACTAACCCAATAAAACTCATTGCTTCACCAAGTTGGACTTTGGTGGTATTTGCACTTTGGTCTATTGTGGACTCCCTATCTGGGGTGAGTTTGTTCACATAGTCTCAGGTTAAAGTCTGTCACAGAACGGTTCTTAATCCCTGAGCCATTTCTTCTGTAATATTCCAATATTAACAACATGGCCGGATCTGAAGTTCTCCAGATAAGCGGAGCTGGCAATGGGTCAAGATGAAGCCAAACAGCCGAATCTGTCAGGTAGTGTCACTTGCTAAGGAATGGGGGTCACATTTGAATAGGAGAGTGGCCTTTACAAAGGGGATGAATCTTTCTGAGCCTCAAGGCCCCTCTAATGATTCCTGTTGCCCAGAAACCTGACTGGTATCAGAAAAACACACTGAATGCAGCCTTTGGTTCAGAGCCAAGCTAAATTTCTGGCTTAAGGACTCACATGCTTATAATGAGTGTGTTTGTTTTGTTTTGTTTTGTTTTTTATGCCAATTACACGCTTGGGATAGCCGGGTAGTGGTGGCACACGCCTTTAATCCCAACATTTGGGAGGCAGAGGCATTCTGATTTCTGAGTTCGAGGCCAGCCTGGTCTACAGAGTGAGTTCCAGGACAGCCAGGGCTACACAGAGAAACCCCGTCTCGAAAAAACAAAAACAAAACAAACAAAACCAAACTTGGGATAACTAGTTAAGAGGGGTATACTCATAAGCATTAGTGAGGGAGAGTGCAGGCTTTGACGCCTGGCAGCCCAGTTCAAATCCAGCACTAGCTATTCTGATGAGCCTCATTCGTAGGAAGCAGGGCTAATAACACACACATACACACGCACGCATGCACGCACACATACGAATGGTTGTTAGTGAGGCAACTGACCCATAGACATGCTTGCTCATCATTAGCTAGAAGTGTTATGAGGTATTATATACGACCTGACTAGACTACTCTGATTCACGCAACCTTCGGAGCGGCCTTGTGCCTATTTTTCTCCCATCACCCTTTCATCCCCTAACGCTCTTGTCGGTTAGTCTACTCTTTCCAGAAAAGATTCCCACAGCTCCCCAGGTCTACACCTAGCTGGCCTCCTCCCTCTTCCCTCATCTCAATGACCCTAGCCTGGACCGTAACAGCACAGCGTCCACCAGGGGGCAGCAGCGTGCCGCTCAGCCATTGAGCCCACGGCCCCCTGTAGGACAACACTACCAACAAATTAAAAGGATTTCATTTCCCAGAAAGCATCGCGACAGCTCAGCTTCATCCTTCTTGTCCTCAAGCGGAGATAGTCGTCATCCCAGGTCCTTCCCACCCCCTATTCTTACCCAGTCCCTTCTGTACCGGGAATTGTGCAGTGGGATATTTTGTCAGGCCACTGGGAGGATGGCGGTACTGGGCAAACGCTGGTATTGAAAACCCTGTTACTGTGTAGCCCAGGCTAGCCTGAACTCCAGCCAGTGTAGAGTATTGTGACTACAGGCCTGTACCATTAATTGTCATCATATGGCCATCTTGCTTTGTTTATTACACATCTCCTGTTGTCTTGGTTAATGAAGTCGTTTACTTGGTTTTTTGGAGACAGGATCTTGCTATGTGGTTGTCTGTGTCTGGCCCACCACTAACTGTACAGAGAGTACTGATCCAGCTTCGGCCTCCCAAATGCCGGGATTACAGGCATGTGCGACCTCACCTGTTTCTCTTGGGCAGTGTAACTTCTCATCCAGAAGTGTTTTTGTGTGGTTCTTTAAAAGATAGGGGTTTCTATTAAATCTTTAAAGAAGTTGCATTAATTTTAAAGTATTATTTTGTATTCGGTCAGTAGTCAATTTTTTTTCTAGTTGAGATATATATATATCCCCATTGTTTTTTTGGGTTTTTTGGGTTTTTTTGGTTTTTCGGTTTTTCAAGGCAAGGTTTTGAAAGACCCCCAAGCTGGGGAGACCCTCACTCAAGACTCCGGATGGTGAGACCCTCCCAAGAACTCACGAAAGACTGTCCTTGCTGCAATCACATGAGGTTTATTTGGGGGACCAGTGCACTGGTGTCGAGCTTGTGTCCCACGCAGGGGCAGAGGAATTCGACTCTGAGCAGCTGAAGTCAGGGGTATTTAAAGGAAAAACCCACAAGAACGGAAAGAATTTGCGTTATGGGGAAGTACAGAATGTTCTAAGTTAGTCACAAGGCAGTTGCACAAACATTTTTGTGGTTAGCTAGTTCCTGGAACATTGTGCCTCTGGCCCTGGGGCCAGGCCAAGGTCACCCGTTTCTTAGAGGAAAGAATGCAGCCAGGTGGGGTTTAGCCAAGCATGCAATTTCAGTCCTATTTCTG
>CM052717.1:49942857-49953800 GCA_028551405.1 Uromys caudimaculatus
GCAATATGTGTACGGGGACGGAAGAGCTAGGCAGAAACAACACAACCTTAACCCACTACGTGGGGCGGGACCTTCTGCGCAGGCGCAGTCTGCAATGGAGGCTCTAGGACCGCGCGGACGGCAGCGGGGTGGCGGGCAGGGTCTAACCCGGAGTAGCTGCCTGAGTCACCGACCCCGCCCTCCCGACCCGGACACTGCGGGAGGCCCGGCAGCAGGCGAGCAAGACCGCGGACCGCCGGATCCGTAAGTGAGACGGGACGCTCCAGTCCAGCACCCCTGCACCCCGCAGACCCGGGATCCGCAGTCCTCAGATCTGGCGAGACCCTAAAGTCGTGGCCTTTGGGGGTCTTAGGACCCGTGTTCTCAGATCCGGACAACTGGGCCTGTCACACTCTGGTCATCCCCTCCAGAGCACCCCTTGCCATCCCGGATCTCACGATCAAAAAATATAAACCCAGAGATCAGGGAGGCACCCATAAATTATTTGGGGCGTCTAGAACCACGATCCGAGATCCTGGTTCCCATTTGTGGTGGGAAGAACTCCGTTATCCAGGATCCTCGGGGCGCACAGCCATCATTTTAGGCCGGAGCCTACAGATCCCGTAGTGACAGTGTAGTCCCTCTGTCGAGAGTACTTGAATGTCCTAATCTACATTAGGGACTTCCTGGACTCAGCATTGGGTCACCCCTACCCTGAGCTTAATATTGGAAGGCCTGGATCTGAGACACGTCCGGTCTCAGATCTTACACAACTTGGGGTCCCTACATGAAGAATACCCTGTTTTCCCCCTGCCTCAAGACAGGGGTAACCCAGGCAGGCGCTGTAGCTGAGGCTGGCCTCCAGCCTCAGCCTATTTCTGGGATTACGGTAGAGCGCCATCACGCACGCCCTGTCCTCATGGTGCCTATCTATGCAATCAAGCCTCGGTCAGGGTACCTTCTAGACCCTAGGAGGTTTCACACCTTCCTACCTCAAGTCCAGATCCCTAGCCTGAGGCTCTGCCCCCATCCCGAGACCTCTGTTTCATCTCCAATCTAGTTGCCGGAAATGCTTGCTTTCTTTTTCTTTTCTTTTTCCTTTTGTGCTAAGGGCTGGGCTCCTGGCAAGGCCACTACCTGACCCACCCCTTTTTCTTTACAGGACTCAGCTGCAATCATGTTCTTGGTGAATTCGTTCTTGAAGGGAGGCGGAGGCGGTGGCGGTGGGGGAGGCGGGGGTCTGGGCGGGGGCCTGGGGAATGTGCTCGGGGGCCTGATCAGCGGAGCTGCTGGCGGAGGCGGCGGCGGCGGAGGCATGGGACTGGGAGGAGGTGGCGGAGGCGGTGGAACTGCCATGCGTATCCTGGGCGGAGTCATTAGCGCCATCAGGTAAGGCGGGGCCTGAAGGGGCGGGGTAGGCCAAATAATAAAGAGACTCACTTAGAGTCCGACCTAATTAGGCTGGGCTGATCCAAACCGGAAAACTGGCCCTAAGGGAATTCTAACGAGGCTGGTGTCACTTTTTAGTATCTGGATTAGTAAACTTGCCTCTGTGTGTCAACAAATAGTTTCTTGGGGGCGGGGGGAACTCTTCTGTGTTTGGGGTAGGTACGATTCTATAGGATTGTATCCAGCCTTCACTGGGGGTGGAGCCAGTGGATGAGGGTGTCCAAGGCTTAAGATTTGACTTAGGTGGAGCTGGCTGTTTTAGGAGCGATCAGAGACCCCAAAGAAGAAATGGTCCAGAGAGGGTTGAGTGGGGTCGGGAGCTGATTGGTTTAGTGGGTAAAAACCCTTGCTGGGGTTAGAGCAGGTGGCTTGCACCTAATTATCTTTGGTGATCCAAGCAGTGACCCCTGGGAGGAGTAGGGGCTGATGGGGGGCGGGAGAGGTAGAGCAAAAGGAGCGATGGAGTAAGGCTCTGGACAAAGACTCGATCCAAGGAAGATGAGGTCTAGGGACGCTGGTGCAGACCCCTCATAAGTGAGTTCTTTAAGGGGCGGGCCCTGTTAAGTTTGGTGGGTTTTCGGGATTTTGATTGGGGCTAAGATGCTTCTGACATTGTGATTGGTGGGTGTTCCTGGGCAAGGTAAGGATTCTTCCGTGGGGTGGGCCCTTGGGAGGTGGGAGGGGTCGGCCTGATGGAGGAAGAGGAGGGGTCGCACCGTGATGTTGATGATGAGTGGACTGGGTGAGGACGAGATAGACAAGGGAAGGAGGGACCCCTTAGGGAAGAGAAGGGCTGGAGTTTGGGGGGTTGACTGACCGTTCTGCCGCCCGTTGGAGGCTCTGCCCCCCCTGCGCTAACTTACCCTTGTCTTCCCTCAGCGAGGCTGCTGCGCAGTATAACCCGGAGCCCCCGGTAAGCGGCCCTAGAGACCCTTCCTCCCCAGGCCTGTTGTCCGCATCCTAGGTTCCCATCCTATGTATAAGGCCCCCCTTCCTTCCTTGGGAAATCCCCCTGTCATTAAGAATGTCCTTTTTGAGACCCTAGGCTAAGCCCTGGGTCTCAGCCACGCTACTTGCTACATTCACTTAAGGTTCCCTGGCTCTCAAACTGCCCAGCCCTCTCTGACTTTTCCCTGGGACACTTGGCTATGAGGAGAGAGACATGTTTCTCCATATCTGTTATGAGATCGCCTCTCTCCGCAGCCCCCACGTAGCCATTACTCTAACATTGAGGCCAACGAGAGTGAGGAGGTCCGTCAGTTCAGGAAACTTTTTGTCCAGCTGGCTGGAGACGTAAGTATCCTGCGTGGCTGCTTGACTGTGTCACTTGACTATGACAACCCGGAAGTTCCCCATCCTGTCTTACGGTACCCAGACCCCTTTCATCTCCCTTGAACTGTACTTAACTTCTGCCATCAGGACATGGAGGTCAGCGCCACAGAACTCATGAATATCCTCAACAAGGTCGTCACCCGACGTGAGTGACCAGGGTCAGGGCGTGGTGAAGGTGTAGAGGCTTACGGGCTGGGATGATCTCTGACCTCTGATGTTCACCCTGTTCCCCCCCAGACCCGGATCTGAAAACTGATGGTTTTGGCATTGACACTTGTCGGAGCATGGTGGCTGTTATGGATGTATCCTTTTGGGGCCAGCCTGGAGGATGTCTTAGGTGAAGAGGGTGTTTTCTGGGAGCGTGTTGAGGACAGCTAAGGTGATAAGGACAATGTAATAGGAAAGGAGACAGGCTCAGAGAGACACAGTGGTTTCGTTTCTGGCCAAACTACCCAGAATTCACCTGACTTGAATATCTGATCTTGGAAGCTAATCTTGGGACTACTTGAGACTTGGCTAGCAGAAACAGTTATTTGGAGAATACATAGCAGGATAGGAATTTGGACAGGAATTTGGACTTGGGAGTTTCACTTTGAGAATATAAGCTTCTTTTATTTCTCTATTTACTATTAGTTGATTAATTGGTTTTTGAGACAGGGTTTCTTTGCCTTGGCTGGCCTGGAATTAACTCTGTAGACCTGCCTGGCCTCCAACTCAGAGATCTGCCCACCTCTGCCTCCCAAGTTACAGGATTAAAGGAATGTGCCACCACTATCTGATTGTCAGTTATTTCATTGTACTGTATTTTTGGATTCTTTGTTTTTTTGGGTTTTTTTGTTTTTTTGTTTTGTTTTGTTTTGTTTCAAGACAGGGTTTCTCTGTGTAGCCCTGGCTGTCCTGGAACTCACTCTGTAGACCAGGCTGGCCTCAAACTCAGAAATCTACCTGCCTCTGCCTCCCAAGTTCTGGGATTAAAGGCGTGTGCCACCACTGCCCGGCTATTTTTGGATTCTTGAGATGGGTCTCAGGAGGCCTTGCTGGTCTTGAAGTCAGTGTGTAGCCAAACTCCTGATCTTCCTCTCAAGTGCTAGAGTTATAGGCATGTGCTACCATGCCTGCTCGGCTTATTTTACTTTAATTCATGAGCATGTATGTGTGTCTGCGTGTGCATTCATGTGTTCTCAGAGGCCTGAGGACGTTGGATCCCCCGGTTGTGGGCTGCATGATTTGAGTTGTACAAACCAAACCCAAGTCCTTTGCAAGGACAGTACGTGCTCATGACTATTCAGCAATTATATTTATTTATTTATTTATAAGGTTTATTTATTTATTTATTATGTATACAGAGGTATGCCTGCAGGCCAGAAGAGGGCACCAGATCTTATTATAGATGGTTGTAAGCCACCATGTGGTTGCTGGGAATTGAACTCAGGTCCTCTGGAAGAGCAAACAGTGCTCTTAACCTCTGAGCCATCTCTCCAGCCCTTATTTTTATTTTTTAAAGTTAGCATTCAGGAGGCACTCAGGAGGCAGAGGCAGGCAGATCTCTGAGTTGGAGGCCAGCCTGTCTACAGAGCGAGTTCCAGGACAGCCAGAGCTGCATAGAGAAACCTTGTCTTGAAAAGAAAACAACAACAAAAAAAAAAGAAAGAAAGAAAGAAAGAAAGAAAGAAAGAAAGAAAGAAAGAAAGAAAGAAGAAAAGGAAAGAAAGAAAAGTTAGTATTTTGGCATTCACACACACACACACACACACACACACACACACACACACACAGAGAGAGAGAACACATATTGCATTTTGGTACTTTGTTCTTAACCTCTTGCTAGAGTGACACCACAGGCAAGCTGGGCTTTGAGGAGTTCAAGTACCTCTGGAACAACATTAAAAAGTGGCAGGTAAGTGGTAGCCTCTGAGACTCCCAGGATCTGGACCCCACCAAGCCGTGGGGTCCCCATGCTCCATGGTGCTTGATCTGACTGTTGTCTTCTCTATCCTTAGGCTATATACAAACGCTTTGATGTCGACCGGTCGGGGACCATTGGTAGCCATGAACTCCCAGGGGCCTTTGAGGCAGCAGGTGGGCTGACACGGCTATGATGGGCGGGGGGATTGAGAAGGCCTGTGCGCCAGCGCCCTGAGACTGAACTGTCTGTCTGTCTGTTCGTTTTTTAGGATTCCACCTGAATGTGGAACTCTACCACATGATCATCCGGCGCTATGCAGATGAGAGCGGGAACATGGATTTCGATAACTTCATCAGCTGCTTGGTCAGGCTGGACGCCATGTTCCGTGAGTGACGCTCTCTGCGAGGGTGGGGATTTGCTAGCCTTCATTGGCCAAGGGCTCCTCTAAGTCTGAGCTTAACGTGAGCAATGCTGGGCTCACCAGGCAGGGACAGCTGAGACTTGTGTGGCTGTGATACTGGGAACTGAACCCAGGATCCTCTGCAAGGTCGTGAGAGCCATCGGAGCTTTGAAGGGAAGCCCAAGGAGGGATCTGACATAGCCCAGGGAATGAGGGAGGGCGACTTGGGGGAAGGCACATGTGAACTGTGACATGGAGGATGAGAGAATGTGGAAGAGAGGGAAGAGGTGGCGCTTCTGTTGTTGCGTTATTTATTTATGTGTTTATTTATTAATGAAAGTTGTGTTTACATGTGGAACCCAGAGGACAACTTGAGGAATTATTCTCTCTCTCTCTCTCTCTCTCTCTCTCTCTCTCTTTCTTTCTCTCTCTCTCTTTTTCTCTTTCCTTCATGCTGGGGTTAAAGGCATATGCTACTATGCCTAGGCTAGCTTTATTCTTTTTTTAAAAATTTTTTTATTTTTAAAAGATTATTTATAGCCGGGCAGTGGTGGCGCACGCCTTTAATCCCAGCACTTGGGAGGCAGAGGCAGGTGGATTTCTGAGTTTGAGGCCAGGCTGGTCTACAGAGCGAGTTCCAGGACAGCCAGGGCTACACAGAGAAACCCTGTCTCGAAAAACCAAAAAAGAGAAAAAAAAAAAAAAAAAAGGTTATTTATTTTATGAGTACACTGTCACTCTCTTCAGACACAGCAGAAGAGGGCATCAGATCCCATTACAGATGGCTGTGAGCCACCATGTGGTTGCTGGGAATTAACTCAGGACCTCTGGAAGCGCAGTCAGTGCTCTTAACCACTGAGCCATCTCTCCAGCTCTAGGCTAGCTTTCTTTCTGGCCTCTTCTTTATTTAGTTATAGTATATATTTTATGTATATGAGTGTTTTGCCTGCATGGCATGGATGTCTGTCCACCAAATGCCTGCCTGATGCCAAAGGGCGTCAGAACTCCTAGAACTGGGGTTACAAACGGTTCTGAGCCACCATGTGGGTGCTGGGAATTGAACCCAGGATCCTCTGCAAGAGCAGTAGGTGCTCTTAACCTCTCTCCAGCTCCATCTTGCCTGGTTTTTTGAGACAGGCTTTCATGTAGTTTAGGTTGACTTGATACTTGATTTGTAGCTGAGGGTGACCTTGAACTTTTGACTCTGAGGTGAGAGCTTTTGTTAGGATTGATGTAAGAGTCCTGAGACTACCTCCAAAATGGGAACTATTGTCCTCCTGTTATGGTGGAACCTAACACTCAGGAAAGCAAGGCACTTGCTCCTAGCTGCTACTCAGCCAGGAAGTTGGAAAGTCAGAATTTGACTCTGTGTTTGCCTGAGAACTTAACTGAGCAATGAGAAGAAACAGGAGTGGTGGTCAGAGGTGTGCTGTGTAGTGCTTTGGATGCCAAGTTCAGGGGTGCTCAGACAATCGTGGCCATTGTAGAGCCATGACGAAAGGCTCTAGGCAAGGGAGGGGCGGAGTCAGCTGTGGCTTACAAAGCTCCTTTGGTCTGGCAGCCGAGGGAAGACCATGCATTAAGAGTGAAAACAGAAGTTGGATGTGGTGGCGCACACCTGTGATCCCAGCACTAAAGAAGCTGAGGTCACAGGATGATCAGGAGTTTAAGGTCATCCTCGACTACATGGCAAATCTCAGGCAAGCCTGGGCTCTGTGAGACTCATCTCAAACCAAGATTAGTTCATTAGTTACTTAATTAAAAGGGCTAGTATCTAGCTTAGCTGGGAGAGTGCTTGCCTCACATACACGCAAGCCCGGGTTTTGAGAGCAGGCACTCATTAGCCTGAATGCTGCCTACGCCTGTCATCCATGCAGTAGAGAGAGGCAGGAGGAGAAGAAATGTAAGGAGAAATGTTCTCTCACCTGTGGTAGCCGGGGCATCAGTGGCACCAAGGACATGTATGTGGCCACCTGAAGGTGGTGACTCAGCCTTGGTGTGGGAGGGAACAGATGTAGTGTGGGCAACTCTGGCTCGGTTTGGCTGTGGACAGGAAGCATGGGTTCAAGTCCCAGGACAGGAGTGGGGACCACACTAGACTCTAAGGCCAAGGTTGGCAAGCTACCTTCTTTTAGGGGCCTGTTTTGGGTACAACTGGAGAGGATGTAGCATAGGTGTCAGGAAGGATGGGCCTGGGTTCCAGTCAGTTTTCTGTCTGGCCTTGTCGTGTGACCTGCGGCAAACCATATCACTTTGTCTGTTTACTTATTGAAGTGTCAGGGATTGAATCCTGGGCCTCAAGCATAATGGGTAAACACTCTATCATTGTGTTATAATACCCGAATTCTGTGGCTCATTTAAAAATGCTACATGCTCACAGAATTAGACATTTTATTGATTTTACTTTCTTCTTCTTCTTCTCCTCCTCCTCCTCCTCATCTTCCTCCTTCTTCTCCTCTTCCTCCTCCTCTTCCTTCCTTTTCTCCTCTTGCTCCTCCTCTTCCTCTTTCTTCTCCTCTTCCTCCTCTTCTTTCTTCTCTTCCTTCTCCTCCTTCTCTCTTTTTTTTTTTTTTTGGTTTTTCGAGACAGGGTTTCTCTGTGTAGCCTTGGCTGTCCTGGAACTCACTCTGTAGACCAGGCTGGCCTCGAACTCAGAAATCCACCTGTCTCTGCCTCCCAAGTGCTGGGATTAAAGGCGTGCGCCACCACTGCCCGGCTCTCCTCCTTCTCTTATTATTAATAGAGTCTCATATAGTCTGACTAGCCTTGAACTCCCACATGAAGCTAACAGTAATATTGAACTCAAGATCTTCCCACCATAACTCGCCTAGTGCTGGGATCACAAGTGTGCATCACCACCGTGTACCTTTGAAGTTCTGTGAAGAGCTAACTGTCACCGTCAACGACAACAACATCATTATCCAGTCACGGTGGCCCGTGCCTTTGATCCCAGCTCTGGAGGCAGAAGCAGGGAGCTCTCCATGAGTTTGAGGCCAACCAAAGGGTACTTAGTGAGACCTTGTCTAAAAACAAAGCAGAATAAAACAACAACAAGAGGGAAATAATTATATTATTGTTCTAGAAGCATCCAAGCCCTCCCTTCCTGTCTCCTCTAGGTGCTTTCAAATCTCTTGACAAGAATGGCACCGGACAGATCCAAGTGAACATCCAGGAGGTGAGGTGGCTTCTCTTGGGGGTGGCGCTCAGCTGTGAGGCCCAGCCCCTACCATCCCGTTGGCCCTGCAGGCCCTGGGTGAGGGGTCTGGTTCTCCAGGGTCCTTTGCTCATCTGTGCTTTCCTCTTCCAGTGGCTGCAGCTGACTATGTATTCCTGAATGGGAGTTGCAGACCCGCCCCCTCACAGCTCAGCTCACTGTGGAGCCCCTTGAACCCTGATCCTGACTGCAGCCACATTTTTATGGTCATGTCCTGCTACCCAGAGGCCTTTCTTCTCCCTGTTCTGGTACCCAGCTTCCCAGTCAGCAGCCAGAACTCAACATGCTCCAGCTTGCTGCACCCTGAGTTAGCCCTGGCTCTGAGACAAGCTAGCTTGCTCTGCTGAAGGGTCACCCCACCCCGGCACACCTAATGCACACCCTCCGTGACCCCCATCCTGTCTGTGTGCCAAGCCTAACACTCCTGTTGCTTCCATGTCCCAAGGGCCCTGCCTTAGTTCTGGGAGGATCACGCCTGTCCCCACACGACCTGTTACACACTCACACAGTTCCCTTCCAGGCAGCCAAATGAACTCCAGGCCATGGCCGGTCCACACACCCTAGTGCCTATGCCTGCACTGTGTTCCCCTACACAGCTGTCAGGCCCAGGAGGAAATAAATTCTCTCCACTTGCTGCTTCCTTTGGACTCTGAGTGCTGAGAGGTGGTGCTGAGTCCAGGCAGGAGGGAACGTGAGTTCTGTAGAGTAACTTGGTTATTTATTTAATGTGTATGCGTAGAGTGTGCTTGTATATACATGCACTGTGTACGTGCCACCACTAGAGTGCTGTGAACTGAACCCCAATCCTCTGCAATAGCAGCAAAGTACCGTCTCTCCAGCCCCACAGGTGGTTTGCAGCGCCAACCACTGGGGCTAGATCTGAGTCTTTTCTGCTCTATATCTTTTTTTCCCCCAGACCCAGTTCCGAGTTGAGGCTAGCCTGGTTTTGCCGAGGCTTCACCTGGCTCCCATACAGGCTCAGAATGGGACTCAGAATCCCCAGTGATCTGCCTGCAGCTTCCCACGCTGTGAAGAGCTCAGTGACCCTCTTCCCTTGGGGTCATGCTTGTGGCTCTCTGAGCTTCCTATCTTTTAGGTCCTCAGCTGATTCACTGATTGGTACTGAGGATGGAACCCAGGGCTTTTACACATGTACATGCTCTAACACACACACACACACACACGCACGCACGCACACACGCACACGCACATACACACATACCACACACGCACACACACTCATTCACTGGTGGATTCTGTGCTCTTGCACTCAGTTCTGTCACCAGCGAGCTTTAGTCTTGGCTCCAATTTTTGCCCTCCCACAGTTCATAGGTCAAGGTCAGCATCTCTTTTTTGCCACAGGGTCTGTCTGTAATACAGCCCTTGCTGCCCCTGGAACTAGCCCCCTCGTCCTTCCTCCCCTTTGGGCCTCTGCAAGCGGAGGGGATTCCATTCCAGGTTATACTACCCCTGCTCAGTTCCCATCACCACTCGAGGTCCCCCACCCTGACCCTCAGTAGGCACCCATAAAGCAAGTTGTCCTAGGTACAGTGCTGGTCCGGCATCAGGGACCAAGATGGGGCGTAACTTGCTTTCCACTGCACAGACACCCCAGATTGTGGGAAGGTGGATTAGGACACAGACACACAGGCTGGAGCTGGGCTGGGTTCTCAAGAGATCAGCATATTTATTGATGTCTGTCCAAGTCCTCCAAGCTTCTTGGTGTCACTTCTTGTGGGAGGAGGCCCAGCCCAAGCAGTATAAGGAGTAAGCAGTGCCTAGAAAGGGGGGGTTGGATATCACATGAGACCCTAATTCCCCCTCGACCTCTTGCAAGGCCTCGGAAGCCCTCCTCGGCTTCCCCCCGCAGCTCATGGGTCACAGCTCTTATTCAGCTGGCATTTTCCTCCCAAACTGGATTCCTCATGGCCCGTCCCCACCTCCACCCGTTTGAATTTGGACCAGGCCAAGAGCTTGTTCTGGGCTGGGGTGGGGTGGGCATTACTGATTGCTAGCCTCGCTTCCTCGGGGCTGTAGGGAACCCACTGCTCCCTTCCTAAGCGATAATGGGCCCTCAGACCTTGTCAGCTCAGGACCCACCCCTTCTGAAGCGCCAACCGACCCAGACCCTGGCTATTCCTACAACCGGAGCAAGCCAGCGGGCCCTGCACTCACCCCCCAGCGTCAGCGTCATGGTCAGTCTGTACAGGATGTTGTCCACTCCCCCGCCCTTCAAGTGTACTGGGAGGTCATTGTCGGCCTGAGTTTGAGGGGTGAGAACAGGGTTGCTGGCTCCTGCACAGACCCCACCTGCCCAGCTCCCCCACCCTTCATTGGGTCCAGAGACTTTGCCCCGCTTACCTGGAAGAGCTTTTGCTTCTCTGCCACGCGGTTTTCCAAGTGGCTCCTGGCAGATGAGCTAAAAGACCGAACCAGAGCCTGGGAGACCTGGAGGGATAGGAGATGGGTAGATCGGCGGCACCTAGGGATCTGCCCTCATGTGGATCCAGCAGGAAGGGAGCGCTTTGCGATCAGGATGTGGGGACTATGTTTCTGGTGAACAGTTAGGCAAGATAGCCACCAGTGAGAGCGGGGGAGGGACTCCTGTCAAGAAGAGATTGGTGGAGGCCTATTATCCCAGCATTCAAGAGGAAAGCAGGAGT
>CM052717.1:49963680-49976180 GCA_028551405.1 Uromys caudimaculatus
GGTGGGGGTGGGAAAGGGGAGGGGCTGGAGAGGTGGGGGTGGGAAAGGGGAGGGGCTGGAGAGGTGGGGGTGGGAAAGGGGAGGGGCTGGAGAGGTGGGGGTGGGAAAGGGGAGGGGCTGGAGAGGTGGGGGTGGGAAAGGGGAGGGGGTGGAGAGGTGGGGGTGGGAAAGGGGAGGGGCTGGAGAGGTGGCTCACTGGTTAAGAGCCCTGGCTGCTCTTCCAAAGGACCCAGGTTCAGTTCCTTGTCCCCACATGGTGGCTCACAACCATCTGCACCTCCAGTTCCAGGGAATCTGATTCTCTCTTCTAGCCCCCTTGGGGAACCAGGCATGTATATAGTACAGACACACATGAAGACAAAACACCCATGCACATAAAGTAAAATAAAACAATAAATATGCATGAAATATTTCCCAAAATTATAGTTACCTGATTTAGCAACAACAGAAGATAGAATATTTTGAACTATTTTTATTTTCTGTGCTTGGCCAGTGCTGACAGAGTCCTTGCTCTTCTCCGTAACTCGGGCCTTTCTTTATCCTACAGCAGGTTTTGAGGGCTTCCTGACAATCACTCAGGTTACAGCTGTCAGCTGTACTGCTACCAAATGTCCTGGCAGCCCCATGACTTCTCCAGCAAGACCAGGTCTTACCTGGGTGCCAAGGACGAGTCATATAATTTGTAACCATCCATGGCTCTTTCCCTTGTTCCAATAAGAAGATGATATCAGGTTTAGAAATGACAAGTCCTGTTTATGGGAAAAGAAAAGAGGCATGATTATGCTGTTTAAATTTCAAACAAGATGAAACAAACTTCAAACCTCGGGGCTGAGCAGGGTAAAGCGCTTGTCACGCCCGACAGCCTGTTTGATCCCCAGGATCCACACGATGCAGAGAGAACCAAGTCCTGAAAGATGTCCTCCGACCTCAAGACACATTCGTCAGTGTGCTTAGACCATCACCTCCACCATCACGGAATCAAAACAATACTTATTATTACTGATGTTAATTGCATGTGTCTGGCAAGGCAGGTGATGGACCAGCCTGCCTTCATCTTAAGATTAAATGTCAGGCTGGAGAGATGGCTCAGCAAACTTCCATTGTTTTGGTCCCAGGGTGTTCCGTTTCCTATGTGGCCCTGGGTGCTCTAGGCCTTATCTAGTGAGACCAGGTGACGGAAGTTCTCCAAAGTCACATTTCTATACAAGTCCCTCTGGGCAGGCTCCATGCACTTCCACTCTTCCTCAGAGAGTTCTACAGCCACATCCCCGAAGGTCACTGTTCCCTGAAACAACACACGGACACATTGTTAGCCAATTAATTGCTTCTTTTCTTTAAAATTTGAAACAGGGTCTCACTATGTAGCCATGGCTGTACTGGGGCTCACTCCTTAGACCAGGCTGGACTTGAACTCACAGAGATCTGTCTGCCTTCTCTTTGAGTTCTGGGATTAAAGGTATGTGCCACCATATCTGATATCCTTCCTTCCTTCCTTCCTTCCTTCCTTCCTTCCTTCCTTCCTTCCTTTCTTTCTTTAACTGAGAATTTTCTAAATATGTAAAAGTAGCAGGGGCTGGAGAGATGGCTCAGCAGTTAAGAGCTCCGACTGCTCTTCTGAAGGTCATGAGTTCAAATCCCAGCAACCACATGGTGGCTCACAACCATCCGTAATGAGATCTGATGCCCTCTTCTGGGGTGTCTGAAGACAGCTACAGTGTACTTACATATAATAAATAAATGAATAAATAAATAAAATTAAAAAAAAAAAAAAGTAGCAGGCTGGAGAGATGGCTCAGTGGTTAAGAGCACTTGCTGGTCTTCCAGAAGACCCAAGTTTGGTTCCCGGCACCCCTGTTGGCAGCTCACAACCACCTGTAACTCCAGGGGATCTCATGCCCTCTTCTGATCTCCAAAAGCCCTTGTATACATCTACACATAAACAAACAAACAAAAAATCTTGTAAAATGCTTGAAAGTACATAGTGGCTAGGCAGTGGTGGCTCACGCCTTTGATCCCAGGACTCGGGAGGCAGAGACAGGCAGATTTCGCCAGCACCTCACACATGCTAGGCGAGCCCCAAGCCAGCACCTCACACATGCTAGGCGAGCCCCAAGCCAGCACTCTCTCCCATCTTCCATTTGCCCATCTAATACCATATCTACAGTTTTCACCCACAATACTCAAGGTCGTTAGTACCTAATGGGAGATATATATATATGTATGTATGTATATATGTGTATGTGTATATATATATGTATGTGTGTATGTGTGTGTGTGTGTGTGTGTGTGTGTGTATATATATATATATATATATATATATTTCTTTTGTTGTTGTTGTTTTGAGACAGGGTCTTAATGAGCGCAGGCCTACTTCACACTCTATAGCTGAGAATGACCTTGTATTCCTGATCTTCCTGCCTCTACCTCCCAAGAACTGAGATTAAGGGATTATAAATATGTGTTTCGGGCTTGAGAGATGGCTCAGTGGTTAAGAGCACTGACTGCTCTTCTAGAGGTCCTGAGTTCAATTTCCAGCAACCACATGGTGGCTCACAACCATCTGTAATGGGATCCGATGCCCTCTTCTGGTGTGTCTGAAGAGAGCAACAGTGTGCTCATATACATAAAATAAACAAATCTAAAAAAAAAACAACAAAAACAAAGCAAAACAAACAAAAAATATGTGTCTCCTTTCTTTTCTTTTTCTTTGAGATAGGGTTACACTGTGTTACTCTGACTGGCCGAGAACTCACTATGTAGACACAGAGATCCTCCTGCCTCTACCTCTGGACACTGGCAGGTTGTTTCATTTCCAATGAGACTATAACTAATGAAAATGTTCAGCTTTTCCCAAGCTAATCCATTCAGGAAAATTTCTTTAAAACGTGGAGATAAGCCGGGCAGTGGTGGCGCACGCCGTTAGTCCCAGCACTTGGGAGGCAGAGGCAGGTGGATTTCTGAGTTCGAGGCCAGCCTGGTCTACAGACTGAGTTCCAGGACAGCCAGGGCTACACAGAGAAACTCTGTCTTGAAAAACCAACCCCCCCAAAAAACAAACAAAACAAAAAACAATAACCAAAAAAGCCCCCAAACAAACAAACAAAAAACCGTGAAGATGAAGAAAGGCGCTATGCGACTGGGGGGAGCTATGGCTTTCAGTCTGTGCCACAGATAGAGTACATGATTAAAGATCAACCAATATTCTCTTCTGAGGAGTAGGACTCTCCTATTTCTCACTCAGACTAGAAAATACAATCTAGCTGAGCCGGGTCTCATAAATGATCGAGACCATGACTGGGTGTGGTGACATATGCCTATTATCCTAGTACTTGGCAGAGCGGGGCATAAGCAGGAGGCTCAGGAGTTCAGAGTCATCTTTGGCTACATACACAGAGGGATTTGTAAGCAGCCTACGCCATTCATCTTAAAACAACCTCCCCCCCCCAAAGGCTATCGAAGGCTGCGCACAAATAAAAGCAGTCAGTCCACTTGTAAGGATGCTTAGATGGCACATTTGGGTAACAAATGTATTTTTTCATACCGTATGCATGTGATAGACATGTGGAGTTTTGTTTGTTTGTTTGGTTTGGTTTCTGTGTGGGGAAGGAGGGGCATTTCGAGACAGGGTTTCCCGGTGTAGCCCTGGCTGTCCTGGAACTATAGACTAGGCTGGCCTCAGAGATGCTGCTGCCTCTGTCTTCCAAGTGCTGGGATCAAAGGCTTGTGCCATGACAGCCAGCTTATGGGAGACATGTTTTTATATGTGTGATAGACATGTTTTGTATACAGTCCCTGATGGCATGAAATATGGGTTTTAGTTTATGTGTATAGGTGTTTTGCATGCATGTCTGTGCACCACGTATGTGCCTGACACCTGTGGAAGTCAGAACAGGGCTCCTTATCGCCTGGAACTGCAGTTAGATGGTCGCGAGCCAACATGTGGGTGTGGGAAATGACTCCAGACACTCTGGAAGTGCAACCAGTGTTCTCAAGCATGGAGCCATCTCTCCATGAATAGTTGTTTGTTTGTTTTTTAAAGAGGGAGTGACATAAATCAGTATAGGAAAGTCACTGGAAAAGACAATCTCCTCTTCAGTCCCATTAATGGTTTTGAGAAGGTAAGCTATCATCTTTTTCAAGAGAAGGTATTCCTCTCCTCTGCTCCTCTGTGAGAGCACTGTATATGATGCTGAGAAGAGGGAGCTACTGAGGGAAGTGGGGCCCCATCACTTGCTCCCTAAGAGCAGGCATTTTGGCATAAAGAACACAGGCGTTCACATGTTCTGAAGGGTTAGAAGGAACTACAGGCCTGGGGAGATGGCTCAGCAGGTAAGGGCGCCTGCGGCAAAATCTGATGGCCTGAGTTTGATCCTGGAATCCACATGATGTACAGAGAGAACGGACTCCTACTACTGTTCTCCGAACTGCATGCTGTACAGCAGCTTGCATACCACGCCACCACCAGTCAGCCAACTAACTAACTAACCAACCAACCATCTAACTAACCAACCAACCAATTAACTAACTAACCAACCAACTAACCAACCAGCCAACCAACTAACTAACTAGCCAACCAACTAACTAACCAACCAACCAACTAACCAACCAGCCAACCAACTAATCAACTAACTAACCAACCAACTAACTAGCCAATCAACTAACCAACTAACTAACTAGCCAATCAACTAACCAACCAGCCAACTA
This sequence comes from Uromys caudimaculatus, assembly GCA_028551405.1. Lineage (NCBI taxonomy): Eukaryota > Metazoa > Chordata > Mammalia > Rodentia > Muridae > Uromys > Uromys caudimaculatus. The sequence continues at coordinate 49,968,385 of CM052717.1, forward strand.
ACTAACCAACCAGCCAACTAACTAACCAACCAACCAACCAACCAACCAACTAACTGTAAACAAAGTCCAGGCAGTGGTATATCACCCTTTTAATCCCAGCACTTGGGAGGCAGAGGCAGATGGATCTCTGAGTTCCAGGACAGCCTGGTCTACAGAGGGAGTTCCAGGACAGCAGTCTCTTATCTACACAAAGAAACCCTGTCTCCAAAAGCCAAAACAAACAAACAAACAAAAAAAACAAACATAAATAAAATGAACTTTTGGCCTACCTGAAGGGCCATGGTGTTCAGGACAACCTGACCTACTCTGATTTCTCATCTCAGATAAATGAAGAGTCCTGAAAAAGGAGAATGCAGAGGAGTAAAGCCCCCAATATACTGACAGACAAGCTCAGTACCAGAACTCTGAGGGCTGAGGTTTTTGTAACATAGCAAGAATCCTGCGCTCCATGCCCCCCCCCCAAAGAAAACAAAAGAACTAGAGATACAGGTGGGAATGGCTCCAGACTGAGTCTATCTAAATCATTGGAATACGTAATGATCTTCAGCAACAGAGGGAATGCTAGAGCTGTATTACAGAGGCTCACAGATACACACACACACACACACACACACACACAGAGAGAGAGAGAGAGAGAGAGAGAGAGAGAGAGAGAGAGAGAGAGAGAGAGAGAGAGAGTTCTTTCAGTTCGAGGCCCAGAACAGCCAAGGCTCACCAGAGAGACCCTGTGTGCTGGTTTGAATATGTTTGACCCAGGGAGTGGCACTTGTTATTTGGTGGTGTGGCCTTGTTGGTGTAGGTGTGTCATTGTGGGTGTGGGCTTTAATACCCTCACTCTAGCTGTCTGGAAGTCAGTCTTCTCCTAGCAGCCTTCAGAGGAAGATGTGAAACTCTAAGCTCCTCCTGCACCACGCCTGCCTAAATGCTACCATGTTCCTGCCTTGATAATGGACTGAACCTCTTTTTTTTTTTTTTTTTTTTTTCCGAGACAGGGTTTCTCTGTGTAGCCCTGGCTGTCCTGGAACTCACTCTGTAGACCAGGCTGGCCTCAAACTCAGAAATCCACCTGCCTCTGCCTCCCAAGTGCTGGGATTAAAGGCATGCGCCACCACTGCCTGGCTTGGATTGAACCTCTTAACCTGCATGTCAGCCCCAATTGAATGTTGTCCTTATAAGAGCTGTCTTGGTCATGGTGCCTGTTCAGAGCAGTAAAACCCTAACTAAGACACCCTGTCATGAAAAACCCTCCAAAACAAAAGTTCCAGGGAAAGGAGAATAAAACCCAATGCTTTTTGAATTTGGCTTTGGATGTTCAATAGTTAACCACTGAGCTATACATAATCTCAGTTTAGCACCACCTTCTTAGAAAACGCTGAGAAGGAAGTAATCATGAGTGGCCAGGGCAGTGTTGGATATCGGCTCTTCTATCCTACTGTACAGGGGATGGAGGTCAGAGAAGGTTGTGCATTCAGTCCAAGCTCAGTGTCACCTTGTAAAGCTGAGGTCACAATTGTCCAGGGCCAGAATCTGCTGGGGCCAGAAAAGTAGTCCTAGACACACTTGGCTGCTGCAAGCTATGCAGTACAAAAATATCCACACATCTAATCTTTACTCTTTAGAAATAATTTTTAATAATTTATTTTATTTTTTATTTTATGTGCATTGGTGTTTTGCCCACATGTATGTCCGTGTGAGGGAGTCGGATCCCCTGGAACAAGAGTTACAGACAGTTGTGAGCTGCCATGTGGGTGCTGGGAATTGAACCTGGCCCTCTGGAAGAGCAGCAGCTAGTCCTCTTAACCACTGAGCCATCTCTCCAGCCCTAGAAATAATGTTTTATCTTTGTGTGTGTGCACATATTCAGGTATGTGTGTGCAATGCCATTTATGTGGAGGGCAGAGTAGAGTCTTGGGTGTTGGTTCTAGCTTGTGGTTTGATCACTGCTACACATTCCGGGCTAGTTTATCAGAGCGCTGTTAGGGACTCTTGTCTCTGAATCCTATAAGAGCTTGGATCACAGGAGAATTACAAACACAATATGGCAACTGACTTGTGCCACAAGAACTTTACCCACTTAGGCACCTCTCCAACACCCTCTACTTTTTTTTTTTTTTCTCCCTGAGACAGGGTTTTGTAATGGATCTCAGGTTGGCTTTGATTTTGAGATCCTCTTGCCTCAGAAGCCCAAATGCTGGGATTACAGGAGTATATACCACAGCGATTAACTTCATTCATCCACCTCTATACACCCAGTCAGTTTGCTCGCCACTGTGGTACAGTCACTTCCCTAACAACCCTAAAGGTCCTCCCTACATAGTCACAATCACACATGGTGGCACGCAGGAGGCAAAGTACTCTGCATCATCCAGACATAACTAACATTCACTCGGGAGCCAGTCACTCATTAGCAAAGATAGTCCACACCCGTAAACACAATGTCACCAAGTCCTTCTCCCTCCTTCCCCCTTCTCTCCATGAACACAAGAATACCCACGCAGTGCCGATGCAGAGCCGCGGACACAGAACACTGCACACAGTACTACACAAGGTCACTTAACCCAGAGGTACAAACACAGTCACAGTTACAACTATATCCACACCCTCCAGGAATAAAGGTTATCGGGCACATAACACACTACAGGACCACGGGTTACCACTTCCACAATCATAAGATCCCGGAACACAACATCACACACGTTTGCACAGCAACAATCAGATATACACCTTGGAGACAACAGCACACTTAAAAACACTGACAACCGGTCACCACCACAATCAAAACCACAGTTAGAATCCCACAGTCCGGTCTGGCTTCAGTGTGCACAGCCAAGGTTTGGGACACGCCTGGTCCCCGCCCAGGACTCCCCAGACCACTCACTTTGGGTCTCCGTGGAAGGCGCGCGCATCTGCCAAAGCTAAAGATTTCACCAAGTTGAGATGCAATGTCAGCTCGCTATGGACTCTGGGAAACGTAGTCCAGAGCCACATCAGCCACAGACAAAAATGGTGTCCTCTCACCTTGGGGTCTGGGCTCGGTGTATTATAGAGACGCCGCCCGTGAAGTATCAAAGAGAAAGTCCCCACTCCAAACATCCTAACAGGCGTGAACTTATTTGGGTCCAAGTGACAACAATCTATTCTAAGAAAGCCCAAATTACCAGAGGCGGCCAGATTTGCCCGTGGGAGACGGATAAGCGACCCGCAATGCCTTGTGGGAAGTGTAGTCCAAAGTCGGAAAAGCAGTATTGCTGATAATAGACAACAGCCTGGCTAAGCTTCCGTGAACAAGCTCCGAGGTGTCGCGGAGACTTCTGGGAGTGCTCGCTCACTCCCTGAGTGCGCAGACGCAGGGGCAGCGAGTGGACATTTTGGTCTTTGTTCGCGGGTCAGCACGGCCGTCGGTCCACGTGGCGCCAAAGTAGGAGGTGGGATCTGGGCGTCCTGGGTCGGTGGGCCTGGGAGGTTGGAGGGCAGTGTTTCGGATCTTTGGTGGTGTAGCGCGGGGATCAGGGAGTGGGCTGAAGAGCATCGGGCCTTGGTGAGAGGCGGAGGTGGGGGCCTCTTAAGGAACGCTTGAGCGTTTGAGACCGAATTTGACTGCAAAGTTGGACCCACTATTTGGAATTATTGAGTGGATATGGAGCTGGGTGTAGGATTGTGGGTGACTGTGCTTCATGAGGCAGTGTGGAGACCCATGTTGAAGTATCACGTCTGCGCGGTAGTTACCGTGTCGAAAGTGCTGATAATTATAACGGGGCCATCTTCCCGAAGAGCATCTGTTTTATCTGAATACTTGAAAGGTGGGACGAAGCTAAGGGGTAAATAATTTTAAAACTATATTTATTGATGGCGAGTTTTATACACAAATGGATTTTGTGATATGTGCAGTAAGCCTTAATAAACATTTAGATTTTAAAAGACGATCTTTGTACGAAAAAGCGGTTGTTTATGAATGGAGGTAGAATACAGATTACTCTATGCTTAATTAAAAAACATTTGGTTTGGCTTTGTTTGTCTCGAGGGTGCCAGCCTTAGACTCTATTTCTGATTTTTGAGGTACTTTAATAGAGCTGTTAGGCAAATTCGGGTTTTATTTTGAAGAGCGTCATTTCACTTTGAAAACCCAGGATTAAGAAGTCTAATTTAGATTTAGGTTAGGCACAGTTCCTCATTTAAAATAATTTTATTTACATTATTTGTGTGGGCATGGTTGCCACAACGCACATATGGAGGTCTTTGGAATCGGTTTTGTCTTCCACTGTGTGGGTTTTGGGGCCGAATTGAGGTTGTCAGCCTTGGAAGCAAAGCGCCTTTGCCTCCCCCCGTCCCCCGCCCCCAGCTATCTCGCTGGTCCGTGTTTTTCGTTTTTTGAAGAAAACTTAGTGATTGCTGTGCTAGAACATAGATGTCATACATAACTCCCTCATGAGTACAGATCTGTGAATTGTGTAACATATGTCAAAAATTATTTCTCCCTGCTGTTGCAGTCATTAAAGACATTGGCAGCTTTGACTTTTCTTTTAAAGATAAAAAATTAAGCAATCGAGTACCTAGTTAAGATTTACAAGTCGTCTTCAAATTTATGAATAGCTACCACTAGTCGATATATTGTAAAAACAACAACAAAAAAAATGCATCAAAAGTAGTATTTTAAATAGCACTGAAGCTGGACGGACACACACACACACACACACACACACACACACGTGCACCTTTAATCTTAACACTTGGGAGGCAGAGGCAGTTGGATCTTGGAGTTTCAGGACCCCCATAACTACACAGAGAAACCATGTCTTGAAAAACAAAAACAAAACAACAAGAAATCACCCAAAGAAAAGCAGCTGGAATGTGAGGGTTTGCTGTTTGCAACTTTTTGGTGGTGCTGTGTATTGACCCTCTACTGAGGTGTATCCCTAGCCCACAGTTCTGGAAATGAACGCTACAAATGTATGAGTGAAACAATACATGCACAAGCTTGCTTAGAACCGTAGAGTTTAGCCTAGAAAAGTGTTAGAAACATTTCATGCTCATCCATTATAGGATGGTTCAGTTGACCTATGATACAAGCTTATCCAGTAAAATACACAGTTGTGCAATAGACTGAGGAGGGAGCGGTATATAGACACTGAAAGGATTCAGACTTATTAGAACAAGGTTCAGAATATAACTCTTGTCAGGAATAAGATAGCTGTCTTGTATTCTATTGGGGAAAAGCCTCAAGAGATATATACACTTTTCAAAATAACTGTTAATGTGGGAGTGGGGATACTAGAACAGATAGGCCAAAGGCAATTAACTCCATTTACTTCATAACTTATACATTCAAGTGTAGTATATGTTCTAAAGTCAGTTTTTAAAGTCATTTATTTATGTTTGTGCCTGTGTAAGTTTGGGCACTAGCAGTGTCTTGAAACCTCAAGACCCTCCCCTAGTGGCACACCTCAAATAAGACCACACCTCCTAATTCTTCCCATAGAGTTCTGCCAACAGGGAACCAGTTATTCAAATACGTGAGCCCATGGTGGCTCTTCTCATTCCCCCAACTACAGGGTGCTTTAATCAGCTAGGCTGACTGTTTTGTACGATTCCATTACACTTAGCTACTGAATGTGGATTCAACCAACTTACCATATTTTCACGTGCACTAATTTACACTTTTTTGAGATCAGCTGACTCTGTCATCCTGGTTACCCTGTATAGCTTACTTTTGCAGACAGATTGGCCTTGAACTTCCACTTCTGCCTCCTGGGTGCTTAGATTACAGGTTTGTACCACCATGCTCAGCAGTCTTTGCCCTGTTTCCTGGCTGTCCTGGAACTCACTCTGTAGACCAGGCTGGCCTCGAACTCAGAAATCCACCTGCCTCTGCCTCTCAAGTGCTGGGATTAAAGGCGTGCGCCACCACTGCCCGGCTTATTCTGCTATTTTTGAGATTGTATTTTAATTACATTTCTACCGTCCCTTTCCTCACTTTATCTGAACATGTGAACATGACATGTGTGCTCTCTGGAGTGTTGCATCATGTGTATGGCAGTCAGAGGACAACGTGAAGGAGCTGGTTCTCTTTCCACTATGTTGGTAGAAAAGATTAGACTCAGTATTTCAGTATGCACCTCTACTTGATGATCTTGCCTGCCCCAGAGTTGGATGGAGTTTGTTAAAATTTTTATGGACAGGGTATTATTTAGCACAGGCTGGCTTTGAACCGGCTATGTAGTAGCTGGGGCTGATCTGTCTCTTTCTCCAGAGCTGTAGAATTACAGGTGTGCCAACACAGCCAATTTCTGTGGTGCTAGGGATTGAACCCACGGCTTCCAGTATGCTAGGTAAGCAGTCTTCCAGCTGAGGCACACATCCTCAAGATACTTTAACACAGACTTGAAATCATGAGGGTTAAGAGGAACGAGGGCACCCAGGAGGGCAGGCACATCCCAGGGCACATGCTTGGGCTTGTCAAGAAGGAGTGACACTTTATTGTCTCTGCAGGAGTCACACAGACCATTTCGGTGGATTTGGAGCTATTGTCTTCAAAGGGTTGCTAAGGAACTTCTCAGGATAGTTATTGAGGTGCACCTGATGGGGTTACAGTTGAAGAAACAAAACTCCCTCACAGGCCTGCAGTAACTCAGGATAGCTTCTCTGTAAACAAGTAACAGTTTGATTTAGGATTCCCAGAAAATGGGAGGAGTGCGTCCCTCCCCAAGGTTATATATACATTCAGGCTTTAAGGTTGGCTCATTGTTATAGTATGGAACCTGTGAGGGGCTGGATAGCTGGTTCATTTCAGTAAAGTGCCTGCCATGCCGGTGCTGGCCCTCAGGCTGCTCCCGCCTCAGACCGTGAGTAGCTAGGAGTATAGGCTTAGCTTTTTTTTTTTTTTTTTTTTCCCTTTTTTCCTTTTTTTTTCAATGTAAATTTTAGGATTGACTTGACTAGTTTTGGGAGAGGGAGAATGCCCCTCCCTAAAATTTTCTATTGAGATTGTATTAAATTTATAAAATGATTTAGAGGAAAGCGGCATCTTTATAATGCAGACACTCCTATCCGTGAACATATGCTTTGTTCAGGTGGCTTTTGGAGTTCTTAGCATAGATTACTGTGCTGTCTAAACTAAATAATATTGAGATGGGGACACCTGTGTTAATTTGGAATTTAATGTAGATAGAGCTGCTGCCGCCGCTGCTGCCACTGCTGCTGCCGCTGCTGCTGGGGTTGACTATAGAGCCGCTGGACCAAACACTGTTGTTGAGCCACATCAGCAGCTGCCTGTGCTTTTACATTGGGCGAGATACAGGCTATTCTTGTGCAGTATGGATTATGATTTGTGTTGTAGTTTCTTATCTATTGCTATGAAGAGACCAAGGCAACTCATTAAAGAAAGCATTTAGTTGGAGGCTTGCTCACAGTTTCAGAGGCTGAGTCCATGGCCATCGTGGTGGGGAGTGTGCCCACAGGCAGGCCTGGTGCTGGAGCAGTAGCTCAGAGCTTATATCTTATTCACAAGGTGTAGGCAGAACAACACTGGGCTTATTTGACGAAGCTTATTAAATGTAGTTACCAAGAAGATGTAAATGTCAAACAAACTGGTTTGTACCACAAAATACCAAAAAAGCCAGAAGGGACTCAGGTGTCTAAAAAATGAATGACGGACAGTAGAAGAAAAGTTATAAAAGAAGTATAATGAACATTCAAAACTCTGAAGGCTCCAGTGTGGTAGCACATAGGAAGGGTGTGCGTGTGCATGTGTGCGTGTGTGTGTGCGCGTGTGTGTGCGCGTGTGCGTGTGTGTGTGCGCG
>CM052717.1:49978680-50035485 GCA_028551405.1 Uromys caudimaculatus
GCAGAGAAGTTTAAGTGGGGGAAGCCCCTTTGCCTGTAAGGTCTGTGGAAAACTCTTTAGCCACAAATCGAATCTTACAGAGCATGAGCATTTTCATAATAGAGAGAAACCTTTTGAGTGTAACGAGTGTGGGAAAGCCTTCAGCCAGAAGCAGTATGTCATTAAGCACCAGAACACCCACACGGGAGAGAAGCTGTTCGAGTGTACTGACTGTGGAAAGTCCTTTAGCCAGAAGGAAAACCTGCTTACCCACCAGAAAATTCACACGGGGGAGAAGCCTTTCGAGTGCAAGGACTGTGGGAAAGCTTTCATTCAGAAGTCAAACCTCATCAGACATCAGAGAACTCACACCGGAGAGAAGCCCTTCATATGTAAGGAGTGTGGGAAAACCTTTAGCGGCAAATCAAATCTTACTGAGCACGAGAAGATTCATATTGGTGAGAAACCCTTTAAGTGTAACGAATGTGGAACAGCTTTTGGCCAGAAAAAGTACCTGATAAAGCATCAGAACATTCACACTGGAGAGAAGCCGTATGAATGCAATGAGTGTGGGAAAGCCTTCTCTCAGCGCACATCGCTTATTGTGCACGTGAGGATTCATTCAGGTGATAAGCCGTATGAATGCAACGTATGCGGGAAAGCCTTCTCTCAGAGTTCGTCTCTAACCGTCCACGTGAGGAGCCACACGGGTGAGAAACCCTACGGCTGCAATGAGTGTGGGAAGGCCTTTTCCCAGTTCTCAACCCTGGCCCTGCATCTGAGAATCCACACAGGTAAAAAGCCTTATCAGTGCAGTGAGTGCGGCAAGGCCTTCAGCCAGAAGTCCCATCACATCAGACACCAGAAGATCCATACTCATTAAACGCTCTGAATATCTTCAATACGGGGAAGTATTCATTAGGAATTTACACCTCATAGCGCATCATTTCGTCATTTTGAGGCTAAGCACCATAAATCAGCCAAACATTTAACCTAAGATGTCACGAACACCGGAGAATTCATGAAGGGAAAGAAGTGTGTGATTAAAATCTGCACTCAACGAATACAACAGGAAAGAAAAGCAGTCAGCGTGGATCTGCAGGACTTTACTAGTCTCGTCAGTGAGGACAGAAGTTAGAGAATGATGATGGTTCATTCACCAGGATTTAGAATATGAAGATAATTGCTTCAGCAGAACACCAAGACTATGTTTGAGGTATATTGTTCTCTGAGTAGGAGGCCTGCATACCACAAACTATAAATGATAGTAAAAGTAAAATATATGGTTATTGAAGCAGAAATGCTATACACTATACAAGGTTGACTTTGGGAGTGGAAAACATCCCTTGTAACATTTGAAAACACTCAGAACTCCTTGTGAGTATTTATGCTTAGGGGTGAGGCACCAGGAAATCTACCATGATGTTATATTAGAACTGAGCTGCCTGTTGGGAATGGAATGAGAAAATTTTCGGTGGACTATTATGCAGACATCTGGCAGATGCAACAGATGAGGTGCGTACGTAACTGGAAGGACTCTGGAAGCGGCGTAGGGGAAACTCAATTACAGGATGCGTACAGTACATACAGTGACTTTCAAGTTAAAATTTCCTTCTCAAAACTCAGCGTATTACGGTGTAAATATACATGTATGTAAATGTTCAAGATGCATCAGAAGGGTGCAGACCAGCTCCTGAGAGTGAGGGCAGGAAGCGGTGGGGGGGAGGGCTTCAGCTTTGATAAAGACTGCAAGCAAAGGTATGAAGATACTGGCTAATTTTCAGTTGTGCTATATGGATATCATGTCTTATTTTTTGTACTTTTCTGTATTTTTCAAAATAAGAATGGAGGTAATGGTGGGAACTCTGTACCTGTTGAGATGTTATAGTTAATTAATTCCCAATCAAATACTAAGCTTTTATAGAGATATTTCTAAAACTTTAACATAACAATGAGTGGATGGACATGGCACTCTATGTAATGAAATTATCTATTTTATTAAAATTTAAAATGACAGCATATTCTTAAATCCTTCAACTTTATTTTACTGTGTTGCATATGGTCTTGTTCTTACATTTCTAATAGTTTGCAAGATCATTTAAGCGTAAGAACTTTAAAGAACTTAAAATTTAGTTGCATGGCGATCAGTTGACATGCAGTGTTTCATTCCCCCTGTTTTTACAGATGCTGTTTCTCATCCCAAGGTGGGCCTTCCTGAAGATTTTTTAAATTAACATTTCATTACAATGTAATTTGGTACAGAATACTATATTGTGTGTATGTGTGTGGGGTACTTACAGATGTGTGTGTGTTATGGAAGCCAGAGCACAACCTCATGTGGTGTTGCTTGGGCTCTGTCGACATCTTACCGGCCTGGTACTAAGCTTGACTGACAGCAAACCCCAGGGATCTGCCTCTCTCTGCTTTCTCAGCAAGGCTGGGACGTGCATAGCAACAGACGCCCCCCCCCCCCCGCCCGCCCGCTCGCTTACAAGGGAAGTACTTTATTGACAGCTCCCAGCTCTTGGAGCTTTTTACAGTTTGTGGTGGGTGTGGGTGTGGGTGTGGTGGGTGTCAGGTGAGGGGGGTCTTGTGGAATTCAGTTCTCTTCCTCTACCTCCACAGTGTCACCTGACCAGCACACATGACGTCTTGGGTGGATCTGACCTTATGGTCAGAGGACAGACAACTTGTACAGATCAGATTTATTTCACCATGTGAGATCCTAGGGATCTAACTTAAGCCATCAAGCCTGGTAGTAAATGCCTTTACCTCCTAAGTTACCTCATTTGTCCAGTTTGTAAATAATTTTATCAACAAAACTAACAAAGAGATCATTTCCCTGGTAAGAATTTTGAGGTTCTCTTCTGAGGTTAAGCTAGAGGCTTGGAAGAAATCTTGGACAAGCATATTGCAAAAGAGGTGGCCCACTTTGTGTGTGGCAGTAGCCAGCTTCGGATGGGCAGCTGAGGAAGAAGCAAGTGTCTCCAGTGTTGATGTAGCCAGGATTTATAGTTTGCAGAGATGCTTAGAAACCAAGAGGACAAAATGTGTACTCATACCTGTAGGATTACACTGTTGAAGAGCTGCAAAAGGTGTGTTCAAGGCCAGCCTGGTCTACATAGCAAGTTCCTGGATAGCCAGTGAGGGCTCAGTGTCCTCTATCTGACAGTGTACCATTTGTTCATCTCCAGTGCCTCAATCCAAAGGCTTGGTTAAATTTTTAGGTAAGTCTTCAGTAGTGCTTGGCTGTATTCTTACACAATGAATGTTCAGTAAATATTTGCTGCTATTGATAGAGTGGACTCACGTGGGAAGGCTCTGGCCTAGCTAAGAGCTCTTGAAGAGGACCCAAGTCAGGCTACTCACAACACTGTAATGAAAGACGAATTTTAAAAATCTTCAGGAAGGCCCAAAAGGTCAGCTGCTCACCCCATCACGCCTTGGGAAAAGCAAGCGCCTGTTAAAACGGAAGAATGAAACACTGCACGCCAACGGATCCCCACGCAACTAAATTTAATGCGACCTCCAATGCCCTCTTCTGGTATCTACACTCAAGCTGCACATGCCCACACACAGGCACACATAATTTTCAAAAATAAAAATATTACAGATGAGAGAGAAAGTTTCCCAGAAGCCTAGAGGTGACCCAGCATGAAGTTTGGACTTGAGTGTTTGGCTAAGACACGATCTACCGGACATGAATCAGGTAGGCAGCGAGGGAGCAGAGGGTTTAGAGAATGTATGTGCACTGTGCCACCTGTGTGACATGGGATTGTGAATGTATGTGCACTGTGCCACCTGTGTGACATGGGATTGTGAAAGGTCATGCGATCCCACATTTGCCACTGAATTTGCATGGCTGTTTCTTCTGGCTGATACAATTTAATACTTTCTGAACTCTCCTAATTACACATGTATGTATATGTCTGCATGTATGTGCAAATGCCCAGAGAGTTAGTAAGATGTGGAGCTGGAGTTTTGGGCAGCTGGGAACGGTCTGCAGAGCATTGGCACTTTGACTGCTTAGTTATCTCTTCAGCTTTCCCTCCAAATTAAAAAAAAAAACTTTAAAAGCACATTTACCATTCGTGTGCATATGTATGGACACATGGCATGTCATAGCACGTGCAGAGATGAGAGGATGGCTTTGTGGAGGTGGGTCTTCCACTGTATGGGTCTCTCGGAATTAATTTAGAGCTCCAGTTTAGCACACAGAACTTGCGCTTGCTAAGCCATCTCACTGGTTCTCTGGCCAACTGTTGGTTGTCTGTGGACGAGGTGGGCAGAGTATAGAATTGGGTAGGAATTTAATTTCATACATTCTTTCTGGTCCAAGTTCCACAGTGTTCCCTGAATCTTGCATGTCCATTTGTGGCTATAGTTATTCAACATTTGGTTTAAGATTTTTGAGCAGTTATTAAGTATCTGAAATCACCACTAACTATTGTAAAAAGAAGTTTCACTGACCAAAGCTGTTAGCAATATCGGCATTTAACAACCATGTGTCCACTTAACAAAACAACAGTAACTTTCCCTTCAGGGACTGTGACCTCCCCAACAGTGGTATCTAACTTAAAAGATGGAGGTTACATATATATTCCCACTGTGCCCAGGACTGTGTAGCCCGTGTGTTGAAATGCATAGAGGGTTCACCTTAGTGTGGCTTGCCATAATTGCAGTCTCATGGGAAAGCTGTTATGATTTGTAACTTTGTATTCATAAACTGGCTTTCACATTGAAGACCTGTGTTTAATTCATTTATATAAAAACAGTTTACTAGAAAGTATAAATTCATCTGCAAGGCAGTTTTCATCGTTAAATTCTGACACATTTTATTTTTGAGATTATAAACAACTAGACAACATTGCAAATCTTTTTCACCTTTTCATTTTTTGACTTTTTCTTGCTTTGTTTTTGAGACAGGAATTTTCTGTATAGCCCTGGCTGTTCTGGAACAGGCTTTGTAGACGAGGTTGGTCTTGAACCAAACTCAGAGATCCACCTGCCTCTGCCTCCCAAGTGCTGGGGTTAAATGTGTGTGCCACCAGCTACTACTGCTTGGCCGCTATCTTCTAAAAGTAAATGATGCCTTCATAGCCAGCATCAATAGTTAAAATCAGTCTCCCCCCCCCCTTTCATGTATACAGTGTGTATGTGTGTGTGTGTATGTGTGTAGAGAGGGACGCTTCAGTGGGTCAAGATTAGCTGACAAGCAAGTGTGACAAGCTGAGTTGTCCAACTGGTGTGTAGTGGGAGGACAGAACTGACCTGCACAGGCTTCTGCCCCACAAAGCATGCAACATGCCCACCCCAGTAGTTTTTGAAAATGGGCTGCAGTAAAGCACAGACGCTCATTAATTGACCTTCCAGAGACCTTGTTTTGAGCTCCGGCACCCACATGACCGCTCACAGCCTTTTGTAACTCCAGTCCCAGGAGATGATGCCTCCTTGTGGCCCTTGGGTACTGTACACAGAGCGCACAGACATACATGCAAGCAGAACATGCATACACAATTAAGAAAAACAGCAAACCCCAGAGGTCTTGCATGTACTGGGCAAGAGTTGAAGCACTGAGTTACATCCACAGTCCTACGTTACTTTTTATGTGAAGACAGGCTCTTGTTAAGTTGCTCAGACTGTGAACTTATGAACCTCAGTGTTTCAAAGAGCTTTGATATGAAAACTGTCTCTCAATTCCAGTGTAGGCACTACGCTCTAGTTTAACTCCTGCTGCCCTTACTTAAACCCTGTCGCAGGATTTTCCCTGTCCAATCACATTAGGGCAGCAGGAGGCCTGTGATTGGACAGGGAAAAGGGAGGCGGCGCTAAGAGTTGCAGAGACAGGGAGCGACGAGGGAGAAAGAAGAAGGAAGATAGTGGAGGACGTGAACCAGCGTGGCGTTTACCAGCCACAAGTAGTTGTGATATCATAAGGTTAGAATAATTGGGATAAGGCTTTTATCATTATCAACTGGTTCAGAAATTATTATATTGGCATCTTGTAAATTGAGATTTTATTGATATATAAGTCTGGTTAACTATAAGCATTGGGTCTTGTTTATACCAGCTTACTGGGTATTGATATCAAACTGCGGGTTTGGCGGATCAATTTAGTTACTGGAATGTGGGAGAGAGCTGGTGGGGGCTAGCTGGGGACAATTGCCAGCGTGAACATGCTGGGGCAGACAGTGGCAGTCAGGAGCGTGGAGAGCCAGCAGGTTCTTTTTTGTTGTTTTTGGGTTTTTTTGGTTTTTCGAGACAGGGTTTCTTTGTGTAGCCCTGGCTGTCCTGGAACTCACTCTGTAGACCAGGCTGGCCTCGAACTCAGAAATCCACCTGCCTCTGCCTCCCAAGTGCTAGGATTAAAGGCGTGCACCACCACTGCCCGACAGCAGGTTCCTTTTTAATATTCCCGCAAGAAAAAAAAGTGAAGGCACGGTGAAGCCACTGAAACGCATCACTCCATGGGTATAAAGAAGGAAAGTTTATTGTAAACATGAAACTGACATGCTGCTCTCCAGCTAGAGGCATTTGGGAATGCTCAAAATGCCATGGAGCTGAGAGTGACGCTAAAGGGTGGGGTGAGGCTGGGGAGTTGTTGTCTTTTAAGAAAAGCAAGTAGCTACAGACTTGGAGGGAAGCTGTAAGCTGAAACACTCTGGAAATATTGGGCCAGAAGAGCCCAGTGCTTTGATATGTACCACAGACGGCCACATGTTAAAGGGGACTGAAGAAGCCTGGAAGATGGTGTGGGGCTTTGATATGTAGCCAGATGCCTCATTTGCCTAAGGTAGGAAGAAATAACGAATGTGGCCTTTTATACCCCACCTCACTATGTCTACTGACCAGCTGACCCTGAACCCATGTGTCATTCTGGACAGTGTCAGTGACACTACTCTTTCAGGAGGATGTGGGGGAGGGAGGGGAGCTTGGATGGAGCATTGTACAGTTTGAATGGATAGTGTTAACAAGTTCTGTTTGGAGCTGGGCATAGGGACACTTTTTTTTTTTAAAGATTTATTTATCATGTATTTAGTGTTGTGCCTGTATGTATGCCTGTGTGCCAGAAGAGGGCACCAAATCTTAATACAGATTATTGTGAGCCACCATGTGGGTGCTGGGAATTGAACTCGGGACCTCTGGAAGAGCAGCCAAGTGCTCTTAACCTGTGAGACATCTCTCCAGCCCAGGGGCACATACCCTTAATCCCAGCAGTCAGGAGGCAGAGGCAGGCAGATCTGAGTTTAATGCCAGCCTGATCTAAAGAGAGTTCCAGGACAGCCAGCACCATATAGTGAAAAAAAAAATTTTGTCTCCAAAAAAAAAAAAAAAAAAATTGTCTGGATTTGCACTGATTCACATTGATTTATATTTAGCTCTCTTAAGAATGAAATCATTATTTTGGGAAAGGTCTGATATATACTGTAGAATGTAACAGAACTAAAAAGCTACATGTTGGCAAGAAAACTTGCAGTGTTTGGTAATAAGTAATCAGAAATGCATACATATTCACAAACACCAAAATACATATACCAGAACATAGTAGTACTTCTATAACAATATTATTAAAAAATAAATATATCCACCATTAGAGAGATTAAAATATATTCTTAAAATGGAATGTTAAAAAGAATGCACTGACACATCTTTAAAAGTGTGAAACAAAGCATGATGTTAAAAAGCAAGATGCATGATAAAACATGCTTAAAACATAAAGGTATGCAGATGTGCTTACAGGGAGAGTAGCAAGTATCTTTTAGTAATATAGAATACAGTGAGACTTAAGGAGAGTGTGCTGGTAACCATTTTGTAATTTGCTCCTACACGTATTGCACCTTTTGTTGTTGTTTTGAGTAGGCTTCTCTCATGTATGAAGCCCTAACTGGCCTGGAACCTGGTAAGTTGGTCAGTTGTCTGTAACTGTGACCCTCCTGACTTTGCCACCCAAGTGATGGCATCGTTAAGTGCGCTCTACCCTGCCCAGTTGGAAACATTTTTAAATAAAATAGAGTGGGCAGAACAGTCTAAAATAACAATGACCATAACTATTTCAGGTATGAGGAAGCAGTGGTAAGGAGCTTTAATAGCTATTATGATATGTGGAAGCATGTTTTTCTTTTGATACTAAAGGTTTACAGTAAAGACTTCACAAACACATCACTTTCCTTTTATTGTATTTCCATATTTTCTCTATGAGTCCTTTGATGGACAGTGAGGTTCCTCTTATAGCTAAAGGACTTGGCACAGTCATTACATACATAGGGCCTCTCCCCTGTGTGAGTTCTCTGATGAACAATAAGATTTGTCTTCTGGCGGAAGCACTTCGCACATTCATTGCATTTGTAGGGCTTCTCCCCTGTGTGAGTTCTTTGATGGTGGATGAGGTAGGACTTCCTGCTGAAAGCTTTCCCACACTGAGGACACTCATGGGACTTCTGCCCTGTATGGATTTTCTGATGGACAGCGAGGGTCGCCTTTTGGCGAAAGGACTTCCCACACTCGTTACACACATAGGGTTTCTCCCCAGTATGGATCCTCTGGTGTAGATTGAGGTTTGTTTTCTGGCTGAATGACTTCCCACACTTATTACATTCATATGGTTTCTCTCCTGTGTGGGTTCTGTGGTGATCAATGAGGTATGATTTCATCCTAAAGGCCTTCCCACAATGAGGACATTCGTAAGATTTCTCCCCTGTATGTGTCCTCTGATGTGCCCCAAGAGTAGTTTTCTGGCGGAAGGCCTTCCCACATTCATCACACACATAGGGCTTCTCCTCGTTATGAGTTCTCTCATGAAGAGCAAGTGTTGTTTTCTGGGAGAATGATCTTCCACACTCATTACAAATATAGGGTTTCTCCCCTGTGTGAGTCCTCTGGTGGACAGTGAGGTTCGCTTTTTGGTGGAAAGATTTCCCACATTCTTTACAAATATAGGGTTTCTCCCCTGTATGAATTCTCCGATGTAGGGAGAGAGTTGTCTTTTGGCGGAAAGACTTGCCACAGTCGTTACAGCAATACGGTTTTTCTCCTGTGTGAATTCTCTGATGACGGATAAGGTGTGATTTTAGTCGGAAGGCATTTTTACACTGTGGACATTTGTATGACTTCTCCCCTGTGTGTGTTCTCTGGTGATCTGTGAGCGCTGTCTTTAGGCGGAAGCACTTACCACACTCATTACAAACAAAGGGCTTTTCTCCCGTGTGAGTTCTCTGATGGTCAGTGAGATACGACTTCCTTCTAAATGCGCTTCCACACTGGTGACATTGGTAAGGCTTTTCCTCCGTGTGAATCGCCACATGCAGAATCAACACTGACTTCCTGCAGAAGGATTTCCCACATTCAGTGCATGTATGTTGTTTTTCGTTATTTGCTGCCCTTTTCTTTTTGTTATACATAGATGGATTTTCCTCTCTATACACTCTACTGGGTGTAACTGAGCTTCCCTTTCTAAGAAATGGTTTCTCGTAGACCTTATATTCAGATGGCTGTGCTGCAGTTACAGCCTTCTCAGGCTGCACAAGTGCGTCCCTGTGACTGCAGGACTCCACACACTGAGTGTGGGATTTGACGTCAGAATGTCCCAAATCTTGCATAGAATTTGGGTGTGATTTCACATAGCAATCATACTCACTGAATCTCTTTCTGGCAGGGTTTAGATTAGAGCTGATTAATTCTGAAACATTTTCTAAAATATTTCCATGAGTGTCATATTTAGGAGGTAGGTCTTTGGAATTAACAGGATTGTTCACTAGAGTAAATGTCTTTTGTCTAAAGTTAATATATACAAATGATCTAGAGTACTTATCTTCACGTTTCTTGAATTTTGTTAAAAACTCTCTTGATTTCCAGGTTTCTTCTAGGAAAGAATAACAATTAGTGAATTTCCAAGGGAAAAATTATAAAGCAGTCTAACACGCGAAGACCTAGAGCAAACCACTTCCAGGTCGCAAAGCAAAGCAAACCGAATAAAAATAGAAAATCTACAGTAGACAGCAAGAAAAGGCCTGCACATAGCTCTTCCCATCGTGCTCTATTTAAAACCTGGGCATAAAGTCATTCCAACAATGACAAACATTTTTTGAAACATAACAGGATTTCATGTAGCCCAGGCTTGCTTACAACTTATGTACCAAAAATAACCCTGAACTGCTTAGAACTTTTAAAATTAGAAATGATTTTACTTCATATCTTTTACCTGCATTTTACCTGTATGTATATATGTGCACTACATGTGTGCTTGGTACCCAAGAATGTGAGGAGATGGTATTGGATCCCCTAGAAGTGTAGTTAGTACTGGCTGTGAACTACCAAGTGGGTGCTAGGAATTCCAGGTTTTCTAAACCCAGATTCTCTGAGGAACAGCCAGTGCCCTTAACCTCTGGGCCATTTTTTTTTTGAGAGTTACTATGTAGCTCTGACTGGTATTAGGTAGGCCAGGCTGGCCTCAAACTCATGGCAATCCTCCAGTTCAGCTTCTCAAGTACTGGGATTACAGCATACACCACCTATAGACTGGATCCAGGCAGAGGTGGCGCATGCCTTTAATCCTAGCACTTGGGAGGCAGAGGCAGGCGGATTTCTGAGTTCGAGGCCAGCCTGGTCTACACAGTAAGTTCCAGGACAGCCAGGGCTACACAGAGAAAACCTATCTCGGAAAAAAAAAAAAAAAAAGACTGGAGAACAATCCTTCCTTATTGAAAGGAATGTGCAGGGGACTGGAAAGAGTTCTTGCAGAGGCCCCAGGTTATGTTCCCAGCATCTACATGGTGGCTCATAATTGTTCAGAAGTCTAGTTCCTAAGAATCTGATACCCGCTTCTGGCCTCAGATACCAGTAGTGCACATAGATACATGCAGGCAAAAATATACATACACATAAATGTCTTTTACATGTTTTGGTTGAGTAGGGTGGTTTACACCTTGAAATTCTAGCACTCCAGTTGTGTCCAACATGCCCAGCTCAGAATTGTGTTTTAAGTTTTGTAGGTGAGATGGTCATTTCAAAAGTTAGGAACCTTTAAGAACATTTAAAACATTTCAGTGATGTGTGACACTACCTGATTCTTTCAGGTTTATGTCTAAAGTCAGAAACTCACCTAAGGAGACATGACTTGCAAATGATTTCCATGGCTCTTCCCCTCTCTCCAGTCTGAGGATGACATCAGGTTTAGACATGTCACAGCCTGATAAAGGAAGAGAAAACGTGACAATGGGACACCGGGATGGAGCCTAGTGATGACGCACGTGTCTAGCCACAGACGGGGCTGGTGAGGGACCTGAGAGGGGATATGCTGAACATGCAGCCTTACATGTACAAAGGGTTGAAAACACTAAGAATGAGGAAGGGGTAATCTCAGTGATTCTCCTTTGTGTAGCAGTAAACTTCACCTCCTACAGGATTGATCAAATATCCCCTTCTCCAAACCAAAATTCCTGGAACTTGAGAGTTTGCCGATTAGGTGTCCTGAGAGGAAATACAGAGTATCACAGCACTTCGTACCCACGGAGAGGAGGTGGCCATAATTTTCCAACATCACATCTGTATACAGGGTCTTCTGCTCAGAGTCCAGGCGCTGCCACTCCTCCTGACTGAAGTCCACAGTCACGTCCTTGAATGACACGGATCCCTGCAGTGCAGAATTTGGAAGGGTGACTGGCACAGCTTAATTAGTAACTACTGGTTTTTGTATGTACATATGTGTGTGTGTGTGTATTTATTTATTTTATTATATAAGTACACTGTAGCTATCTTCAGACACACCAGAAGACAGCATCAGATTCCATTATAGATGGTTGTGAGCCACCATGTGGTTGCTGGGAATTGAACTGAGGACCTCTGGAAGAGCAGTCAGTGCCCTTAACTGCTGATCCATCTCTCCAGCCCTTGTTTGTTTTTTTTTTTTAAGACAGGGTTTCTCTGCATATCTGTGGCTGTCCTGGAACTTGCTGTGCAGACCAGGCTAGCCTCAAACTCAAGAGATCTGCCTCCCGTGCCTCTTGAGTGATGGGATTAAAGGCCTTGTGTCACCACATCCAGCTGGGAACTACCTTTTCCAAACATTTTCTTTAGATTTATTTATTATGTGTATGAGTGTTTTGACCGCATGTATCATCACACGCATGTGTGGTGCCCTTGAAGGTTAGAAGATGGTGTCAGATTCCCTAGAACTGGAGTTGTAGACAGTTACACAATACAGTGTGGGTTCTAGGAATTGAACCTGGGACCTCTGGAAGAGCAACAAGTGCTTGAGCATCTCTGTAGCCTAGGAACTACTCTTGGCCGTTTCTTTGTGAGTCATAAAATTGTAAAAGAATGACTACATTTTCTCCCCTTGTTTTGATTTAAACTGTTACTGGGCTTCCACAGTAGCTCGGGGGGTAAAGGCACGTGTGCCAAATCTGATGACTGGCGTTCCATTTCCACACACACATGCATGTTCACACACACACATACACAGGTTAACATAAAAAAAAAGAAAATGTAGTTAATCTGTGACTTGCTGGGAAGTTGCTCTATGCCCACAATGTGCACCCGGGTTATTAGGCAACAAAGCCTAGCATTGTTCCTGCTCTCTGGGCACGCCCACGAGAGAGGACATAGGAACACAACCCACAGTCCACTGTAGCAGGCACGTAAAGCATGGTGTCTTACAAGTCAGAGATAAATGCTCTGGCTTCACCAAGGATGTAAATTATATAAATTTTCTCCACTTCAAAACGAGTCTACTTGGAAGGGTGAATTGGGACAGTCACAAGTTTGAGGCCTGCCTGAGCCAGAGTGAATTCATAGCGAGCTTGAGCAACTTAGTGAGACGATGCTCAAAATCAAAAGAAGTATGGTGGGGTTTTATTAACAATAAAAGAATAAATCACCTAAGACTGTGCCCTCAGCTAAGCACTGTAAGATCTGGATAGAGCACATAATAAATAACTACGGAAGGTACTGGAAAGCAACTCGAGAAGAAAACATTGCTTGAAGGCCAACAACTCCAGTAAGAACTGTCCGTTTCTTAACCTTTTCCTGAAGGTTTCTCCAGTCAGAAAGCAGCTTCCCTCCTACAGGGAAAAGGCCTGCCAGGGGACAGGTGACACTGTCTCAAACAGCAACAAGAATGCTACGATGTAGAAAGATGAGTTTTCTGAGTGGAGCAGAAAGGGCCAGTCTCTGAGAATAGAGTCCTGTGAGCTACACTTCATTCAGTACATGTGTAACACTTACTTCTGCGTCCAGACACAAGATTAGAGCAGTTTGTTTGTTTTGTTTTTTGTTGGTTTTTTTTTTTTTTTTTTTTGGTTTTTCGAGACAGGGTTTCTTTGTGTAGCCCTGGCTGTCCTGGAACTCACTGTGTAGACCAGGCTGTCCTCGAACTCAGAAATCCACTTGCCTCTGCCTCCCAAGTGCTGGGATTAAAGGCATCTAGCCACTGCCAGGCTAGAACAGTTTTTGTGGGACTGAAGAGATGGCTCTGTGGTTAAGAACACAGGCTGTTCCTCCAGAGGACCCAGGTTCAATTCCCAGCACCCATGTGGTAGTTCACATCTGTCTGTAACTCCACTTCCAGAGGATTTGAGACCCTCACAGCAATGCACATCAAATAAAAATGAAATAAATTATTTAAAGAACAAAACCACAATTTGTTTTGCAGACAGGGTCTCACTACGTAGCCTTGGTTGGCCCAAACTCCGAGATCCACCTGCCTCTGCCTCCCAAGTGCTGGAACTAAAGATATGAGCCACCATGCCTGGCTGGAACGAAGTTTAAAAGAGGAAAAATGTAATGTCCCTAGTATTATTAGTTACTGGAAGACCACACGCTTCTAGGAGCTTTTGTGAGCAGAACTGAAGGAGCACAGAGAAGAACCAGGGCTCCTGTTCCCTGCAGCGGTCTCTGTACTGAGACAGAATGTTCTCGCCTCTTTCTAGGAACATCTTATCAGTCACATCTTCATCTTTACTCCGGCATGTGGATAAGGCCAAAGGCTTGGATATTTAAAACAATTCCTCCTCTGCATGTAGTCAGGGGTGTCCATGTGTGTTGGGGCATCTGTGGGGACCAATCTGCATGTATCATTTTTCCCTACCATGTACGTCCTGGGGCTCAAATGTTGGTCACAAGGCTTGGCAGAGTGTGCCTTAACGTGATGAGCTCAATTATGATCTTCCATAGCCCAGGCTGGCCTCAAACGTGCTATGTAACCAAGGACGACCTCGAACTTCTAATCCTATCTCTACCTCCTGGACGTATGTACCATCACCCATGGTGCTGGGAATGACACTGAAGAGTTTCCACGTGTGCTAGGCAGGGACCACCAACTGAGCTGAATCCTAGCACTGTATCATTTTACAATTTATACTTGGCAAGTTTACATGTTAATGTTTCATTGATACAAACAAATGTGTTTGTTCCAGCACAGCTCCTGGGGGAGACTAAACTTCCTGTAGGCAAAGAGTAATGGGAAGTTTTAAGACAATAAAGGAAAATACCCAAATATCCTCGAAAAACAAACCAGGGCTGGAACTCGGCAAGACTGTGCTTGCTTAGCATGCACAAGGACCAGGGTTATAGTCCCTAGCCCTTCAAAAAAGTGTGTGTGTGTGTGTGTGTGTGTGTGTGTGTGTGTGTGTGTGTGTGTAAGGTGACAGGGTAGAACAAACGCCTTCCCAAGGAGGGAGAACCATTACCTCACCTGAGCCATGGTTTTGAGATCTGTAAGAGACAATCAGTCTTTCTTCAGGAAAGGGCTAGGGTAGTACCTACAACAGTAAAGCCAAGAAGGGGTTAAGGTGAGTGCGTG
The DNA here is from genome assembly GCA_028551405.1 of Uromys caudimaculatus. Lineage (NCBI taxonomy): Eukaryota > Metazoa > Chordata > Mammalia > Rodentia > Muridae > Uromys > Uromys caudimaculatus. The sequence goes on from CM052717.1 coordinate 49,993,457, forward strand.
AGAATTTACTCACTGTACAGCTAACTTCCATGGTTCACAACTAAACTGAGAGCATCTCCATGTGACGGCTCTGATCTCCTTTGTATATCCTAAAGAAGTGTGATAATGGGTGCTCGTGAGCTATCTCACTCCTGCATAGGATACGGCTTTTAGAACGTGATGGATCTAGGGCAAGCCGAACCCCTCCCCAAACAGCCTCGTTCTCAACAGCTGAAGTGAGAATTTCTGGTTTCGCTGGAGACTCAGTAGCGTCATGTGATATTTTTCTGAAGCAGAAGGGCCCGCGATGTTTGGAGAGAGCATAAGTATAACCCAGCAGACAGCAGACAGCGGTCTGGCATCGGTTCACCTTGCCACTCTTTTCTGGTCTTTGCCGGTCTTAACTGACACCGATATTACATTGGCTCATCTTGCTTTCTTCACTGATCTTCCTTCACCCATTGTGACTTCATAGAAACACATCAAAGAACTTCTGCTGGTGTTCCGGCTGGATCATGGCACTTTGGTGACTCATGCCGACTAGCTGAGCCCCACGCTGCTGATTCGCGTTTGGTGTTTGGTCATGGACTGGACTGCAGACAGAGAAAACTGGAATGACCCCAAGGAACTGCTCCCTAACAGGTCCACATCCCCCTTGTCCTTCTAGCCACTTTTCTCCCCTGCCTTTGGCCAATGGTCTGTAAGGGAGGTTGAAGTGTTTGGAAGCTACAGCTGGCTTCCAGACTGTTCCATAGTGAGGCCATGTATGACAACATGTGAGAACACCTGACAGCTCAGCTGAGCAGCACTGTGAACCGTCTAACACCCGACAGTGCCCAAGATAGCCTCAAAGTTGTTGTGTACATGAGAATGACTTGCCCTGATCCAACTGCCTCTTTTTTTTTTTTTTAGTTTTTCGAGGCAGGGTTTCTCTGTGTAGCCCTGGCTGTCCTGGAACTCACTCTGTAGACCAGGCTGGCCTCGAACTCAGAAATCTGCCTGCCTCTGCCTCCCAAGTGCTGGGATTAAAGGCGTGCACCACCACTGCCCGGCCAACTGCCTCCTTTTCAAATGTATTTACATTATGTGCATGAGTAGTCTGTGAGCATGTATGTACACACCTTTGCATTCTTACCTTCGGAGGACAGAAGAAGATAAAGACAGCTGTGAGTTGCCATGTGAATGCCAGGAACAGAACCCAGGTTCTCTGTAAGAGCAACATGTACTCTTAACAGTTGAGCCAACTCTCCAGATGCCAACTGCCCCCCTAAAGATTTATTTATTTTATATATACGACAAGTACACTGTCGCTGTCTTCAGACACCCCAGAAGAGGGCATCGGATCCCATTACAGATGGTTGTGAGCCACCATGTGGTTCCTGGGAATTGAACTCAGGACCTCTGGAAGAGCAGTCAGTGATTTTAACTGCTGAGTCATCTCTGGTGAGTAATTCTCACCTCAACATCTCTCCAGCCCATAATACCTGCCCTTTTAACAGGAGGGTAACTTCAGATTCAGTCACGGTGAAACCCCACAGACAGCAAGTGAGGCAAATGTCAAGTGTTCTTCATTCTAACCCAGAAATCCTATTTTCCCTTCTGTAAAGTTCTGTGTCCATTAATTTAAGCTCAATAGGCTGGAAAGCTGAGAATAATAAATCTTTAACTGGGTAAACTGCTTTTTAGAATGTAAATTTTAGGCAATGGGGTGGGGTGGGGGTATATGCTGCTTTTTCATAAGCAAGAGGCTTCTTGCACTCTGGTGCCACTAGGAAATAAAGTGAAAGAATTCTTGACCAAAACATATGTGACAAGAGGGAATTCTCACCTCAACACTGGATGAAGACCCCAAGGGCAGTGGCTGCCTGGGTTCTGTTGGATCCTATCCAAGAAGACTCACGGGACAAACAAGATCCCATCCAAACAGGTGGGCCCTGCATATCCAGATGGACAGGAGGTGGCAGCTGGAGAAAGGCTGTACACATGAGAAAAGCTGTGTATCTGGAGGGTCCCAGAGAGTAGCCTCTCGTAGGAAGTAAGAGAAGACATATGCTAAGTTACCAGTTATGCTGGCCTCCTGCTGTCCTCAAACCCCTGATTTCTCCCTTGCAGCTCCCAGTCCATTTCATCTGGACACTACTCCCTGTAGAAGAGACAAAATGGAGGTTGGAGAATTGGGGGAGGGGGGCCATGTATGTACCTTTCACACAGTAGGTTTTCAAAAGCAGGAAGATTTTGCCTTTAAAAAAAAAAAAAAAGTAAGAATACGAGTTTCAGTGGCTAGAGAGATGGCTCAGAGGCTGATGCTGTCACAGAGGACCTGAGTTCAGTTCCCAGTACCCACAGTGGGTAGTTCACAGCAGCCTGTAACTGAGGGTACACACACACACACCAAAGGTTTACCAAGTCTGATTGGCTAAATGACTGCTTTGAAATTGCTCTGTATTTAAATGTGCTTTTTTTTTTTTTTTTTTTTTTTGTATCTTAAGAACGCCTTGCATATTTTTCTTCTGAAGCCCTAGGGTTGAGCTGGGAGGGTGAGAGTGGACCTGTGTAAGTTAGGCAAGTGCTTTAACCACTGAGCTACACACCCGCTGGTTTTTTTAAACTGTAAATTCCCAATGGTGTTCTGCTTATTCGAGCATATTAGTCTGGGGTTGCTCAATACACAGTGATACACCCTCAAAATTTTATTTTCTCTTCATTAAAAATAATTAAGGGGCTAGAGAATTGGGTCAGTGGGTAAGAGCACTGACTGCTCTTCCAGAGGTCCTGAGTTCAATTCCCAGCAGCTACATGGTGGCTCACAACCATCTGTAATGGGATCTGATGCCCTCTTCTGGTGTGTCAGAAGACAGCAACAGTGTAGTCATAGAAATAAAATAAATTAAAAAAAAAATTAAAACAAAAATCTCAGCACACACCTTTAATCCCAGCACTCTGAAGGTAGCAGTAGGTGGATCTCTTTAAATTCGAACCCAACTAGGGCTACATAGTGAGTCCCCATCTCAAAAAATGTAAAATAAATAAATAAATAAATCAGCAGAGTGTGGTGGCACATGCCCTTAATCCCAGCACTCGGGAGGCAGAGGCAGGCGGATTTCTGAGTTCGAGGCCAGCCTGGCCTACAGAGTGAGTTCCAGGACAGCCAGAGCTACACAGAGAAACCCTGTCTCGAAACAAAGGAAAACAAATCAGCCAATTACACTTTTTAAGTTGCCCATGAAAATAAAATGGCAACTATTATGAAAGTTTGAACAATGCCAACTATCCAAGAGAGGTGTCTCACGTGCTCCACTAGCATCCCATAATGGGCAACTTCTCGAGTCCTCATGGACTCTGAACACAAACACTTCAAAATTCGATTCAATCACTTGTAGTCATCACCCTAGAGGTCCCCAAGACAAGTGCAATCCCATTCACTCTTCAGAGTCCTACACTGTCAAATAAATCGACTCACTTTAAAACGGAGACGCACGCATTTCCCCCTTACCATTCTGGTTAACAATCGTTTTCTTTGTTTATGCTTTTATTTGGATTTCAAATTTAGAAAAATATAAAATTGATATAAATGCCATTTGACCTGTTAGATCCTTGGACAGGAACAGCAGTGGGAGCCAGCCTAATAATGCACATTAGGAAATGAGTAAAATGTTAATAGATATCCAAAGGGCTTGGGTAGCTCTGTCTGGCCTGGAAGTTGCTAAATCAAAACATCCACCTGCCTGTCTCTAAAATGCTGGGATTAAAGACATGCACCACAGCACCCAGCTAATGTTCTTTGCATTAAAAGGGGAATAAAATGCTAACAATCGTTTTCTACGACACTGAGACCTGCCTATAAGGACAGGTTCAAAAAGACACACAAGTGGAATCTCCTAGGGAAGAATCCAGAAAAACCACAACTCCGGCGCGCGCTGGGCTCGCTCCCTTCCTCCCTCCCGGGGGCGCGCTCTTGGCGCCTGCCCTCGCTACATTCTCTCCTATGCGGCCTGGGCTCTCGCTGTAGTCCCGGGGTTTTCCTTCCTTGTCTGCCCTAACCAGCTTTCCTCTTCAGCACGCCCAGCCGGGCTCGCTCATCACCCGCCCACTTCACACGTACAAGACCCACCGGGCTCACCTTCGACCGCTGGTTAGAAGTGCGCGTCTGCGCGGTGCGGCGCGCTTGGTCTATCCCAGGGGTCTCTGCGGCGCGTCCGTGGGGCTGCTGGCAACACGCGCCTTCCCGACATCCGGGTTTTGCGGACCTTGCACTACATTTCCCACAGACCACCGGGACATATTCAAACCGCTGATTTTGGGTCTGAGTCTGACTTGCATGCACCAGAACTCCAGTCTGGAGTTCGTGTTCGTGTGTGCCGACTTGCGTGTTTGTGTGACGAGGCCATGGTTAAGTGCGTGGCTGGGCTTGGGTACCTGCTCTGATGAGGGGCCTTTAGAGTGACCGCTATGATTTGTGATGTGGGCTGTGATGGATCTGAAGTCCTCCATCATAAGATGGCACTGCCTTGACTTAGTATATTGTACTGACTAGGTTCATGGGGCAGAGCTTCATTTCTGCACTTCCAGTTTGTTTGGAGTCTGTTGGGGAGTCTGCTTTTGCCTCTGAAGGCTAAAAATAGTGCTTACATTAAACAGTCCAACGAAGCATGGATTGTTTTCCTCAGGGGACTCCTGGCCTCAGGTGCCTGAGTAAATACAGCCAGGTATCAGTAGAATGGGTGGCCAGCTAGACGCCAATTTTTTGCTTTTTGAGGCTGGTCTCTCAATTATGTAGTTCTGGTTGTCCTGGAAAACCATTTCAAACTCATAGAGATCCACCCCTCTGCCTCTGAAGTGCTGGGATTAAAGGAATGAATCGCCACATCTGGCCTTTTATTTTTGTCTATCTGTACATTTTTTTTTTTTAAAGGTTGCCAGGAAGTTTGACATGGTGGTGCACATGTTTAATCCCAGCACTGGGGAGGCAGAGGCGGGCGGATCTTTGAGTTCCAGGCCAGCCGGGTCTACAGAGTGAGTTCCAGGACTGGCACGGCCACCCAGGGAAACCCCATCTTTTGCTGCCTCCTTTTTACTTGCCCTGAAGCCCTGAACCCTGGCTCTGTAAATGTGCCTTGGGTAGCTGGACCGGTGGTAAGCTTTTGTAGAGAGAGAGATGGTGGTAGATCTTGCTGAGCTGCCATCTGACCCTCCACTACTCACTCCAACACACAGCAGCTGGACAGCAAGATCTGAGGAATGGTGGCATGCTTTCTAAGGACCGTTTCTCTTTTCTCCTCACTGAGTTAGTTTCAAACAAGTCCTCCTCAGTGTTCCACAACCCCCTCCCACAAATGCAGCATATGGTAGAAACCAAGTGTGCAGACGCAGGGGCCTGTCAGGACACATTTATATTCAAACCAGTACTTGAGATCCTGAGGCAAAAGAAAAGTATTTTGAAGGCAGCCGTGGCTGCTGAGAGAGCGAGCCCTGCAGAGGATATGTGCTGCAGGAGAGAATATGATCCTCAAGAATGCACAACACACCTACATTTTTTCATTTCAAGACGGGGTTTCTCTGTCCTGGAACTCACTTTGTAGACCAGGCTGGCCTCGAACTCACTGAGATCCACCTGCTTCTGCTTCCTGAGTGCTGGAACTAAAGGTGTGTGCCACCACGCCTGTCTAACCAGGCCTTTTTTTCTTTTTAAGATTTATTGTATGTAAGTACACTGTAGCTGTCTACACTTTTTCTTCTCTCTCCGGCCCTACTCCCTCAGGCACCACTCGCTGTAGCTGTCTTCAGACGCCCCAGAAGAGGGCATCCGATCCCATTACAGATGGTTGTGAGCCACCATGTGGTTGCTGGGAATTGAACTCAGGACCTCTGGAAGAGCAGTCAGTGCTCTTAACCGCTGAGCCATCTCTCCAGCTCCTAACCAGACTTTTTAAAACAAAGAATTTGAACTATACTTTTATGTATGTATATGTATGGGCGTGTTCCCGGAAGTCAAGAAGACGACGTGCATGGGTGGGCTTTTGAAGCCCATGCTAGATTCGCCTCCTCTCCCCCTCTCTCCCTCTCATTTTGCTTGCAGATCCCAGATGTAGTTCTCTGCTAGTTCTTCAGCATCATGAACGCTGCCCCGCTCCCCACCGTGATGATAATGGACTCAACCTCTGAAACCGTAAGCCAGCCCCCAGTTAAATCCTTTCCAGAGTGTCTCTGGTCGGGTGTGTCTTCACAGCAATAGAATGGTGACTAAGACAAAAGGTGGCTGTGAGTCACATGGACAAGGCCAGTGTGTGCCCATGCACGTGCAGCACGTATAATTCACGCGCCCAAGGCCGGGCCTCAGGCCCGCACCCATAATCCCAATGCTCCTCCCAAGGCAATGGCAGGAGGATGACCACAAGTTCAAGTCTAGCTTGGCCTACATGGCAAGTTCCATGTCAACCAAGGCTTCAAAGAGAACTCGTCTTAGAACAAACAACCATTCAGAAATTGTTTTTGGCAAGAGTGGATGAGTGGGTGGGGGCACAAGGTCCTCCTGCCGGTGGAGCTACAGGAAAGATTTAGAGTTTGTTTTAGAAAACTTACAATGCAATTTATTTTTGTGCATCTATTTGTAATTTTACACATGTGTACATTTCTGTATCTGACCACAATGAGAACATGAAACCACTCCAACACCTCAAAGGACACCCTCATGCCTTGCTTCCATCCCAAGACCCTCCCGAGGCGAACACTCAGTGAACGCTCACCAATCCTCAGGTAAGGTTTTGCCATTTTCAGAATGTCATATAAGAGGAATCACACAACTTGTAACCTTTTAGACAGGTTCAGCTTCTAGTTTAATTCATTTGAAGTTTATCAACATAGTTGAACATTTGAACACTTCAGTAGTCTCGTTGTTGTACTAGCCCATTTTGCTCACGTGATACAATATACACATTTACCCACCAAAGCACACTTGGCTCCTTTCAAATTCTGAGGAACTATCTGTGACATTGTCCATTAGCATTTTCTTTTGTGAAGATGTTTTCATTTATCCAAGGTATATTAAAAAAAAAATACAAGGGGAACTTCAGTGTCACATGGGAAGTACATGGTTTTTAATTTTTGATTGTTTCTTCCATTGAATTTTTTTTTTTTTTTTTTTTTAACTTTTAAGGTGTTTTTGTTTTTGTTTTTTTGAGACAGGGTTTCTCTGTAGACCAGGCTGGCCTCAAACTCAGAGATCCACCTGCCTCTGCCTCCTTGGCTTCTGTTTTCACTTTTAAAAAGATTTATTTTATATATGCGAGCACATTGTCACTGTCTTCAGACACACCAGAAGAAGGTATGGGATCCCATTACAGATGGTTATGAGCCACCACGCGTGGTTACTGGGAATTGAACTCAGGACCTCTGGAAGAGCAGTCAGTGCTCCTAACAGCTGAGCCATCTCTTCTGCCCCATCGGTTTTCACTCTTAATGCATCAGCTTTCCTAGGCTGAGATTAAAGGAGTTTTGTTCCTCCCTTGTGTCTAGTAGACCCTGCCATGGCTCTACAGTGCCCGAGACAGTCTGTTTTGTTTTAACTTTTTAAGAGATTAACAACTTGTTTTCAGGGTGGCTTAGACACTTTGCAGTTCTTTTAGCAATACAGAGGAAGTTGTGCCATAGCCAGCCAGCATCTTCTATTGTTCACACACCAGGGGCTTTGAAAAGTTCAAGATTATAAACTGTTAACTATTTCAAACGGTTGAACATCCCAGAGGTAGATGCTGGAGACAAAAGCCAAGGCCAGTACTATCTGCTGTTTCTTATTTCTTGTGAAGTGTGGCACTGGAAGCCTGGCTACTCCAGATTGTACTGGGAAAACATCTCACAAGACAGGTTCACACTTAAGATGCACTGTTCATTAACATATGGGGACACAGAGAGTAAAGCAGCGTGTTTGTTCACATATCACCAGGAAACCCATAATCAAAGATGGAGTTAATGTAAACCATTAACCCCAAACCAGTTTGCTTATCGGTGCATTTCAAGTTAGCCTGGCTTGACTGTGGAATTAGTGAGCTGAGGATTCTTGCAGAGCTTCTGCTTTGAGCACTCACAAAGCAAAACTTCGCATTCGGACTAGAGCCAGCAGGCTGTGGGATGGTACTTAGTGTAGGAACAGCAGGCAGCCTGCATCTGGAGGATATGCAGCTCCCTCCTCAGCTCACGTGCCTTGCTTTTAAACAAAGTATGATAAGGATATGTTCTGTGGGATCTTATGAGTCTTTTGAAAATAGAGTAGACTGTCTTGGTTAGGGTTTTATTGCTGTGAAGAGACACAACGACTCTTACAAAGAAAAACATTGAATTGGGGCTGGCTTACAGGTTCAGAGCTTTAGTCCATTACTGTCATGGTGGGAAGCACGGCAGCATGCGGGCAGACATGGTGCTGGAGAAGGAGCTAAGGGCTATATCTTGCTCTGCAGGCAGCAGGAGACTGTGCCACAACAGGTGTGGCTTGAGCATAGGAGAACTCAAGGTGGCTCCACAGTGACACACTTCCTCCAGCAAGGCCACCCCTCTTGTAGTGCCACTCCCTATGGCCAAGCATTCAAACACAGGAGTCTATGGGGGCCATTCCTGCTCAAGCCACCATGCAGCATATCCTTACAAAGGCTGAATGACCTTATAAGCTGAGTGTAGTGACACATCTATAATCACAAGACTTGAGAGAGACAGCAGGAAGACTAGAAGTTCAAGGACACCCTGAACTATATGACATAGCGAGTTGGAAGCCAGCCTGGGCTATATGACATAGTGAGATGGAAGCCAGCCTGGGCTATATGACACCCTGTTTGAAACAAGCATGTTAGGGGGAGGATCTAAAGGACTGAAAGAAAAATCAGACACGGCCCTGGAGGCGGTCAATGTCCAGCCTAGGTATCTCCATAGGCTACATGCCTTCACGTGTGAACACTGGCCCCTGCCCCCCCTGCAGCCTGCCTCCCCTGCAGCCTGCCTTCCCCTCCCTCTCCTCGGAGCCATCGCCGATCAGTATTTGTAAATACTCAATCACAGCGTAGGAACCACACACAGCACGAAGGCCAGAACCGTAGAAAGGCCGCAGTCTTGTGACCCTGACGGCCTCTAGCCGTTAGGTACTAACCTGCGGAAGAACAACTACTTTCTTGTTATAAAATCTTGGTCATCTCATTCCCTGGTCATTGTTCTACAACATACAAACACGTGTCTACAGCATGAATCTGCCAAGACTGTAGGGTAAGTAGGCATGGGTTCTAGAACCACCTTCATTCATCACAGCTGTCCAAACAACACAACGGAGCAACTAATCCAAGTTCAAAACTCCTTTCAGTTATTTATCTAAGGTGAAAATCTCTAAAAATCAATGCAAAAATAAATAGCCTCTCTCAGCTTCATAGGAAATCCCCAAGCAGAGCACAGCCCAGGCTGCGGCGCACAGCCTGGTGCACTCTGAGGTATCTTTAATCACACAAACAAATCCAATTTTAAAAAGAAAGAAAATGCACAAAGGCACACTTTGGAGGAGGGACTGAGTGGCTGACAGCTTCAGGTGACGGCCACACAGCTCCACGGCTTCCAGCAGACCTCCCTGACATCTGCCCATCACATAGTGGAAAGGAAATGGAAAGACGGCAGGAAGAAGGGGCCGGAGACAGGGTGTTTTACCAGGACCTGGCCCCAGGGACCTAGCAACAGCTTACGTCATCACCCGTCACTGACAGGTGCACCAGGTGCCACCTGATGGCTCTGTCTTCCCCGATCTCTGCCTTGTTCATTCTCTTTGTCATCTCTGACTCTCTCTCATGTCCCCACTCTCAGAGGGCCTTTCGCTCTTTCCCAGTAAATCTCGTACACTAGATATGTTGCTTGGCGTAATTTCTTAGTGGTGCGCCGTGGCATCGGCCTACCACGGGTACCCACCTCCATGCTTTCTCCCAACAGCCTCCAGTGAACTACTCCCTCCAAATATGACCCCACTATTAATTTCACCAAGGCTCCTAACTTGCTGATGAGGCCAGAGTCCCCCAGGAGCTGGCAGCCAAGCCTGTAACATGTGAGCCGTTGGCAGTACATTTCAGATTCACACTAAAAACTGCATCAACTCTTCCAAGCAGCAGTTTCCACGTTAACAGTTACGAAGGCATAAAAGCCCATGTAGACTTTCCTTAACATTCAAAACGCATCCTAGAAGGATGTCTGTGCTCCCTGCCACCGGACCCTATCATTCATCTGTCTTCTCTTCATGGGGCTCCACAATAGACCTGTTCCCTCTGCATTAACCACGGCATGTCTGTAGTATCCAATTCACTCTGTACAGAGTACATGGGGGCTGGGGAGATAGCTCAGTTGGTAAAGTGCTTGCTGTGCAGGTAGGTGTAAGGACCTTAGTTCCCTCCCAGAAGCCATACAGGATCCCAGGCGTGGTGCTGCGAGCTGGGATCCCTAGGGGGAGCGAGGCAGAGATCGGAGATACGTAGGGTTCACCGGCCAGGCAGCCCAGCCCTGCTGAACGTCAGTCGGTAGAAACCCTTCTTTATAAACAACGTGGACAGCTTCTGAGAACTGAGGTTGTTCTCTGCAATATACACCATTCACACTCACACTCACACTCACACACACACTCACACACTCATCATCATTTGAGTGTGAGTAGTAGGACCTGTAGGCCTTGGTAAAAGCTGTGTTTTTCCCACCCACCCCTAGTTTCAACAATCTTATAGGTTTTCCAGTGTTGAGCAAAAGACATGCTGAATGCTTCTGTTTCTCTCATACTTTTCGAATAAAGTGTTAACTGTGGCTGAAGGCCACCCCAATATCATCACTTTACGATAGTAAGATCTGGGTGACCGAACGCCTCTCCTTGTGCATTCTACTCTCAGTCCCGTTTCCCCAGGAATGCCGCTAGAGTTCCCTTCTAGCGCCATTTCTGTGGGGTCTGTCAATGACTGTTTTGCCTGCTTGAATGTGCAACCTAATGAATGCCTGGGTCTTGCAGAGGCCAGAGGCCAGTATTGGATCCCCTGGGACTGCCATTACAGCCAGCTGTGAGCCACCAAGTGGGTGCTGGGAACTAAACCCAAGTCCTCTGCAAGAGCAGCCAGTTCCCTTCAACTGCTGAGCCATCTCTTGACCCATTCCAGAATTCTGTCCTTTGAACCACTATCACATTGGGAACATTTGTAGCTGTTTCTCTTCGACTAAAGTTATCTCATGCCATGGAAGTTCTGAATCACATGGTACTATCTCAAAGCTGACTGAATATACATACGCCCTAAGACTCGGAGATTCCACTCGTTGAATATACACAGAAAAGTGCATACATGTACCTTTTTGTTATGGCCATAAGCAGTAAACAATGTAAAAGTCTACCAACAGCAGAACAGGCAAGAGAGATATACGAATATAATGGAATTCTATATAGAATAAAAATAAATGAACTACTGCTCATGCACTCATAACTGTCCCAGGGACAATGAGTGGAACAAGCTGTGTTATGAAAGAACATATAGTAACAATACAATTTTATATAAAGGTTTATAATGTGTAAAACCTAGCTTATAATTTTACAAGTCAGAGCTGTGGTTAAATTTGAGGGGGCAACAACTGACTTTTATTCCACATGGGCAAGTTGCATGGGTCAATGGTCTATTACTGATTCCAAAGGAATGTATGTACCGAGATTGAAAAGCAAATTTGAACATTTATAGCATTTTATCAGAGGTCAGTGTAGTCTACTGAATCTAGTGGTCAAAACCTGAAGCCTTCATTTTCAAATACTTTTTTGTCATTTAGTTTATCTGTGTTATTTAGTAGTTTCTGTGTGTGATAGGTTACCAAATAGTAAACGGAAGGAACGGGACCTGAAAGCACTCAGTCTCAAAAATAAAACAAAACAAAACAAAACAAAAAACCCCGCAAAACCCAAAACCAGAAAACCCCAAATCTGCCAGTTGTAGTGGCATAGACCCCTTTAATCCCAGCACTTGGGAGGCAGAGGCAGGCAGATCTCTATGAGTTTGAGACCAGCCTGGTCTATGTACCAAGTTCTGGGCCAGCCAAGTCTACATAATGAGACCCTGTCTCAAAAATCTAAATATATAAATAAATAAAAGCACACCACTCACTGAAATCTCAGGGTTTCTGCCTTGTGAGTTCTCTGGTGGGCGACGAGGTTCGATTTACAACTAAAGAATTTCCCACACTCTTTACATTCATAGGGTTTTTCTCCTGTGTGAGTTTTCTGGTGGCGAATGAGGTTTGATTTTCTACTGAAGGCTTTCCCACACTGGGGACAGCCATTGGATTTTTCTCCTGTATGTATTCTGTAGTGCACAGTGAGGATTGCCTTCTGGCGGAAGGACTTCCCGCAGTCACTGCAGATGTAGGGCTTCTCCCCAGTGTGGATCCGCCGATGGAGGGTCAGGGTTGTCTTCTGGCAGAAGGACTTCCCGCACTCACTGCAGATGTAGGGTTTCTCCCCTGTATGAGTCCTCTGATGCACCGTGAGCGTCGTTTTCTGGATAAACGCCTTCCCGCACTCCGCGCACTGATAGGGCTTCTCCCCTGTGTGGGTTCTCTGATGGTCGATGAGGTATGACTTTTTTCCAAAGGCACTTCCACACTGAGTGCACTCGTAGGCTTTCTCCCCCGTGTGTGTTTTGTGGTGCCTGGTGAGGGTGGCCTTCTGGCGGAAGGACTTCCCACAGTCCACACAGAGATAGGGTTTCCCCTCTGTATGTGTTTTTTCATGGAGTGTCAGAGCCGTCTTCTGACGGAAGGCTTTCCCGCACTGACTGCAGATGTAGGGCTTCTCGCCCGTGTGGATCCGCTGATGCTCGATAAGGTAGGACTTCCTCCTGAAGCTGTTCCCGCAGTAAGGACACTGGAAGGGCCTCTCGGCCATCTGAGACCCGGGCTGCACAACAAACACTGACTTTCTGCAAAGGACTTTCCCATATTTGTTGTATGTAGAACATTTTTCCATAAGATCATGTGGATGAATACCAAGGTCTGACTTTTCAAAAAAAGCGATTTCGTCTTTACTGAAGTAAAAGCTTCCCCCTTCTCTGTGAGCTCTGTCATGTGGAAATGCCACTCCTGTCATGAGGAAGGAGCTGTCACATTCAGTATATTCAAACTGCTGCTCTGGAATCTGGGTCTTCTGGTGCAGAGTGAGCTCCGGCTTAGAGCTCAGATCCCTTTCGATTTGTTTATGGAGAGTCGAGACAGGATGAGTTTTCTCCTGCTTCAGGAATGTTCCCTCCCACTCATTCCTGCCACCCAACTTCCCCATTACAGGGTTTATATCTCTACTGATGAATTCTGAGATATTTTTCAAAACTTTCCCATCAGATTTATACTCAAATAGTGTTTTGGAAATAATATGGTTCCTTCTGCCTCGTGTGTTCCCATAAATATTGCTTCTCTCCTTAATAAGCTGCCTGTGGTTGATGGTTACGATTGACTTTGGGGGCTTGTCCTGGTAGTCTCCGAACTTCACCAAAACCTCTTCATCTTCTAGAAAAGAAGATAATTAGTTAGCAATATTTCAAATACACACACACACACACACATACGTATATGTATATATAAATGCAGTGGATATATATTGAAAGAACTCATGATGTCTCATTGTGGTTTACAAAAAGGATAGACTAGATGTATGGTCTATAATGATACCGTATATCAGTGTTAGAAAAGTTCCCCGTCTCTCATGCCAACAATAAAGGACCATCAGCCCAGGGCTGCCCTATATCCACAATGGGCCAGGCCCTCCCCCATCAATTACGAGTTAACAAAATGCTTTAAAGGCCTGCCTACAGCATGATCTTCTGGAGGAAGTTTCCTGAGGTTCCCCCCCATACCTCTAGTTTGTGTCATGCTGACATAAAACTATCCAGCGCAGCCTTGAACTTGCTGTGTAGCCAAGGATAAGCTTGGATGTAGTTCTGGCCTAGATCTCCCCTTCTACCGCGGAGGCCTGGGCACGGACTCAGGCCCGTAGGCTTGGGCAGCCAGAACTTTACTACTGACCCTCCTGGGGCCGCCTCTCACGCGCTGGGGTTCCAGGCCTCTGCTCTCTTTGCTTCTGTTTCTCCCATAGCAACTTTGGCTATGAAAATGATTTCCTGCTAGCCTGTGCTCCACTGTCTGCTTCCTTTATTGCTGGAGTGGCACTAATGAGGAGCACGCGGCTGCACGCTGGCCTGCAGGACCTCCCCCACCCCACCACTCCTACCTCTCCCTTTACCACGTCGTCGGCCTTGTCTTCCTGTCCCTTGAACCCGTCGCTATTCCCCTCCCCCACTCTCGGCCTTTTCTCCCACTGCCCACCCGTGCTAGTACTTTCCCATTCCTCCCCAAGTCTTACAGGTAACCGAGGTCTCCCAACCCCAACCGGGGACACTTAAAGAACTCAGGAGTACCAAAAGAATTGCCTGTGCCAACAAGAAACAAAGGGCTCTTTGGAAGGGAACAGTTTTAACTGAGGTGGGGTCTGGAGACATGTGCATGGCCACAAGGGGTCTCTCTATTTGATCCCATCCACCTGGCTAGATCACTCAGTAAGAGGAACTTCAGTGGTAAAGCATTTGTCTGGCAGACATAAAGTGCTCTGGGTTCCATCCATGGCATCAGAAATATCTTCACATCACAAAGCAAATAGATATATACTATACAGAAAAAATGGGTGTGCTACTGTATTTTACTGAGTCCTGGCTAACGCCCTTAGAACAAAGTTGTGAGAGACATGTTTCCTGTCTGTATGTTTATGCTTGCCTGTGTTTGTATCATTCCCACATACATGAACATGTATACACAAAGACACACAAACTCAAAAAGAAATGAAAATATGACATTTCAAATATAGGAGTAAAACTTTTTTTTCATCAAAAATACATTTTATGGGAGTGGGGTGGGGTGTGAGTGAGCACAGCCATGCACTTGAGGGTTCGAGACCAGAGGTTGATACTGGAGCTTTCTGAACTGCCATCTACCTCATTTTGTACGACAGACAAAACAAAACAAAACAAAACCACAAATGACTTCAGCATCTAAAACCATGTATGGATCTCTGAACTATAAAGCTGGGTGGAGAGCAGAGACAGGCGGATTTCTGAGTTCGAGGCCAGCCTGGTCTACAGAGTGAGTTCCAGGACAGCCACGGCTACACAGAGAAACCCTGTCTCGAAAAACAAAACAACCAAAAATAAAAAAAATAACAATAAATAAAGCTGGGTGGAAGAAAACAATCACAAAAATGGTCTAGAATAAACAAAACTAATTCTAGTAACATTCAAAAACTTAGTGGGAGGAGAGGCTGGGGAAGAGACTCAGTGAACTGAGCTGCGGGAAGTGCCCTGCCTGACGGGGACCGGATGCAAGGGTTTGTACAGTTGTCAGGGTCTGAAGCGGATGTGTCAGACCTCTGTGCACACCACCCCCCAAGCCTGTAAAGGGTCTGGGTAAGGCAGTATTTCTATAAACACTGGGCAGACAAGGAAAAGACTGACGTGGAAGTGAGACTCAAAACAAAGATTTAGATTTTTAGGTGCATGAAACTCAACCACATATAGATGCTTCAGAAATCTCAGACTTTTAAATATTCACATATGAGCCAGGTGTGTGGCTCACGCCTTTAACCCAGCATTCTGGAGGCAGAGGCAGGTGGATCTCTGTGAGTTTGAGGCCAGCCTAGCCTATATAGTGAATTCTAGGATAAGCAGAGATACATAGTGAAACCCTGTCTCAATAAATAAACAAAAATTTATATACACTATGGAAAAATGTAGAAAACTATAAGTTCTAGTAAAAGTGTGCAGAAACAAGCATTGTGCACTGTGGAGGGGATGAAACGAGCGGTGCTGCTGTGAGAACAGCTTGGCCAGCTCTCAAAACTAAACGTGGAGTTACTATACGAGCCGGCAAGTCTAACTTAGAGATGTACCCAGCTGAATTGAAGCCAATGATTGTACAGCCACGCACACAGCAGCGTCACTCACAAAAGCCAAAGATGTCAATAACCCACATAATCAACAACCAGAGGAGGAGCCCAGGGAGCACCCCGAATGGACAATATCATATTAACCAGCCTTAACAAACGAGCAAGTCTGAGATGCTGCAACACACATGAGTACAGCGAACATGAGGTGAAATCCAACAGACACAAGAGGGACACACACCATGTGATGCGTTTCCACACAAGTCCTCATGAGATCATAGAGAAGCTACAGCGATGGATGCCGGGAGCGTGGGTAATTCCATGTTATTGTTAAAAGGGTGCAGATGTGTTTGTTTATTTTCCTTTTGAGATGAGTTTCCTCTGTGTAGCCCTGGCTGTCCTGGAACTCTCTATGTAGACCAGGCTGGCCTCGAACTCATAGAGATCTGCCTGCTTCTGCCTCTGAGTGCTGGGATCAAAGGTGTGAGCCACCTCACCAGGCAGGGTTTCAGTTTTGAAAGATTAAGAGTTTTGGAGCCCAGACAGTGGTGATGGCTGCATAAAACAAGACTGTAGTTCACTTAAAATGTTAAAGCTGGTAAATGACTTTATGACAACTCTAAAAGAGATGCCCTAAATATTCAACACTGTCGGACACCTGAGATCCAGCACCCAGAGGATGTTTTGGTTTTGGCTTTAACAGTTGTGAGCTACCTGCCCCCAACCCCCACTGGACTTCGGTTTTCTCATGAAGCATCAGAGATCGAGCCCTGGTCTTTGACTACCATGTGCTTTAGCCCTGAGCCATCCCTCCAGCCATCCCCCACCCCACAGCATTTTTATATCTGTGACTTACCGAGATAGCTCTGACTTGGAAAAATTCTCTCTGTCCATAGCTCCTCTCCTTGTTCCAGCTTGCGGATCATATCAGGTTTTGTTATGTGAAATCCTGATAATGAAGAGAAGGAAGGAAGGAAGGAAGGAAGGAAGGAAGGAAGGAAGGAAGGAAGGAAGGAAGGAAGGAAGGAAGGAAGGAAGGAAGGGAGAAAGGAAAGAATGAGAGGCTTGTTTTAAGCTCCTGGGACTCCAAACTGAGACAGACACAACCTCACCATGGTAGATGGGACAAATTAATGCCAATAATCATACATTCTGGGGCTGGAGAGATAGCACAGCAGTTAAAAACATTGGTTGCTCTTCCGGAGGACCCAGGTTCAATTCCCAGCACCCGCATGGTCATGCACAACCATCTATAACTCTAGTTCTAGGGATCCAATACCCACTTCTGGCCTCTGCAGGCATCAAACACATGTGGTTCATATACATACATACATATACACATACATAACATATATTACATACATACATACATACATACATACATAACTTATATTACATACATACATACATACATACAGGCAAAACACCCCAATATATTAAATAAAAATAAATCTTTAAAAACTCATACTGGGCTGAGGTCAGTGGTGCACACTTTTAATCATAGCACTCATGAGACAGAGGCAGGAAGATCTCTGTGAGTTCAAGTTAGCCTGGTCTACATAGCAAGCCCCAGAAGAGCTAGGGTAACATAGGAAGACCCTGTCATTAAAAAAATGTATATTCTGCTAACAGGAAGAGAGTCCCACCGGGCTGAGGAAATGTCTGTCGGTCAAGCATGAGCTGGTTGTGGGATTCTCGGGAGCAGGGTATGGTGACACTCACCCACAGAGATGAAATGACAGTAGTTCTCTAGCATCACGTCCCTGTAGAGGGCCTTCTGGGCAGGGTCCAGGCGCTGCCACTCCTCCTGGGTGAAGTCCACAGTCACGTCCTTGAATGACACTGGTCCCTGTAAGGGCACACTGTGGCAGTTCATCCTGAAGTTATTGGAAATGGGTTAGAACTAAATGTCGGGGACTAATCTGGCAATGATCAGTGACTGAACTAATTTTTATAATTTTGTCTTTTAAAAAGATTTTTTTAATGTTTATTTTATGTGTGTAAGCATTTGCCTGGAGAGAGTATGTGCACCACAGGGTTTCAGTGTCTGAGGAGGCCAGAAGAGAACGTCAGGTCCCCTGGAGCTGCAGTTGTAGGCAGTCGGGAGCCCACATGTGGGCACTGGGAACTAAACTAAGTCCTCTGCAAGAGCAGCTAGGGGTCTTTCAGCCAGGGAGGAGGGTCGAGGCTGGGTCTCTCTATGTAGCTCTGGCTGTCTTGGAACTCACCATGTAGCCCAGGCTGGTTCTGCCTCTGCCTCTGAGCGTTGAGATTAAAGGCCTGTGTCACCACCCTGACATTAGCAACCAGTACTCTCAATCACTGAGCCATGTCTCTGGTCCCTTAATTGTGTCATTTCTGCTACACACACACACACACTGAAAATACATCCAGTAGTATTTACTTTTTAATCTCATGTTAAATAACTATTCTGCTGCCGAGCAGTGGTGGCACACGCCTTTGATCCCAGCACTTGGGAGGCAGAGGCAGGTGGATTTCTGAGTTTGAGGCCAGCCTGGTCTACAGAGTGAGTTCCAGGACAGCCAGGGCTACACAGAGAAACCCTGTCATCAAAAAAAAAACAAAACAAAAAAAAACAAAACAAAAAAAAAAAACAAAAAAAAAAAACAAACCACAAATACAAAAAAAAAACCTGCTCTGCCCTGAACGCAGCCAGTTGACTGCCGGACCAAAATGATAAAATCTTGATTGTGCTCATGAGAAGTTACGGAGAGAGGCATACAAGACACAGTCACTGCATGGATCATGGACACGAGGGACAGACGTACAGGAAATGCATCACAAAACAAAGAGCACTTTCAGTTTGTACCCTGAAGTGTCACGTTAGGAAGTAGTCTTTGAGATCAAAGAAGCAAAAGCTCTAGAGGCAGCTAGTGAGCACATCATGGAGTAATTCTGAACTGTTTTCCTTTAAAGCACTGGTCTTAAAAATGAACTGTCAGGGCCTGGAGAGATGGCTTAGAGGTAAAGAACACTCACTGCTTTTTCAGAAGAGCCGGGCTTGGTTCCCAGCACTCTTGCATAGCTGCCTAACTACAGTTCCTGACACTGGAATACCTTTCTCTGCCTTCCAAAAGTACCTGTACCCATTCAGTGCACACATGTGTGACTCAAACATGCACATAAATAATAAAAATAACACATTTTTAAAAATGGACTGGGTGGGTTATTGTGGCACACACCTTTAATCCCAGCACTGGAAGACAGATGTGGGTGGATCTGTGTTTGTTCAAAGCCAGCCTGGTCTACATATTGAGTTCCAGCATAGCCATAGCTACATAGGAAGATCCTATCTCAAAAACAAAACCAAAAAAACAAAACCAAAAAAAAAAAAAACCCTAACAAAATTTTAATAATAAAAACGAACTGATCATATTTCTAAAATATTGTTATCTGTTAATCATCAAAAGGTATCAGTGGCAATTACATAGATAATTATTACTACTTTTAAATGTATGCTGTTAGTATTTTTTCCTTTCCAATATACGATCTTATATATTCTACTGCAATGCACACAGGCCTAGTCACAAAGGAACTAAAGAGATGGGGTCCAGGAGCTAAGAGCATTTGCCTCTCTTGTAGAAGACTAGAGTTTGGGTTCCATCACCTATATCTGGAAGCTCACAACTACCTACTAGCATCAGCTCCAGGGAATTTCTAGTCTCTTCTGGCTTCGACACACACACACACACACACACACACACACACACACACACACACACACACACACGCACATTAAACATGAAGAAACATAACACACATGACTTCCCACCTCAGCTTCCCCTGAGCTGGACTGCAGGCGTGGCCACCATGCCAGGCTATTGGGGTAGTACTCTTCAAGACAGGAGAAGGCCGAGAATGTTAGTGGGACAGATGGGAAATCAGATAGCCACTGCTAGAGATTATGCTGCAGAGATGTATGGGCTAATTAGGGACCACTGGTTTCTACCTGACAGGGTTTAAGAGAACTGGTTATAAACTACCTGTAGAATGAGGAGAACAGGCTCAGCTCTTGGCTCTCTGCATAGGCCAGTATGTGCGAGCTAGGAGTGGAACAGTAGTCCAGGAATATAGTGGGGCATGCCTGCAATCCCAGTACTCAGGAAGCAGATGCTGAAGAACTGCTGCAAGTTAAAGGCCAGCCTGGGCTGGACCAAAGAAGGTCATAAGAAACTGAAGTGTGCACGGGTTACTGGGTAGGCTTTTGTGTGTGTGTGTGTGTGTGTGTGTGTGTGTGTGTGTGTGTGGTTGCGTTTTTGAGACAGGGTCTCAAGCATCCCAGGCTAGCTTCAAACCTGTTACGTCATTGAGGGTGACCTTGAACCACTAATCCTCCTCTCTCTGCCTCCAAACTGTTAAGATTCTGAACCTGTGCCAGCACACCCAGTAAATGTGGTGCTGTGGACTGTGCCAGGAGCTCCATGCAGGCTAAGCAAACACTCTTAGCAACTGATCTACAGCCCCCCCCCCCCCGCATGTTGAATACACAGTTCTGATGCTCTGTCTAGAAAGTAGTCTAGAATGGACAGAGGCCTGCCTGCCTGCCTGCCTGCCTGCCTTCCTATCTTTCTTTTTAAGAATTTTAGGAAAATTATTTCTGTATTTTATGTATATGTTTACTTTGTCTGCAAGGGCATCTGCACAGCAGAAGACAGAAGACAGTTATGATCTGCCATGTGGGTGCTTGGAATTGAACTCAGGATCTCTGGCTGAGCAGTCAGTGCTCTTAATCACTGAGCTATCTCTCCAGACCTGACAGAGGTCTCTATAGTCACTGGAATCAAATCAAGTGCAGTCTTTTTTTTTTTTTTATAGATTTATTTATTATATGTAAGTACACTGTAGCTGTTTTCAGACACACCAGAAGAGGGCATCAGATCACATTACAGATGGTTGTGAGCCACCATGTGGTTGCTGGGATTTGAACTCAGGACCTTTGGAAGAGCAGTCAGTGCTCTTAACCACTGAGCCATCTCTCCAGCCCCCCCCCTTTTTTTTTTTTTTTTTTTTTTCAAGTGCAGTCTTGCAGAGCGATTCTGACTGTGTATACAGAAAATGAAAACAGAAAGAAGAGAGCCAATTAATAGTTAGGGAAAACCAATATTTTACAAGTTGGTAGATGGGGAATTTTTTTTTTTTTTTTTTTCCCTTTGGTTTTTCGAGACAGGGTTTCTCTGTGTAGCCCTGGCTGTCCTGAACTTACTCTGTAGACCAGGCTGGCCTCGAACTCAGAAATCCACCTGCCTCTGCCTCCGGAGTGCTGGGATTAAAGGCGTGCACCACCACTGCCCGGCTAGATGGGGAAATTTATGAAAGCAGGACATGGCACTGCCTTTGATTCAAGGGCAGATTACTTCAAGACTGGACTAGTACTATTCTGCAAGTGGACATAAAATTGTAGAAGATAGAAAAAAATTGTAAACTTGTAATAGTGTTGAATACTGAACCAGTTTCCACTGGCAGGTCACAGTCATAGGAATTTCTAGCAGACAAGAATTAATAGAGAATTAGAGAGGGGGCGGAGAGAGACAGTTCAGTAGTTAAGAGCACTAGGTGGTCTTACCAAGGACCTGGGTTCAGTTCCCAGGACCCACGTGGTGGCTAATCCCTGTCTGTAACTCCAGTTCCAAAGGATGGATACCTTCTTCCGACCTCCAAGAGCACCAGGCACACACATGGTACACATACATGCATGCAGTCAAAACACTCATACACATAAATCTAACAAAACAAAACCAAAAAACCTTTAAGAATCAGATAGGAGGCACACACAATCTGTTTTCGGTTGTTTCTGAGACAAGGTCTCACTTTGTAACCCTCTCCTGGAGTCGGGATCCTCATACCCCTGCCTCCCACGCTCTGGGGTTACAGGTGCACATCACCACGGCCAGCTCCACAGCCTCAGTTTCCCATGCCAGTTCATATTCAAATGTCTTCCCTGACAACCTCGGACAGGCCGGCGCTTCCCACAAACTAATCACATGACCTAACAATTTACCTCCTACCCATGTCTGCTCCTTGAGTACTCACAACTTAGATCTGAAATCAGTGTCAAGACAAACTGGATTTACTCAAGTACAATAATTTATTCCTCTCTAAGTCAAGACAATGCATTTCTAGTATAGCAGTAATCCTGTAAGCAGATGGAGAAAGAAGACAATGACCACTGTAAGGGGTCACGTTGAACAATGGCCATAAATGAGGAAGGCTTAAATCCATCTGTTAGGTACCAGGATGGCAATCCGTGAGGCCGGTGAGCCATGTACAGGAGGAAAATTGGGGTGGTGCCGCCCTTAAGTAATGTAGCTCAGCATCACTTGTCCAATCTGGCCCTAATATGAAAAACGTTTAATGGAAGCAAATTCCACTACCCAGGCAGCTGAAGCAACATTGTTAAGTAAATGTTCGTATTTCCTGAAAGAAAAGTAAGCGGACAGCATCTCACCTTAGACATGGCTTTGAGATTTGTGAGAGATGAGCCTCGTCGTCTGATCTCCTCGTCTGGAAATGGGAAGAGTCCTATAAAGGCAGAGATGGAGGGACATAAGGAGCCAGGAAGAAAACGTGCTCAGATCAGATCTCTCGGAATAACTCAACAGATCTGCATACACTTCCACTCTTTCCACACACACCTATGCTGAGTGCTTCCGACATGACACGCAGGACAAGGGTTTGTGTGGATACGAGTGCTAGGACGGATTCCGCGGGGCCTGCTGGAGCTTGCAAACGCGACATTTTGTTTTGTTTTGTTTTGTTTTGCACTCTTCAACTTCCCAGGGAGCTCAGGTTTATGGGACAGGTCTGGGCATGTGACTCAGGGGACAACACTTGCATAAGCAAGACCCCGGGCACTATGCTCAGCACTGCCCCAACCACAGCTTCTTCATGCTCTTCCCACTGACTCACACGTCACCAGCAGTACATGACAGTACCTTCCCAAGCCCTTAATCTCCATCACTTCGGTACTGTAGCTTAAAGGTATACACTTACTGCATAAGCTTCCCTGTCATAAGTTTAAATGTCCCCCCTTTTGTAACAACATCTGGCTCGTCCTACCTCTGCCATGGGTTTGTGTTTTCTAATTAGTTGAGGCCATCTTCTGATTTTTTTCCCCCCAGTATTCTATCATTTTAGGAGTCAAATAGCTTCCTTAGTTTCTCTTATACAGCTTTGTGTTGTAAAAATCTGTTAACTGTGTTCAGTGACGTCTCACATTGTATAATCAATATCTCCTCAACTAATAGCAAATGCCATCTTTATCTCTTATTTCTCCCCATGCTTCAAAAGACCTGCGCATATGTGACATTTTCCCACAGCTTGAAAATAGCTGGATTTCTACTTTCCATCTCCTCTTCTTATTGATTTCCTTGTATCACACCGTTTAAGAAACACAGTTAGGGGCAGGAGAGACAACTCAGTGGGTAAGAGCACTTGCTGCTCTGCCAGAGGACTCGGGTTTAGTTCCCAACACCCAGGTGGTAGCTCATAGACCCTGGTAACTCCAGCAGCAGGGAGGACATCTTCTTCTGACCTCTGTGGCTGCCGGGCACACACATGGTGCAGTGCAGTACATTTATACAAGCAAAACACATGCACATGAAGGCAAATAAACCTTTAAAAGAGAAACATAGTTATATATGCATCCTATGTAAGTATTACTTATATATGATGCATTATATATCATATGTAATAGATATTACAGTATGTAACATATATACATAACAAATATAATATGTAATATATTATTAATAGTTACTTCAGGAAGTGCTGCATAACACATTTTAGTAGTATAGATATGCACACAAAAAAAGAAATGAACCACTCTTGCCAATTCGAGGGATCCCATTTGGTTACATACAGTCTGAAGTGCTGACTGCTACAGAAAATATTCTGTTGCCATGTTTATTTTAATAACCAAGAATGAGACTAGTCTTAGAAGTAAAAGTGTGCTTTTTTTAAAAAATAATTTTAGGAACAGAAAACTTCACTTCCATGGATGTGTAGAACGTGCCGTTTATGAGAGGAAAGGGCTACCCTTCCTGCAGGCTCCCATGCAACACCTTTCATTCCAAAACTTTTTATTTAATATCCTGCTTCTAGGTTATCGGCCTTACCACTGGGAATTATGAAAATCTTACCTATTCCATTCCAACATTAGTATCTTTATATTTGCTAAGTTACTATTTGAAATTTTTCTCAAGCAGGCTTGCTAGTACTAATCTGATAAACAAATAGTACATAACTTCCAGGCTTGGTGGTGCACACACCACACGGAATCCCAGCAGTGGGAGGTTAAAGCAGCGGGATCACTGCCATGTTTTGGGCCATCCTGGGCTACGAGAGAATTCAGAGGCAAGGATAATGAACCTGTCTTTAAAAAATTACACAAACGTGATCATACAGCATACCTCAATCATTTAAATAATAACGGTACTACAAGCCAGGTGGTAGTGTCACAAGCTTTAAATCACGGCAGGGGGCAGAGGGCAGAGGGCAGAGGCAGGTGGATCTCTAAGTTCAAGGCCAACCTGGTCTACAAATCGAGTTCCAGGACAGCCAAGGCTACACAGAGAAACCCCCTCTTGGAAAGAAAAAAATCCAAAAAACATACACAAAATCATGAAAAATAACAGAAGAACACACGTGCTTAGTGAGAACCTTTCAAACATCCTTCAGAAAACGAACCCACTGCTTCACATGTCATTCACGACAGAACATGATAGAATTCCAGGCAAAGTCACTTACAGTCACGTTCACAAATCACTTTCAATTCTCCTGTTTCCAATAGGAGTCACACCTAATCTAAAAATAGACGCATGCCACAGTAACCTTAAGCAAGATTCCACCATCCATCTTTCACATCCAAGGAGATCGCAATCCCTTTATCGCCGCCCCCTCCCCCCCAATCAGGATGAGTTGAGGGAGCCAAACCCCAACATGCACTCCCACATCCTCACACACAATGCTAGTGATGCCCAGGGACCTGGCCTACCGACAGAGCATCTTCGCGCTTAGCACTCAAACTACCCTTTCGGGTCACGGGCAGTCATCCTCGGGGTCACGCCCACGGGCCACGCCCGAGGCCCTGTGCGACCGTTGAGTGTACGGACCCCGCTTCCTCAACCTTCTTCCTCCCCAAAATTACCAGGCCCGGCTCGGCCTCTCGGTCTCCTCCCCGGTCTTCCCATCTGGATTCGCTCTCTCCGTAGCCCCAGAGATCGAGAGCATCCACTGAGGTCCTCAACCTCTCCCAACGTCTCTCAACGTCCTGCGGCGGCTCAGCCGTCTGCGCCTGCGCACACACGCCGGGGGCTCGCTCTCCCAGGAGCCTCCGGGGCCGACCGTTAGTTGCCGCGAGCCTCTCCCTGGTCCCCGCGCTTGCACCAGCGTCCCCTTGGCTGGGGCCGGTGGGAGTCAGCTGCTCGCGAGGGTCTGTGGCCGCGCGCGAGAGTGTGTGGCTGCGTCAGTGTGGAGTGTGCCCAGAGGGCGGCTCTGAGACTGACTCTGATTAGGTTTGGGTGACTGAGCAGGGACCTGGAGGTTTGCAATCCCATACTGTGACTAACTGATCTTGTGACAGCACTATGCATTGATCCTAATGGGACCGACGTAGCCCCCAACCCTCAGACTTTTGACTTACTTTGGTAGAATTTCATTTTGACAGCCCTAGGCTGAGAATTTTGTGCAGGCGATCCTCCTGTGACTGTCGAAAAGCGCGTTCTTGTTCAGTCTGTACGCAAGGTCTTTCCCATGGGTAGGTAATTCAGAGAATGCATAAAGTGTCTCTTAGTCCTGGAGGGAGGAAAGGGTACAGGGATGGCAATGAAAAGTTCCATGATTTCTCGGAATGTGTGCTGGGACTTCTGTCACTGCCTTTGTCTTTTACCATGTAGCCACGTTGCCCAGCATGGAGTGAAATGGCTATTAAGGGGGAAGTTGATATTTGAAACCTAGAATGAGGATTCCGACTTAAATACCACACAGCCTTGTATGGAGATCTCACAATGGGAGTTCCCTCCAGACTGAAGTGCAAGCGAAGATGGGGTATTGAGGTTCTAAGAATAGGGTTCCAAAGATCATTTTAGAAGTTATGTGTTATTAATGATTTTCCAAGGATTTATATCCAATATGATGCATTAATCGGCTATTCCATGGAAAAAGCTTCACCGATTCTATTTTGGCCCAAACACTGTTTCATCTGAAAGTGTTATGTAATCCCAATTGTATGATTTTACTATCAAAAAGATTATTATATTGATGAAATACGATTTTTAAAATGAACTAGACTCTGTAGCTGATTTCCTTTGTTCTTTGTGCTGGACTCTGTCATTTCTCAACCCATTTAAGAAAAAACTTTTTTTTTTTTTTTTTTTTTTTTTTGATAGGGTCTTCCTGGGTAGTCCTGGCTGGCTGAAGATCTTCCTACCTCTGCCTCTGGAGTTCTGGGATTGAAGGAAAGTGCAACTATGCCTAGCAGGAATATTCATTACTAGTGATTTGGAATCTGTTTGCCATTTTGGGGTTTTTTGGTTTTTTGTGTTTTTTTTTCCCCTGAATTCCCTTGAATTATTTGAATAATACCTCTCTCTTTGCTGTAAAAGGAATTCAACCAAGGAACTGGTTTTATTATACTTTAGTGTGTGTAGGGAGAAAAAGGAAGTACTAATGATATTCAAATGAGTCTTTTTGATATTCACACCTTTGGGAATTTATATCAATTTATTCATGATCGCTAGGAGCACAGGAAGACAGCCATGTGAAACGGTACTCAGAAATAGATTTTCAAATTTTGTTTCACAGATTGAGTGACCTCCTCAAAATAATACTAATCTCCTAAAACCAAATTTCTTAGGAGGTATCATTTGTGAACAGCATTGAGAAAGATGGTTTAGTGGTTAAGGGTTCTGGCTGGTCTTCTAGAAATCCTGGGTTAAATTCCCAGCACCCACATGGCAGCTCCTGGGGAGCTCTTTCCTGTCCTCTAAGTCCTCTGTACAAATGTGGTCCACAGATCTATATGCAGGCAAAGCATACATACACATAAGATAACTACTTTTTAATAATTTATTTTTTATTTTATGTGCATTGATGTTTTGCCTCCATGTATACCTGTATACCACATTTATACATGCCTTTAATCTCAACACGTTGAAGGCAGAAGCAGAGGCAGGTATCAGATCTCTGTGAGTTCAAGGTCAGCCAGAGCTAAATAGTGAGACCCTATCTCAAAAGGAAGGAAAGAAGAATAAAAGAAAAAAGAAAAATAGGGCAATCATACTGTCAAGATAGATTTCTAATTTTTGCTAATAAGATGTTAGTTGTTATAAATATGCATAAATATGGGTTGGACAGAGAATAAGATTAAACTTTTGTTAATATTTTCTCTCATTTTTATTTGTTAATTTTAAGAGGTCTCATGTAGCCCAGGTTAGCCTCAAATTCACTTTGCAGTGGAGGATAACTCCTAGTCCTATAGCATCTTATCTCCCCAGTGTTGGGATTATAGGTGTATGACACCATATCTAGCTCTGTTAATAGTTTCAGTTTGTTACTTAGTTAGATCAGATGGTCTGAGATCAGTTTTTCTTTCTGTTCTATGTTTTAATGAAAGCTAATATTTTCAATCTGTGCTCTGTGATATACAAGCTTTATAAGAAAGAATAGGCCCAGAATTCAAAGCTACTTTCTCTGCAAATGGTAAAGATATGAGAAAATGTTGGAGACCAAGGCCTTGCCTTTTGCATATCTGCTGGACAAAGATCCCAGGTTTGTCTAAGTCTGCTAGCCACAGTGTCTCGGACCACTCAGCAGGTGCCTCCTCTAGACCCTGACTTTTAGGCTGGGCTTGATTAGCATTTCAAGGTGTTCCGGCTCTAGCAGGCCTCTCCTTGTTTCCTCCCCATTGTTACTGCCCCCAGGTAGGGATTAAACGTCCGGCCTTTAGCTCAGGTGCAACTATGTCATAATTGATGTCTGGGCGCATTATGGATTCTCCCCGCCCCTGCCATTTCCCGCCTTAATGTGTTTAAAACATTGTACCATTAAAGATTTCTTTTGAGCTTGATCGGATCTCGTCTTGCTCCAACACATTCCTTTGTTTCCTGCTTCTTTCCATAATCAATGGCTTCCTTCCACAGCATTTCCACAGCATGGAGTACCCGCTGGCGGGAACTTCGAAACTAGTAACAGTTACAGAAAATTGCCTTCAGGAGGGATGAACTGCAGAACATTAAGTAGTCTCATCATCTATAAAAAGAGACAGCATCTGCTGTGCTGGTTCTAGGTATTGAGGTGCTAGGTGTCAGTAGCAGTAGGGAGATAGTCCACTGTTGGCACCGGCAGCCCCCATAGTGACTGCTACTGCGGGAAAGCTGATCTTGACTTCAGTCACAGAAAAGAATTTCAGGATGAACCAGGATGAAGCAAAGTTAGTGAGTTTATTAAATACTTAGGTGGAGATTCAGTTACGGAAAGGACAGTATACAGTCCCAAGACATGTATGAGCTTCTTGAGCGACTCAGACGCACTTTGGTGCTCTTACAATGGCTATGCATAGCCTTTTCGTTTTCCCAGTTCCATTTCTTAACGACAACAAGAACAGATCTTTCTAGGCCCTTGGGAGGAAGAGGAGGAGGATCTTTATCAGTTCCAGGACAGCCTGGTTTACCTACTGTGTTCAAGGCTGGCCAGCCTGGGCTATGTAGAGAGACCCTGTCTCAAAAATAAATAAGTGAATGAATGAATGAATGAATGAATGAATGAATGAATGAATGAATGAGGGGCTGGAAAGCTGGCTCAGAGGTCAAGAGCACTGACTGTTCTTCCAGAGGACCCCAGTGCAATTCCCAGCTCCCACAAGGCAGCTTACAACTGCCTGTAACTCCAGCTCCAGTGGATTCAACACCCTCCCACAGACGTACATACAGTAAAAACACCAATTCACATAAAATAAAAATAAATTATTAAAAAATATTTAGAAAATTCATCTTGACAGTAATTTCATGAATTTTTAAAATTTCGGAAGATTCTCAAGTGTATCAGAAAGGTTGTACAGGAAATGTTATAAAATAAACTGAAAATTGGGTAACAAGATTTTATTCACAAACATGTTTAATTTTTAAAATTTTTGTGTATATTCCTGTGTGTGTTTTGTTCTGCTTCATTTTGGTTTTTTGCTTTTTTTTTTTTTCTTGGAATGCTGTCTCTCTGTCTCTCTGTCTCTCTGTGTGTGTGTGTGTGTGTGTGTGTGTGTGTGTGTGTGTGTGTGTGTCTTGCCCTAGCTGTCCTCTCCTGGAACTCACAGAGATCACTTGCCTGCTTCCTAAACACTGGGATTAACAGCATGCACTGGCTTACCTGAATGTTTCTTTCCGTTTAAAGGGTTTTTCTACTCTATTTTTAAAGCATTGACAGTTCCATGTATAATGAAACTGATCATTTCAACTCTTATTTCCTCCGTCATCCCCTCCTTCTGTCACTGAGATCCTTCTTCACAACATGTCTGCCTCCTGCTCTCATATCATCTTTGATGTGTGATCCGCTGAGTTTGATTAGTGTGGGCAACTTGTCAGTGGCTACACCACTGAATACAATGTAACCTTGTGTTAGTTACTTTTCTGTTGCTGCAATAAAACACCCAGCACAAGGCAATTTACAGAAGGAGGAGTTTATTTACGCTTACAATTCCAGAGGAGAAGAGTCTATGATGCCAGAGCAGACACATGGCAACAAATGTCAGGCATAATGGCAGGGACAGAGAACTAAAAGCTCACATCTTGAATTTTAAGTACAAAGCGGAGAAAGCAAATTGAAGTGGCCTGAGTCTTTAAACTCTCAAAACCTGCTGCAGGCAGCATACTTCTCCAACAAGGCCACACCTTGTGGACCTCCCAAACATTGGCAGAAACTGAAGATCAAATGTTTAAATGCTGGAGCCTATGGGGGACATCCTCACTCAAGGCACCACCCTCCCCCAGAACAACTGCTGACTGCCACTGGTACCGTGTGGCCCTTCTCCACCCAGGATAAAGTTTTGATGGCCTCTGTAGTGACGATTATCACAACTGCAAGCAGTTCATCACTGTAATGGCAAGGTTCTGCTCAGAATACATCTTTCTGCTGCAGAATACGTATTGCTGTTTATTATGGCTGGTAGCTGTCCCATTTAGGGTTGAGCACTCCACTGTCACGTGTTCTCAGCACCGTGAACAGTTTCTATGTTCAGTGCTGCTCACAGCAAAAAGACCTTCCTTGTGAAGGTCTTTGAGATTTACTGTTGAGGGTCACGCAGTAGGAACAAACAGCTTTAGAACTCATGGAATGAGGCCCACTGGTTAGCACTATCATGATGGGTATGCCTCAGAAAGGCATGGCCCCAAGGACTATGTGTCCTGAAGACTTTGTGCTATTGTGTAGTTTTGCTCTGCTTGTTGCCTTCACTTCCCTCTTAATCTAAGAATTATATGAAAACTCTAAGGGGGCTTCACTGGGCAGTGTCATTGACACGCATAATAATAATGCTGGATCTCTCCGGGCAGTGGTGGCGCACGCCTTTAATACCAGCACTTGGGAGGCAGAGGCAGGCGAATTTCTGAGTTTGAGGCTAGCCTGGTCTACAGAGTGAGTTCTAGGACAGCCTGGGCTACACAGAGAAACCCTGCCTCGAAAAACCAAAAAACAATGCTGGATCTCTTTCAGGCATTGCTGCTGGAGCAGGTTAATGTTTCAATCACCACCCTAGGAAAGAACTTAGAGATGTAGATTGTTAGCAATGCCCATCATGCTTAGAAAGAATTCAGAAAAATAAATTGATAGTGAAATTAGGTTAAGATGTTTTTGCTAGTGGCTCTGATGTAGAAAATCTTATGGAACAATTTGAAGTTCAGAGAAACACACTCTTATTTGATCTTGAGGCTTTTTGAGGTCAGGGACAAGAACAATGGCGCTCTAACTAGCACTGGCGGATGTGGCTCTCACTGAGGCTGCATTGGTGATGGTTCATTTCTTGTACTCATTTTGCCCTCAGCTTCCTGATATGGTTTAATAAAAATTGCTGACAAGTAGGCTTGCATTCTGAGGATTTAAAGAAGAAATGCCTGATTGTTTTTACATAAAACTTTAAATTTGTGATTCTTTTAAGATTTTTATAAGATTAATTTTAAAGATAAATAATAAAATAATTGATCCTTTCTTTGTTACCATAAATTGCTGCCTGCCACTAAGAAAAACTGGTTGAGAAAATTACCTTGCTTGCTCACATTGTTAATTTGTAACAAATTGCTTAGTTACAATGGGTTCTTGGGAATAATTTGGTTTTTTTTTAAAACTTGTACTATATAATGTTATTTCATGTGTAAAGTATTGAGGAACATACTGTTTTTTCATAATCACTTACTAAAAGAAAAATAGAATGTAATCACATGGAAATTTCTATGCTGCTTGAATGATTTTGCCGGGATCTATAACCGGTGGGAGCTTGCTTATTGGCGCCTGCTCCATCCACACATGTGAATGTGTGGATGTGTACAATGGTTGGGGCTTTGCTCCACACACTCAATTTGTGAATGTGTATCTGTCTGTCTGTCTGTCTGTGCATGTGTGAAGCTGTTGGAGTTTTGCTCCATCCATCAAATGTGTATGTGTGCATACATACGTGTGTGTGTGTGTGTGTATGTAAAGTGTGAGTGTATGCGTGTGTCCGCTTTACGTCACGGCTGATCCCACACCCCCTCCTTGGATTTCTGAACATGCTGTTAGAGCCGTTCTTTGGCAATTTACAATACCAGTCTGTGGACAGCAACAAGAATTTAGAAGAGTTTAACGAAAAGACCATTTAGGAAAACATTAGTAGGTTTTCCCTTAGGGTTTATGATCTCCCCAGTCACAAGATCTTGATTAGAATAACAAAACAGGAATGCCCTCCTGTCTTGGGAGAGCCTCACATCTGACCAGAATGTATTGTTCACCCCCATAACAGCTATGCCTCGATTGTACCATAAGGCACAGCCACAGCTGAGCAACCCTGTTGATAGCTCAGGCACTATGAAACCCAAGCAAGCATTGTCCTGTCCAGTTCCAGCAGGGTTTCTCCATGTTCTATGACCAGAGTATGTGATATCTTCAGTAATACATAGGCTCTTCCCATCAAGTTCTGCTGGGCAAACAAACAGCAGGATAGCCTGTGTTGTTTGGGGGGGACCCATAGGACCCCTGTGACCAACTCATGTGCAGTTGTTCCGCAGCTGTCACTCGGATTTTTGTTGAACGATCAATGGTTTCTGGGAGGAGAATTCTATCCACGGCAGATATCTTCAAGCTCTCTCCACTCCACTGTCTCATTCAATGTCCTATTGCTGTGAAGAAAAAGTATGATTGTAAGGGAGACCCCCCCCATCCCTGCTACCACTATCCCACTACCAGAGTTGGTACATGACACATCCAACACCAAATCCTCAGCACAGAGGAGATTTCCCAGAGGGGCAAGCAAGGAGGATGGGGAGGCTGCAAGGGCAGACAGCAAGCAGCAGCAGCAGCAGCTGGGGGATCTGTTCTAGGGTGGGTTAGTCAATCCTGATTGGGCATGTTACCCAAACAAGGAATTTTGATTATTGAAACTTGGTGCTTAGTCTCAGGAAGGAATCAGTCACCAAATAAGGGAGTAGATCTTGCGGGCTAGCTTCAGGAATGTGACCTAACGGTTTTTAGCAAGGGGGCAAGTTTAAAGGGCAAAACCCATCAGCAATGGTTGTCATGCTCGGGCCTATTAGAGAGCCCTCAGTGACCACAGCAACTCTTATAAAGAAAAGCATTTAATTGGGGCTGGCTTACATCTGGCAGGTTTAGTCTATTATAGTCATGGCAAGAAGCAGACATGTTGCTGGAGAGGTGGCTGAGA
This sequence comes from Uromys caudimaculatus, assembly GCA_028551405.1. NCBI lineage: Eukaryota > Metazoa > Chordata > Mammalia > Rodentia > Muridae > Uromys > Uromys caudimaculatus. The sequence goes on from CM052717.1 coordinate 50,026,297, forward strand.
GTTCTACATCGTATCAGCAGATACAGGAAGAGAAAGTGCCACCGGGCCTAGTTTGAACATTTGAAACCTCAAAGCTCGCTCCCTGTGTTACACTTCATCCAACAAGGCCACACCTCCTAATACTGCCACTCTCTCCGAGAGAGACTATGGGGACCAATTTCATTCAAATCATCACACTCACCCTCAGTTCTTTTGGTTATATTCTTTGGTAAGTTTGTAAAACCGTAGATTTCCATATGTCATTTCCATATATCCTTGGTTTTGACTAACCCTTCATCCTCTCTCTTCTCTATTCTCCCACCACCTCCCTGCTTAGACTTTTTCAAGCACTTATTTTGTTGAAATTGTCACTGTTTATAATTCTTGCTATACTCAGCACAATTAGTGGCTTAAAACGGAAAAGGGAAAATGTGGTGAAAATTTTTGTAATTTTGAATTCTTTAAAAAAGCACAGAAATATTGTAATATATTGTTATATGCTGTTGTTTTAATCCTAAGTCTGAGATTTGGGGATGCTTCAGATTTAGATGACTATGATTTGTGTCCTGCTCTAGCACAGGTGCTATTTTGCCAGCTGCAGTTTCTGCAATTGACATTTGGAATTCTGGGCACTTTTTAGAATGTATATAAATGCTCGAGCCCCAAGAGTTTGTAGGTTGTTGGTTGGTTTGGGGTGGGTTCTTGGTTGCAGTTTAAATATTCATGTTCAAAAAAGAAACAACAAGTAGAAGTTAGATGTCCTGACAGTAAAGATTAAACTTGCTCCTAGTCAGCAGGAAGTCGTCTAGCAACAATGTTGCCCCTTTCTGACCCCTGGCTTCATTTGGCAGTCTCTTTCCTTTCTTCTCTATCCTTTTTTTCCCTCTCTCTTATCAGGTGTTAGGGGTTGAAGTGGAAGAAAACTGGACAAGGGTGGAAGAAAGAAGAATCCACAAAGTAGCCAAAGACAAGTTACACATACCCTCATAATTTCCTGAATCTTGTTGGTGTCTGTATCATGTCTAATTTACATATTTGCATTTTCTCCTTTTAAAAAGTTTTCTTATGACTGTTTTGTTCACATATATATTAGTGTACCACATGTGTGCCTGGTGCCCATGAAGACCAGAGGAGACCACAGAATCCCCTGGAACTGGAGTTCATTATGTTTGTGAGCTGCCATGTGGTTTAGGAGGCACAGGGGTTCATGTGCTCACAGGTGAGCACTAGGGAATCCAGGAATATTAAACAGGCAGGCTTGTCTTTCCAAAGGGAGAGATGTATAACCTGTTTTCTGTCCAGAAGGCTTGGAGCAGAGACAGTGACTAGTCCGGTACCCTTAGCAACATCTGTATGAATGAGACCACATCACATCCTCCTCCAGGCCCTTCAGATGTCAAATGTAGGCAATCTATAGACCCCATCTTCATGAAAGATGTGCCATGCACTTCACAGCTTCACGAACGGTTTCGATGTAACCATGTCTTAAGGTTTATTATACACATGGGGTTAATTGTCATCGGGACATTTTTTTCACCGAATCACGCTGTGCTTAAATATGCCTAAATAAACTACTCAGTGTCAGAATCTCAAGGTTTGAACACACTGGCAACTGAGAAGTGCTGGATTGGACTTAGTTTTGCCCCTCACAGATGGACACTCTGCTGCCTGTGATGTTTGCAGAGACACCCGCACAATGTAGGTGCTGGGAACTGAACACAAGTCCTCTGCAAGAATAACAAATATTCTTCCCCACTGAGCCACTCCTCCAGACTCATGTTTTCCCTTTGCCTAGAATTTTGTTCTCCTTTACTTGTGACAAATTGCTTTGTTGGGTATACTAAACTTCATTGGCAATTGTAGCCCTTTAGACTTTTAAATAATTCTTTCACAAAACCCTTCTGGGCCAGGAGTGGTGGTATATGCCTTTAATCCCAGTATGGCTGATACATCTGTATCATAGAAAACAGTATTTTTGGATGACGAGACTCAAATGTGGACCCAAAGTTCACAACGATTTCTAGGAGGCATAGGATTGTAGTTCTGAAATATGATATGTGCTCCCAAAATGCATTTAATTACCCCCTCTCAGATAGAACCGTATACTAGTGTCCTCTTCTGATCGTCTCAGGATCCCGAGAGACAAGTTCAAGTCTCATTCCATTGTTACACCAAGTTCCATGAGGAAGGGGAGAGTACTCCAGCGGGCTTGTGAAACGACAAAATCTTTTATTATTCACACTCCATAAGTGAAGTCTCTGATGGAGAAGAGTCGCCAAACAAGGACTTGGGAACCTTGTTTCTTCTGGCAGCCCTGAGCAGGGTTTATAAGCATATAAACTGCAAGCACCTAGGCCAAGTTACAGTTATAATTTTTACCAATGAGAACTTGGAGATTAGGGACTTCCCTAAGTGTCCCATCATTGCCAGATGACATTGAATGTAAGTGTTTTGGCCAACCAACCAAATTTGTTCATTGTTTCCATTGTTACAAACAGGCATTATGTTTTGGGGGAACTACAGTTGCTTAGAGATGGAGTAGGTCAGCTTAGGTAAAATGGAGTCTGAAATCAAAATGGCAGTCCTTAAGACAAGTTTCTTTTACCTGCTTCCAACACCATGATGTAGGGTGTGCTTTCTGCTTGGAACTCATTGGAGTGTTGAAATGTATGGCTCCCCCTCTGAGAAATAATTTTCATGAATGAATCCAAAAAAATCCAAGAATATGTGTGTGTGCTCTTAAATACTGAGCCACCTCTGCAGTCACACCTCTCTTCTCCTTCTTCTTCTTCTTCTTCTTCTTCTTCTTCTTCTTCTTCTTCTTCTTCTTCTTCTCCTCCTCCTCCTCCTCCTCCTCCTCCTCCTCCTCCTCCCCCTTCTCTTCCTCTTCTTCCTCTTCCTCCTTCTCCTCCTTTTGCTCCTCCTCGACCTCCTTCTTTTTGAATTAGACCTTTTATTAGGATAACCTTTTTAAAGAAGATGTGTCTCTGTATATTCAACTATTAATTCTGTTCCAGAAGAGAATTAATTAGCTGGCAGGATTTTTGTCATTTCTATGGCCCATCACCAGATTTTCTGTTCTGACCAAGACAGCTCAGTCAGTCAACAGGGTCTCAAGGAAGGGAGTGAGGTTTGAAAAGAAACAGACAATGAGACAACATTATAACATGACTCCAGCCAGTGCTGAGACTGAAGCAGGTTTATTTTTTTCCAGTCTGCTTTTATACATTCTAGATGCATGCAAAGAATATGGTCAGTCCTAAGGCATAAACAGAGTAGTTAAGGAATAAACAAAGCATAAACAAAGGTCCCATGATCACTGTATTCAGGGCCTTAACAAGACCCATCAAGATACAAAGAAGGCATTCCTTAGTTGTATTCATTTTGAGCCTAATACTGAGTCCTGGCCCAATGTCAAATTCCTGCCAAATTCCTAGAAGCGGCCCCAAGAGCTCTCCACATCTCCCCCTTTTTTTATTTCATAAACAAGATTGCCTCTGTCTTAGGTTGTTCTGACAAGAATGCCTTCTTTACCTGTGATGGAGTATGCATTATCAAAAGGAATGCACTTCTGTCTTAGGTTTGTAAGGCTCTATGCAGAATCTTACCCATCATTGACTGCCAGTCTGTAATTTAACGACTATAATTTAATGACTCTGTTTGGGGGTCCATTTTAAGTTTCAAGCCATGCATTTTGGCCGCCAACATGTTGATGTTGTTGAAGGCAAGTGTTGTCACAACGGGCAGGAACAGAAGAATTCCCAGGACAAGGAGGGCCAGCATGGTCAAGCTGTATAAGCCATTTGTGAAGCTTGACCAAGATGGAACTACTGACATCAAGCAACAAATAATTCTATCAGCAGTATCTGCAGCATCAAAGCTTAGTAGAGCAGCATTCTTTAAATTCATAATCTCATATGCAAAGTTAAAACATCCAGAGAGGTGTTAGAATTAAACCGAATACCCTGCAAGTGTCTTTGAACTTTTCTCACAATTACAGTGACTATCATTGTAAATTCTAGAAGTAACACAAATCCATTGGTATTTAGCATGACACTCGAGATGGCTTCTTACTCTTAAGCTCTGAACCTCCTCTCCAATAATTTGAATAGTATCATAAAGAGCATCGATCCGTTGTTCCAGATTCCTATCTAAATCCTCTTGAATACTCAGAACATTAGTAACATTTTTTGCTAAATGGTTAACAAAAGGTAGCTGTCTTAACTTCTTGTGTCAAAGCAATTGCAGAAGCAATGGTGCTAGCTATTAATGTAATTAAAGCTGCTATGTCAGTGATAATCAAACCCACTACCCTCTTGCTTCTGCTTAAAGCCTGACTCACTTCTTCCAGTATTTGTAAGCTTTTTTCAGAATACCAAGATCCTGTAATACTCACAGGCAATAAATCAAAAGTTGGTTGACAGACTACCATAACAGACATGCCAGATTTCAACACACTAAAACAATTAGAAAGTGTACAATCAATACAACTTACATTAAATATTGTAGAAGAATCAAAAGTAATTTTAACATGATCAATTAATAAAATATTAGGAGCCTTAACACATACACTAACACTTGTTCGGAATCCAGATCCTGTCCTTGTTCTAAATCCAGATCTGATTCAGATTTTATTCACTGCAAATGTAACATCATACAAAGCAGTTGTCAATTTTAAATATGTCTCTGAAAATATCCAGAAACAGCCTTCTAAATGAAGATTGTTATTTCCAATATTAGATTGATTTCTAGACCAGTCCAGGATTGAATCAGAATAACTGGTCACATTAAAGGAAAGAGAATGGTCTCTATAACATTCCTATTTGATTCATTTTTTTGAAGTCAGTTTCCACAGTCTCCATGTTCTCTGTTCCACAAGGTCTAAAAGCTTGAGGCAAGGCAGCTTGTTCAATCTGGGTCATAGGCAAGCAAAAGTGGGTCAGGAACATATGCCCAATACAGCTTCCCTGTCACCATTGTCAGGGCACTCAGCAAGTTCACAGGTCAGCATCATTCTTTGTCTAGCATCAGCATGTCTCAATCGCGCTGGCAGCCAGCATGCTCCTTCAGCATCCTGCAGAAAAGACACAAACATGCCCTTTTCCCCATATTTAATACCTGACCGGGATCACGCCATGTGCCTATAAGTGGATCCTTCCATTTCACCTAGGCATGAATATGCCGAGCTGTAGGGTGCCATAGACACTCAGCAGAGAGCTCCTTGACATCCAAATTTTTAATTTTTAAAACATTTTAAAATAAAAAGAACATGATTTATATAAATTTGTGATATATGGGGATATAATTCCCCATTTTTTATTTTATGAAGATATTGTTTTAAAGTTCCACGGGCTCGTTCCACAATATCTTGTCCTGGAGGATTACAAGGAATTCCAGTAATATGGGTAATATTAAATTATCAACGGAAAGTCTCAAATGCACGACTGCAATAGCCAGTTCCATTATCTGTCTTAATCTGATTTGGAACACCTAGCATAGAGAAACAATGTAGGCAATGAGTAATTACATTTTTAGTTGCTTCTCCTGTTAAAGCAGTTGCAACAAGAAAACCTGAGAAGGTGTCAGTAGTCACATGTACATGTTTTAATTTTCCAAAATCAGAAATATGAGCAACATCAATTTGCCCTAATTGATTAGGTACGAGTTCTCAAGGATTAACCCAATTGTGTGGTACAGGAAGAAATTGAGGACACTGAGGACAAGTCTTTACAATTTGAAGTGCACATTCTCTAGAAATGCCAAATTGTTGTCTCAAGCTATTACTATTTTGATGATGTAAAGAATGAGATTGTTTGGCTAATTGTTCCTGTGTAAGGCCTATAATCTGCCTGGTATACAAATCTGCTGTGGCATTGCCCTCACTAAGGGATCCAGGCAATTCAATGTGAGCTCTTAAATGTCCTATAAAGTAAGGAACAGTACGTTCTCTTAAATTGAATTGCATTTGCATAAATAATTGCAAAATTTGACAATTAGCACTATCTTCAAAAAGAGCAGTTTCAAGCAATTGTAAATCATGAGCTATATATTGGCTATCAGTATACAAATTAAAAGCTTGACTTTTCAACATTTCAAAAACAGCAGCTACAGCATGCAATTCAATTATCTGGGCTGAAGCAGGGGGAAATGCAAGAGAAGAAACATGTGATCCAATTACATATGCCACTTTCCCATTAGATGAGACTTCTGTAAATACAGTAAGTACATTTTCTATGGGCTTCATGCATAAATTCACAGGAAATATAGAAGCATGCATAGAGGAAAATTGTAACGATTTGTCTTTTGGATCATGATTATCAATTTTGAATATCAGTATTCTGTAATAACCAATTTAATTGCTGTTTGGAATAAGGAATAAATATTTCATCAGGTTCTTGTGACTGAATTGTAAACTACCAGCGCTCAATTAGGTTTATATATATTTAACTATAATTTCTAAAAGTTTGTTTTGCAATATTAGAGCATAACCATAATTTTGGAAAGCAAAACCAATTTTTAATAGTAAAAACAATCCATTCGCTGTAAAATCAATACCAGGTGCATTACTTTCACGTTTCCAAATTTGGCTGCCAGTTCTTATATATGAATGCATGATGGTGCAGCTTTTAATATCTCATTAAATAAATGTTTTAAATCCTATCTTTTATAAGTCTAGCTTCTAGGAAAGAATTATATAAAATATTATCCCAATTTAGAGGTATCTTTAGAGACCTGTTTTCCTGGGTGGGCTCCTGCCATGTGTTGTTGTTTAGAATGTCTCCAACCCTGAGTTACCAGTTTTAAGCTAACTTTCTGTTACCAATGTTACAAATTTTTAATCATACCCAATAACTTACAAGCCAATACTCTATAACCAAGACATGCAGAGCATATTTATACACTTAAAACCAGTCAGAAACAAAAGTGAAGTAGCTACACACAAATATTTATACTGGACAGAATTTTCTTACTTTTTTCTAGCTAGATTTTCAAGAGAGCAGCACCTTGTCTGAACCCAATAAACACAATCACAGAGATTTTTCTGGGAAAAACAGCCATCAGTTTTCTGTCTGGAGAGGCCGAGAAGCTGCTGGTCCCTTCAAGAGCAGCTTGTGCAGACAATCAGCTCCTGGCAGGGCTTCTCCAGCTGTGCTAGACTCCTAACTACAGGTGCAAAGCAACCTATCAGTTTTTGTTGTGCCAACTGAGACTGTTTGTTTTTTTTATAATGAGTTAAAACTAAATCAAGGGGTGAACAACCAGCAGATAAAGAGACAAAGTTTTAACCATTCTTTATTTTGAACATGAAACACAGAACAACAATCAAACAACAAATGAAAATACAGACATAAACTGACAGACATGGACAGATTGGTGTGCCAAGCACAGACAACAGACAGAGAAGAGAACTAGATGTCCCACCAAAGTGACACAGACATCCTACTTAAGAGACCAGAACCAGAACTAAGCACTCCCCCATTGTGAACCAGAGAGGAGGCAGGACGTCTCCCGACTCCTCCTGTCCCTAGGAGAGTTCTGAAACAGCTTATGTTCATGTTCCTTCTCTTTCACCAAAGCACCACGAATAGGCAGGGAGGACTGCTTTTCTGAAACCCATTCTCTTTCACGTCCAGGGCCTAAACTATCTCTCATCAGAGTCCAAAGACTAAAAGTGTCTAGGAGAATTATCTTCACTCCTCTAGATTTTAGCATAACTCTAAACACATATGCAAAAAACATTCTACAATTACTTTGTCCTGAGGGACCCTAAGGGCATTTTCCAGTCCCATCCTCTCCTTACGGAGTCCCCCTCCCGCCTGGGGTCAAGGCTAGGCCAAGTTCCATTCTCCACCCACAGAAACATTCTTGAGTAAAAACTTCTCAGAAAAACCATAGAATGCACTGAGACTGATAGTCAGTCCTGACCCTCTGGAAAGTCCCAGATAGAGTTCAAATGCATGTCATGATCTGCCCATGCTTGCTAGCCAATAGATTTAAAGGTCAATATGTTTAGCCAATAAGTATGAACTGTAACTTTGCTGATGTAACCTGTGCCCCTAAAAAGTATAAAAACTTCTTGTAATAGCCATTTAGGACCGCCTTCTAGACACTCGTCTTGAGGGACTGATTGAAGGTCAATCCCAGAAAATAAACCTCTTGTCTTGGTGACTCACTTAGGAGTGTCTCGAAGTAAGTACTACTGACCAAGGGTCAGGGTCTTGCAGTCCCTTTTTACAGGGTTTATTCAACACTGTCCAAATTTTCCTTTGCTTGCACTCCTTTTCCCATGGTGTCCTTCACTCTACCCCATCCCACCCCACCCCCTTTTTTTTTTTTTTTTTTTTTTTTTGGTTTTTCGAGACAGGGTTTCTCTGTGTAGCCCTGGCTGTCCTGGAACTCACTCTGTAGACCAGGCTGGCCTCGAACTCAGAAATCCGCCTGCCTCCGCCTCCCAAGTGCTGGAATTGAAGGCATGCACCACTACTGCCCAGCCACTGTATCCTTCTTATTTGAGCTTCAATGTTGAGGCGCCATCTGACCAAGCCAGCTCAGTCAGTCAACAGGGTCTGAAGGGAGGGAGTGAGGTTTGAAAAGAAACAGACAATGAGACAACATTATAACATGACTCCAGCCAGTGCTGAGTCTGAAGCAGGTTTATTTATTTCCCATCTGCTTTTATACATTCTAGATGCATGCAAAGAATATGGTCAGTCCTAAGGCATAAACAGAGTAGTTAAGGAACAAACAAAGCATTACTGTATTCAGGGTCTTAACAAGATCTATCAAGATACAAAGAAGGCATTCCTCAGCTGTATTCATTTTGAGCCTACTACTGAGTCCTAGCCCAAGTCAAATTCCTAGAAATGGCCCCCAAAACTCTCCATACTGTTTTGTAAATATTGGTCCTTCCTCACACGCCTAAAGGCATCTAGTATCGTATCAGAGGTTGTCTTAATACTAATTAGTTGTAATAAAGATCTGATGGCAATAGCTCCGCAGAAAAGAGAACTTCTGGGCAGAGAGTGTGACACAGGAAGAAATAAGAAGCAGGAGAATGGAGAAGGGACTTGGGGAGGAACAGACATGGGCCACAGAGGAGTACAGAGGTATAGAGCTAGTCATGTGGCAGGTCGTAGGCTAGAACAGTTGGGTTAAGTTAGATATCCCAGCTAAAGCCTAAGCTTTAACTATTTTAGAAGCCTCTGTGTC
>CM052717.1:50035985-50060067 GCA_028551405.1 Uromys caudimaculatus
TGCCTGCTTTAGAGGATTTAAACACACAATCCAGGAATTCCTTACACTACTTTATACATTTTAATTGGTTGCATATATTAACATGTACTATAAGATTCTTTTCTAAGAAGCATTACATAATAAATGGATACTGTAAAAAGATCTGATTAGTTAAAAGTAACAAGCATTAACAGATACATACAAAACAGCCTGCTCAGAACGGAGCCTGGGCACCAGCCTTCCCATAGGACCTTCAAGGAGGGTAGGGGTAAAAGACCACAAGACCATTTTAAAAATCAGATAATTAGACACAGATGAACTGTGAACAGTTCTCTCACTCTCCAGTGGACAAAAAGAGTCAGCTTTCCATGCCCACTGCACCCCAGAGCACCCAGGGTCTCTGCCATACACAGGGCTCATGGTGGGCTGCCCCAGGAGCCTGACAGGCACAGGCTGCAGTTTGCGCTCTCTCTCTCTCTCTCTCTCTCTCTCTCTCTCTCTCTCTCTGTGTGTGTGTGTGTGTGTTGGATAACTGTTTGGTGGAGTTTCTTTTGGCAGCTGGATGTGAGAGCTCACTTCTGATCTGTTCAGAGGAGGAGCGATGCATACTGAAGGCCTACGTGTTTGTTCTTGGTCTGTGAAGGACTCTGTGCTCTGTGCTCACTGCCCCGTCAACAACTGCAGCTCTCTGCAGAGGCCGTGGCTGGGTCATTCCTGTCCAGTTTGATGGGTTTAGGGAATTCATTGTACAGCTCCACTTCTGATTCCTGTTTAAGGGCATTCCGGGCAATTGTCTGAAGGCCTGTTTGATGGACTCCTTGGCACTGGTCTCGAAGTAAGGAACGTTGTCTTTGCTGTGCCCTCTTTGTGGCCACTTGTCTGTTTTCCAGGTCAACCTTGTTTCCCAACACAACAAAAGGGAAATTCTCGGGATCACCGGGTCTGGCCTGGGGGCAGTCACATCAAACACCAGAACGCAGCAATCTGCACCTCTGTAGAAGGCCACACCAAGAGACTGGAACCATTCTTCGCCGGCTGTGTCCCAAATCTGCATGGTAACAAGTCTGCCATCCACCATCACCTCCTTGGTCAAAAAGTCTGCTCCTATTGTGGCTTTGTACTGGTTACTGAACTTCTTACTCACATACTGGTTCATGAGAGATGTCCTTCCAACACCAGAGTCTCCCAGGATGATGACCTTCAGCAACACTTTCATCCTAGAGGTCCTCCTTGAAGAGTTTGTAGTCCAAGGATGTAGTAGTTGCTCAGTCCCACAAGGCTAGTAGGTCCAACAGATGTGCTGGCCAGTACATGCAAGCAGGCAAAGAAGAGCCTCATACTCATTTCTTTACACATGTTACATCCTCTAACCTGTAAACCCCTTGTCAAGAAGAGATACGTCCTGAAAGGCTGGAGGCTATTTATGTAAGATAAGAAGCCACATGTTTTTGCTTCCTTAAACAAGCTAGTTTGACTCAAGTGCACTGGGCGTACTTGGCCACACGTGTTGGCAAGAGGAATGGAGACAGGCTGTAAGTCAGGATATATGCTTGCCTCTGATTGGGCCTGGTGGGAATTCATAGCCTTATGGGTTTGCCTTTATAAGCACCTGCAAATGTAACTCAATGCCATTTTCTGGGAACCCAGGAATGGTCCTGGGTAGAGTCTCATCTTGTCCAGTATCTAATTAAAGCTTGCTTCAAGTCTGGCTTGACATTGTGCTAGTGGTCTTATACCTGGAAGACTTGTTTGCTAAGGGCTTATAATTGAACTTCAGTATGACGGCACATAGAAGATATGTGCTTTGGAGGTAAACAGAATGTAACCTTCTGAGCAGGATGTATATGTCTGCAGGAAAATGGAATGTAACCTTGTTTCTTTGCCTTTATAAACCCTTGAATTTTTGTGGCTGCATGCTACATCCTGGAAATCTTGAGTTCCAAATGTAGTCAAACTAGCTGGTATCTGAATAAAAAGCCTTTGCTTTGTTCAAATTCTTCTTGGTCAAAGTGATGAATCTCTGAAGCACCCCAGACCTGTAACATCATGATCTTCCTACCTCTACCTCCCGTGTCCAAGTGTAGGAACCACAGGTAAGTCTTACTATGCCCACATGGCATATGTTTGTTTATAATAGACAGTCTGGCTAGTTTTTACGTCAACCTGACACAAAGCTAGATTCATCTGAGAGAAGTGAATTCCAATTGAAAAAAGCCTCTATAAGATTGAGCTGTAGACAAGCCTTTAGGGCATTTTTAAGGCAGTCCTGCATTCTAAAAGAAAGCAGACTGAAGATGACATGAGGAGCAAGCCAGTAAGCATTACTTCTGCATGGCTTCTGCATTAGCATCTGTCTCCATATGCCAGCCTCTTTGAGTTCCAGCCATGACTGTTTTTGATGAACCGGGAATGAAATAAACCCTGACTTTCCAAAGTTGCTTTTGTTCTTAGTGTTTCCTCTAGGACAGTCACAGACCGTATTTATGTTCTTGTTCTTGTTATTTTTTTTTAAAACTTGTATTATTATCCGCGTCCTTGTTCAAACTCATTGCATTTACCTATGATGTATGCATCTTCCTTATGTGTAAAGATTAGAACTGCCAGTTAGAGATCATATAGTTGTAAAACTGTATGTTCTTGAATCAAGCGTAGGCACAATTTTTATGGTCTACTTTATTGGGTTCTATTATCTACTACCCTTCCAACCTGAACTCGACCCCAATCCCTACCAATCCCCCAACACTAGGCAGGAGAGAAAGAAGGCTGGGACTGAGTGTTTGTAGATCTCTTTAGACTACGTCCTGCCGATTAGGGGCATCAGGGTCCTAGGGGCAAGTCCAATCTGCATTGCCAGGAAATCTCTAACCAGCAATCCAGCAAAACAGCGACCTAGCAACTGCAAAAACATCACTGGGAAGAGGCAGCAGCAGCAGGGAAAACAGAGTCACCACAGGCCCTCTTAGGCTCTCGAATTTATACCCTCTCAAGAGTCCCCAGAATTTCAAACATAAACTATCTGCAGCTGGCAAAAACCACACCCCTCCTAGAGCACAAGTCGGTCATGGTTAGCAGTCGTAGACAATCTCAAGCAGCCTCATATAACACTGGGGATTAAAACAAAAACATTCATATAACTGGGATTTAAAGAAACCAAAATTCCCACTATAATCAAGTTTATGTAATTTTCTTTTGTTTTCTATTGCTTTTGTTTTCTTTGTAGATATGTACTCTTCTCAACTTCATCAAATAGTTGGCTTTTTAAGTTTCTCTTTTGTTTGGTCACAACAAATTGTTTTACATATCTATCATAAAATGATTAATTTAAGGAGGTTTTCACCCCAAGGCAGTACTAACAGAGAGGAATTAGTCAGCCAGAGCCAGGCTGACTCCATGACAGGCTGCAAACTGTCAGTTTGGGAGACTAGGACTCAGTTTCTGTTTCCCAGAACTGGAAATTGACAAAACAAGTCAATTTCAGGAAAAACGACCCCTCATAAGTAGCCAATTGGAAGCTGTCAGGAAGCTGCCCCACCACCCAGCCTCATCCAACTTCATGGACAGCCAGTGAGGAGCTGTAGAAGCTGCCCTGTCACCTAGACTCAGCCAAGTATAGTTAGTCAGCAAAAGTTCCCCAACCCCCTCCCCCACTGAGCCTTAACCAATCACAAAGACACCCTTACCGCTGGATACAGAGTCAACCAATCAAGGAAAAGAAAGGTAAAAGTCACCTCCTCCTTCAACGGTTTTTAAATTGACCCTGCAAACTCTACACCTCTGTCTTCCATCCTGATGTATGGTGGATAACCTCATGCAGATTCTCTGCAGAACAAATGCTCTTTTGCTGTTGCATACTATTTGAGTCTAGGATATCTTTCTTCAAGAACCACAGACCCTTACACTAACTAGTATTAAAATGAAAAGGACATTTAAGCATTTAGTGATTTCTAATCCAATGAGTCTAGGGACTGGAGAGATGGCTCAGTGCCTAAGAGCATTGGCTGCTTTTACAGAGTTTCCAATTTCAATGCCCACTTCTAAGGAGTCTGACACCCTCTTCTGGCCTCCAAGGGCACTGCATGAATTTTATCTTCTATAGAGAAAGAGATTGGGTCTGTTGTTATCTGCTTATTAATATATATAGATAAGTTCAAAGAGAGGAACTCTAAAGAGATCCACACAAAGATTCATGATAATCAAAAATTAAAAGTAAAACACAACTTCAGTTCCCAAACTTATAAGGTAGAGGCAGGAGGATCAGAAGTTCAAGGCTAGGCAGGTGTTTGAGGCCAGACTTGGCTACATGAGCTCTAGTCTCAAAAAACAAAACAAACAAACAAACAAAGAAACCAAAACTGTAAACGAGAGCTGGAGAGGTAGCTCAGTTGGTAAAGCGTTTGCCATGAATGCACAAAGTCCTAAATTCAGACATTGAACATCCACACGCAAAAGCTGAGGATGCTGGTACACTGGAGAGATGGAGGCAGGAGGGTCCCTTGAGCTCACTGGCCAGCTAGTCTTGCCTAATTGATGCATGTCAGGTAAGAGACCCTGTTTCAAAAGTAAGAGTGGGCTGTTAGCACATGAAAAGAAGAATGGGATGTAACCAACTTTTCCATCTGTGCCCCAATGCCCAAAATAACGACTCTGAAACTTAACTGAATAAATGCCGAGGCCACAAGCTTTGGCTCATTCCTGCTAGCTCAAAATGGAATTATCCCATTTAAACTAGTCTAAGTTCTGCCACATGGCTAGTTACCTCTCCTCACATGAATCTGTTCCTCAGAGTTTGAGGTGAATCTCTTTGCACCTGACTCTATCCCAGAAACATCTCTCCCTACAGGATTTCCCGCCTCCAATTTCCTGCCCCAGCTAATAGGCCATCAGCTTTTTATTGACAGGTGATACTGCCATCCAGTACACAAGAGATTCTCTCTACACTTTCCCCCTTTTAGTCCAATAAAAGGCTCTTTCTCTTATCATAATAAACTGTAAAAAATATAACTATTATGAAATATTGTGGGAAATATTAAAAAGAAGGAATTCTGTGCTGTTCCCTGGTTCTCTCAGCCCCAGCGGGCTGACCAGCCATGCACTGGCGAGCAATGGCCGACCTGCTTTTATCTTGTGGAGGTCTGAGTCAGAGCTCCACGATCTCTCCACCCAGCTCACTAGGTTCCCACTGGCGGGTCGCTACCACACCAGCCCCATGCTTCAATACCTCCATGGCCTCTGTGGTGCACATCAGGCAAACCCACACTTTGCCACTGTACTTTTCTCTCTGGAACCCAGACGAGCCACTGCGTGAAGGAAAACGCAACACAAACTTAGCTCAGAAACAATGGTAACTCAATCTCTGGGCACAACAACTAAAGCTTAATCTTGTAAACCTTATCAAAGTCTGATTCCTCTGGTGGTGAATCCTTGCAGATCCACCATGATACCAGGAGACTCTAGTAGCTACATCTTACCTATCTGCTATTCCTGTTCCAAAAAGACCTTCTCTCTCTCCTCTCTTCCTCCATGCAACCTGGAAGTCCCTCCTACTTGCCCAGTGATTGGCTCCTTTATTCATTAGGGGATTAGTTCACAAGAAGTCACATGAGTATGTAACTCCTTGTCTGAAGCCGCTCCCAGGCGGGCAGAATTAGCATCAAAATACAAACAGCCCCAGGGCTATCCATGACAATGAAAACTATCAGGTAAGATTACATTCACAATATCCAGTCCATATATATTTGACAACCTTGGAGAAAGTATTTTACTGTCTATTCTATTTTGGTGAATTCAGAGTTCATTACCTAAATCAATTTCTATCATAACTTACATTACCAACACAAAAACATCTTTTTTAAACCCTAAAACATTTTCCTAAAGTTAAAACAATTTATGCTTAATTGTGAGACTATAGCTATCTAGTCTTCAACACCATCAGAGACATGAGAAGAAATAAATATTACTCAAGTACATGGGAAGTGCATGCAAACAGTGTCCAAAGCTATAAACAAGACAGAGAAAGCTCTGCCTGAACAGTTCCCCAAAATTTCACTGTGTCCTTTGGCCTTCTGGCCCTGAATACCAGACATTTCTTTGAAGCAGGAATTATGAAGGAGTTGCCTACCTTGCCTTTCCACAGCTTGGCAGTCAACTTCTCTATGTCCCATTTGTCCGGTTTGGTCAGAATTCTGTCTGTAGTTGAGGCAAGGGCAGTTTCTTGCTCAGTGGTGAGCTTGCCAGTTCATATAGAAGTTCTTCAGTGCTCATCATCTTTTGAAGAGGGGTGCTGTCAGGAGCAGATCTGTCTCACCGTCAAAAAAGATCTTTTAGTAATGAAACATCTTTAAATGCCATATTCTGTAGATCTCTGAGGTTTTTGAAGACTACTTATCTATCTATCATATATTTGATTTGCTTGTTTCTAGCTACTTACTCTATGTTCAACTTAGGAAGCATATTTCTGTAATTAACTAAACTACTATCTAACATAAGTTTGACTGATTAACAACCAATTTGCATTTTTCAACTGTCCTAAACAGTTTGTAATGGCAGCTTTCAAAAGGACTAGAACTTAACATTGAATTTTTAAAAG
The DNA here is from genome assembly GCA_028551405.1 of Uromys caudimaculatus. Classification (NCBI taxonomy): domain Eukaryota; kingdom Metazoa; phylum Chordata; class Mammalia; order Rodentia; family Muridae; genus Uromys; species Uromys caudimaculatus. The sequence continues at coordinate 50,042,551 of CM052717.1, forward strand.
TTACATAAGTACAATACCTTAAAAAAGAGTTGTAACTGCCAGGCAGTGGTGGAGCACGCCTTTAATCCCAGCACTTGGGAGGCAGAGGCAGGATTTCTAAGTTCGAGGCCAGCCTGGTCTACAGAGGGAGTTCCAGGACAGCCAGGGCTACACAGAGAAACCCTGTCTTGAAAAACCAAAAAAAAAAAAAAAAAAAAAGAGTTGTAACATATCTATATCTATCTATATATATAGATATGGATATCTTGTAACAAAATATAACCATTCAGTGGGTATCAACAGACAAAGTCCATACCAAATGTAAAACTATTTGGCTCGTTGATGATCTTTGATCTAAAAGTAGATTCAATAATCGGCCCTTATATCTTATTATTTCTATGTCCCTCTTTACTTTCGTCTCCTTCCCCCCAATTTCCCCTTACCATTAGACAGGAGAGAAAGAAGGACAGAGGAAAGAAAAGAAAGAGAAAAAGAAATTCCTGAGTCCAACCTCCCTTGTTTTGTTTCCTCTCTGCCCAAAGCCATAATAACCCGCATCCCTTAAGTGATGAGAAACGTTCATCACCCACTGAAGGACCAAACCCATCAACCCTGCCTCTTGGGAATGAGATGTTACTCTCTTAAAACCGCTTCGTGCTGTCTGGGGTTGTTGATTAGCCCATGGGATGGGTTGGTCTCAAGAAAGCTAGCTGTAATATTTGATGTCCAGTCCCTGCTTGTTGAGAAGTTCAGGGCTTAAATGAAATCCTGACTCAAACAGTCTGTGATACTGGACATTCTAACTAGCTGATTTGAAATTGTCCCAGATGCAGATTTTTGAGAAAACAGCACTGCAGCAGTCTGAGGCAGGATCCAGCAGGATGTTGGAATAAATATGTCTCATAGTCTCAGCATTCTGAGGGTGACTCTTGTCAGGACTGCTTTGAATCACTGGTGTCTGTAAACATATAAACTTTCACAAGTAACATACATTTCTGCAATACTGTTTGTATGGAATGTGTACAGATCAGTCTGAGATGATTCTCTGCTCTCTGTTCAAGCAGGTGAGGCATATATTTTGGAATGTATAACCAAACTTTAAGAAAAAATTCTATCTATGCCATTTGAAAGTATAGCATGACAAATCCTGAGGATTCTACAGCCAACAAGATTTATTTGCCATGCATAGTTAAGTTTCTAGCTGGAGATATTTTCATGTCCCAGCCAGTCTCTTGAGTTTTTCTTATGCGAGGAATTAGCAATACAAGTTACCTGTTTTGTTCTTGATTTCTTTCATGTCTGCAGTCAGGATCTTCGGAGGGGGTCTTCCCCTGTCAAATCTGATTTTTATCAAATTGCAAGGAGTCCATAGTGTTGCAGGAAAAATTAAAAAAGAGAACTGGCACATTCCTGTGCTAGTGCTGACAACCAGCGGCCACAGAGATCACTAACTCTCCAGCCCCGCGGGGTCACAGGGCTCCCACCGGGCCATGTCACTCAGTGGTCCCTCTGTCCGCCATCTCTCCCATGGGGGGAGGGGCCCAAGTTCCTCTCGCTACCACGCATTGCCCCACACATCCCACAGTCAGCCATCTCAACACCCAATTACCCGGTAGAATTAAAACACTTAAGCTTATAGTTAACCAATCGGATTTATGTATCAATAAAATCACAATTTACAAGATGCCAATACAATAATTTCAGAGCCAATTGATTTTTTTTTTTCCGAGACAGGGTTTCTCTGTGTAGCCCTGGCTGTCCTAGAACTCACTCTGTAGATCAGGCTGGCCTCGAACTCAGAAATCCGCCTGCCTCTGTTTCCCAAGTGCTGGGATTAAAGGCGTGCGCCACCACTGCCCGGCCAGAGCCAATTGATAATGATAAAAGGTGCCCGCCTAGATTAGACAAATGGTCCCAATATTCTAACCTTTATGATACGTAACTGGTTGTGGCTGGTCACCACCACGCTGGCTCACATCAGCTGCCATCTTCCTTCTCCTTTCTTTCTCCCTCTTCGCTCCCTGTCTCTGCAACTCTTAGCGCCGCCTCCCTTTTCCCTGTCCAATCATAGGCCTCCTCTGCACTAATGTGATTGGACAGGGAAAATCCTGCAACACATAGCTTTCCTTTTCCTCTGGAAACAAATACAAAACCTTTCCTGCAGTGTAACACATTCCTTTCCCTCCATTCTGAGGTTAGGACATCTTTAATATAAACAGGATGATTTACTTCAGCAATTTTTTCCATAACCCAGTATCTCTCACTAGCTGTAGTATTTTGTTCTTTATGATTAAAAAATTGAAAGTTAATAAAGCATTATATAATCTTTCCCTGGCTGTCTTTGTTACCACTTTTCATTTGTTAAGCATCTCCTTTAAAGTATGGTTAGATCTCTCCACAACTGCTTGTCCTGTAGGGTTTTGTAGCTATAATGTGCTGTATATTTTAATATGAAAAATTGCTTCATTTTATTAGAGACATGCATGGAGATTGTAAGTCTTATTTCTATAGGCATCCCCATAATAGCCATAACTTTTTTTTTTTTTTTTTTTTTTGCAAATGAGATATTTTATTCCATATTCTCTGCCAGGAAACGATTAGAATCAAATTCATTCAGAATACCCTGGACTCCTAACTTTCTTTGCGAAAGGCTCAGAATCATCTGAAATCAGGGTTTATGGGTCCCATTGGTGCCCGTCAGGCGAAAGAAGAGTCTTTCCTTTCTAGGCATACCAGCCAGGCAGAGCTCTACTGCTGACTTCGGGCTTCCGGTTTCTTTCTTGGAAAGGGAAGGAGTAAGAAATGTGGTGGGGTGGGGCCGGCTGTCAAGAAGGATGGGATGTTAACAGATTCAGGGGATGCCAGGGAGCCATAAAGCATCGGCCACTGCAGGTACTTGCCCAGCGTCCCACCCACTACTCCCTCAAGTAGTAAAATGGAGGAGGAAAGCAGTGGAGAGAGAGGGCAAAACAGACATGACGCCTGAATTAAAACCCACAATTACACTAGATGGGAACATAGCTCTGCAAGTAGATGCGCATCCTATCCAGAGAAGCTGTGACATCAGATTCGAGCTCCTGAAATACCCATTACACCTACTTGCCTCGTGGATACCCAGGCCTTTCATTACAAAGGGGATTAGCGCCCCTCACATTTCCAGACTTCTTCAGATTGTCCACGCAGCCGCAAAGCGTAATTAGAGGGGTGACATTTGCTTTCTGTTTAGTTAATTCTTCCTGTCACTTGTAGCCTGGTTTAGCTTCTCTTGTCTACCGAGAGAAGTGGGACCCTGCAAGAACATGACCCTTCTCTTGAAAGCCTTAGAAAGCCTTTCAAGGCTGCATCGCACCTGAGGACCACGGTTAGTACAAGCTGCCGACCCAGTGCGCCACAGAACTCCTCCATGAAATCACTTAAAAAAAAAAAAAAAAAAAGGCTTCCTATGCCTTTCTAAGATAAATTTGTGTGCGTGCGTGCGTGTGTGCACGTGTGTGCGCGCGCGTGCGTGTGTGCATGTGTGTGCGTGTATGTGTGCGTGCGTGTGTATGAATGCAGTGCTGAGGAGACCGGAAGAGGGTGCCAGAATCTCCTGGAGCTGGAGTTTACACACAGTTATGAGGTACCTGAAGTAGACGTTAGGAGGCAAACTCAGGTCCCCTGCAGGAGCAGCCACTGCTCTTAACTTCTGAGCCACCTCTCCAGCCCCTCCCTATTCCTTTCTAAGATGACACACCTCCTAGACTGCATTTGTCTCTTTGGTCATTCCCTGCCTGTAATGGCGGGGTCATCCCTCCTCCGTTCCTTCTTTGGTCTTCTTGACTGCTGTCTTCTTCCCCGGCTGCTTTAGAGTGTTCACACACAATTCCAATAAGTGGCATTTTAATTTTTTGCAAAATTACTATGCCATCCAGTAACTGCCTGCGTGCCTCTATCTGTCCGGTCCTGTTGATGGTCCTATGCTGTTGGCATGTTGTCTTCCTTCCGCAACTTAGGGCTCCCCAGCTGGGAGAGGATCATGGGACAGAACTTGTTGGTTTTCTTTTTTATCGTGTGATTTTAGTGTGGTAGGGGAATGGTCTGAAAACCTAATTGGAAGTATTGATTTCTACCTCGTTTGTGTTGCTAGTAACAGAACCCAGGGCCTCTAATGAATTATACTCCCAGCCCTCTAAAGTATCTATCAGGTTAGAAACAAACGTTACTGGAAAGAAAGGGTATTTACAATTTAACTTTTTCAGAACATATCATTCCGGTGGAGAGAAATAAATATTACATTCCGCATTTGGAAAAAAATCCTTACCCCACCCCTATGAGTTTCATTACTATCCTAATGTTACAATTTCAAGCGACTTTTCAAAAGCCCAGTAAATATGTGAGGTTGGATTACCATGCCAACTAGTTGTCTCAGTAACATTTAACAGTCTAGTACTATCCTCAGACCAGCATCCAGGACTTTTGCTTGGCAAATACCTTTTCTACTTCCAAACAGTCACCTGCATCTGGGGATAGCTTTCTCTGGAACCTGAGGTCAAGGGATAAACTCTCTGACCCTAAGCAGGCCCCTCGTGCAATTGAATGCTCTAAGCAGGTCTGCTTGCTGGGTAACATTTGAGCACTGTGCAGGAGGTCTTCCAGGCCGGGAGGAAACCTTCTGGCCACGCCCAGGCGAGCTGTGCTTGGTCTTCCTCCAGGATGCTGCTTGCTGGGTAACATTTGAGCACTGTGCGGGAGGTCTTCCAGGCCCGGAGGAAACCTTCTGGCCACGCCCAGGCGAGCTGTGCTTGGTCTTCCTCCAGGATGCTGCCCCTCACTGCTCATCAGCCTGCCAAATGCATTCCGGAGCTGTGCACCTAGCCGTAACTTCTAATAAATGAATGAGTAACTACAGAATCAGCCTTTTCAAAACTTCAAGCGGTGTCCTTCAAAATCCTGAATATATATTTGCGGTACGGTGCACACATACTTTAATTTTCCAAATTCTGCAAAATGAAGCATATGTACACGCCAAACTTCAGTTCTTTGGGTACCTTTTGGGTTATTCCCTGACAGTAATGGAGTTTGGTTATACAAAGAAGAGATAGGACATTTATTTCTTTGCCAAGTAATAGAAAAATCTTTCTTTAAACTTTGGCTGCTAACATGGTGTTTTTTTATGGACATCTGAAGCCTGTATCACATTTCTTATTAATACCTGACAAATTTCATTATAATCCTAAGCTAGTGGGCCTAGTGGACCCATACAGGATATGATATATGTTATATACAATGGGTGATTTTTACTTCTGATTACTTGTTATAGTTGAATAAATAGTGATGTTAATTTTGAATCATCCTGAATACATTCAGCAGTGTCTATATGCAAAAAAAACACAACTCTTTCTGCATTCTAATAATACTGTAAAAATTACACACAAGAGATTTTTTAACTGTATTATATAAGTTCTGGAGCACCTTGTTTATTTTTCTTGACTTATAACTTGTCTTTTCTGATTTATTTGTATCAGTATAGAATGTAGAGGCTCCAGAAATTATTGTTTCTTTTACTATATGAGGGAGAATCCAATTAGTCTTTTTGATAATCTGAAAGCACTTGGCTTTTGGGGTATACATTGTTAATTTCTCCAAAAAAAAATTACTGAAAGCTCTTTGTCAATGTCCATTTTCTGTCCATAATGAAGCAATCTGTGGATTGGTAAAAGGTAAAAAAAAAAAAAAAAATCTGTATGATCTATTGCTGCTAATGGACAAAATCTCATTTTTTCTTTCAGAATCAATTCAGAAACCTTCACTCTACAGGTCTTTAACTTTTCACTCTGTTTATAAAAACACTACTAAAAATATGCATTCAAAGATATAAATCTCCACTCTGCGTAAGAATTCCTGTACGGGAATGAGTAGAAGGCAAAATAACTAAAATACAGGCCGTCTTTGGATCCAACAAGCCACATGTGTCTCTTGTTGCTGGTCTGCATACCTGGATGCAGCCAGCAGGGGATCCTTAGCCCAGCCAGCTAGACAGAAAGGTCTTAAGAGGCCCTGGAGTGGTATAACTCTCCAAGGAGAGGCCGGAGTAGGGCAGCTGCCACCGGCGGCTGCTGCCCCAGAGTTGGTGGCGGTAGGCAAGACCCAATGGGAAGCGAGGAACTGGAGCCAGAGCCACCAAGCAGGAAGTGGCTGCGTTCAAACCTGCACACCTGGTTTGTTGGGCAGGGCCCAGGTCCATGGATGAATGCTTTGGAAGAGAAAACTCTTCCCTGTTCGTTACAGCTTACTAAGACGGACACCCTCAGATGATCTTTAGTGAAATGATTCATGCATCTTGTTCCTTGTGGACAGGGACTTTATAAACATTTTGGGGTGGGGTGGGATCTACAGGTAGATCTTCCCATTGGTTCAGTCTGAGAAGGTAAGGATTCTCTATTTGCATGGAGAAGGACATCAGGTGTCACTACATGACTGATTGTCATGGTCCTCTTAGTGGGGTGTCATGGTCACATGCTCCAGGACAGGAACCTGGCTGGGAGCTAGTTCACGCTCCCAGCTATCTCTGTTATGAGTTTTATCAGGTCTCTGAACTTTTGCTACAACCCTACCAGGGCTTCTGTCTGGTGGCACAGCATACCACCCACATCTTGTGATTTCTTTTCTACCATAGCTTATTCTCTCTCAGTCTCAGCTGATCATTTTCTTGGACTATTTAAGTCTCTTAACACCTTGTAAGGATTGATATAATTAGTTAGCACTTGAGTAGCTAATCCACTTCTGGTTCTAATAATATCTCCCAACAATTTTGAAAATCATTAAGAACTCTTAATTGGCCTCTCCTGATTTGTACCTTCTGTGGATGAATTTCCCGCAGATTTATCTTATATCCTAACTAATTAATAGACTCTCCCATGTGTACTTTTTCAGGAGGAATTTGTAATCTCCAACAAGGCAAAGTTCTCTTTATTTCATCAACCATTTTTCCCTAAGGTATCTCTATATGAATCAGCCAGCAAAATATCATCCATATAATGGTAAATTATTGATTAAGGAAATTGTTTATGAATTATTTCTAATGGCTATTGTACAAAATATTGGCATAGGTGGGACTATTCAACACTCCTTGTGGCAAGACTCTCCAATGGTGACTCTTTTTTTTTTTTTTTTTTTTTCAAGACAAGGTTTCTCTGTGTAGCCCTGGCTGTCCTGGAACTCACTCTGTAGACCAGGCTGGTCTTGAACTCAGAAATCCACCTGCCTCTGTCTCCCAAGTGCTGGGATTAAAGGCGTGCGCCACCACTGCCCAGCTCCAATGGTGACTCTTGGTTAGCATCAAGTGGTTAAATGTGGGCACAGAGAAACTAATTCTTTCTCTAGCTTTGTAAAGGGATTGTAGAAAAGCAATCTTTTAAATCAATCATTATGATAGGCCATGTAAGAAGGAGGGTAATGGGACACCATGGTGTAAAGAACCCATCGATTGAATGATTTTATTAATTGCTCTGAGATCTATCAACATCCTCCATTTGCCAGATTTCTGTTTAATGACAAACACAGTGACTACATTCACTTTCTTTAGCTCTTTCTTTATCTGGGTCACAACCTTCCTCTGCTGCTACAGGCACTAGACATTACAACACTGCTGCCAGGTAGACCCTTGGCTTATGGTTGTCTCAATCCTCGCCCAGTGAGGTGAGACTGTCAGCTCTAACAGACTGTTGATGCTTCTATGTTCGGGAAACTTGAGCCAATGGAGCTGGTGAGACTCAGAATGACATCGTGGGCCAAGCAGATTGTCCCGCTAAGGGGTGCCAGGATATTATCTCCATCCCAGTATCTCTCTTTAAATGCACAGGGCTTCCATGCCCCAATCTCAGGTAAAAACTAAAGAAAATGAACCTTTCTCCCGACTGGGCCTCATTTAGGAGGGAGCAACCCTACTTAACCTCACTGCGGCCTTCGACGTTAACAACTGCTTTCTCTCTGCAGCTCTGGGTCGAGCCTCTGTGATCTCAGTGCCCTTTCCTAGTCCCCCAACCAAAGGCTAATACTATACAAGATACGCCCCTCTTCCGGAGCCCTCTGAACACTCAGTTCGTTTTCTGCTACTCCAGACCTCGCTTCCTTTGCAATACCAGTAACAGCTTTGGTATTTGCCCGGGCACCTCCAGGAAGATTCTTCTGGTACAACGGCTCTATATCAAAAAGGCTTGCCACTTGGTGATCCCTCTGTGTGTATCCGGGTGACACTGGTACCGAACCTAAGGCTTTATGGAAAGGCTGAATCAACCACGCTCTCCTTTCTACCAGCTCTTTCCACTCTCGGGTGCTCGGGCCCCGACTCTCCAGGTGGTCCCAGTTTCTAATAGCAACTGGTTTAAGTGTTTAAGGGCGGGTGCCATGCGATACTCGGTGGTTGAGCGCAGAGGGGTGTCTGACCATCTCAGAAAGGCCATTAAAAACTTGGTGGCGTCACTGGCCTCCCTCCAGCGTCAGATCACTTCGGTGGCCCAGGCGGCCATGCAAAACTGAAGGGCAATGGACCTCCTCACAGCAGACAAGGAGGCAACTGTGTGTTCATAGTGGAAAAACACTGTTAGTATGTCGACGAACCTGGCCTGGTGGAGACTGATTTCCAATCACTTCACAAACTGTCGGAAGAACTCCACCAATGCAACCAGGACACGTTTGCTTTTTGTTCTTTTTGGCAGTCTGCACTCTTCACATGGCTAGCCCTGTTCATATAGAGCCAGTGATATTAATCTTTTTTTTTTTTTTTCTCCTAGCATCTTGCCGTTTCTGCTTTCTCCAGGAACGGATTCTCAAAGTTTTTACGTAAGGGTCAATCAAATGCTTCTGCACCACACCTCCCACTGGGCAAAGAGTTTAGGCCACCGACTCTCCCACCCAACGCTGTCCCGCTACGGCAGGAAGTAGCCAGATCTGAATAGTCACCCTTAGACCCAAAAAGGTCGGGATGTTTGGCTGGAACCCCTACTCTAACCAAGTTAACGAACTCCATTTGCTCTCGCGAGGAGAAAACTCTGTGCTAACAGGTCATCTCTCCACATCTCAGAGTTTCCTGATCTCACAGCTGGAGATCAGGGAAGTCACTGGCCTCAGCTAAAGCCAGGGAGTTTTATGGGCCTGCACTGTGCTGCACGTGGTCACAACATCACACAGTCGCACGACCCTACAGGGACCGAACACTCGACCAGTCAGCAGCTCTCCACATCCACACACAATACTGCACGTGTCCCCAGCTCGCTCGCTCCCAGCTCGCTCGCTCCCACTCACCAAGGGGTGGTGCCCGCCAGTGTTAGCAGAAACTGATGCTCATCTGCAAAGAGCTAGCTGTCCCGTCCTGCCCAGGGGGCCCTCCGGGGAGGGACTATCGACCAGGGTCCGAAGTGTCCTGCCTGCAGGACACTCAGCTGCTGGGGGGGGGGGGGCCTGCGGATAACGGAAAGAATGACAGGAAACAAGAAATATCTGGGGGCAAGACGGTATTCCGATCAAGCTCCGACCAGCCTTTATTCCAAGTCCGTATATAAGCACTTAGGAAGGAAAGGGGCAGGGGCAGGAAGGTTACCAGAGGTCACTATAGAGCAGGAAGAGACAGAGGGTGTGAAATTTCTCAGAGCCGCTTAATTGCAGCCAAGTATTTACACTGCTGTAACTCAGCCTCAGGATAGCGGGATATCTCAAGGTCTCTTTGGGGTCACAAGCTACTATAAACAGACCATCTACACCCGTAGAGGGGAGGAATCAAAGGAATGTCTGCTAAAGCCTGGGACCCTCTGGCTAGCTGATTAAGAGCAAGGTCTTTAGGTTCGAAGAAGGTCATTTGGTCTCTGGCACTCATCACCAGTCCAGCCCTTTAGCTCCGTGATCACTGCTCACAAATTAGCCGCACAATTCCGTACTGGTTAGCAGGTCCTGTAGGTTGAAAGGGTGGATAGCAGGACTTCACCTTGGATCCCCATATGCCTGTAATCATAGCCCTTAGGTGGGACAGGAGGAGCAGTGTCATTCTTGGGTACTGAGGGGTAGTTACCTTTAAAAACTGTAACAGAACACTTGGAGAAAGCATCTTTGTTTGAAGTGATTTTCAAAAATAATAAATATATCTGGTCCAGAGATAACAAATCAGTTGGTCTGAAATAGACAGTTAGTTAAACCCCTACATCTCTGTATGATCAATATTTTCTCTTCAGAAAATCGGGTTAACATGTCTCTATGAATCGCAAAGCCACGGCAGTCCTATCGCTAGAGAGCGAAGCTGAAGTAATGAAATTGATGCTATAAACTAAGTATCAACTTGCTAGGAGACATGAAGTCACACAAAGTAGCACTGAGCTCAGGGAGTGCTGTCTGTAGACTACCCCAATGATAGCTATTGTACTAACCAGGCCTGAGAGAGGGAAGTGAAGATTGCTAGGTGTGGTGGTCTGAGTGAGCGGGCTCCCATAGGCTCCTATGTTTGAATGCGTAGTCACCAGTTAGGAACTGCCTGAGATGGTTAGGGCATGTGGCTGTTGAGCCAGGAAGTGTTAGTGAACCCCAAAAGACCACCAGTGAGCTGTTTCCTATGTAATCTCTTTAGGGTCTCTTAATTACAAGCCCTGGCTTGGGCTTGGGCTCTCCTCCAACCCAACCCTGACACAGCAGGATGGGAAGGGAAGGCAGAGCAGGCTTAAACCCTCAGCAGGACAAGGTTTTGTAGGAAATAGGAGGGGGGCGCCCAGCCTGGCAAGTATCTAACAGAATGACTTTGTAAGCTGACAGGTGGGTGTTCTGAAGCAAGACTGTATACAATCTGAATACAATCTGAAAGTACATCTGAAATAATCAGATTAATCTTTACCTGTTGCTAGGAAGGAGTTAGGGAGAAACTCTGGCGTATGAGCCACGGACAAGCCGTGGGGTCCTTCCTGGTACCTGGGTGCAGCTTGGGTTCAGATGCAGATCAAGTTCTCAGTCTTCTTTATTCCTTTAAGATGGAGGCCGGTCCCAAGATGGAGTAGGCTTGGCCTCTCATGGCCGTGTTGGAGGAGGTGTGTTACTGGGGGTGTGCTTTGAGCTTTCAAAAGCCCATACCCTGAGGCCCAGTGTGTTTCTGTGTCTCTGTTTCTCCTTCTGACTCTGTCTCTATGTCTCTGCTTCTCTCTCTCTCTCTCACTTACCAAGTGACCCCTACCTCTCTCTGTATTGTAATTGTAAGTTTTATAGCTCTGTAGGGAAAAGTATCATGGCAGTCGAGAGAAAAAAAAAAAGAAAAATAAAAAATAAAAATAGCACAAAGTCACACTGTACAACTGTTGTGTGTAATTTTAAAACTCCATGCTATCGACTTTTGGGAGTTGCACTCTTGGCTGGGCTCCGAGAATGAGCGGCCGCTGGTCCCGACACAGCTCTGCCAACAGCCAGCTTGTTCTCTGACCCCTGGAGGAGCTGTGATTGATCCTCCAACCCCTCACCGCTAGCTCTGCCAAACCTCTAATGACCGACCCATGGCTGTGTCCTTTCTCCTGCCCACCTGGATCACCATGGATGAAAAACACCAGACAGCCTTAATATTTTAAAACCAGCTAGATAACACAACTGCCGGGTGCAGAATCTATTGTCCTAAATTCATCAGCTATCCTATATCAGAATTCTTCCAGTGTCGGAGGCTGCCACCGGTTCTAATTGGCCCCAGACCTTACATGGTTCGTGCTCGTCACTCCAAAGCCTGGCCAAAAAGCTCTCCCTCCTCTTTCTCCTGGGACCCAGAAATTCCACCTCCTTACCCTCACCCAGGGATTGGCTTCTGCTTTCTCTATTGATACAATCAAAAAACAATCAGAAAACCAGATTTTAATTATCAGCTCCTCCACCTCATACAACCAACCACACACAAGAGATTTATCTGGAGGGAAGAACCCAGGAGGGCAGCTTCCTCCGCTCCATCAAGAAACAGCAGAGAACTGAGCGGAAGATGGGGTCCATATAGCATTTCTTGGGGGTGGGGAGAGGCTTTCCCGGGTGGAGATTGGTGGGATTTCAAGGCCAGGCCTTGGGCTTTTTACTCTGTAGGGCAGGGGTTGGGGCTGGTCTTTCTGGCACCATGAGTGTTTAAGGCGTGGACTTTGACTGAGGTTGGAGGTCTACAGGGGCAGTGCTGGCCACTCTGCACATTGAGGGGCTTAAGGTAGTTCCACTGAGTCCATCTTGGCAGAACACAGTAAATTGCTTCTGCCCTTTGGTCATCAGTCATTGAAGCTATTCAGCGGAGTGCTTTGGTTGCTTTTGTGAGTATCTGTTCCTTCTTTCCCTCTCTTCACTAATGAAGAGGGTGCAGACAGTTGTCGTGTGTGTGTGTGTGTGTGTGTGTGTGTGTGTGTGTGTGTGTGTCCGAAAAAAGATAGAATCGATTGAAAAAATTAAGGAATCAGGGTTTGTGCTGAAATGGGGACGGGGGTGTTTCTGGTTCTTCCAGTTGGAGAGATCCAGAGTGGAGAAAGGGCCATGCAGGTGTGGATTATCAGGAACCCACCATAGGGGAGCAAAGATGGAGGAAGGGTCGTTCGGGATGCCCTGCGGAGTGTGGGGAGGGGGAGACACAGTGGGAGGAAGGGGAGAGCGAGGTGGCAGGATGGAGGTTGAAGCAGATGGAGAGGCAGAGTGGGGAGGGGTTGAACCAGCAGAGGGGCAGAGTGAGGCTGGGGCGGCAAAGGTGATTGAGGTGAGGAGGGGGCTAAAGATGGCTACACAGAGGGAAGAGGGATTCTTCCTCCTGTGAGTCTTGCAAAATGTGTTTCAGAGGAGGCTCCTGGGTCTCTGCTCCAGGCCCTCAGAAGGGCCACCTGCTGACAGTCAGGACTTGGCCACCTTGTCCTCTGTAGAACATACAAACCTTCAGCCAGAGGGGCAGGTTGGAAGTGGCTTCAGTAGAAGGCAAGCTGAATCCAATCTGATCACGGCGGCTGGGCTTAGCAAGGGTGACATTTATCATCACCCAAGTTCAAGACGAGCACAGAAAATACAAGAGCCTGAGACAGCAAAAGTGAAACTGAAGACAAGCTGCACGAAAACAAGACAAACAAGACACAAACTAGACTGAGAACCTTAGGCGGGCAGTGCGACATCATTTTTTGCCCTGGCTGCAAGAGTATTGGATCTTATCCTACCTCTCCTGATCCAGATCAGGATCTAAACAGAACCAGGTTTCACAGAAAATTACTATGATGCGTGTGTGTGTGTGTGGGGGGGGTGTCATCCAGAGACACTTGCTGCCTTTCTCAGCATGCCAATTCAAGTTCACTTTTGAGTCTGAGAAACTGAAAGCAAGCCTTGCCTCAGAGCCTCAGAATAGCTCGATATGTGCACCTCCTGAGGCGGCCCTTCATCCCAGAGTCCTGGAGAGAAGGTCGAGCTTTAGAATGTGGGTGGGTGGTCTGATCCCTGTGGGGCCTCTGTGTTATAGCTCTGAAGGGATTGTGGGCTTTCAAAACCAAGGTGTGAGCTCAGACTTTTCACCCTACAGCCTCCAAAAAATGTTAATCCCACTGGGAGACAATAAGACCACTACCACAATTTTTTGAGCCAAATTTGAAGCAAGCTTTATTTTATTCAGGTGCACCAGAGAGCTGGCCAGTGACTGCCTTATAAGTCAGAATGGAGAGAGCAGCACGGAGTCCATTTATCGGGGCTCTTCCTTTCCTTCCTTCTTTCCTTCTAATATTTACTTATTTATTTATTTATCTACATCCCAAACGGTCCCCTCCCAGGGTATCCCCCACCCTGTCCTAACAAGTTTCTGTAAGATTAGGCACATCATCCCCCCCTGAGGGCAGAGAGGGCAGCCCTATCAGGACTCTTTCCAGGATAAAACCATGAGTAGTTGCAAAGCAGGTTTACGGAAGTGAGATAATGGGGCAGAAAATAAAAAAAATAAAAAAAATAAAATAAAATAAAAAATCACCACGATGTGGCTGATGGTTGAGGAGGGTCAGGGTGCTCTGGAAAACAAGTCAAGGTTATGAGTTGGGGCAGGGCAGGTTCCAGGAGACAGAAATGTAAAACTAGAAACTCAGCTCTTACAATAAACGGAAACTTACTTTTTAACAATGTAACAGAAAGGCTCCTGCCTTCAAAAATGGAGTCAGGCCGTTTCTCATCAGGAGGATGACCGTGGGTTTGAGACCGGCTTAGGAATAGAGTAAAACCTCATCCCAACAAATTAACTAGGCCTCCTTGCTCAGAAAAGTCCTCTTCAGAAAAGGTTCCCTATTTTCCTTCTTTTGTTCTCTTTCAGACATTCACCAACACCTGGGCGCTGTCCTAATGCCCCGAGCCTCTTCACTCTCTTCCTAAACTGTGTCCACCCCACTCCTTCCGTCACGTGACAGCTTAGAGACAGCATGGCTTTGCTCTTGGCTAGGTCTGGAGCCCAACCACCCCACTAAATGGCAATGCTAGTGACATCGTCCTAAACAGGACTTTGTTGGGGTCAGAGGAATGATTGGTACTAAACGTTCCTAATGCTGAGACCCTTTAATATACAGCTCCTCGTGCTGTGGTGACCCCCACCATAACACCATTTCGTTACTCCTTCACAACTGTAGTGTTGCTACTGCGTCGTAATGTAGATATATGATATGCAGGCTCTCTGACAAGATCTCCAAAGGGTCTCCACTCACTGACTGAGAACCACTGCTCTAACTCCTGGCAACTATTGTTCAACTTCCTGCTTAAGGAACCTGGTTACTGGGGATGTCACAGAAATGGAAGCACAGGTTTGTCTTTTTGTGAATGATGTAATCAATTTAGCATAATGTCAGGGTTCTGTTTGATTTTGAGAAACCATATTAGCTCAGGCTAGACTCAAAGATATGTTTTTGCTTGAATCTCCCTAATGTTGGGATTACAATTGTGCACCACTGTACTTGGTGCTGTGGTTCAGGAATTCCCTCACAAACCACACAAACACTGATCTCAGACAGGGATAGTTTATTGAGCATGCCCCACCCCCAAGACTGACGCATCAGGGCTGCAACTCAGACTCAGGAGCTGGGAGCTGCAATGTTTGCTCTCAAGGCAGGGTTGTTGTTGTTGTTGTTTGGTTGTTTGGGTTTTGTGTGTGTGTGTTTCGAGACAGGGTTTCTCTTGTGTAGCCCCGGCTGTCCTGGAACTCACTCTGTAGACCAGGCTGGCCTTGAACTCAGAAATCCACCTGCCTCCCAAGTGCTGGGATTAAAGGCATGCGCCACCACTGCCCAGCGTTGTTGTTGTTTTTTAATAGGAAAACCAAGCACAGGATGCAGCGGGGTTGGGGGTCGTATTACATTCTGGCTAACTAGACAAAGTAGTACCAGCTGAACTTTAAGCTGATTGGTCCTGGGTAAGCTAAGAGGGGTGGTTGTTAGGGGTTTCCCAGAACATTGAGAGAACAGAGACTGACTATTACAACCATAGCCTTAAGAGCTTTTATGAACATTTTTCAGTGTCAGCTATGAGAGATTACTTCAGGGAATCGAAGTCTGAGAACCTGAACTTAATTTTACCTTTGGAACAAAATGGAGACTGAATACAAAATGGCTACAGTTATGTTAAAAGGAGCAGGCCTCAACAGTTGGATTGGTTCTACTTGAAAACATATTTATTTGATTTTATGTATGTGTGTGTGCCTCGGTGTATGTATGAGCACCGACCACTTATGTGCCTTTCTGAGTCCATCAGAAGAGGTATTTGATGCTCTGGAACATGTTGCAGAGGCTTTGGGAGATCCCACTTGGAGACACTAAGACATCTGTATAGTATGCGCCTGTTAGCCTTTTTGCTGGGGGCAGTCTCCCAAGCTAACCATCTGAACTTGACCTGATGCCCCTGCAGTCTAGTGGCTCCTTCCACTCTACCTCCCTGCTATCCCCAAAGGAACAGGTGTTCCTTTGTGAGCTGGGAACCAAACTTGGATCCTCTACAAGAGCAATAAGTACTCTTAACCACAGAGTCATTTCTGGAAGTGCTCATGGTTTTATTATTTTTAATGGAATTTTTAGATTTTCAACTTATCTGTTAACAGTAAGAATTTTACTTATTCTCTTCCAATTTGGATTAAATACATCTTAATCTCGTTTGTTGTTGTTTTGTTTTTGAGACAGGTTTCCTCTATGTAGCCTTGGCTGTCCTGGAACTTGATCTGTAGACCAGGCTAGCCTTGAACTCAGAGATCTGCCTGCCTCTGCCTCCCCAGTGCTGGGACTAAAGGTGTGTGCCACCACTGGCCAGCCTAAGTGTCATATTCTACTATTCTTTTTCAGGGCACTATCCCCTCTTCTCTTCCTTTCACGTGCAGGCCTTGGTGTCTAGCATTTTCATGAAGCACATAGGTATCAGGTATTAAGGAGGAGTATCTATGTAGTGGTGCATGGCTGTAATATCAAGAAAGTCTGAGGCTGAGGTTTGCAAACTGGAGGCTACTGGCCACAAGCCAAGAGTCCGTCGAAACAAACAAACATACAATTATGGGACTGGAGAGATGGTTTGGTGATTAGTTAAGAGCACCTGTTGCTCTTGCATTGGACCCGTGTTCAATTCCCTGTACCCACATAGCAGATTGCACCTCTCCATGATTCCAGTTCCAGAATCTGGGAATCTAAAGTCCTCTTTTGACCTTTGACCTGCACATGGTGCACAAACTTACACGCAGGCAAAACACTCACACATATAAAATAATGAACCCTAGAAATATTTTTTTAAATATATAAATAATAAATTGCCCAACTTGCAGGCTACAAAAGCAATACACTAAAATCAGTTGCATTGGCTGTGGTTTGAATGTATAGCCCTACAAATATATTGGAATTTTAATCTCCAAAAGCCGGTGTTAAGAACTGGACTATAGCCAGGGATGGTGGTGCATGCCTTTTATCCCAGCACTCAGAAGGCACAGGCAGGCAGGCAAATCTCTGTGAGTTCAAGGCCAGCCTGGTCTACATAGGAAGTTCCAGGTCAGCTAGAGATACATACTGAGACTGTGTGCCCTCCTGAATGGATTAGTACTGGCTGAAAGCTCCAGTTCCATGTGTGTGAGCACCATGTTTGTCTTTGGCTACATTGAAAAGCAATACATCTCACAAGATGTGGCCCCTCCAGGCCAAGTGAGTAGTTTATATCTCCACTGATGTCTTAGGGCTTTTATTGAGGCAACAAAAACGCCATGACCAAAAAGCAAGTTGGGAAGGAAAGGGTTTATTTGGCCCACACTTCCACATCACTGCTTGTACTGGCTGGTTTTGTGTGTCAACTTGACACAAGGTGGAGTTATCACAGAGAAAGGAGTTTTAGTTGAGGAAATGCCTCCATGAGATCCAGCTGTAAGGCATTTTCTCAATTAGTGATCAAGGGGGGAGGGCCCCTTGTGGGTGGTACCATCTGTGGGCTGGTAGTCTTGGGTTCTATAAGAAAGCAGGCTGAGCAAGCCAGGAGAAGCAAGCAAGCCAGTAAGGAACATCCCTCCATGGCCTCTGCATCAGCTCCTGCTTCCTGACCTGCTTGAGTTCCAGTCCT